>CAWUFW010009748.1:0-600000 GCA_963921515.1 Calotriton arnoldi | reverse complement strand
ATTGTACTTACTCGGGCTACGACGCGTCCTCCTTGGTGTTCTCCTGCAGTCTGTGGCAGGAAGAGCTCCCCTAACCAATCCATACACTGCTCTTATGCTGTTAACCAGCATGAGAGGAGCATCAGGATTGGATGGAACAGGTTGCACCGACCCTCCATTAGGCGGTAGAGGACTATGCTTGCTCTCCACCCAGCTGTCTAAGACAGCTGAGAGGAAAGCTGGAAAGTGAGCATGTCACTTTGGTCGGCGTAAGCCAGCCGGCCAAACTGACATGCGCACTTTGAAGTGTCTGGCCAGTCCTCCCTGCTGCCACTCGGCAGCAGAAGGCACACCACCATTTCTCCTGGCTCAGGGGCAGGCTGGTGGCTGCTGTGAGCCGCACTAAGTGTTCAAAATAAAATGGCAATGAAACCATTTCATTGCCATTTTATTTTTAAACACTTAGAGTGGCTCGCAGCGGGCAACGCTACCCCGCCTTCACGAAGAAACCACTGCTGCGTAGGGGCCAAAGTGAATATGACATTGTTGTAAAAACTATACTCCATAAAGCAACCCGTATGAACATGATCTTCCCACTGACCTGGTATTTCGTAAGTGTTGACATCAAAGGAACTATACACATCTCATCTGTTAAAAGAAAGCCTACACTTCTTGGTCCCAAGTATAGGTTGGGGTCTGTTATACTGGTTAGATCATCGCCGCTATCCAACACTCCGATGTTCCCTCTCGACAGCAGTGGCGTGTGTGCCGTAAGGTCTCTGAAACAAACAGATTTTCTCCTCTCTGTTCCACAACTGTGGCATAGGTCAGGCTGAGAGACTAGACAAAATCCTCAGACACTGGAAAAAAGTAGCCAACGTAATTTCTTTAAGTTTGATATCAGATCCGTTAGGTGCTCAGAAGGCAATGATCTTGCAGAACAGAATGGCCTTAGATGACACCATCGAAGCCAAAGGGAGGTGGGGGGTCTGTGCAACAGAAGACAGTAAGTGTTGCAATCAACCCCCAACACCACCTTTAGTATGCATGAGGAGGAAGATTATATTAAGAAAAAGGGTGAAGAAATTACATGAAATTCAAAATAGCTTTGATTTCAACATGACTTGCATCTGGTATTGGTTGTTGCATATATTTGGAAATGAAGATTTTTAAAATTGTAACTGAAGGTATTCTTGTCTAAACAAGACTATATGCTTTAATTAAATGGAGTATATGAGTCGTCCAATGTTCTTGCAGTAATAAAGGGGTTACCCATGCTTATCTGCTTTAGAACCTTGAAGATGATGAGGGATATGACAATGAAGAATTCAAAACTGAAATTATTAGACTGTATGCTGTTGATTTGTTCGGAAAAGAACTTGAGAACATTAATTCATATACACACACGCCCTAACGTCTGCATAGTCTACAAAAATATACACCCACATGCGCCTTATGTGCTGATATATTGCCTATTAAACGGTTGTGATATTGTTTTTGTGACTGCTTGAAGCTCATTAAAACCTTAGTATTATTACACATTAACACACATTTTAAATGAACCACCATTCTGCTATCCTGTGCTGTACATTGCACACTTTAGCTCAACCATTCTAGCACGCATAATCTCGTTTTGAAGTTGCCACATAGAAGCGGGAATTTGAGAAAGTAGCAGAGTCAGCCTTTTGCTCAAGACACTAGTAAGAGTTTCTCATGGACTTCTCGCCTGGGGTGAAGTGGGGGGGAGGGGGCAGGAGGCGCTCCTGCCAAAGACAAGTGCCTGCCATGCAGGCCTGAAATGCTGATTCCCATCTAGTTGCCAGTGTGACAAGTAAAGACCCAAGAGTACAAAAGGGCCAAAAATGAGGACAAAGGAAAACATAAACCAATAAATATACAAATCCCCATTGGATAGCGACTTATTCACAGAAACAAAAATTAAATAACTATAAAAATACCAACCATCAATAATTCAGGCAACGCTTTTAGATATTATTTAAGCACACTATTATGTCTAGTACAAGCACAATTTTACATTTACTTGTGAGTTCAGCAATTTTCTTTGACAATAATGGACCTACATATATACACACACACACACACACACACACAAAGACAAACTTTACAAAACAATCACTGAACAAGACATTCACTGCATGTTTTGAAATACTTTCTTGTTTCTCAGTGTTCAACTCTTTATCTTGTGGTGGTACATTCATGTTTTCAAGATCTGATCCACCAGGTGGTAGTCGAACAGCTAGCAAAGCATTGTACTAAAAGCTAGTCTACATGGAATTTGATGCCTTGCTCAAGGGCAATCCAAACAGTTTTTTAGTTAATAGATACCTCCACTTAATAGGGTCAACGCGTTAAGGCCTCCTCATGACCACAGAAAGACAAATATGTTGTCTCGGTCACTCAAATGATAAATATATAGACTGTTCGAAATGAATATGTTGATCGGTTCCTAAAAGCTCAAATTTAAATCCAGAGAGTGACTTCTTACATTGTATGTGGCACTCCACAACCTTACAGTGCACCCCCGCTTCTTGTACCCCTCATTCTGTGTCATGGGAGTTAGTCTCTGTGTGTCAAGTGAAGCCACTTTGAATTGAATGTTCCTCACGAGAGACACAGCTGTGGTATGTCAAGACATAGCATTCTACATAAATTACACCATACATACATAGTTGAAGTACAACACACTTGCATGGTCTTGCATCAACAAAACCACTGCAGCAGGAGCGGGTTTGCAGCGCTCACTCGCAAGTATCACGAGAACCGTATTTTCACTGAGCAAGTAAACAAGGTCCAAGCTGTGAAAAAGAGAGACTGTCTTAAGAACCGTTAGGAGAACTCCCTAAGGCGAAAAAGGACACCTTGAGAGGTGTGTCGCATCACTGCGATTAGTAGATGAGATTGAAGCCCTTTAATTCTATCCCTACTTGAGCTGTGTATTCTCTCTTTTTGCTCTGATTAAAGTACTTTCTAAGATAAGCCCTAGGCTGGACAATACCCGATTGTGTCTGTTGGGTTCTCAGTTCCACACTATCTCTTTAAGAAGCCTCTGACTGTTGGCCTAGCTACGAGAGTCAAGTGTGGAAGGGGTGCATTTGGACCAGTTTGCAAAGCCATAGAAGGACGGACCCGAGGATGTCAGTGGCAAATGACGGCAACAACCACAGTTGTGGCCCAGAGGTCCCGGTCTGCCCTGTGGTTTCCCGAATAGGGTCCGACAGTCAGTTATTGAACATTTTATAAAATGTATAATACCAACTCTGTATTTGTCCTGCTACGCTGGATAAGGTTATCAGATAACTAAATCATAGTTTGCTTTATTTAGGTTGCACTTTATTAAAAGTACTTAACAGCAAACATTTTAAAACCCAATGAAAATCAATACTCAAGTAATCTGTATCAGATGGACATAAGGCGGAGTCAACCCTACAACATCTCGGCAGATAAGGTTTATCTTGCTGAGCTATCGAGTCAGGTATCGATTTTGCATTATTACCTTTGTTAATTATGGACTTACCTAATTTCACTGGAGTCCACGCCTGTGATGCTACTTGCTGTGATGACATTGATATTAAAGGTTATCTGGCATCTCTCCCGGTGGCATGTGTTGGGTTAAAATTTGTGTGATGCCAATCCAAGCAATATCAATATTATCTAGGTTTTTAGCTAAGCAGTCGGCTCGAGAGTTTGGATCCGAGCACTAAAAGACTTCTCCTTCACTTCTGTCAAAGTCCCAGTCTCCACTGCGTTAAAATTTCCTTACACATGGAGTAAAATTCAACGGTTAAAGAGAAGCTGTGCTGCGGCAAAATAGCCAGCATCTGAGGACAGTTTTGGGAAATCTGTCCAGACCACATACGTGTTCCAGTTAAAGGAGAGAGAGCAAAGTGAGCAACACATTGGAACAGTTGCTCATACTCACACTTCAGTCAGCACTTTTCTTTTGACAGCACAGCAGGAAAACAGAAACCTCAGCACAGGTGCTAAATTTTCTACCGTCACCATCACTCAGAGTGAAAAACAACATCCGTGCTTGACATGCCACGTCAGTCATTCTACGATGGGATGCCTAACTATTGGGGCACGGCAAATCCCTTTTATAGTTTTGTGACATTAAACCCTCGTCTGACTGGGGGGGAAATATAATATGTATTCATGTAGACTCAAGTCATCAAGATCTGCTGACCCCCAATCACTTTCCTAACCCTGCCTTTTCTCACCTAGTAGTTGCCATGTGTTTCAATATGGATCACACAACGTTTTTAATTATTTCCCATGCAGTCAAAAAATGCCCGAATACCCTTCTTACTAGCCCATACACGTCAAAAGCCGTTTCGTTAGTACAGCCGTTCTCGATCGTTTTCAGTGGATTGTCCTAGTTTTGCAAATCTAGTCACCTCAACCGGCCAGTAAGGTATAAACTATGGCGACAAATAGAGACCCCTAGTGACCAAACCACAACAATTGCGCCCCCTTTTGACAACAACAACCAAATTCGCTGGCTCAACCGATCTCCTCGGCTCTGCTCTCACCGGCGGAGGGCTACCGGGCTGCTCGCCTTCCTCCTCCTGGGGCTGGTTCTCCTTCTGCTCCTCCATCTCACCGCAGCACCCCGGGGACTCCCGCTAGTCTTCTTCCACCTCAGACCTCCCAACAGAGTTAGCAATTCTAGACTCGCGCGCGAAATGTCTAGCGTCACTTCCGCAAGGATGTCAGAAACCAGCTGATGGAGCCCTAGATACAAAGGAAGGACACATGGACTGGAAATAAAGAGTGGCCGTATTTAGAATGGCTGAGTGAAAGAATAAGCTTCCAGCAAAAATGGTGTATTAACTTTACCCAAATAATGTAAAAAGTTCTACGCCATAAAACAGGTAAAATTCTTTTATGTACAACGTAGGAGTTTAGTTAAAACATCCTTTTTAGGTGATTATTTGACTGTGCTTCTGTACAGTGACGCTAGGTGGCGGTGATGTATTGATGGACATTTTGAATGCAGCCGCATTACATCTGTGACACATTTTCAGTTTCCAGCCAAACGGTGATACGTCCAAGATGTTATAAAATAAACGTGTCTTGTTTCTTTACAAGTTTCTGACAAGCACGTGAACTCCTGGCTAAGCAGTCGCATAAGGCAACAGCTACATTTTCTACCAATAAGATAAGGGAGATGCTTCTCATGTGTTAATGTTTTCATTTTGTGATAATTTGTTTCATGATCCATTGTCGATGACGTTAATTTAACTGTTTCACTGCTCGACATTGCTTGGTTAACCGGAAGCTAAGATTATATATAAACTTTGTGGAACAAATAAGAGAGAGGTATAGAAAAGAAAATATGTGGAATTTTCCCCTGTAGCTTGCACTTAAATCTAGGGTAACCAACTGACATGGGTGCAAATTCAGGCCGGTAAGTGTAAAAATTCAGGACAAAGGGTCAAAATTCAGGACAGAAGGTCAAAATTCAGGACAAAACTTCGGGACAAAAGAAGTTTTACAGACACATCAGAGGAAGTTGTGCGATAGTATAAAAGTAAGTAAATAGACAACCACTTAAGTACAAGTCAAAATAAGTTTATATTAGGTTGAGACAATCGTGCACTTCACGGTTTTTCGGTATGCGCACAGATCTGAGCAACTGTGCAGGTCTTTTTGTGGTTTTTCATATGATAATAACCTATTTATATGGTTACTGCACTGGGTTGTCCAGTCTGATATTTTGTTTACAACCCATGGTCCTGAGCAGGCATGTTTGGTGAGAGAAGTGGTCAGGAAGATCTGCTCGGATAGACTTTTATTACTGGCATCCAGGGCACGAGTCGGGGGTACACGCGGGTGGACGGCGTCCCCCCACTTTTTTCACAGGGTGGACACCGTCCACCCTGCCAAGAAGTGTGGCCCCACTGTAAAATATGCTGAATTCGTCCCGGTGTAGTTTACAAACACCGGGACACATCCTGCAGCGCCTGCACGTTGTTATCTGCTTTCTATCTGCAACAACGTGCAGGCGGGAACCGGGCTCTCTTAGTTCTGACTCCTGCTGGGCCCATAACAAAGGGCGAATCGGAGGGGTGATCAGGCCTCCTTTTGTTGGAGTCTCCTGGCTGGGAGCAGTCAAGAGCCTCATACCTGATGCAAGAGCACTTCACACATACTGAAGAGAGGCAGCTTTTAACTTTGTTCAGGCTCTGTTTAGGAGATATGCATGCACTGTAGAAACTTCAGATGTGTTGATGTTTCCCAGCATTTGCACAAAATAAATAGCATTTATATAGCGCTTATACCCCTGAGGAGGCTAAATATCACTATTTCTTTTAAAGCACTATGGCTAGAGAAAACTTAACGCTGATAAAAGGTAACATTGTTTTATGTGTAGCGTACAAAAGTGTGAATCTTCTACCTAAATCAGGAGGGTTTGCAAGTATGCTCGCAATGTGCTCAAATGTACTCATGATAGACCTGCTAAACATATATGTGAGGGCTTAAGATCTGATGTCACTTCTTGTGATGCCAGTTCTTGTGATGTCACGCGCTATGTCACGCGCTGCGATGTCACGCGCCGCGATGTCACGTGCCGAGATGCCACGCGCTGCTATGCCACTTGCATACTGATTAACTAGGTTAGTCCCCCCACTTCTTTTTTTAGAACTTGTGCCCTGCTGGCATCATATATCTGAGTGCCATTGTGAGATGTAAAGCGGCATGCATAGGTGAACTAAAGGGAGGATTGCTGTGCAAAACCCACTATTTGGAACGCTTTATGGGTGTTTCAGCTAGTGGAATTTAAAATATGGAAACTGACTTTGCTTATGGGGGTTTCACAGAGAGTTGCACTAGCTGATGGAAGTCACAAAGGTGCTTTTCCCTGCAGCTTTCTTAAAGAAGGCACTGTCGAAACACTAATACATAGTTTATTTTTGACGCCTTGCCTATTGCTACAAACACAATATACATCTCAAGCACAGCTCATGGCACTATGAGGCTCTCCCTAAAACCTTACACCTAAAACAAAACATGCAAACATTTACAATTACTAGTGTAACATTCAAGTAGCAGTTGGGTGTCACTCAAAATGTTATATGCATGATATATAGATCACACACATAAGCACACAGCAAATACAGAATAGTAACACATAGGCAAGGGAGTAGCCAGAAAATTTAAATACCTCCCACTTTAAACTAAAGCTCTTATGGCACCAAGAAAGCAAAGTAAGTCACCACAACCCTCCCCAGAAGAGTTCTCTTGTCCAAGGTTCTAGCCATTCATCCTTCCATCAAACCCCTGATATCCACCATTTCAAATTTACATTCTGTCATCTATTAATTCTTTCATCCACAATTCAGTCTTTCACCATTCATTCTGTCCTTCCATCTGTGCCCATCCATATCCAAACCTTTTCAACCATTTGCAAACCTATCCATCATCTATCCTTCCATTCATCATTTCACTCATCCATCCCTCCATCCACACTTTCACTCACTCAACCATCCATCCACTCTTCCACCCATCCATCCATCCATTCACTCATCCATCCAGCCATTTACCCTTTCACCCAAGCCATCCTTTCACTCATCCATCCACTCTTCCACCCATCGGTCCATTCACTCATCCATCCAATCATTTACCCTTTCACCTATCGAGCCATTCTTTCACTTACTCATCCATCCAGCAAGTCACTCATCCGTCCATGAAGGAAGTGACCCGATTAGGGCCACCCGGGTCACTCGCGACCACCTCTCAGTCTTCCATTTAAATGAAGAGTCGGTCAGACAGTAGAGAATACAAACCAAAGTTATTTATTAGTATACACTCGAGCGGAGTCCGGTCTGACCAGCCTCCTCAGATTGCGGCAGAGGGACTGACCCCCGTCAACATGGTAATACCAGATATACATTTCCAGCACCCCTAAAGACCCGCCCAGACTGGAATTTTCCAGTCTCAGAGCTGACGAACAAAGTTGGTACAGAAAGATGAGCTACTATCCTGAGAACGGGTACATGCTATCTTAGTTTCAAGGCTACTCTGCCCGTGCCCGTCTCTCTGAGAGTGGAAGCAGGCCTACCTTCTGGGAAAGGCATGCAAAAACAGAACAATCTATTCATTAGTGCAGCGAAGCTCAACCTTGAATAATGAAGAGAAACAATCGAGGCTGCTTTCTGCTGAGGCAGGCAATGTAAGACAGAAGCTTAATTTCGATCATGGTACAAAATGGCGGCTGAATACAAAATGGTGCCGCAAATGCTAACTTAACTCGCACAATGCTACAAGGAGTCGGCAGAACGCATTTTCCAGTCCAACGCATTTTCCAGTCCCCCTTTTAGCATTTGCTAACAATTTTGTCTAATGCTAATGCTAGAAAACCAAGAACTGCTCATATTCTAAGGAGACCACTATTACATGTTAATACACACATTATCAATATTCAAAAATACTCTCATCTATGGACATTAGGTCATGGACAGCCTGCATCATCATGGCCGAAGACTTAGCATCATATATTGGGGCCTTTTGTGCGGGTGTCAATTTTCCAACACAGTAAGCACAACAAGCAGGTAGACAATGTACGCATAGGCAACATGTGAAGATGACACCTGCAACTACTATCCGGAAGATAAGAATCTTCCACCCCGAGGAAGCTATTAAACCCCAGAACCAACCAGAAAGACTCCAGGTACCATTCTCTTGGTAGACGTCAGATGCTAGCCTATGCAACTTCTGTATGGCAGCGTATACATTAGGGGCGTGGTCCTATATGTAGACACAACAACTGCTGCCGATGATGCGACAGGCCTCTCTCCGATCAGCAAGGATGACGTCTAACACCATCCTGTTCTGAAGAGCAACACGCCTCGTAGCCTGAAGCTCAGCTGTAATATTTGTCAAAATCCCTGCGGTTGTATTAATGACCCCTTCCACAACCCAGGTAAGTCAACGAATGTTGAGGCTATTGGACATAGGGCCCCAAAAGGGCAAAATACCCTTCATAGCATCTGTAAACTGTTGCAGAGTGGTGTCTGTCTGGTCTAAGTCTCCTGTGTTAATAACCCTTCTAATTCGGGACAGATGGCCACTCCTACACTGCAATCGATGGTCCTTATGATAATTGGATGGTGCTATGTACACTGGGGGAAGGAGGAAAGAGAGGTAGCACACACCAGACCATCCCCTAGGAAGCCAAACATAAGCTTGTGATCCACAAACAAAATAGATATTATGCGGTGGGAGCAAAGGCGGGCTGTTATTCGTGCTTAATGTGAGAAGGTGGCCTGGTATATGCTGTCCACTAATTAAAGTGGGCACCCTCTACCAGTCCACATGACCCTTATGATGTATGAGGTCAAAGATAACCTTTAGAAAGCTATCCTAGTGGTAGCTGTGGAGAGCAACCTTCAGGCTTAATCTTGAAGGAATGTAAAGCAGCTTGTTTTACCAGAATATCACCTCCTGAATGACTAAATGAAAGGAGAACCACACAGTAGTGATATAAAAATATGTATTTATTAATATAACACTCTCTACTAATCTCTACACGAGATTAGAACACAAAGCACACAATACTGAATCAATAGAACATTCGTAAGTAGCACAATACATAGCGGGCTAAAGGGGGAGACCGAACCATATACTAAAACAAGCATTGGCATAGCCAATAGGTCTCGCCTTTGGGACCTTATAAGTGTTTACCCATGCAACAGTTGATGTTGTTGCACCAAGGATATTGTGCTGCATAACTAAATACTTATAAGGTCCCAAAGGTGAGACCTATTGGCTATGCCAATGCTTGTCTTTTATACTAATGGTGCAATATAGTCTTGCAAGGGTCCAGCAGCAGCCGCAGGCATTGAACTGACTAACGACTTTCTCAGGTGCATGTGTTAGCCATCAGTCAGATTGTCCAAGGCTACTGAAGTCCCAACCCAGGGTGCTTTAGACTCAAAACCTACAGCATGAAAAAGAGGCTAAACGTTGAAGCCTAAGCAGGTTCCAGTGCCTGAGGCAGGAAGGAGCGGTGTGCCCGCTTTGAAGGCACCAGCAGTTAAATCGGATTGGCACCAGTAGCTGAAGGTAAGTAAACAAAAAAATCCCAAGTGTATGTCTGTGTGTGTGAGCGTTCGAGTGAGCGTGTGTATTTGTACGTGTAAACATGTGGCGTGTGATCATGAGTGTGCATGTGAAAGTGAGTGAGTGACGGGGAGCTAGTATAACTGAGAGTGAATGCCAGCTATTGTATATGTGAGTGAGAATGATTCAGAGTAAGTGGCAATAAGTGAGACTGAGAGTGTGAGACGAAGAGAAAGAGTGAGCCAGAGTGACAGCAAGCGTGAAAGAGTGAGTTTGAGGAGTGACAATGAGTGCAAGTGAGAATGCGTGAATTTAAGTGAGTGCGTGTGTGAGCATGTGTGTGAGTAAAAGTGAGTGATGGGGAGTGAGAATAAGTGCAGGTATCAGTGAGACTGTGAGAGTAAGAGTGGTATGGAGTGAGAAGGACAGTGAGTGAATATGACTGAGTGAGAATGAGTACGAGGCAGTGTTAAACAGTGAGAATAAATATTTGCGAATTAATAATATAAGTGATCATTATAGTGTGTGTTACTTTTGTGAGTCTGCTGCTAGCCTTGGCATACTGAAGGTAATTACTGGCTTACGGAGACACTCATGAGAAAATTCTGGTGCTGGCATAACTGGCTTACGGAGACACCCATGAGAAAATTCTGGTGCTGGCATATTGGAGGTAATTCTTGGCAGACGGGGCACCTGTGACAAAATGCTGGCACTGGCACACTAGAGGAAATTCTTGACATATGGGATACCCATGTCAAAACACGTGTTGGCACTCTTGGTGTAATTCTTGACACAAAAGGCACCCTTGGCACAATGTTGGCACTGTCTCTCAAGAGGTAATTCATGGCTTTAAGGAAACCTATGGCAAAATGCTGACACTCACATACTGGACATACATTTTGGCATAAGGGGCCCCCATGACATATGGGGGTGGGGGAGGATTCACCCATGGTAAAAACATGGACCTGACATACTAGAGATAACTCTTAACATATATGTCACCATGGTACATGGATGCAGTAAATAGCACATTTTCTGTAATTATTGGCATGGAATATGGGGGCAATCATGGCAAAATGCTGCCCCCTGACAGAATGGAGGTAATTAATAACATACAAAACAGGGAGAGGAGGAGCTACTGCACATTTTGAAAAAAAATGGATCAACTTTTGGGTAGAGTCGGGCTATATAGGCTTGGCAAACCCTGAAGGTGCCGAAATATTTAATGATTGCTAATGATTTCCCATTCAGAGCCTATGACTTGTGAGCAAATTTATGAGAAAACTGTGCTTTAAAGTGCATTATTTGACCCCATTTTTAAAAACATTTTATCTGGAGACAACCCGCCCCTCCCCTCAGATTCAATTGCACTAGAAGTCGTCTTGTTTGCTTGCTGTAATTCTGGGTAAGTATTACGCCCACAACTTTCAAAGATCACCAGCCACCACTGATACAGATGACAGCAAAAACAAATCAATGGGTTTGGCGCTAGAGTTCTACTGAGACCAGAATGCACCAGTGACGAATCCCAGCAGCGCTCAGTTAAAATGTTATCCTTCCAAAGTAATTTAAAGTGGTACCACTGAGCTAGGGAACAATACGTTTTATTTAAGCAGCAAGAGACAATTCACTTTATAGTGTAAGCTATATAATGGATTATTACCACTATAGTCAGCTTTAAAATGCCGTTTTGAGGGATATTTTAAACTCAACAGTCGGAATTTTGAGATGAACATTTTCGACCCCATGGGCACATAACAGCTATATTTTGGTAGAACGCGTTAGCGTAGTGTTGCCAAAACAGGGAGCTCTCATTTAAAGAGTCAGACCTCTTATAATCCCACCCAGAATTACAATTTATATGCAAGTTTAAGATTAATTCTCCTATGCTTTGCAGCATCCAGTGTGAGGAGAGACCAATCGCAACCCTCATGTAGCACAGCACAGACATTGTCTTTTTCGCAGGCTCAACAAGGTGCTGATAGACACAGCTCTAAAAGATGAGCTGCCTAACCAAGAAGAGGAAAAGCCTGTGACCACTGTTACTTGTTCAGACAGCACGGTGGGAGGCAGGGGGGATTTGAATGTATTTTGGATGCCTGTTATATCTGCTGTATTTTTGTGGAAGGATCAATCCAATCCATTGTCTTCTCTTTCAGTCTTGCTAGGCTTTCACCAGTATCCTTTCCAACACGGTTTCTCTAATCAAAGAGCGCACCCAGCAAACACACCGGCATATTTGCTGAGAATTCTCTGGATTTCATCCAGCTATGTCTTCTCATAAGTACCTCTGTTCCAATAGCACTAGCAGTTCAGCGCATTCTTGGAAACTTCTATGCCTTCCATCAAGAGCTTGACAAGGGCCTTCTGCAGCAGCTGCAGGAAAGTGTGACACGGTCATTTTAAACATCTCTTACAGGGCTTTGAAGAATATTTTTAAGAATCTGATTGAGTTACTATTACATAATGCCAAGCTCCCTGAATCACTTGTTTCTGGCCAACAACGGCAATGTTCAGGATTCTCTTCTGGGAGTTCACAACGAAAGACTTGAGCTTTGTCTTTGCAGAGGAGGCATGAACAATTTGGTTTTGAATGTGGGTCAGCCGTAAAAATACCTATTCTAATGGAACACGACAATGCATCTGGTGATACAGGTCTTGGATTCATGACCAACCTCAGACACCAAATGCTTTTAGCATAGGGCTAGTTACTAATGTCTAGTTTTCAGCACTTCACGCAAGGCATGAAATCATTTACAAATTGCTGAAGAAAAAGACACAAAGAACGAGGCGCGCTCTTGATCCTACTGTCTGTGGCATGCAGAGAAAAAGAATTGATCTCTTGAACATTGGGTGGCTCCTGAATGTAGCTGTATCTTCGCATCAAGTCATGACTTAACTGCTCTGTGACCGGAGTCACTGGGGCACTAACCAGTGCCCATGGCTGGGACAACCCTGTGAGCAAACCAAAGTTGCTGTCATGTCCATCCCCTTGGTCTGAGAGCAAACAAAGGATTTATCAGATCAGCATGCGCGGTCCCTGTAGGAGTCAAGCAATAGAATTTCTTGAAGCACTGTGCAGGACGTTGTCACTTGGAGGCATAGTCCTAGAGACAAACTAAACCTGAAGGTTTGTGAAAGGACCATATATACAACTGAGAGGACCTCCATGCCGAGGTGAGGAAAGGATGACGTAGTCAGATACTCTCAACAGCTGTTCTGCTCTCTCTCTGAACCCTCAAAAGGAACTGACGGAACAGAACGTGGTGTTTCCGCAAAGACTGCATTCAGCTTTATCGTCAGCTGCGGCTGTGAATGCATTGGTCTATTTTCTTCATCATCTGAATCTCGGAAATCTAGCTCCTGCCAGAATGATCTGAGGCAGTGGAACACTCTATTAACAACACCCACACCATGCTCACATCGGGGCGATTCTTTTCCTTTCTAACAGTGGTCCATAACAGACCCAACCGTGAGAAACCAACCATCTGTGTCATACAGTTATGTATCCAGCATCAGCCTCAAGAGCGGTTTTCTTTTACTTGGAGGATTCTCTTCAATGCAAGACTTACACTATTCCCTGAGGGCTCTTATTAGGGGCAGATAACATGGAAGTCACCTATGGTATTACTTACGCCCTGTTCCAATCTTCAAAGCACAAATGTAATCCCCCACCGGATTAAACTGCCACCCACATCACCATCGTGTCCACTCACGGGTACCATGAACGAGAGTGTTCCAATTCTATGAGGTTGTGCTAGCTCTAGGAGACGGAGGCAGTCGGAGCTTCGGCTTCCTCAGATGCTGTCATGATGTCACAATAATGACCAGTCCAAGGTCCCAAGTTTAGAAATGCTCTACAACAGAGCCTGAAACAAATTACTTCCCAAAATGTATACTAAGAAGCCTGTATAGCAAAAGTAAAGAAATAGATTATTTTTCTATTTCTTTACTTTTGCTAATCATGACACCCGCGCTTTACTTTTAATGTTAAAAGTAAAGCGCAGGTGCCACGATTATAGCTAAAGTAAAGAAATAGAAAAATAATCTATTTCTTTACTTTTGCTATATCGTTGCACCCAGCGCTTTACTTTTAATGTTAAAAGTAAAGCGCCGGTGCCAACGATTATAACAAAAGTAAAGAAATAGATTATTTTTCTATTTCTTTACTTTTTGCTATAATCCTTGGCACCAGCGCTTAAAGTAAGCGCAAGTGCCGCGATTATAGCAAAAGTAAAGAAATAGATTATTTTTCTATTTCTGTACTTTTGCTATAATCGCTGACACCAGCTAAAGTAAGCGCGGGTGCCGCGATTATAGCAAAGTAAAGAAATAGAAAAATAATCTATTTCTTTACTTGAGCCGCGAAAGTGAAAGTGATCGCGATGCACTTAATGACCCGTGACGCGCGTGCATGCTCACGTGAACGCAAGCTGGTCGCCGGTGCTGTTTGCACTTCCAAAACCCGCTTACTAAAACTCTCGCCAGAGCAGCGCATGCGCTGGCTCAGGCGAGACCTAAAAATGGTATAACAATCACGACTTGACTAGACACAGTGCCTAGAGCACGTAGAATCGCTGGGACCCCAAGGAACCACCCAAGGCAGTGACACAGGGAGCCCACGGAAGACGGGTGCAGTGGGGAAACACGACCGCGTGCTCCGTACAACTCTATGGGAAAGTCGCGGTTGGAAAGTTACAGTTTAAGGACACTTCTACGAGGACTTCGAGCAAACCCTTTGGAACATAAGAGGTTCTAGAGCCAACACACCAGTGAGTACCGAGGTACCCGTGTTACCTATCCCAGAGGAGCCGGGTGCATAGGAGTCAAGTGGTGTCGGAAACCTTCATCGTTTTCAATGGAGGGATGCGAAGAAGTACTGCTGCCAGGAAGGCGAAGAGTGTCCGGTGGAATCCAAGCCTGGATTCTAGGTGAGAGGAACCTGAAAGCAGAGGGGACAGAGTCTGGGTCACTTCAGGTGACCAGGGGCTCGGTAGACGAATGCCCACCGATGTCGGGTGCTGCAGGTGTGAAGAAAGGATGCTTGACTCTGCAGCCACGAGGACCAGGAGACGTCGGGGACAACCAGGACCCGGAGGTGAGCTGTCCCACAAAGGATGTCGAGTGCTGAGGGGTCAATGTCCGGCTGGAGCACCAACAAGCCCTGTCAAATGCAACCCATGCAGGAAGGACAAACAGGTTACGGTGTGGACCAGCAAGGTCCAGGGGACTCTCCGAGCAATGGGGAGTCAGGGCACGTCTGGAGCAACCAGGGAAGCCCAAGAACAAACAAGGTGACCCTCGCCAGGACCAACAGGCCAACGGACCAGGGATCGCGAGGAGACCTTGAGCGAATTCACAAAGCACCAGCCCACAGAGCACTCGGTGAGTGGAGGCCGGATATCTTCGGTGCAAATGCTGCTCGGGGTCAGGACTACACGGAGTCCAAAGCACAAGCTCAGGGATCACCAACAAGCATATGCTCGTGCAAATGTACGTGGTGCACAGGGGTTCAGGTTGCAAGGTCCCCACAAGGGATACTGGTCTCAGAATCGCTGAGAGGTCAGATCAACCTCAGGAGCTATGGAGAAGCAAGCCGGTCAGATGCCCTTAGGTGCCTGCTGTTGCAGGGGAGTAACTCCTTTACTCCAAGGGAGATTCTTCAGTCGTGCAATCGTTGTGCAGGCAGTCGAAGTACTTGGTTTCTTCTTAGCAGAATCTTGTCCAGGTAAAATCTAAAGTCCTGTAGCCAGGTATCCCACTTTATACCCACGGGAGAGGGTTGGAAAGATTCTGGGGACCCTCCTAGGGGAGGGGCAGGACAGTGGGGTGGCTACACCCATGTCCTTTGTCCAGTTTCGAACCAGAGCAGGAGCCAATGGCTCCCAGAACTGGTTTGAGCTGGACTATGCACAGGGACACCAAATGTGCCCCCAGTACAGACTTTCTGGCACTCTCAGAGTGCACCCACCCAGCCCCAATACACTAAACCCTGCTCCCTGTGACAGGATGCCTATTGTCATGCCTTCCTCTGCTCGAGCTTGGCTCAGCAGCAGGAGAGCAGAATCGTGTCTGTGGCTGGCAGCGTCCATTTTGTGCTGCCCGGGTCGAGAAAGCTGGTACCGGGTAGACCGGTGACCCAAAGTAGTGGTTTCAGAAGGGTGGAATCATACCTCCCACACCAGTTACTGGTGTGGAGGTATGATTCCAAGGTGTTTGACACCAAACACGACATGTTTCCGTGCAGCCATCCCAAAGTTAGCATTTACCGTTTAGTTATAATGCACTTAGGAGTATATGGTCAGGCTGCACTCACAGACAACCCCGGAGGATAGATTCCGAAGGCTGCAGAGGGGCTCTGCTCATGCATGGGCACCCTCTCACATAAAACCAAGCACCCTGCCTTCAGGATTGATAAGGCCTGCCATAGGGGTGACTGATAGGTTTTTAAGTGTAGTGATTTAGATAGATATAGGGAACCTATATCTAAGTAAGTGGTGCAAGCACCAGCTTACACAGGCTGCTGTAGAAGACCTGTTGTGTCATTTTGAATGGCCTCTCATGGGTGGCATAATACATGCTTCAGCCCATGGGAGGCCTCTGAAGTACCTATGCCCTGGGTACATGGTGTACCATATACTAGGGACTGATAAGGGTACCCCAGTATCCAATCTGGAGTGTACCTAAAGTACATACATTGCAATTTAAGGGAGAAAGCAGATAAACTGGGGTCCTGGATAGCAGGATCCCAGTCAGACTAGTCCAAAAACAGTGAGTCATCAGCAAAAAGTGGGGGTAACCATAAGAAGCAGATACTACTTTCCTACACTTAATATATAGGTGTAGTTGCAATTACTCTCACCCACTTTCACCTTCCCAAACCCTTGAACACAAAACCCAGCTGTGGCGTTACTACTGGCACCGGTATTGCCTCACCCTGAGTAATATTTCGCACCTGGAATGAGCGAAAGTATTCAGTAACATTAAATCCCTGGAAATCCAACATTTCATTTTGAAGCCATGTTGCATTTTTCTCTCTTTCATATATATTCATGCAGGCTGTTGGGGATAATGTATCAGGGGTCCCTTGTTCTCCCGGGCTAAATCCTTGGTGGACACGTATATATTCGAGCACTGTGTGATAATCAGCAGATGTCATATTCATAGCACAAGAATGATAATGAATGTATACCATAGAGAACAATTCGAACCATCCCTCACAGCTGCCCAAGTAAGACATGGGCAACGATAACAGGCTATCACTCTTATGTGTAACCGAAGGGAGCAGTCCACATACCCAACAGTTTGTAACATTAGATGTATCATGGGCTTGGTGGAGAGTTTGCAAAAATACATTGTCAACATATGTTTTTCTGTGTTCACCTTTATGGGGGGCCAAAGTAACAAACATATGTTCAGGGGGAACAGGTGTTGTACCAATCAAAGAGTGCACAGGATATTTCTCCTCTAGGAACCATACTATTCCAAGAACTGTTATCAGGGAAATCAGAACTATTACTATGAAAACTACTTTACTCCTTGTAGACCAACTAGACCAACCAGACGCATTCTGCCCATAACGTGGGGCTGCAAAGGGCTGTTCATCCTCCCTAATGGGGCGACCAAATGGATACATTTTAACCAGAGGAAAGGACATATAATGGAGCCAATAGCAAAAAGACAAAAGAGGGGCAAATGTTCCCAGTGTCCGTCAGAGCCTCACTGGTAGACTCCTATTGTTCATCAATCATTGGCGCTATTGACCACCGGCAGTGGAGCTGTCGGACCAGCTCTTGAAGAATCCCACGTTGCTCAGGATAAGGCACTCCCCTTCCCAGGGGAGCACACTCGATCAATCCTGTTCAATGTCTGAACAGTGCACCAATCTCGTCTCTCCCTATGCTACTGTTGCCTGACTTATCGAGTCCATCCCTGCTAATCTGACTCCTCCTTTGGTGCACTGTTCCTCCGTCGGGGGCGCAGATTATACCTAGCTACTCCAGGACAGAGGGGTCTGCAAAAAGGGGCTCAGACACAGAGGGGCCAATGGACTGGGGCTCAAACACAGATGGGCCAGCAGGCTGGGGCTCCTGGGTGGCCTTGATCTCAGGAGGCACTGCCTCGTTCAACACTGCATCATTTTCCTCCTCCGTTTGTGCCCACGTCAACCGGGCATCCGAGAAAGGAACAAAACGGGGCACCTGTTCAGTTTCAGAATCGCCAACTCCGTCAAGCACCCATTGGTCATAGGATAAAGGAAGGGGCACCTTGTGGCAGTGCTGGGAGTGTATCCAATTCTTCCGGCCGGCCACCTTCACGGCGGTGCGGGTGGCGAGGAGCACCTGCGCAGTCCCCTTCCACCTCGGCTCCAAACTGCCCTACCTCTGGAAGTGCCTGGTCAGTACAAAATCCCCAGGCCGAATATCATGTCCTGGCCCCTCGGGTGCTGGTGGTAGGGTTTCGTGGATCTGTTGGTGAATAGAACGCAAGCTTTTAGTTAACTCATACAGATAATCCACTAACAAAGGGTATTCAATTTCTGAAAACCGTCGAGGTCGCGGGACGCCCCAGACATTCGCCGGGCGTCCGAACATGACCTCGTACGGTGACAACCCTGTCCTAGTGTGAGCCGTAGCTCTTGTAGACAAAAGAGCTAATGGTAAAGCATCTGGCCACTGCAATCCTGTGCTCTCCTGAATCTTTGCCAACTTCAGTTTGAGAGTACCATTGTACTTCTCAACCAAACCTGCTGACTGGGGGTGGTGTGCAGCATGAAATTTCTGTTTAATGTGCAAACCGTCACACACCAACTGGATAACCTTTGAGTTGAAGTGGCTTACGTTGTCACTCCAAATCAAAATGGGGCAAACCGAATTGAGGGAAGAACTCCTTTAGGAGTGCCTTCGCCGTCGCCATGGCTGTATTCTTTTTAGTGGGATAAGCCTCAACCCACTTGCTGAACGCACAAACAACCACCAATACATATTTTAGATTGTTGACTCGTTCCATTTAGATGAAATCCATCTGAAGGACCTCGAAAGGGAAAGAAGGGGGTGCAAAATTACCAGGGGGTGCAGGGGTATCCTTTCCAGGATTATACATCATGCACACCATACAGTACTTGACTAGATGAGCAGCAACCTTGGGAATGTTGTCGTTTTGCCATACAGGATCTAATAGTCTACAGATACCTTTTGCACTAATGTGGGCTGGCCCGTGCGCCATAGTGACTACAGGGAGGACATATGCATCTGGTAACATCCATCTCTGTTTCCCTGACTTATCCGTCCAACACCCATCCTCATCTAAGCGTGCTGTGCTCTCCCGCCATACTGCTAACTCCTCAACCGTTGCCTCACTCTGAATTTCTTTCAGATTGTCTAGTGTATCCTCAAAGATAGTGGCCTCGGGCACCCACATGGCAGGACCCGCTACAAACATCTTTTTCATCTTTGTTCGAGCTGTCTCCTTAGCTGTCTGATCTGCAAATGCATTTCCCTTTCCCACATCATCAGTAATTGCCTTATGGGCACTACACTTTACTATGGCCAATTTCTTAGGAAGTGTCAAGCCGGACAGAAGCCTATGTATAAGAGGGCCGTGCTGGATACGTGTCCCATGGGAGGTAAAGAACCCTCTCTCTGCCCAGAGTCGCCCAAAGTTATGGGCGACCCCGAAGGCGTACTGGCTGTCAGTATAAATATTAACAGCCAGCCCCTTGCTCAATTCACAAGCTCTAATAAGGGCGACCAGTTCAGCTGCCTGGGCGGACTGATAGGGGACTCGTGATGTCTCAACTATCGTATGTAGTGTAGTGAGTGCATACGCAGCAGTGGTGGTGCCATCTGGTAATTTGAAACAAGAGCCATCGACATATAGTTCCCCTTGGGGGTCAGATAAGGAAACATCAGTCAGGTCTACCCGTCCCTTCGTCTCCTCCTCTGTCCGAAAAATACAATCATGGATGTCAATTTCCTCACTCTCAGAAGGGAGGGGTAGTAACGTGGCTGGGTTCAGAGTGGCACATCTTTTAATTGTGATATGTGGGGCAAAGAGAGTTAGCTCATAGCCGGTCAGACGTGCACTGGTGAGGTGCTGTGTCTTGGTCTTATTCAATAGGGTATCCACAGCATGGGGCACCATGACTGTGAGGTCAGTATCAAGTACAAGCCCAGCCTATTGCCTTATAGAGATGGCCACTGCCGCGACCGCTCTTAGACAGCTCGGGAGGGCTCTGGCGACTGGATCAAGCAAAGCAGAAAAATAAGCACACGGCCGTTGCTTACCTCCAAAGGCCTGTATTAAAGCAACAACATAACCGTACTGTCTTTGCATCCCTGTTCAGTGTTGTAGTGTAGCTCCTATTTCCCTAATAGGCTCTGCGCATTGGAATAATATATCCTATAGGTTTGACATAGGACTAAGGTCAGTATGTCCCTATCGAGTATATTAAACTTAATTACTTGTGCCAGCTAGCTCAGAGGCCACTAGAAACTCCTTGACAACAAGAAGGGAGTAGTTTCTGGCAGCCGCAAAACATGACCAATATGTTTCCCTTTTAGAATCAGAACGTGTCCCAGAGTCGTGGAAACACTAGATAACTATTTCACTCAGCTCAGTCGTGCATGCTTAGTTTTTCTCAGAGTTACACAGAAATAATAGACGGGCGTTTTCAATAAAAGATTTATTGAACAGTCTTGTTTCTGGTGTAAGTATAATGTGCTGTTACGATCACAAGACAGTATGCAAGATAAATAATGTACAGGGTGAGCAGTAGAAATAAATAATACTGCGATAGCATTATCTTTTAGTACAAATGCTGTTACATAAATAACACAGACTAAAAATGCGAGTACTCATACGATGCGGTGCTAAGCTAGTTCTACCCCAATGTACCTAACCTAACCTAGGTGTAGGACAAGGTATGAAGTAGGTGAAGTATTCCTTACTATGGTATACTAAGAGTATGTTAAGTCTAGTATGCCTAGTATGCCAAGAGTCCCTCTAGGTTCTTATCAGCTCCATACCTGAAGAATGAGAGAGGTTGGAATCTCTTTGCCAGACTCGAACTCCAACACCCCGCAAGGAAGTCAGATCACTGGAAGCTGGGCTCTCTGCGTGCAGGGAATGGCAGCGTCTTCTCAGTGCGTCAGGCCGGGATACGGGCTCCTCTGAAGTCGAGGTCTCCTCTAGTTTACAGGGGCTAGGGAAGGTATATTTATACCTGAGAGTACCTTAGGAATGTTAGCATTGACGTGAATTGGACAACGAAAGACGTCATGAATGAACCCCTAAGGAATAATGGTTCATGCATAATAGATGAGGCCTTGAAGAAATCAATAGTCCTGGGCTAGGGAAACTCCCGCAGCCTAAGGGTCTGTTCTTCATGAACTCGATGTGACGTTAGGGTGGACGGATGTCAGAGACCATGCCTGCATTTGGAGTGCACGGTTTAATGCCTAAATAAGGCCTGGGATTCTATGCCTATATAAGGGCAGGGCGAATTGTGCCTATATAAGGACATGATATTGGAAAGGCCGTTATGGACACCCTAAGAGGAATACAACACCCACTCCACTTTCGTGTATACCATAATACATAAATGCTAAACATTAAAAATGCTAAACATAAAAATGGAGTACCGCATATTTCTAAAATATTTCATATAACCATTTAAAAAGGCTTTTAAAAAAAAACATATTAGAATGCAAAAAGGTACTGTACATTCGAAGCATTGCTTATCATTTCAGGCATAAAGTTCAAAAATAAATGCAATTGGAATGAACTAAGCAGTAATATTTACATGTGACAGAAAATGATCGATAAGTTGTTCATAAATCAAAGTCATTTCATGTCAGGAAAATTAAATGAACTGTTTTTAGACACATAAGATGACTAAATGTCTTTGGAAGGACCGCCAAGTCTGTACTATAAGGCTAGTTCTACTTTAAGCAGATTGAAGTTCCATTTTCCTTCGAAAAATGGGAAAAAGTTCAATTTTTGGTAGAGTTCCAAGTTTTTGAAAAATGAAGGCCAAATTGTTGCTGTATTTCTGGAACACTGTATGCTGAATCAGAGTCAGTTTACGGGTCTGGTGTAAACATTAGATCATCTATTTCTATAGGCAAAACATCAACCACTGTAGTTGGTGTGAGTTGGAACACCTCGTGAAGCAGGTTAATTGCACAGAGATGTGAAGCATTGCTTTCAATTGTCGCAATGTTCGCGTCCGTTGTTACCTGTGTGCCTGTAGTTCTTTCTCGTACCTCAGCAGCTGCCGGAAGCGTCTGTGAGATCTCAATGAATGCTGTCATCAGGATAGGAAGCCGCTGGGGACAACACATAGCATGGGCCGTTATCTGGTCCAGCAGAGTATCGACGTCCGTTGGCGCATCCGATGGAAATGTTAGACAGGTGTCCAACACGCATTCTACACCGCATAGCAGGCATCGTAGAACAGGTAAGATGCAATCTTGCCAGATTGGTCTAAAGGACAGGAACCATGTGGTATTAAGGTCCCGTAGACGATTTATGCCCAAAAGCTGTACTATTTGCTCACAGCACTTTCGTTCAAGGAGAGCTTTCTCCATGTCGCTCGGAGTGATGTCGGCGAATTGGCTGGCCATAGCGAAATAGCAGGAAGAGAAATAGAATTCCGGCAACAAGTGCTAGAATTAATGGTATGCCACCAAACACCGAGGGGTCGATTCCGATTCGGGCCGGAAATTTCTCCGACCGAGCCGGACCCGGAGAGATTTCCGACCGAATCGGACCCGTGCAGTCCGACCGAACGAGTACGATGCGTCCGTATGTTATCGGACTCGAGTCGGTCGGACTCCCATTGAAGTCAATGGGAGCCGGTCGTACAACGCGTACGCGGGCTCCCATTGACTCAATGGGTGCGAGTCGGACAAGTGCGCCCCCTGCAGCGGGTACGCGGCGAAGCGATTCGCGCCGTACACCCACAGGTAGGGGGGACCCATGGGTCCCCCCTGTGTGCGACTCGCGCGGCTACGCGTACAGGGGGGTCCGACACGGACCCCCAAAGTACGGCTCCGACAGCTCTTTCGAGCCGGATTGCGCGGCTCGGTCGGACTGCTCGCGGCGCGCATCGTACTTACCCGGCCGGGAAACGTCTCCATTGCGCGGTGCGAGTCGAGGTCCGAGCGAGTCGGTCGGAGCGGTTCGAGCCGGGAGCGAGTCGGTCGGAGCGGTCGGGACACCCGGACGAGTCGGTCGGCGAGTCGCATCGTACTCGCTCGGCCGGACCCGCGTACGGTTCGGTCGGGAAACAGGGCTCCGAATCGGATCCGGTAAAGCCGAATCCGATTCGGAGCCCTACCGGCCGAGATCGGAATCGGCCCCCGAATGTGCAAAGTTCGGGATGATTCCGAGTATTGCCTGGAAAGGTGCTAACAGACCCGAGCAGATGCCCTTAAATACATGTACAATTCCTGTTGTATCAGACATGTTGAAAATTCGTCCTATCATTTCCACGAAATGTATAGGGCAGTTTGTACGTATTAAAGTCTGTATCTCAGCCGAAGTCCTTGCAATTTGCAGATCATAGGTTTCTTTGGCCGAGGTCAAAGGCACTGTTTGTTGTAAACGCATGGCTTTCATTCTGCTTAAAGTATCAAATCTTATAAAAGAGACGTTCAGCGAAGGCCATAGAGGCGACTCCCTGACTGTGTCTATTGGGGCAAACAATACTTGCATACAGCAAGTGACCCTGGAGTTGACCGTTACTAGATATGGGATACCTGGCAGCATGCCACAGCAACTCTGATCATTCAACATGAGGTAACTCCCATTAGAAAGTTGTCTGAACATTGGATTAATCACAGCAGCTGGTGTACCCTGCTGATGGCAAGACAAATTTGCCACAGAACCATTACAAGCCCCGTGCAAGGAAATGTCCTGACATACAAGAGGACCGCTTAGTGCACGTTTATAGTTTGAACCGCTCAAAAACACTTCACGATCCCCACTCCAACATCTATATGTATACGGTAAATCCCAAGATGTTTTAATGTATTCCTTCCCAACCTTTCATATTTGCCTGCTTGCATTTGTCTGAGGCAATACTGAAACTGAAAAGTAGTCACAGGTAGTGTAATTTTGCCATGAATAAGCCTTTCTGTAGCTGGTTTTTCTGCCACTGTGAATGGTAACTTTTCCAGTTTTTCAATTCTCAGCACTGTATACTTTGCTCCTCTTTGTGCCATTTCGATCTGTTTATCAGTTAGATTGTATTCTGCAAACAGAGCCGTTGTGTTGATGAAACGCCAAGGCACATAGCCCGCTCGCAATGATTGCAGCGTCCAGCTTAATAACATAATAGAACGATATTGAGATTGGCCTTGTTGTAACATCGCCAAATCTTGTTCTAGTATGTCGATAGCAGAGGATACAATGCCATCCAATGAATATATTCTGGAGGACAAAGTTGTTAACCCATTGTCGACCACAGAGAGTGTTTTCTCTAAATTAATACGATCAAGTTCACGTATTCGTTCTGCGGCCTCTATCTGTGACACCTTCCAAGCTTCATTATAGTCAGCATAAATGCCGGCATATATGAAACGTTTTTTACGCGGTTTTCTTGGTCCAAGCAAGAAATCCCTAAGATCTGCGTCTTTTGCAAGTAAGGATAAGTGTTGTTTCACATCCTGTAGTGTAGATGTATGCAGCCAATCGAGGCATAATTTACCTACACTGTATGTTGTTACTACCCCCGGATGTTGTCTTTGGACGTATCTTGGGTCTAGCCTATGAATAGTAAAGCCCTGAGTTTTATTCAGGAATCTTTCCTGACAGTTATTCGTGTCTGTGGGCCAGATCAACCATTTTTTCCAATCAGGATTAGATCTGTTGAGTTGTAGAATATTCTCAACTGTCACCACTGCCTGTGTTTCATTATTTTTTGCAGGAGTTGGTACAGAAGGTGTGTTCATCTCTTTGATCTTGGCTAATCCAAGACAAGATGTATGTTGGATAGTTTCATTCAAAAACATTATTTGTTCAGGGATGATGCAGGCTCTAAATAAAGCTTCTATTCCCTGTACTTGCCATTCTTTAGTATCCCACAACGTTTTTGTGTCTATTGTGTCTTTCCAAAAGTCGAAACCCTGTCTAGACAGTTGGGCATTAAATATTGCAGAATAAATCTGTTTTGTATTTGTTAACATAATTTTCAGTCCTGTCTGGGTTTACATTTTTATAGTAAAACATTTCTGGATCAGATGTATTGTAACCTGAAAAATATGGAAATTTACTGGCAAATGTTTTTGAACTACCTTTAGGTGGTGTAGGACAATGTTCCCATTGGTTAAACAAACACATTTCTTGGATATGCAGATTTATGCAAAAAATGATGACCATAGTGGTTATAACAATACAGTTGTTCATAGTCTGATGAACCCTCTAAATATTCATTTTTAGAAAATGCAGCAGATTTTTCTAGGTCAAACATAATGTCAGTCACAGTTTTAAAGTCCCAATCATCAGAATAGGTACTGGACGTGATTAGATCACTTAGTGAAATTTTAAACAAATGTGGAATGTTCAATTCTTCCGTCGGACCGAATATATCAAAATCTGTTTTGTCCCACACTATACCATCGTGTATAGGAACAGCTGTGATGTTCACTGATGACAAGTCTCTTGCTTCACGATGGGAAGATTTATGAGGTTTCAAAAGTACGTTTACGTCTTTTCCTTCAGTGTTCACATGGATGTATCTGCCACTTATAAGCACGCTTACAGTTGTTACCAAAGCTAGCCAGAGCAGGAAAACAAAAAGTCCAGATGTAATCCAGAGTTCAATCCATGGAGAAACCAAATAAGTCTTTTTCAGAAAGTGAAGAAAGTCTTGTATTTGCTGCTTGAATTTCAATGACACTGGCGTCGTTTCAGGTTCACTTGGATCTTCTGAGAACGTATCAAAGTTAATGAAATAGCCAGAAGCAGTTCTGTCAATTGTTGGAATTGCATCAGGATTCGTAGAAATCACTGGAACCAGTTGATCACTTGTTACGTTGGTGTAGACAGGTGTATTTGGATGAACTGTTACTTGGTGTTCAAGAGGGATGAGTTCCATAGCGTTGTTGCATAGTCCTTCATCTGTTTCAGCTGAATTCTCGATGGTTATCAGTCTTTAAGTATGAACCTCTTGGATAGTAGCGTGAGGAGTGCGTTTGCTACTAGGTCGGAGTCCACGAGGCCTACTATTTAGTATTGGCCACATACTGTGGTTTGATGAGGTCGATGGACACAAATCTTTTCTCCTTTCTTCCAGCAAGGGGCGGCAGTAGTACTGTTCTTGTTCCTTGAACTGCTAGGACAGGTACTGGTTGTCTGTAAGAAGGTCCAAATTCCTTCTTGTCCGCAATTTTTTCCTGACTAGATCCCCAACTTTGGGAATCCAGACAGGCCTTGCTGGGACAGCCGGTTGATCCCCAGTGGTGGTTGACTGTAGGAATACGTTGCTTTGTTTGGTTCTTAATTTGTTTAAGTCCTGTAAAACAGCCAAACAATCTTTGATATCAAAGGGTTTATTTTCCACCACTGTGCCTACGTTTTCTAAGTCTGGTACCCACATTCTTGTCCCAAATAGGACCTCATATGGAGTGACCCCCCCTAGAGAACTTCTTGGCAGGTTGTTAAGTGCACGTTGAACTCCACTAAGGTGTTTGACCCACCCGTCACCCGAACCTAATACTCTAGCTGTTATAGACTGCTTTATGTCCCGGTTTTTCCTTTCCACAACCGAATTTCCCTCAGGATGGAATGGAGAGGAGTACCGCAATGCAACACCCAGACTGGCCATGGCCTCTTTGTAAGCCCTAGAGCTAAACGCAGGACCCTGGTCAGAATGTAGCGTGCCTATTGCGTATATGCCGATAAAGACTCGCAAATCTTTTATAACAGTTCGAGCGTCAGCTGAGCGCTGAGGCCATAACCATAGGAACCTAGATTCAGTATTTGCGGGAATGCCTTTGTCCAGTAGGACGCTGGCGCGTAGATAGTCGAATGCTGTCTAACAGTGGGGTCTGTACTGGGCTGCCGCATTCGCAGCATGGTGTCTGGTGGCTCTTTCGCTGTAATTTACAGTCTAAGCAGTTGTTGATGAATATGTGAATTTCTGTATTCATCCCAGGCCACCAGTACATCTCTTTTAAAGTCAAGATAGTTTTAGAGATCCCTTGATGTGACAGACCCTCCCCCAAATGTGTTTCATAAATCAAGGCTGCTCTACGTTCCATGTTTGGTATTACCCTATCCCCCACTCCAGGGATTCGAGCAAAAGGAACGTTGTTCGCATCGATTACATAAGAGTACTTGAGTGGAAACTTTTTTGGTAACGCTGCACTGCTGCCTTTGCTTGATGCATTGACAGCCAACATTATCTCACCGTCTATTTTTGTTTTTGAACGAGTGATCGCAGCTACGGAAGCCGTTTGCACAGCCCCCTTTGCGGCTTCGTCAGCCAATGAATTCCCTGCAACGTGAACGCCATCACGTTGATGACTCAGTGTGTGGATCACGTGATCCTTTGGTAGTTCGTTTTTCAACTGAACTACTTGTTCCCAAAGCAATTTGTGCTTTATTGTGCCACCTTTCGCATCTTTGAAACCATTTTCAAGCCAGTTTTGTATATATTCATTATACGACTGAACACAGTAAAAGGAATCGCACACGATTAGTGTGGGGAATTCTCGATCTGTACTTTCAAGTGCCAGTTTGAATGCTTGTAGTTCAGCTCGCTGAGCTGTACAATCCCCTAGAGAGTGTGTTTTTGTGACCATAGGTCTGAAGATGCCATTTCGCATGCGACCTTTAACGATAGCACACGCTGCACTGTAAGCTTGCTTACCCCCTATTGCGGGTTGTGCGGATCCGTCAGTGTAAATTATAAATTCGTACTGATCGAGAGGCAGAATTTCAGTAGGCAGGGGACATTCATGTTCATACTGCAGGAAGGCTTGTGTTTTCAAATCTGGATCAAAAAAATATTCAACATCTGTTGCAGCAAGAGAATTAACCCATTGTATCCATCTTGGATGCAATGCCTTAGCATTTAGAATGCTTGCTTTTGTAACCGCTTCTAAAGCAGGTACTGGGGTTACGATAATAATGCGTTTCCCTTGGGCTAAGGCTCTTTCTTTTGCTACAGCGGTTTGAACTGCTGTTAGAATTTTTTCAGTAGAACTGAAGCGCATTTCCGCTTGTGTGTACAAGTGTGATTTATATGCTATTGGTATTTTTTCACCCTCATTGAAAGTTAAGTAGGTGAATCCGCATTGACCCGAAATTATTCGGATCACCAAATTTCGTTCACTTACGCGTGTTTGTAAGTGATGTGTTGCTAACATGTTAGCCTGGAGTGAACGCAAAATTTCTGTGTGTTCCTGTGTCCAGTTTTTGATTGAAAAATCAGGTTTGATTAATGCGTAGAGAGGTTTAACTCTTTCTGCGTAGTTTAGAATGTATGTTCTTCCAATATTTAAGAAACCCAGGATGGACTGTAAGTTTTTAGCGTTTTGGAGGTTGGAGCAGCGCACACTTTTCTAAAAAGTTAGCTGCCAAGCTCTTGCCTTCACTTGAAAGCTCATATCCTAGAAATAGGACATTGAGATGGGCAATTCTGGACTTTTTAAAGTTGAATTTGTAACCCTCAGAGGCGAATCCCAGTATAATGGTGCTCACCCTGTTCAAGTGTTTTTCCAGGTCATCGTCTGTCAGATATATGTCATCGACATAGGACAATGCCTCATTGTCATAAATTTGTAGTAACTCCATTACCCTCGCTGAGAATAAACCTGGGCTATTTTTAAACCCTTGTGGGAGTCGACAAAAATGACGCTGGGTCCCCATTATGGAGAATGCTGTTAAGTACCTGCTTTCAGGTGCTATGTTTTGACAAAAGAAACCATTTGAGATGTCTAATGTTGTTTTATATTTTTTACGCACAATGTTATTCATTAATGCTGTGCTATGTGCATTTTGCACTGCAAAAGTTTTAGAACAAGTGTTTAGATGTCTGTAATCCAAAACTAGACGATATGTTTTGTCTGGTTTGGAGACAGGAAACAAAGGATTGTTCATTGAGGAGGTGCATGTTTCAATCACCCCTTGGTATTCAAGTTGATCTAAGATCTCCCTGACCTGTTTTTTAGCTTCTTGCTTAATAGGATACTGCCGTTGTGCAGTTGGTTCATGTTTCAGATGTATTTTATGGTGAGGTGAATCCTCATCCCATCCTACATGATTTTTATATAATGCTGGGGCCTGGGCCACTGCCCATTTCCTGGCATATGTATATCTTAGATGAATTGGTATGTGGTTAGAGAAGGCAGGCATAATAATGTCCTCGCCGTGTGGGCACTCCCTGACAAATTGTGGTGGCCAGTCCTTTTCTGCTAGAAGTATGTCATAGCCCTTTGATAGTCTTTCCCAAAAAAGTGCTTTCACCTGTCTAGGTTTGTCTCCCTCCATCCGGAGTGTTATGTCATATAACTTTTGTGGAGTACTAACCCTGGTGTCTACAGTCTCGACTGTGATGTACTCATTCAAGTCCACTATCTCCAGAAGTTCCCTCAGGTTCTGGCGAAATATTGTGAATTCTGCTGCACTGTCCAGCATGGTCTGAGCCCATTCTCCGTTCTTGAGTTGTGTTCTCAGTATTCTCGGCATGTATAATCTTTAGACCTGCTACTTTCTTTTTGGAGAAATGAGGTTTTGCTTTAGTTTTTGGAGCGTGTTTGTCGTCTTTCGATGTCACGCGTTCTTCTCTGTGTTCCGTCCGTCCTCTTCTTTCCGAAGTCTGTGGTGAGATCTGAAAGGGACGAGAGGAACGTGTATCAGTATCTTGATACCTATCAGGTTTTCTCAAATTATCCCTATTCCTGAGGTTATACCTCCTTTCAGAGGGCTCCTTTTGAGGAGACCTACCTCGAGATTGAGAACGTTTTTCGTTTGATTTTTGTTTAGTAGACTCCCACTTCTTTTTAGAAGATGTAGGAGTTTGTTTTATTGAGTCCTTCTCAGGACTTTCAGATAGTTTTGGTTTCAGTGGTCTTCCACCCAAACTATCTCTGCCTAATTCTGCATAAGATTGTTCTATAATTCTGGGTAGCTCAGTTTGATGTTCTGTAACATCGAATTCCCTCAATTTTTGGCGGATCGCCACTGCTGCTGCCTCCCCTTTAATATTAGATAATATTATTGTTGAGACCTGGTCGAAATTTTTCAGTAATTTCATACCTAAATTTAGAGCAGGCTCTGCCCCGTATTCGTTTTGAATTTGTTTTAGGACATCAGGTATTACCGCAATTGACGGAATACCATGTGTTTTAGTATAGATGGCAGCAAAGACTGAGCCCCAAGTGGTGCAGTCTTCCAGTTGTGGTGTGATCCCCATCGGTAAACTGATTGTTAGGATTCTGTGTTTCTCATGCGGGCTAGTATTTGGAAATACTGCTTCGATTTGAGTAATTTTTGAGCTATCCAAAACGGAATTTGCTTACGTTTTGTGGGCATTTTACCCATGACTGAATTGAGAGTCTGTGATGTAATTTTTAGTGTATTCCCCTGTTGGGGAGTTGGATTTGGATATGTCAATGGTGGTCGGACTGTAAAAGTCCGCATGACATATTGGACCAATTGTCTGTAAATTTTTATTAACTCTTTTATTTGAGTATGTAATTCCTCATCTGTCATTATATCCAGTTCAGGATGAGGTGTGTAGCCGGCTAAAATCGGCCATGTTGCTCCTGGTCTACCTAGTGGACCGAGCCTGGTAATGTTTTTGTGATGTTTTAGGGCGCCTTTAAACCAGAGCTGATGCTCTTGGTATGTTAATGGAATTTGAATATCCTCGAAAGGAATGTATTCCTCTGGTAGATCATCTTCTTTGTAGAAGTGAAATGTTTGTGATGTTGGATTGCATTCCGGAAGTAGTACCCATGAATAGAATACCTCTGTCTGAAATGATTCATGTGCCTCTATCACGAAAACTGCTCTCTCTCCTCTTGGCGATAGGCCATGTTTTATAAGTTTTAGAGTTATGGCTCTTCTTAAGTTTTGAGGGATGTGAACCACACCCTCCTCAGTTTCATTTAAACCTGTAAGATTAAAAACTACTGCTTGGGCTGGATCAGCCGCAGCTCCACCGTTTCCGGTGTCATTGTCTCCGTCAGGCATTTTTTTTTTTTTTTAAATGTAGAACAAGTATCAAGGAAACAAAGATAAGGTGCACAATATTTTGGAACACTGTATCCTTCAACGTTGAGCAAACCATACAGCTAATATATAGGGTGCTTCCCTATGTAGCCTTGGTGGATACTTAACCCTGCCCACTCCAGACGTCTTTTGGAGTATAAGGGTAGGGGTCTTGAGAGAAAATAGCACGGCTGAGTTACTCAGTATCTAACGTTGAATTACTACCAAACCGTTGGGTGCCATGTAGAGTAGCTCCTATTTCCCTAATAGGCTCTGCACATTGGAATAATATATCCTATAGGTTTGACATAGGACTAAGGTCAGTATGTCCCTATCGAGTATATTAAACTTAATTACTTGTGCCAGCTAGCTCAGAGGCCACTAGAAACTCCTTGACAACAAGAAGGGAGTAGTTTCTGGCAGCCGCAAAACATGACCAATATGTTTCCCTTTTAGAATCAGAACGTGTCCCAGAGTCGTGGAAACACTAGATAACTATTTCACTCAGCTCAGTCGTGCATGCTTAGTTTTTCTCAGAGTTACACAGAAATAATAGACGGGCGTTTTCAATAAAAGATTTATTGAACAGTCTTGTTTCTGGTGTAAGTATAATGTGCTGTTACGATCACAAGACAGTATGCGAGATAAATAATGTACAGGGTGAGCAGTAGAAATAAATAATACTGCGATAGCATTATCTTTTAGTACAAATGCTGTTACATAAATAACACAGACTAAAAATGCGAGTACTCATACGATGCGGTGCTAAGCTAGTTCTACCCCAATGTACCTAACCTAGGTGTAGGACAAGGTATGAAGTAGGTGAAGTATTCCTTACTATGGTATACTAAGAGTATGTTAAGTCTAGTATGCCTAGTATGCCAAGAGTCCCTCTAGGTTCTTATCAGCTCCATACCTGAAGAATGAGAGAGGTTGGAATCTCTTTGCCAGACTCGAACTCCAACACCCCGCAAGGGAAGTCAGATCACTGGAAGCTGAAAACTGGGCTCTCTGCGTGCAGGGAATGGCAGCGTCTTCTCAGTGCGTCAGGCCGGGATACGGGCTCCTCTGAAGTCGAGGTCTCCTCTAGTTTACAGGGGCTAGGGAAGGTATATTTATACCTGAGAGTACCTTAGGAATGTTAGCATTGACGTGAATTGGACAACGAAAGACGTCATGAATGAACCCCTAAGGAATAATGGTTCCTGCATAATATATGAGTCCTTGAAGAAATCAATAGTCCTGGGCTAGGGAAACTCCCGCAGCCTAAGGGTCTGTTCTTCATGAACTCGTTGTGACGTTAGGGTGGACGGATGTCAGAGACCATGCCTGTATTTGGAGTGCACGGTTTAATGCCTAAATAAGGCCTGGGATTCTATGCCTATATAAGGGCAGGGCGAATTGTGCCTATATAAGGACATGATATTGGAAAGCCCGTTATGGACACCCTAAGAGGAATACAACAGTGTCAGAGGCTATTAGTATGTCATCCACATAGTGAAGCAATACATTACCCGGGGAAAGTGTGAGAGAGTCCAATTGGGCTTTCAAGGCTTGGCTATATATACTAGGGCTCTCAGTATAGCCCTGAGGAGCTCGACAGAATCTAAAGCTTCTGCCAGCTAGGGTAAAACCGGACAAATGTCGGCTATCAGGATGGATCGGAATGCTAAAGAACGCATTCTTCAAATCAATGACAGAGAAGAATTTAGCAAAAGAAGGAATCATTGTCAAACGAGCAGTAATATCAGGGACCACCGGGAACTGAGGGACCACTATTTTATTAATCACAAAACGATAAACATCTGGGTGGAGTCTGAAGATGCCTTTTTTAGAATAGGAAGAATAGGGCTATTACACACATTCGCCGCCGTCTCTTCAACCACTCCCGACTCAATCAGATCTTGTATAATTCGCAGCAAAGCTCGCTCCCCCGCTTGTGGAATTTTGTACTGGGGAATACGAGGCAAAATGGCATTGTCTTTAACTTTAATGGAAATTGGGGGAATTTGCAACAGTCCTACATCCGTGTCACAAATTGCCCACAAAGTGGGCGGCACATCCTTAAACTCAGCAGGAAGGGGGGCTTCTTTGGACAGACACTGCTTAGAGCTGACCACAGTTGGACCCACTGTCATGTAAACACCTTCCGGAGAGCAATAAATGGTCGCATGCAACTTCTTTAATAAATCGAGGCCCATTAAATTGTCTCCACAATTTGATGTCAATAGGAATGGTGAATCTATAGTAAAAGGACCGACAGTCAAGGCAAGAGGCTTGGAAATGGGGCTTACAACCGGTACACCGGAAAATCCCACGAAACATTATTTTGGCCAGACAGAGCTGCCCCGGGGACCAGTGAACGAGAAACAGAGCTATTCATTGCACCTGTATCCACCAAGAATTTCTTAACTGAGCCTTGCAGATCCGCGGTGACATAAGGACTGCACTGATCTACAGGTATCTAGACTGGTTCCTCACCCTGCCCCTGGCTGTCCTAGCTGTGAGACATCCCTGTCACTTCATCCAGATCATAATTGTCATGGTAATACTGTCTCCCTCGAGGGTCAGCAAAATAGTTCTGATCTGAGCGACCCTGAGATGTCCTCTCCTCCCGAGCCCTATCCTTATCACTTTCTTCACGGCCCCGTCCACAAGAACCTCGTCCTCTGGGGGCCGCAACTTTCTGCAATAACACCGGACACTCGCTACGCCAGTGCCCCTCCTCCTTGCAGTACGCACACTGATTCGGCCCTACTGACGCAGCGTTCCTGCTAGTACGGGGAAGCCGCCAGGCCGGACCAGCTCCACGTCCCCTTCCGTTTCCCCTAGACGCCTGCTGCAACAACACCTTCGTCTTCAACTCCTTGTGCTTCTTTTCCACCTTCTATTTCTCCTCGTTCTCCCTGTTTTCATAATACTGTGCCAAACTCAATATGACAGAAGGGGAGGATGTCGTCCAAGTGCTCTCCGAAGCCTGCAACCGAGCTGCAATCTCTGGGAGCAAGTTCGTAACAAATCTATTGACGAACAATCGGACACCCCCCTCCACCGACAAATCCTGTCCGCTAAAATTCAAAAACACACCCTCGAACCGCGTGAAAAAAATCAGACACACTTTCATCTTTCTTCTGACGACATGCTGTTAACTTGTCCCAATCTACTCTCCTTGGTGGAATAAGTGAATGCATATAAGAGATAATTCAGCCAGGCAAAGCTAGTATCTCGGCCCTAGGCTTCTCAACAGGCTTCCTCTCCTGATCCCATGCTTTAATTTGCTCCCATGTACCACCCAATTCCGCACCGTGGTCCTGTGTGTGTACCTGCCTCCAAATATCAACGAGTACCAGTAAACCAAAGAACATTTCAATATCTGCAAGCGTCATCACTGTCGATGAAGTGGCTTCTGTCAGTTCCTTATAGTATGCAGTAGGATTTTTCCTGGGGTCGGGTAACTGAGTCTTAAGGGACAACACCTCACTCCTCTTCCATGGGGTATAGACCCACTGTTCTTGAAAACGGGCCTCTACCCTTGGTCTAACAACAGTAATATGCTGATCTCAGAGCTCCGGTAACTCAGGGTGATATATGGGATGTACTTCCCTCATCAGAAACTGGGACACTGTCTTCAGGCTCTTCTCTAACAGCCTACTTCGGTAAGCCACCAACGTTGCAACATTACCGAAAACTTCCCCAGGCGCCATACCGGCAGCATATACATTGTCTCTGATATCATAAATAATCTGGGGTGCTACATCATTGAAACACTGCTCCCACAATCCAATCAGTGTAGCCGACATGTGCTTAAGGGCATGCTGCTGCACAAACGGCTCATAATCTTTCATCACACTCCACACATCCTCCACACTGTAAATGGGGGGATGAGCCCACTGAGCGGCCTGATTGGCCACCACCTTCTTTTCTTCATCGCCCACATCAGATCGTATCAATATCCGTTCCCTAGCTGTTGCCCAGTCCCCGTCCCCAGGTCCACGTACAGGTGGTCCATTACCCAGTACTGTCAGAGAATGAAGGAAAAGGGAAGGAGTAGCAACAGAGGGGGCGGGCACCAATGTCATCAACGGCTGTGTTGTGGGTGTAAGGGCCGGAGAGAGGTGAGACATCGACACAATAGGCATAGCAGAGAGACTAGCAGTTATCGCAGGCGCAGAAGGTGAAGCCACAGAATTGACAGGAGGCGAGGCGGCCAAAGCAGCTGGGTCGGTAACGGAAGAAGCAGAAACAGCAGGGGCAGAAGAGACAGACGACTGAGGCTGTGGCATGGCAGGGTATATTCTCTGCGGGGCGTATGGAGGTGGAGGTCGGGTGTCTAACAATTCCTCCACAAATGTATCATTTTATTCTCGAACCACCAAAGACTTTTCACATTGCAATCGAAACTTCCTATCGGCACACTCTATCCCCTTCTCAGTCTTCTCTTTATCATACGCAACAGCTTTCTGAGTCACTGTCTGCATCCTTCCCTTTCGGACTTCCTTTTCTGCTTTCATTCGTCTCTGTTTAGCTTCCTTTTGCCATGTTCTAAGGGAATGAAACATTGACTGCCTACTTCTTTTCGCAAACAATTTATCCTGCAGGAAATTGTGCTTTTGCTCATCAAAAGTGCCTGTCAACGGCCATTGCAACTCGTCATTGTCCCTCGTATATTTGTGCCATAATGTACTAAACATAATAGGGCCAAGGCCATGCTTGACATACATATCAAAATTTGGAGTGCCTTCCGGAGGCGCAGGCTGACTCTCTTCCAATCGAGCATCAGTAGAACAACAACGACAACTCACACAGCGTAGTTTGCTAAAACAGGGCATTTTAAAATGAAAACGTGTTCACTATTTATGCCGAGCAGATATTTGCAAATATCTTACCAAAGTTGGTCCTCAGACCTCACCAAGTCTAAATCAAAGTGGTACCATGTTCACAAAGAACCCAAACAAATTCAAGCGCTTGTCCAAAAACGATCCTCAGACCATACCAAACACAAACCAAAGTGGCGCCATGGCCACAAAACAAAACCAAAGCAAACTCACCTGGTGCACACAGGTCGAACGAATTTATTCTCCACTGCCGACTCTTTGGACCAAACGGTCAGATCCAAAGGTTTCACCATTCAGGACCCCAGCCGGGATGACCACTGGCCGAGGCACCGCCCGGTCAGACAGACGGGGCAGCTGCGAGTACCAGACTCTCTCGTGCAGGGATCCCCCGTCCGCCTGTCCGACCCGACGTAGCCCCGACCTCCTCACCCGTCCGCGGGCAAGGAAGGGTCACTCACCCGATGGGGTCCCTGTTTGGGCGCCAACTGAAGGAAGTGACCCGATTAGGGCCACCCGGGTCACTCGCGACCACCTCTCAGCCTTCCATACAAATGAAGAGTCGGTCAGACAGTAGAGAATACAAACCAAAGTTATTTATTAGTATACACTTGAGTGGAGTCCAATCTGACCAGCCTCCTCAGATTGCGGCTGAAGGACTGACCCCCGTCAACATGGTAATACCAGATATGCATTTCCAGCACCCCTAAAGACCTTCCCAGACTGGAATTTTCCAGTCTCAGAGCAGACGAACAAAGGTGGTACAGAAAGATGAGCTACTATCCTGTGACCGGGTACATGCAATCTTAGTTTCAAGGTTACTCTGCCCGTGCCCGTCTCTCTGAGAGTGGGAGCAGGCCTACCTACTGGGAAAGGCATGCAAAAACAGAACAATCTGTTCATTAGTGCAGCGAAGCTCAACCTTGAATAATGAAGAGAAACAATCGAGGCTGCTTTCTGCTGAGGCAGGCAATGTAAGACAGAAGCTTAATTTCGATCATGGTACAAAATGGCGGCTGAATACAAAATGGTGCCGCAAATGCTAACTTAACTCGCACCATGCTTTAAGGAGTCGGCAGAACACATTTTCCTGTCCAACAACCACCCATTCAACTCTTCACTCATCCGTCCATCCATCCTTTCTTCCAGCTCTCCACCCTCCCTTTCACTCATGTATGCATTCTTTCACTCATCCATCTTTACATTCTTCTTTTCACTCATCCACGCACCCATTAGCCCATCCATTCTGCCAAACATTCATCCATGCTTTCACTCATCCATCCATCCATTCATCCTCCCTTTCTCTCTCCATTCCCCTTTCACTTAGCCACCCTTCACCCATCCACCCACTCATTCACTCATCCACTCATGAATCCATCCATTGACTCTATCACTCATCCATCCTTTCACTCATCCATCCATCCTTTCTCTCATCCATCCACCCTTTCACTCATCTATCCATCCTTTTGTCCATCTACCCTCCCTTTCACTCATTCATACATCCACTCTTCCACCCACCCATCCATTCACCCATTCAACCTTTCACTCATCCATCCATCCTTTCTTCCAACTCGCCCCCTCCCTTTCACTTATGTATGCATTCCTTCACTCATCCATCTTTACATTCCTCTTTTCACTCATCCATGCACCCATTCGCCCGTCCATTCTGCCAATCATTCATCCATGCTTTCATTCATCCATGCTTTCACTCATCCATCCATCCAACTATCCTCCCTTTCTCTTTCCATTCCCCGTTTACTTAGCCACCCACCCTTCTATCCACCCTTCAACCATCCACCCACTCATCCATTTACTCATCCACTCATGAATCTATCCATTGACCCTATCACTCATCCATCCTTTCACTCAACCATTCATCCTTTCTCTCATCCATCCTCCCTTTCACTCATCTATCCATCCTTTTGTCCATCTACCCTCCTTTTCACTCACTGGTCCATACTTACATCCAACCTTTGACTCATCCATCCATCCATTCATTCTCCCTTTCACTTATCAATTCATCAATCCATCCATCATTTCTCTCATCCATCCACCCTTTCACTCACCCATCCATCCTTTTACTGATCCATCCACCCTTTTACCCATCCATCTACCCTTCCACCGATACATCCATCTTTTTACCCTCATCCATCCTTCCACTCACGCATCCATCCATCCTTTCTCTCATTATCCATTCATTCACCCTTTCACTCATCCATTCATCCTTTCACTAATCCATCCAGCCATTTACCCATTCCTTCACTTATTCACTCACCCACCTTTTCACATTAATTATGAGCTGAGCCTTTGTCTACTGAGTTGCAGACAGAAGAGGCCCATAAAGAACTTCACCCTCGCTGTAGTTCCTAAAGCAAGGGGTGGGGTGTGGTGGGGGACGGTTCACTATGCCCCTGCACATAGGCAATCTGAAAACTTGGAAGTCATGTATGATGCACAGTGCAGGACGTGAGGTGACGGTGACATGGTGATGTTTCCAGGGCTTTAAGTGGGATGAAAAAACTGGGGGTCTCTCCAAGGGGAGTGTCTAATTAAGGGCGTGGCTTAAAACACCTAAGCTAAAAATATGTGCTGAGCATAATGTGCCGCCCGACTGGTATTTTGCTGTTTATATCATTGCATCCAGTAACATTAGACCTACAACAAGCCATGACTATTGGCTTTGTCAATGGATGTTGGTTGCATAAAATAAATAAAAAAGCAGCAACTATGGCTTTGTTGTATTTAATATTAAAAATGCTTCAGCTCTGAAATGATGAGACTGTGTAAGAACTATAACTTCTTCTTTTTAACTTCTTTCGCCAGCTTCTTTTCATTAACTGGCACATAGCAGCATTGGCATTTTTTGTACATTTGTTTTGTACATTTCTTCCATCTAACCCTAACAGAATGCCCTGCCCTAGACCGCGGCAGGAGGAGGCCACCACATGCTGTAACAGCTCAAACTGGCCCATTGTTATTCTGTATGTGACAATCAGCCAGCATACAGAATGACAATGGGCGGAGTGGGGCTGCTCTTGTGCTCCGAGGATGAGTGCGAAGCGGCCCCATCAGGGAGCTGAGGCCTCTCGCAGGGGGAACAGCTCTGCTCCCTGCAAGGCCCAAAATTACAGACAAAAGGCGTCTGTAAATGGGATCCTCACGGACAACGGACGTGAGATCCAAATTGCAGACGGTCCGTGAAATTTACGGATGGTTGGTCACCTTATTTAAATAGAGAAAGTTTTAATAGGGAGAAAGAATTCATTTTCGCTTAAAAATAAGGCCGCCTCTAAATCGGGGTGTTGGTACCAGGAATGTAACACAGGATCCATATTCCCCATGCGGGAAGGCCCCTTGGCTACTGGTTGTGAGACACCTTAGCCACCTGTCATCTTTACCCCATACTGGATGCATACATTTTAAAAGCCTTCTGAGACCAACTTTTTTTTTTTAATGAAAGTCTGTGTTGGTGGGGGCGTGGCTTGGCAAGCCAGCATGGCGGACGTGTGCTGAGTGAGCTCCGTCCAGCCCGCCATATATCCTGCATATATCCTGACTCCCCGATGCTCGAGTGATCACTACGACGACTCAGCAGTCTCGGGGCATCCGCAGTGTCGCCATATGTAGGTTTGGAGCGCCTATGGAGACCTCGAGCCTCGGCCGGTGCGGGACCTTGAGGGGGCGCAGCCTAGCTGACGGCGGCGGAGCCGGGACATCACGCCCAAAACTATCGGAGGCGGCCGGAGCGAGAGGGGCGGCCTTGGCGCCATTTACCTGTGCAAGGGCGGATTTCTCTGGAGGGCAGAGACAGCTGGCAGAGGGTCGATCAGTGCTCCGTGACGAGGCCTGAGACAGAGCCCGACGGGGAGACTCGGCGGCTGGATCGAGCCGCGAAGGTGAGGTGTGGTGCTGGGGAGCGGGAAGTGCGGTCCGCAAGCAGGTCGCCTGGCCACTGCGGTGCGCCCACTCCATGTAGCTCCGGCAGTGATTGTTGTGGAAGCGGTGGTGGCAGGCAGCGTTGGCAGCCGGTGAATTGGAAGCGGCCTGACCTGAATTGAGGTGCCCCTCCCCCACGGTCTGCACTGTAGCGGGAGATCGGCGGCAATATCGGGCCGCGGGAGGGGTGACCGAACGAGCTGTAAGGAGCCGGAGGGATAGCTGAGAGGCCTCCGGGCTCCGCCGGGGGGCCCCAGTGGATGTAAGCCTTCTCTCTCCCCCCTTAAATCCTTCCGGGGCCTAGGAGGGTGCTCAACTCGGCGGCCGATCGGACCGCGTGGGCGCCTCAGGGGTCCCTGAGACTGGTGGCTTCAAGTGCGTGCCAAGAGGGGTGTGCAGCGTGGGAGGTCTTGGACCCGGGGGATCGCAGGCGAGTGGGGGCCCTCACGCTGACCCAGAACACTGCCGCATCGGCGGTCGGCCGGACCGTGCAGGCGCTACTGGGGGGCCCTGACGGGGTTTGGCGTGGGGTGGCCCCTGGGGCGGCTCGTTGGCCCTGGTGCGGGGACAGCTCATCCCGGGCTCCTGTTCGGCGGTCGGGTCGGACCGCGGGAGCTTTTTGTTGGGGGGGCTCCGCTCACACACCCTCCCCGATACAGTCCAGGCCTCCTGGGGAGTCCAGAGGGCAGCCATGACGAGGGACAAAGGTGGCAATGGCCCGGCCAAACAAGGCCCCATAGATAAATTCACTGGTCCAGGAGCGGCGGCTGGGGCATCTGGAGGTCCATCCGGGGCTATGCCGGATAATGCAGCACTCATGGCTGCTATCACCCAATCCAGAGACACGTTGGACGCCAAAATAGGGGCAGTTGGGTCAGACGTTATGCTGTTGCGGCAAGACTTGCGCAATGCGGTGTCACGCATCACCGAAGCTGAGACCCGTATCTCTGGTGTGGAGGACGATGTTATCTCACTCAAGCAGAAGGTGGCTGCTATGGAGTCTGTGCAAAAAGGGCTTGCACTGCGAGCGGAGGATGCGGAGGGAAGGGCCTGACGCAATAACCTTCGCTTTGTTGGGTTTCCAGAGGGATGTGAGGAGGGCAACATGGAACGCTTTCTTACGCAGTGGCTGGAGAGCTGGCTTCCTCCGGAGGCCTTGTCCCGTTGCTTTGTTGTGGAGCGGGCCCATAGGGCGCTCATGCAGAAACCCCCACCGGGGGCTCGCCCGCGGCCAGTCATAGCGAAACTCCTGAATTATCTTGATCGTGACGCAATCCTGAAGCAGGCCCGGGCCAAAGAACCCTTGCTGTATGACAACATGCGCATTCTTATTTTTCCTGATTACACGCGGCAGGTGCAGCAACAGCGACAATCGTTCATGGCAGCGAAGGCCCGCCTAAGAGACCTTAAGCTCCCCTATGCCCTCCTGTTTCCTGCCCGGCTGCGGGTGGTATATCGCTCCCGCACTCACTTTTTCGACACTCCGGAAGAAGTCTTTAAATGGACAGATGAAACGGTGCGGGTGAGGGCACACACACCGCCTGGGAGAGAGTCGGACTCCTCATCGAGCGAGGTGTCCCGGAGGGGCCCCAGGGGCAGCAGCAGAAGGGTAACAGACGGTCACGGTCCCGGCGGCGCTCCCAGTCCTGTGGTGCCTCCTCTCGGGGGGCCCACCTCTGGGCGACAGACTTTGGAACATTAATCTATGGGCCTGCGAAGTACTGCTGAGGCCAAGATTGCTGAACGTGCATCGGAAGAGTCCTGGCGTGGGCTGGTTTCTCTGTCTGGCCCGGGCTGGTGGGGAACATGCCCAGAGGACATGGGCTGTAAGTTGGGGATCCATTGGTCGGGGCGGCCCCCATCCCCCTGTTGGGGATTGAGGACCAGCCCCGCCGCGACAGATGCTTCAGTGTTTTTGAGGTATGGGGTGGGGGGATTGTTGGGTGGGGGTTGTTTATGTTCACAGGTTGCACTTCTGCTGAGGGTCCGCTATTGTTCACATATACACCGACACATCCTAAGGCCAGTTATGGTAATGGAAATACCCCCAAATGGCTAGTGTGCCCAGTGGGAGACAGGTGACCCCTGGTACGCTCCGTATTCTTAGCTGGAATGTGCGCGGTGCTCTGGACAAAATCAAACGTGGGGCCATGCTTCATCAGGCCAACACGAGCTGGGGCCGATATCCTCATGTTACAAGAAACACACCTCATGGGCACGAAGGCCATTTGCCTACAGCGGTATGGGTTTCAGCAGGTATTTCACTGCGGCTTTACGAGGGGTTCACGGGGGGTAGCGATCCTGGTGCACCGCAGGGTCCCCTATACTCACGTACAACAGTGGACTGACACGCAAGGGCGCTATTTGTTTATCCGGGGTAAGATTGGGGAAGATCCCCTGGTGTTGGGTAGTGTCTATGCTCCTCCCCCCTTACAATGGAATTTGGTGGAGAAACTACTCGCTCTATGGGCTGATATGCCAGATGTGCCGTCTGTGGTGGGTGGGGACTGGAACGACGTTATGGATCTGGCCAGGGATAGATGGAGGGCTGGGGGTAGCTCCGTGGGTAGCCGTTCCACGAAACTGCATTCCTTAGTGACGGGACTTGACTGGGTTGATGTATGGCGGCGCCTCCACGGTGATCGCCGAGAATTCACCTACCTCTCGGCGGTCCATGAGTCATTTTCCAGAATTGACTACCTCTTTGTCCCCCGAGCTGCGGTTGGTAGGGTGGTGTCGGCGGAGATTCTGCCTCGAGGCCTCTCGGACCATTCCCCGGTGTCCCTTGAGATCCACATAGGTAGGCGGAGACAACCGTTCCGGTGGCGCCTCTCAGTATGGCATTTACAGAATGATGAATACGGGGCACATATAAGCGACGCCATCGACCACTACTTGACATTTAATGTGGGGTCCGTTTCTAGCGCCGAGACCTTGTGGGAGGCACTGAAGCCCACACTGAGGGGTGGAGATATCTCCTGGTGCGCGGCAGCGCGTGGGAAGCGCAGAAAGGAACTGATTCAAGCTGAGGCGGATGTTGAAGCCCTCGAACGTCGGTGTCGGGAGGCCGGAGGGAGCCAGCTCAGAAGGCAACTGCTGTTGACTCAACAGAACTACGCTGCCCTTCTGATGGATGAAGCTCGCCAAGCCTGGCTGGCGACGCGTAGCAGGGTCTACCAGTGGGGGGACAAGTCCGGCAAGATGCTGCACCGACTCTGTCAAGGCACCTTCCATTCCCAGGCCCTACCGGGAGTTTTGGGCCCGGCAGGTGAGCCGATTACGGATCCCCCGGCCATAGCGGAGAGCTTCGCCGCTTACTATGCAGATCTATACGCTCCTAAGGAATGCTGGTCAGTGGCCACCATAGACAAATTTATAGCTGATTTACCACCTGAGACGGTATCGGATGCGGTGAGGGATCAGTTGGAGCAGCCCTTGACAGATGAGGAATTGGGTACGGCCCTAGGGGAGCTTAATCCCGGGAAAGCGCCGGGACCCAATGGGTTCCCAAGTGAATTCTTCCGGCGCTACTCCGTGCAGCTGGCCCCTCATTATCGGGCGGTAGTGGAAGAGGCACGGGAGAGGGGCTCTCTCCCCCCAGACTGGAGGCATGCGGAGGTGGTGGTGTTCCAAAAGCCCGGCCGGCCCCCGGAGCAACACGCCTCGTATCGCCCCATTTCCCTCTTTAATGTGGAGGCGAAAATCTTGGCCAAAGCACTAGCCAATCGCCTCTTACCCCACATCTCCGCCCTTGTGCACCCTGATCAGGCCGGGTTCATGCCCCAAAGGGCGACCAGACACAACATTAGGCGAGCACACGTGGCAGTGGCGGCTATCCGGCAGTTGGGGGAACCAGCGGCGCTCCTCTTGGCTGACATAGATAGGGCGTTTGACTCCCTGAGCTGGGTGTACCTATTTGCATTGCTGCGAAGACTCAACCTGGGCCCGCGTTTCCTCTCCTATCTAACACTCTTATATACGGATCTGACGGCATCGGTGCGGGTAGCTGGTGCGACCTCATCCACCTTCTCTATTGGGCGGGGTACGCGGCAGGGCTGTCCCCTGTCTCCATATTTGTTCGCCCTAGCCATGGAACCGTTGGCTGCGTGAGTGCGCATTGATGTGCAGGTCCGGGGATTTGAGTGGGCTCCGGGCCTATCCGACAGGATCACATTATATGCGGATGATGTTCTCTTTTTCCTCACAGCGGTTGACAGGACGGGGCCGCGGCTCCTGCGCATCATGCAGATCTTTGGGGAGACATCGGGCCTCTATATGAACCCCCGTAAATCCACATTATGGGCTCTGGGGGATCGGATGAGGATGGGCACGTGGGTTTCATCGGTTCAGTTGGCGGTGGGGGGACTGAAATACCTGGGTGTGTTTCTTTCCGATGTGCCTGCAGTCTCTTGGGAACGTAACTTGGCCCCAGTATGGGAGCGGATCCGTGCGGACCTCAAGTCCTGGTCCCGTATGCCCCTGACACTATATGGTAGATCGGCAATATTCAAGATGGTGGCGCTTTCCCGGCTCCTTTATCAGCTACAGAATCACCCATACCCGATCCCGCTCCGATGGTTTCGGCTGGCGAATGCTGCGCTTGGGCAGTTCTTGTGGGAAGGGGGCAAAGTGCGTGTAGCATTGCGCACATGCTTCCGGTCCACCTACTGTGGGGGGCTCGCGTCCTCGGATATTCTCTCATACTACCAGGCCTCACATCTGCTGGTCCTAAATGAGTGGTGGTACGGCGATAGGGGAGACCCGGCATATGCGCTCGAGCGGCAGCTTATGGGACGCCACTCGCTACATGCAATTCTTTATTCGGCGCCGGCTGCGGGGCGGGTTGCCGTCGGCCACACGGGTGGTGTTCCTGATTTGGAAGCAGGCATTGCGACGAATGGGATGGTGGAATACCCTGACTCGGGAGACTCCCCTCTGGGATAATGGACGCCTACCTCAGTTGGCGGCCCTGCAGGGTTTCCGGGGTTGGGATGACATTGGCATTTCAGTCCTGGGGGATGTTATGAGGGGTCAAACACTTAAATCCTTCCAAGATCTCCAGAAGGAATTCCTTATGCCACAGTCTCAGTTTTATCGTTATCTTCAATTTCGTCATGCTCTGTCCCCTAGCATAGAGGGTCTGGGGTCTCTACCTGAATTTAGTCCGCTGGAAGCAAAAGTCTTTATGGGGGATCTGAAGGACAGGAAAATTTCCCGGATCTATCAGACCCTGGTTACCCATTGCTCCTCCACACTTCGGAAGCTCCGGGAGGACTGGGAAGGGGATGTGGGCACGATGGAGGAGGAAGACAGGACCGAGGCCTTGGCGGCTCCGCGGGGGGCAGCCATAGCGATACGACTCCGTCTAGTCCAGTTCAAATATTTCCATAGGGTCTATTTTACTCGGGCACGCTTGTGGCGGGCGGGGCTGATCGCTTCCCGGAATGTCTTCGCTGCGGTCGAGAAGAGGGCACGTTCATTCATACCGTCTGGCAATGCCCCTCCCTGGACCGTTTTTGGAGGGGGTCTTTGCTTGTCTCTCGGAGGTCCTGGGGTGGGAGCTCCCCGCACACCGCAGCTGGCTCTGCTTCACATTGTGGAGGGGATAGGGGGAAATGTCTACAAACGGCATCTCATGCAACTGGGTTTCACACTGGCGAAAAGGGACATCGCCCAGGCGTGGAAGGCGCCGCGGGCCCCATCGGTGGCCGCATGGAAGAATGGCCTAGACTTCTGCATGGGGCTGGAACAACCTATCTTTATGGCCAGGGTGTGCCCGCGCAAACACTACAAAATCTGGAAACGGTGGGCGGATTATCGGGGCCTTTGGCTAGACCCTCCAGCTGCAGCAGAGCCTCAATCACTGGGGTAATTTGCAGGTACATAGTAGGCTTACGGAGATGCTATGCGGGGGCCGGGGGGGGTATTCTTGTTGTTATGTATACAGGTTGTGGACAGGACTATGCGGACATTGTGCGACCAAGGGGGGAGGGGTGGGGGAGGGCGGGAGTTGTAGGTTCTCTATATCATTTTTTTTTTATTGTTTGTATGCGTTTGTTGATTTCACTTGGAAAAGTCGACTGCAATTATACTTGTATGGTTTGATTATGCAGATGTCTCTGGTGTGCAGAGCCCTGCGATATATGCGTAACTTGACAAATAAAATCTGTTTTAAAAAAAAAAAAAAGTCTGTGTTGGTGTTGGGCACTTAACAACCTACCTCAGAGCCTCCCCTCCCTTGGGCTTCATTACTCCCATGGTTGTGTTGGAAATTCTTGTGCATTTATAAAATTATGCATAATTAAATGTGCAGAATATAGGGACATTTTTGTGCATTTATAAAATTATGCGTTATTAAATGTTCAGAATATGGCTATACATGTGAATTTATATGTATATACTGATATAATGTGAATGCCTTTGAAATGATTTTACTGTGACATGTTAAAGTGCCTTTTCCTGGCTTATGCTAACTGGGCCTCAGTAAGGCCTCAACACCATTTTTTTTAAAAGGGATGCCTCTCCCTGCATGTTCGCTGTTTATTATTTCTGCAGAACACAGTCAAGTAAAGTAATGTTTGTTCATTTCCATTGACATGGATCTCAAAGAAAACTTTTCCAACATGAGCTAAGTAATTGTTCAACTGCTCAAGGTCTCTTCCGTCTGCTTGCTGAACTTAATTCATTCACAATAGTTCACTGTTGTTTCATGACTACTTTGTCCTGCCATTTCCAGGTGACATTAGCATAGAAGGACTGAATCAATATTCATCTAATGGGATAGCACTTAGATGGTAAGGCAACATGCCGTTTAATAATTCTGTATCTAATTTGTTGAAATTGTATTTCTTTTGCTCACACCTTGATGGATTTTCATGTTTTAGTTATGTTGTATGAGAAGATATCCTATAAAAACGGTACATTTTGCAGGTAACCCAGAGACCTTTCGGATGCTACTAGAAATGATATCCAACTTCTTACAATTTTGCTGCTCATTTTGGGACATATAATATTTTTCATTTTGGCTACTATTCTGTACTGCTGGTTTTCTCCTGTCTAGGTTGAGTGGACAAGATTTATTTTGTTTATTTCTCTGTGCTCAGTGAGTAAAAGGCTGTACATTGTACTCCCATTCAGATGCGCTGTGATTGGCTGACTGACCTGAGAAGTCACACTGAGATTGGTGAGACATCACTACAGAGTCGCACTGTCATTGGTTGGTTCCTGTGTCAAAGTCATGCTCTGATTGCTTGATCTATGGCATAGCTGCACTGGGATCGGCTGTTATTTGCTTGTTTGTTTTTGTGCAGTTTTGGGAATATTTTGAGTAAGAATAATGAGTGCTGTGTTGAAAAAGTCTAAAACTCCTAGTTAACCTTCTATGCATGGGCAGAATATCCCTCCAGAGGGATCACGTGCATACAAATGCTGACAGATGTTGAGCTTTATATGTGTACCTGGATTTGTGATTGGCATGATTATACTTTGGGCGACAAGGACTAGCAGTTTCTTTTCTAGGGTACTTTTAACATTAGAAATCTGGATTTCCTGAGTCAGACAATAAATGAGAGAAAGCCACTACGTAGGCCCACCCAGTTAGAGGCATAAAATAGATGGGATCATACAGCAACAGATACACAGAGAAAGAAACTGAAGAAGCAGTATAAGGGTTTATTGAAGCAGTGGTTTGAAAAAAAGTGGGATATTCAGGAGAGATGTTGGAGAGAGGATATGGTAGAGGGAGTGAGAGGTTTTCCTACAATAGTTAAAGGAATAACAGACAAGAAGAAGGCTAAAGAGAGTGACAGGGAGAAGCAAGACAAAGAACAAGATTCAGATGAGTAGGATAACTTTTTTAATTATCTTTTGAATTCCAGTCCTCCTTTGTGCACATAGGTACAAGGGGTTTCTACTCTGGTACCTGATATGGGTCCATTGAATGAAACAAGTAGGAATGCACAGGGATTGGCAGCACTTACAGTGACAGGGGCGAGTACAACAGTGATTGCAAGTGCCACACCTGAGAATGCAATGATACTTTGCCAAGTTCTAATAGTGATACTAATGCTGTTTCAACTTCTGTCTAAACTGATGTGTCTGCTACTGGTCATTACCCTCCGAGAGAAAGGGAGGTTAATATTGGGCTCTTATAGATTGGATTTGAAGAAATGTTACAGGGAACAATTGGTTTAAATAGACTGATATCATAATATGTAGATGAAATGAGATCTGATCAGAGAAGCAGCAAGGTGTGTGAAAGAAGCATGTGATAAATTTGAGGAATTAGCTGATGAACACTAGGTTCAGCAGGATGAGGACTCTACAGATAAATTACAAAATGGAATTGGGTGAAGTGGAGATAAAAGAATTGGGCTTGGTGACTTTGCGAGCTTGAATTATAGATTTAGTTGAGAAAACTAAAGACTGGGGAGACTTAAATAAATACAGAGAAAAGTGGAATAAGAAAGTTACTATGGAAAAGAAAAGTACAGAGACAAAGGCAAGATGGGCTATTAAGGACTTAGAACAAGAAACAGTGTCAGAATTTCCTTTGAGAGAAGCGCATCGAGGGAATTATGAGCTTGTGCCTTGGACCAGGAGTGATCTTTATGCCTTTACGACAAATTTTCCAAAATTGAGAGAGTAACCTGACAAGTGGTACAGGGAGGTTCCGAGATTGATGATGATTTTTAAAATGCTTTCAATTGATTTGGAAACACTTTTTGAGATTGTTGTTCCTAGTGATTTAATAACAGAGTGTAAGGCTGCTGTTGCTTGGCCAGATGAGGAACCAACTAGAGTTGTGCCTAGCAGTACTCCAGCTGAAGTGGTTGCTGACAAATATAGAGCAGTAATAGATAATTTGAAAAAGAAAGCGTCAGAGAAAGAAGTGAATCAGGTAGGGATTATGAGAGCTACACAAGAGGTGAAAGAGTCAGAGCATGCTTCTTATGAGAGACTTGTGCAGATCTTTAGCAAGTACTGCAGAGTAGAAGAGCCAGAGAAAGAAGGTGTCAGCAGATTCGTATCAGCTTTCAGTTTGGGTTTGCATCTTGAGCTAAGTTCTCATATTCAGCAGAGTATGATGTGCTGGCAAACCCAGGGTAGTGATGAGATCTTGGAATACACTAAATATTGCAGTGACTGTTTTGACGCAAAGTGGAATAAGCATAAAAAGAAGTTGATGATTGCACAGACAATGCAGATTCTGAGAAACAGCAGAAATCAGAAAATGGGTTCTGATTCAAATTTTACTCTGCTTGAAAATGTTGGAATTATGATAAGGTTTAGAATCACTCTATGGAAACTTTTAATAAATTGAACCGATTGCACCTAGGGCTTGTAGGGAGGTGTAATCTTATTAAAATGATCTTATTACCTAAGTATCTGTATCTCTTTAGATGTATACCATTATATCTCCTCAAGGGCTTCTTTGATAAGATTGAATCACTGTGGCAATGCTTCATATGGAGCTATAAAAAGGTGAGGTGTAAGATGCATTATCTCCAGCTGCCACGGGAGAGCGGCAGAATGTCCCTACCTGCTATCCAAATCTATTACCCGGCATGTTTTATTTTCCGACTTACTATGGTTCTGGGCAAGGAGTCATAGCCACTCAGATCAATATTTTCAGACTATCTAGCGAGGGGGGTAAATGTTGAACAACACACAGGAATTAAAGACATGGTCCACTTCAAGCGGACTAGGTTTAAGACTCTACGGGTTTATCATCAAGTCTAGGTTTATTTTAAGAAGTCATTTCATGGTGTCACCCAGTATAATCAATATACGCTATTAGGTTTTAATCCGAATCGCCCATTATCCATACATGAAAGTGTGCTCAGCTGCTGGGGGGAAGCTGGAACTGCATATGTTAAGTCAACTGTTTTGAGGGCAATACTATGCTTTCTTTTGAGGCACTAACACAGCAGTTCTCACTTCCATGTCAGAGCTTTTTCAGATTTCTTCAGCTTCATCATTTTCTGATAGGACTGGAAGTGGGAGGGATTTATTGTGCACAGAATAAATTTCTTGAATCCCTCATGGATATGAATTGTAAAGGGAGTATAAGCTCCTCCTATAAAATGATTCTTGCAGCCAAAGTGGAAGAGAGAGTCGACATATGTCAATTTAGGGCCCCAAAGCCGCTATGGGATATAATATCTTGGCACATACAGTCCTCAATGTGTCTCGAGTCAAGGCCCACCATTTTAAGTTTCTGAATGATTTATACTATGCCCCATACTGGTTACAAAAAATGAGGATAAGGCAGGTCAGTCAATGCTTTAGGTGTGGGGTTGACGGAGCTGGTGCAGTTTACATATTTGCTGCTTGTATTCATTTACAGGAGTATTTGGATTCTATTTTCTGGAAGCTGAATGGGCTATTTTCTATTGATTGGTGATGAGACTATAAGCTGATAATTCTTGGGTATTCTCCTCGTATCCCATCAGCTCCATCGGGGTCTACTTTTTTGCTATCACTTTGGCTAAGCTGGTCTTGGCATGGCACTGGTTACTAGCCAGTGCCCCTGATCCTAAGATGTAGTGGCTAGAATTTCTAAATATTTGTTCGCTTGAAATGTCAATTCTCGAAAATGATCAGCACAGAATGAGATTAAGTCATATTTGGGACCCATTATGAGATTGGGAATCAGAGGTACTGGCTGGCCTTTACATGTCAATCCCATAGTGTATTATTCTAAGGATTATTCTTCTATGATGACTGTAATTATTGATATATTTATACTGATGTACGCACTTTAATGTATTTCGCTTTTGATATGGGTAAAAATTATTTTTTATCATGTATGCTTTGTGATTCCCTTATAAAAATAATAATAGAAAAAGAGATTGTTGGAATGAATGGAGCACATCCCATTCAAGAAATTAAAATGGGAAATGAGATGGTGCAGATGCCGGGTCGTAGTAGAGCAAATGTGAATAATTCTGGAGTGAATGCAAATGTTAGTTTGTAAAAATATTCTAACCAAAAAGGGAGCGCTGCAAAGTATCACATGGATAGTTAGTAGTTCATTGTAACTTATATCAAAACAATGCGAGTCAGTCCAATAGGATAGATGATTCTTCATTCAGTCCATTAACACACAGGAGCCGTAATGTTGAATCCCCAACATTTTTATTCTTCACACATCAGTTTCCAGCCCAGCCAACACGTTTCATCCCTTTCAGAGGACTTCATCAGGCATGTGAATAAACATACATATTCCTTCTTAAAACAACACTAAAAACATCAACATTCATGTTGGCTCCCTGGCTCCACATCTATCATGTCACAATAAACAATAGGACTATAGAACTGAATCATCTTTGCTCAAAGAAACTCATCTTAATACTATGCACAATTAGTGTATTCCATCATGCTACTTAACTATCATGTTTCAAATATTAGGTAATAGTGCATTTATTACATAATCACTCAGACTGACCCCACGTCTATCATATCCCAATAAACAATAGGAATATAGAACTGAACCATCTTTACTCAAAGACACTCATCTTCACAGCATGTGCAAATAGTGCATTACATCACGTTACTCAACTCTTATGTTCCAAATATTAAGTAATAGTGCATTTGTTATATAATCACCCAGACTGATATTTACATGCATGGTCAGAAGAACTCCAGGAACCAGGATTCACCTATACAACAAACTGCTTTAGAACATCCCATGTTTACTGTCAAATCTTTGTTCATTATAATTTCCCAAAAGGTACTCACATAAATAAATTCAGTAAACGTATCACAATCTTCTTCTTGCTAAGAACATGTTGTCCAATATGTACTAAGGATCGCATAACAAATGTTTCTCAATGATAGCCCTGACATATGTATATTTTTGCAATTTTACCATTCACTACTTAGGGCCACATTACTGTGAGAAGTTGGCCTGGTATATGCTGTCCACTAATTAAAGTGGGCACCTTGCACCAGTCCAAACGACCCTTATTGATGATTAGGTTAAAGACAACCTTTATAGACAGCTTTCCTAGTGGTAGCTGTGGAGAGCAGACTTCAGGCTAAGTCTTGAAGGAATGTAAAGCAGCTTGTTTCACCAGTATATAACCTCTTGAATGACCAAATGAAAGGAGAACCACACCAGGTATGTATAAAATATATGTATTTATTACTAAACACTCTCTACTAACCTCTTTATGAGATTAGAGAACAAGGCACACAATATTACAGTACTAGAACGACAGTAAATAGCACAATACACAGTGGGCTCCAGGGGAGACCAAACCATATATTAAGAAAGTGGTATAACAACCACGACTTGACTAGACACAGTGCCTAGAGCACGTAGAATCGCTGGGACCCCAAGGAACCACCCAAAGTAGTGACACAGGGGACCCACGGAGGACGGGTGCAGTGTGGGAACACAGACGCGAGCTCCGTACAACTCTATGGGAAAGTCGCGGGTGGAATTTTAAAGTTTAAGGACACTTAGGAGAGGACTTCAAGCAAACCCAGCTAAACATAGAAGGTTCTAAGGCCAGCACCCTTGAGAGTACCGAGGTACCCGTGTTACCTATCCCAGAGGAGCCGGGTGCATAGGGGTCAAGTGGTGTCGGAAACCCTTGTCGTTTTCAATGGCGTGATGCGAGAAAGTACTGCTGCCGTGGAGAAGAAAAGTGTCCGGTGTGATCCAAGCCTGGATCGGAGATGTGAAGAACCTGAAAGCAGAGGGGACAAAGTCTGGGTCACTTCACGTGACCAGGAGCGGAACAATCGAATGCCCACCGATGTCGGGTGCTTCAGGTGCAAAAAGCTGAAGCTTGACTCTGCAGCCCCGGGGACCAGGAGATGTCGACGATGACCAGATTCTGCAGGCGAGCTGTCCCACAAAGGATGTCGAGTGCTGGGGGGTCAGTTTCCGGATTGGAGACCAACAAGCCTTGGCAACTGCAACCCACGCGGTCAGAGAAAAGATGCTTCTGTGAGGACCAGCAAGGTCCTGGGGACTCCCCAAGCGATGGAGAGTCAGGGCACGTCTGGAGCAACCAGGGAAGCCCACTGAAAGTTAAAGTTGCCTTCTCAGGGACCCACAGGTCAACGGACCAGGGATCGCGAAGGGACCTCGAGAGGAATCACACAATACCAGCCCACGGAACACAAGCCTTCCCCTGCCGGAGTTTCGTCCAGCAGCAGGAGGGCAGACTCGTGTCTGTGGCTGGCAGCATCCATTTTGTGATGCCAGGGCTCTGTGAAGCTGGTACCGGGTGTACCGGTGCTGTCATATTTCTCCCTCTAGGAGGGAGGAATCATACCTCCCACACCAGTTACTGGTGTGGAGGTATGATTCCAAGGTGTTTGACACCAAACACAACATAATTCCTTGCAGCCATTTTAAAGTTAGCATTAACCGCGAGGTTATAATGCACTTAAGAGTATATGGTTGGCTGCATCACAGACAACCCCGGAATAGTGGTTCCGAAGGCTGCAGAGGGGCTCTGCTCATGCATGGGCACCCTCTCACATAAAACCCAGCACCCTGCCTTCAGGATTGATAAGGCCTACCATAGGGGTGACTGATAGGCTTATATGTGGAGTGATTTGGATAGATATAGTGAACCTATATCTAAGGAAGGGGTGCATGCACCACCTTACACAGGCTGCAGTAGCAGACCTGTTGTGTCATTTTAAATGGTCTCTCAGGGGTGGCGTAATACACGCTGCAGCCCCTGGGAGGCCTCTGGGGTACCTATGCCCTGGGTACATAGTATACCCTATACTAGGGACTTATAAGGGTACCCCAGAATCCAATCTGGAGTGTACCTAAGGTACATGAACAACCAATTTAGGGAGTAAGCAGATAGGCTGGGGTTCTGAATAGCAGGATCCCAGCCAAACTAAGTCGAAAACCAGCAAAACACCAGGAAAAAAGTGGGGGCAACCATGCAGTCAGATTCCACCTTCCTACAATTACGATCTCGTTAGGAAGGCCTCCTGATGGGTACCGGAACATGCAAATCCGATTCGGCACCTATGTTTCCGACCGAGTCGTCACCCGCTCCGAACGACCAAGTACGATACGAAGATCTCGTCCGCATCGACCGAATCGTTTCCGGAACCCAATCCTGTCCGACTGACTCGTTTGCAGGCGAATCGTGCTGCGCAATGGAGCTGGATTCCGACCGAGCGAGTACGATGCACGATTCCGTCAGCTGTATCGCCTCGGTTTCAGCGAGACGAAACAGCTGTCAGAATTGGACTTCGGAGGGCCGTAGGAGGCCCCCCTTCACCCGGAGCCCTTCGAATTGGTCACGGGGAGTGCCCATGGGTCCCCCCGATCCATGCATGCACAGTGTGGCAGGCAACATGGGGTGCCCGCCACATGGTGTACGCTTTTCCCCACCCACCCCTTTTTGCTATGGGAGCCTGTGTACGCGTCGGTACACGGGCTCCTATAGAGTTCAATGGGAGTCCGAGCGAACCGAGTCTGTGAGCATATGGCTGCATCGTACTCGTTCGGTCAGACTCGCACAGTGCGATTTGCTTGGAAAGCCCTCCGGATCAGAGTCGTACGGAGGGCTTTCCTAGCGAGATCGTAATCTGGCCCTAAGTGAATTCCATGCATAGTTACACCCCCCTATTCCTCCAAAAGCATCTAATCCCAATCATTTCCTCTAGTCTATTAACATACAACAACAACTATGACACACAGTAAGTTCCATGAATTGAGCGCATCCCATGCAAGAAATTAAAATAGGAAATGAGATGGTGCAGACACCAGGCCGTGGTTGAACAAATGTGAAGAATTCTGGAGTGAATGCCAATGTTAGTTTGCTGAAGAAGAGTCCTGCTTGTCATTTCTATGGTAAAATTGGGCACTAGAAAAGCGGGTTTAAGCAGAATTCAGATCAAATCCAGAATGATTTTGTTCCCCAAATGCACCGAAACACAAATCAGATGGTTTGTTGCCCAGACCAATTGACTTCTGTGCAGAATGTGCTAAATCTAGGGCGATTCCATACGAGTATGCCTGTAGCACCAGTGTTGTAGCAAAACATAAGAAACAAGATGCCTTACAATCCAGGGTACAAACAGAATCCATTGATTCTGAATAATGATTTCTCAGTTCTCACCAAATTCAAACTCCAATTGTGGTGCCTGAGGTGAGAGGAGGATTGCATGCTTGGTGCAGTCCTTGAGGTAGACCAGAGTGGTCCTTATGTAGATAATAAGGTGAATGGTCACCCTGTATCTATTGATCTCGTAGTAGTTTTATTTTTCCTAGTGCTTAAATATACATTGAGTATGATTAGACTAAATTCAGTGTTATATAACACTAGACATTGTAACCAGTCCAGATCAAGAGCAACCATTTCCACTACTAAGTTTAAATCGCTCGCTATGTAACACGAAAGCCCACACTTTGCACAGCCCATTTTGTTTGTTCGTACTGCCTGGAGATTATACTCATTAAACCCAAGCAAGGGGGTCATTTGTTCACTCCATGTTTCTTGTAGTAGTAGGATTGAAAAAGTATTTAAAAATGATATTGTTTCAGGGTCAGACAATAGATGAGTCAACCCATGGACGTTCCAAGAGCATATTCGTAATTGCACAGCATTAACATCTGTATCTAAAAGCTTTCAATTTCCATCTCCTCTATGCACATTCGCAAGAGTAGCTGGTAACCAGGACCAATCTTCTATTTGCACATTATTTTTTGGTAACCACTCGCAGATTCGGCTCCCTGATTGGGAATTGGTAATCAGCAAACCTGTACTGCAAGATTGGGTAGCTGATGGACCTGTCGCTCAACTAAGTACTGGATTTGGGTTATTGCTTTCCACCTTTATTCTCTACTTTTCCACCTTAGGGGCCAAGGCCTCTAGTATTGGGGGGTAATCTAAAGGGATCCAATTCTCAATCTTAATACCACATTCCAGAAAGTACAGACTTGAAGCCAAGATTTTATTCACAATTTCATTGGTGGTCCAGGTTGTAATAGTGGACTCACAAGAAGTGAATGGTTGTATTTGTTTAAACTGGACCGACACCAGATCAGTGGTTTTAATACATGCTAAATCCGGAATAGTTGATATTATTTTCAATATTAAGCCCCAATTGAGGCTATCATGGGTACCCTGGGATTCATATAGTTTATACTGTTAACCTGTCTGCTGCCTAGAAAGCTTGTTGGGCCTGATTTACTATCTTTTGTTAAAGGAATATTTGAGAATACTCTTAATGGTGTTAGACTCTGGGTGTCAATGAGCTTAATCATTTCCGCCACACTTAGGCAATTCTGAGGGTGAACTACCTAATCTTGGGGCGGGGGCAGAGTCTCCTGAAGTTTACTATCATATCTGAAACCCCTTTTCCTTATTAGTCCCTACTGTTTCATGCTTCTTTATGTCAATGGAGTGGAGGCTTCTTCTTAACTACCATTTACAGATGCCTGTGCCTCACATCTCGAGTGTTTCACTAAACCAGATAAACTAATAAGAGGTTCCGAACCGTCTTGGGCACAGTCCTGAACTGGGCACTTCTTATTGGCTTGATCAAAGATAGGATAACAATGTTTTGGGTTTCCTGCTGTAACCACTGCAGCAGTTGCCTTCTTAGCCTTATTACGAGCTTTCCGCAACCTTTTTCGTGCCCTCTTAGATAATAGAGAACAATCACTAAAGCCATCTCCAGAGCTTGCACATGGAGGATTAACAACCTGAGTTGACTTAATTTCCTTCTTCCTTTCCTTCTTTCTTTGAGAAGTATGACCTTCATCGTTTTGTGTGACTAAGCCCAAACAGATCTCCAGAGCCCCACCCGATTCATCTGGCTCCCTAATAATATCACAACTCACATCTATTTTGGGTTGTTGCTGCTTCATAATTGTACTAGATGCACTCACTCCCAAGTTGTCATGGGAAACTGGGTTTTTATCCGAAAATGTGTTCCCCACTGATTTTTTAACTTCATTCACAAGTGATCCTACTATTGTAGGAAGATCCGCCACCTTCTCTAAAATATGAGAACATGTGCATCTTATTAATTGATTGTTAACCTCATTTTGAGCCATACCACCAAACTTGTCAGACTTTGCAATTTTGTATCAATGCCTGCCACATAGATAGCTAGTGTTTAAAAGCTCCACCTGTATTTCAAGTTTATTAGAGTGAAAGTCGAGCGTAGTTGTAATAGCGTTCATTGTATTTAATAAATTTTGCTACACACACCATTATTATCTGCATTTTTATGGATAGCAGAACGCTCGTCCGATATAGGCAGAATGTCATATTTATCCAGCAACGAGAGATCTGCGGAGTTTAATGAGTTATCCATTTGCTCCGTGGTCTGCATACCATGTTGACTATTTATGGCATTACTTTTTAAGGGGATTAAAAGTGAATGAGCATCTGAGACCTGATCCCCATCACAGATCCCTGAGCCAAATGGACTCCATATACTCTTATTAATTGATAACTCCAACATAGGCGAACCTAGACTCTCGCAATTCCTCATGGCCCCAGTCTTAGGTAGTCAAGATTTCAAAAGGCTTTGATTTACTGGATTTACATACAGTTCACCCAAGCAGATAACAGAATTATCACTGACATTTGAGAGATTGTTACACTTGGAAATATCCTCAAAAAAATCTTCCGCCTGTTGCACACAATTCAAACTAGGCTTCTGATTTGATTGGGTAGTTAGCACATTTACCTGCCCGGCTTTGGGATCATTGTGAATTTGGGCTATAACTACCTCACCAGGTAAATTTGTTGCCACAGATGCGTTTAATACTAAAGCTGTACAACCAGCAGACTGTTTTCCAATGTCTCTCAGTTCGTCGCAATTTGTTGTCGGGGTAGCATTTGATTTTAAAGGCGCACAACTTGCTGACTGTCTTAGAGTGTCTCTCAGTTTGTTGCAGTGGAGTATGGCATCATCACATAATGCATGGACAATAGATACACACATATTTTTCAGTTCGGGTGTAGAAAGGGGAAATTCAGCCTCACTATTGCCTTCACACTGGGCACCATCTTTTGGTTTAAAGAAGTCCATTATACGTGACTGGGAAGAATGGGCCACACCGACCCCCCGGCGGGGGATGGATTGTAAACTACCCCCGCAACACTGGGTACTCCCCCCAGGCTTAGTGAAGGCCCATCTGTGACCTGCGAGTCCTCAAGATCAATGTGGTTTGCCTGCAAGATATCTTGCTTTAAGCCTTTTTTGTAGTTGGACTTGAAACGAGGGTTGCACTTCCCCCCTTGTGCGGCCTGACCTCATGATGCGAACGTAGGAAGTCCAAGGAGGCACGGGGGGTCGACTGGTCTGGGGGTAATAGCAGCCGGCCGGCAGGCACACACCCCCCAATGAGGGCAGGTTATCCAAGATGGCCAAAACAGACAATACAGTCAAACAGCGGTGTGGGTAAGGGCGGACGGGCAGGTGGGCTATGAACCACACCGTCTCGCAAGCCGCACCGGCCTAATGCCGGCCGCTTCCATAAGTACAGGCGGAGCCACGGCTCTAGCTGCCGCCGCTGCACCATACCTCTAAACTGCTCCGGGCTGATCGAAGGGCAGGACAGGACTGGTCTCGGAGAGCAGGGGAGCAGAGGAACAGAGCGATGAATGCAATGATAAGATGCTCCGCTCCGCTCTGGCACCGGCACCGCTCAGGTACTGCTCCCCTTCAACCAGTCAGCTCACACTGCTTCGCTTCACATGCACTTCCGCGCTTCACACACACTTCCGATTCCGTCACTCGAGTTTTATGTAATGCCCCCCTTTTCTCAATGCGGGAGTAACACAAAGTTTTTTCCCCTTACTTAGACGCAGGCTTTGGGGGGGTAGATCACGTTCCGAGGGGGGGGAGCGAACCGGGAGTGGACCTCACAGTATGTGCAAGCCGCACCGGCCTAATGCCGGCCGCCTCCGCACGACCGAGAGGTACCGCGGCTCTAGTCTTGCCCATCCTGCCCACAGTCGCGGTTGCACCCGAGATCCTTGTCCTGGGGCCGCAGGGCTTTATTCACCTCTCCACGGCTTTCAAATTTGGTCCAATCCTAAGTCCCGCAGTTCGCGCTCCCGCGGCTCTAGGCTCTAGCGGCTGCTCTCCATCCTGCAACTGCTCTCCTCCGCTCCTCTGTTCATCGCTGTTCGTCGCTCACTACTCAGTCACTTTATCTATAAAATAATCATTAAACAGGTCACAAAACTCCTGAGTAGATTCGACCGTTTGGACTATTCTGTCAGATGCTGACAGTTCATTTACTGTTGGAAATTATCTTCCTGTCTATTAGTAGGTGCCATGATCTTATTGGTATAGAAGGGGACTTTAGTTTAATTTAGTATAATGTTATATTCAGTCAAGTCTTTCTTTCCTAAATATCATCCTAGATTCCACACTATAGTCTTTTCGGTGGGCAGTCAAAATATCGAAAATAAAATATCGAGATACCATAATATCAAAGTTGAAATATCGAAGGGACAGAATATCGATGGGACAGAATATCGATGGACAGAATATCGACCCTAAGGTAAGTAATATCGAATTACTTAATATCGATGTCAATAATATCGAAGTTAGTAATATCGAAATCAAATATATCGATGTTACTAATATCGATGTTACTAATATCGATATTTGTATTATTGTTATGTATTTTGTTATGTTATTAATATGTATGTGTTATATGTGTTTTTATTAAGTGTTTTAATTGTTTAAAAATATATGTATACAATTTTTATATGTTAATAAATTTATTTTTTAAGTCTTTTTTTTTTTTGTACTGTAGCGGGTTGTGGTTTTATAGGGGAATAGGGTGGAAAGTAATTTAATTATACTAAATTAATTATTAATTTTTAGGAATTATAAATTAATTTTAATTATTTTTTGCGTTTAAGTTCTGTAGCGGGTTGTGGGTTTATAGGGGAATAGGGTGGGAAGTAATTTAATTGTAATTAAGTTATAATTTATTTTAATTAATTGGTATTGATAATTATATTATTGTTAATTAATTAATAATTGGTAATTAATTTTTATTAAGTGGTTATTAATTTTTATTAATTGATTACTTGATTATCATGTAATTTAAATGTAATTAAGTTATAATTTATTTTAATTAATTGTTATTGATAATTATATAATTGTTAATTAATCAATAATTGGTAATTAATTTTAATTGATTGGTGATTAATTTTTATTAATTGATTAATTAATCATCATGTAATTTAAATGCAATTAATTTATAATTTATTTTAATTAATTGGTATTGATAATTATATTATTCTTAATTAATTGATAATTGGTAATCAATTATTAATTGGTAATTAATGTTTATTAATTAGTTATTAATTTTTATTAATTGATTAATTGATCATTATGTTAAGTGTATTTTATCATTGGAGTGTGTTGTGCGTTTATAGGGGAATACTTTTGGAAGTAATTGAAATCTAATTAAGTAATTATTAAATTTATTTTTGGGTATTGATAATTAATTTATTGGATATTAATTATTAATAGGTAATTTTTTAAATTACAAATTTTTAGTTCTAAAAATTTATTTATTTATAAGTATGTTATTTGTCACTTCTACGCTATCCAACACTTTCCCTACTGTTGCACTCCCTGGAGTGGGAATAGTAATTTTTACCCCTACGCTATCCAACACTTTCCCTACTGTTGCACTCCCTGGAGTGGGAATAGTAATTTTTACCCCTACGCTATCCAACACTTTCCCTACTGTTGCACTCTCTGGAGTGGGAATAGTAATTTTTACCCCTACGATATCCAACACTTTCCCTACTGTTGCACTCCCTGGAGTGGGAATAGTAATTTCTACCCCTACGCTATCCAACACTTTCCCTACTGTTGCACTCTCTGGAGTTGGAATAGTAATTTTTACCCCTACGCTATCCAACACTTTCCCTACTGTTGCACTCTCTGGAGTGGGAATAGTAATTTTTACCCTTACGCTATCCAACACTTTCCCTACTGTTGCACTCACTGGAGTTGGAATAGTAATTTTTACCCCTACGCTATCCAACACTTTCCCTACTGTTGCACTCTCTGGAGTGGGAATAGTAATTTTTACCCCTACGCTATCCAACATTTTTCTTAGTGTTGTTTTTTGGGGAGTTGTAATAGTAGTTTTATTCCCTACGCTATTTAATATTTTTTGTATTATTTTAGTTAATATAGTATATAATTAATTTTAAAAATATTAAAAGTAAATTTAATTTTTTAATTTGTTATACATAATTATTTAATTTTTATTTATGTTATTGTTTTATGTGTATAGATGTATTTGTAATTTATAATATTTGTTAATAATTTATAATTTATTAAAATAATTATTCAAACTTATTATTAAGTAAGTATATATATTATATGTATATGTTTAATTAATGTTTTATTTAATTATATATGTTACTTATTAATTTTAAATATTATCAAATATTTTTAACTATGTTTATTTTAATTATAAGTATTATTTAGTTTATTTTACATATTATTTTTAACAACAAAAAAAACCGATATTTTTGATAACGATATTTTTGACATCAATATTTTTTTTTCGATATTTTTGTACTTACCATGTTGTAGATAGGATGTCGATATTATTGACATCGATATTTTTGTTGCGATATTTTTGTAGGTCGATTTTTTGACCTTCGATATTTTGTCAGTGATTCAGTCTTTTCGCCAATGACGTTCCAATTGGCAGAACTTAAGCTTAGCATCCTCATGTTCCTGTGAACACTAGGGAGTTAATCTAGTCCACATCTTTTCTTTGGACATTGTTGGTGGGGCATGTTGATCACTAGAAGCTCTCAAGCAATGTTTAAAGTTATCAGCCACTATGTTAACTTAATGATTCACAGTTGGGCTAGAGTTAAGTAATGAAGTTCTCATTCTTTCTGTGTTTAACAGGTGCGAATTCCGACGATTAATTGATGTAGTAATCCTAGTTAGATATTGCTGATGAGCAGCTGGCAGCTTAAATTTAAGAATATAGGGGTCAGGCCAGATGCACAGAATTATTGCAAGTTTTAACACCTGGAGGTTGAATGTCCAATAAATTGCCTTTAATATGAAAAGAAATTAAAATATTTAATATGGAAATATGTTGAAGACGGTGCAAACTATCCATTAGCTCAAGTGATTACCGAGCTTTATGATCTCTGTTCTCATGATTATTGGACTCATAATAAAAATCCCTAATTAAAAGTACTTGTAGATCATTGACCTTTATGAAACATTTAATATTGTCGAATTGTTGGAGAAAATGAATCATATAATTGCGAGGTCGATAGGTTAATACAGAGATCAAGGTCTGATGATGTACCTTGATTTTTAGTATTGACAATTCCGCATCTGGTAGGGTTTCACATTGCAATAAGGAAGCCTTGAGTTTTTGATGAACAATCACAGCCACCTCCCCCTCTCTCTTGCTGCCTGTTCTGCTCACAAGAAAAACACCATGATTGTTTGGTAGTGCTGCCAGTAAGTCCGGGGCGGATTCTTCAGTTAACCTTGTTTCCTAAGGGAAAAACAATGGTGGGGGGGAGGGGGAAGGGGGGTGACGGCTTCCCAGTGGAGTTTTATCGGGCATAAGCGGTACAGCTGGCAGGACAGTTACTTGAGGTATTCCGAGAGGCACGGGAATGTGGAACGCTGTCCCCCCCCCCCCCCTTAGGGAGGGAGTGGTATGCATGTCCCAAAACCTGGGGGAGATGCGACAAACCCATCCTCTTATAGGCCTCTCTCCATGCTCAATGTGGACAAAAAACTGCTGTGTAAGGTCCTAGCAGAGAGGTTGACTGGTGTGGTGGGAACACTGGTGCATGAAGATCAGTGTGGTTTTATGCCCAGGTGAAGCACAGCTCTTAATTTGCGCAGACTCGCACGTGAGATACAGTCTGTACAACGTAGTGAAAGGGAATTGGCACTGGCTTCAGTAGACGTTAGTAAAGCATTTGTTATGGTGGAGCAACATTATTCGCTACACGTACTCTGGAAGCTGGGGTTTGGTCCCCTTTTCTGTAAATGGGTGAGGATATTATACACAGCGCCCAGTGCTAAAGTGCGAAGTGGGGGACTGGTTTCTGAGGAGTGGAATGTGCGGAGGGACACACGACAGGGTTGCCCACTCTCACGATGGAGCCACTGGCCGCGAAGCTTCGGAATGACATGGGGAACATCGGTATCGCAATAGGGGACGTCACACATCTCATATCCCTATAGGCAGATTATATTTTGTTCTACTTGCAACGACCTATGGAATCTGTACCGCTGCTTCTTGCACAGTTGGAAGAATTTGGAGGGGTAGCAGGTCTGCGCATGAATAGGCAAAAGTCGTTGCTGTTTCCTCTCAGGGTTCTGGAGGGTACCCAGAGGCAGACCTAGCTCCACTGGGACTGAGATGGAAGACCACTTATTTTCAATACCTTGGCATCGTATCATGGTGGGACATTAATTGGACAGGCAGCGCCAACACTGCATTGAGCCACTAGTGAATGGATTGACAAACTCTGTTTGCTTTTGCAACACATTGCTGCTTTCTATGGCAAGGAGAGTCATGGTGGTGAAAATGGTGTTCCTCCCTAGACATCTCTATGTCCAAAATGCTCTTTATACGCTGCTGTGTAGTCTGTTTAAGACACTGGACAGCTTGATGATCTCCTTAGTGTGGGCTGAGAAGAGGAGCCAGGTAACGTTCCCACAGCTCAAGCAAGACCCATTGAAGGGTGGCATGGGCCTCCCGGGCCTGGAACTCTACTACTATGCTTCAAAGCTGCAGCATGCATCTAGGTGGGTGTCAGGGGATGACAACTGGGAGACAAGACTTCTGTGCGGCACTTACGGTGCACAATCCTTCATGGCTCTGCTCTTGCACGGCACACGTACACTGCCTGACTTCCCCTATCTGATCCGACAGGTGGCAGAGGTGTGGGAATGAGCGGTCACCAGTGTATTTAAACGGCCACCCTTGTCTAGGGAGCTAGTCGTATGAACGCTGCTCCCATTCAGCCGTATTGGGGAAGACATGTCTGTGGTGGGAGGGAGGGAGGTGTGAGATGTAGTGGTTAGCGCTCCAGTGCCCCGGGCGCTGGGGCGGATGTTCGCACCACATCCGCTGGCCAGGCGTGGCCAGCGGGGAGCCAATAAAGGGAAGGCGCCCGCTCGGGGGCGGCACTTCCGATGACACCAACGGAGAGTGTCTATGTGTCCCGCGCAGCGCGAAGACAAGCGCGCCGCGGGTGACCCTATAACGGATCACCACACTGGCGATGAGGAGGGCCGAGACCCTCGCGTGTTTTGTCCCCTGCCCATCGGGACCATCGTGCATCCCCGCGGCGACGACCCGCGACCTGCGAGGCCTCTAATCTGCCGGCCGCCGGACACGCATCGGAGGGTGAGTCAGCCCCCGCACCTGCAGAAGCACTGGGGCTCGTGAGCGAGGCCATTCGACAACGCTGCGCTCCTGCTGCCAAGTCCGGCTGCCCTGGCTCGTCAGGCCACGCCCCCCGAGCATCACAGCGCCGGTGCGCGCTGCCACGTGGGTTCTATCAAGGCCTAAGTGCTCCTGCCGGCAGTGAGGCTCTGCGCTGGCACGCACTACCCGGAGAAAAGGGGGAGTGTGCCCACCACAGTCAGCCACATCCGCCTAGTCTGCTGACCGGCCAGCCACGGGAGCCCGGCGCCCTACGCCTCTCCCTGGCCATTTCAGTGCCGTCGCGCCTGCCATCCATCCCCTCACCAGGTGCTACAAGCAGGTGCCGGAAGGAGGCCTACCGGGCCTGACCCGCTGTAGGAGGCTCCTAACAACGACAAGGGACATCCAGCGACTGCAGCTAATACTACGCCGGCTCCGCAGGGCGCAATCATGGCTGACGACAACCGCGGCTTGGCCCCCATCCAGCTACCATTTCAGCACGCGGCATCAGGCGTGCTGCCGCCATTCAGCGAACTAGAAGACCCGGCGACGGCGTCCCCCCGCTGGCGGGTGTGGATTGAGCGCCTCAACAACTATTTTATCGCAACCCGAGAGGCGGATGACGCCATAAAACGCTCCCTCCTCCTCCATTATGCCGGAGACGAGATCTTCAAGCTCTTCAAGCACCTGCCGAACACGGGAGCCGCGACAGACTACGATGCGGCGGTGACCGCGCTGGACGCCCATTTTGACCCGCAGCTTAACCCGGATTTCGAGCGCTTCAAGCTGCGCCAAGCGCGCCAAAGGGAAGGAGAGTCCATAGACGCATTCTACGCCCGCCTACGTGAGCTGGCCAGCACCTGCACCGAGGATGACCAGACCAAGGAGATCAGGGCGCAGCTCATCCAGGGATGCAGAGACAAAACCCTGAGGAGCCTCATTCTACGCCAACCAAGGATAGCGCTAGAAGACATCCTCATCCTGGCACGGTCCCATGACCTGTCAGCGGCCAGGGCGAACGAGATGGACCAGGCCCTCACCAAACCGACAGGGCGTTCGGAGATCAAGGTCGAGAGGGCAGACGCCATCAAGACAAAGACTAGGACAGAGTACCCCGGAAACCAAAACCTGACACACCCAGGTCACGGTGCGGCTACTGTGGCCACGAGCCGCACGCAGCAAAAGACTGCCCGGCACAAGGAAAATCGTGCACAAACTGCGGGATCCCAAACCACTTCGCTGTTGTGTGCCGAGGGAGACGCCGAGGTCGTGACGCCAGAGGCCAGAAACCGCCATCTCGGACACTCCGACACCTGTCGGTAGTGGAGGCACCGTCACCGGAGGAGACGCAGAGACCAGGTCGCAAGTACCAGAGGCCAGCTGACTCGTCATCAGACGAGGAAGATGACGAAGCATACCTCATATCGTTCGCACAGGAACTCAAGCGACACCGGAGGCCTCAACCGACCTGTGTAGTCCAGATCGCCGGCTCCGAGGTAAAGGCGATTATCGACACGGGGGCATCAGTGAACGTGATGGACCTCCAGCAGTATCGACGGTTACGTCCGTGCCCTCCGGTCACACCCTCAAAGACTCGGATATATGCCTATGGGCGCACACGCCGCTACCACTCAAAGGAAAAATATCGGTACCGATCAAGACAGAAGGCCGAGAAGTCATGGCTACCATCCACGTTATCGACCGCGAAGCGGATACGCTGCTGAGCAGCCACACAGCGGAGGACCTAGGACTGGTCTCGTTTGCCAGGAGAGTCCAGGCACACCGAGTAGATGAACTGCTCGAACAATTCCCGGAACTATTCCAAAGCCTAGGCTGTGTCAAATGCGACCCCATCAAGCTGCACATCGACAAGGCCGTCACCCCAGTGGCCCTACGACATCGGAGAATACCGTTCCACCTAAGGCCGTTGGTGGAGAAGGAGCTCGAACTTCTCGAAACACAAGGGGTTATCGAAAAGGTGTCCAGACCCACACCCTGGGTGTCCCCGTTAGTCATCGCGGAGAAGCCGAAGCAGCCGGGTGCCATACGGCTATGTATCGATATGAGGCTACCAAACAAAGCCATCAAGCGGGAACGCCATATCACCCCGACGATGGACGACATAATAGCCGATGTCAACGGGTCGAGGTGGTTCTCCAAGATCGACCTCAACGCCGGCTACCACCAACTGCCGCTCTCGAAAGAAAGCAGGTATATCACCACCTTCAGCACTCACATTGGGCTCAGGAGATACAAAAGGCTGAACTTCGGAATATCCTCGGCAGCCGAGGTATTCCAGAACACGATCAGAGAGATGCTATCTGGCCTACCTGGCGTACTTAATGTCAGCGACGACATTTTAATCCACTCAGCAACAGCGCCTGATCACCACAAGCATCTCCGGAACACGCTAAAGCGCCTAAGCGAACACGGAGTGACACTCCATAAAGACAAGTGTCAATTCTTTCAGCCCTCCCTGGAATTCTTCGGTTATGTGTTCAACCAAGAAGGCATCCAAGTGGACCCGAGGAAGTCGCAGGCCATCAAGAACGCACCCGCCCCGACGACGCCCACGGAAGTACGGAGTTTCCTCGGGATGGCCACCTACTGTGGGAGGTTTATCCCCGACCTAGCGACCCGAGCAGAGCCGCTCAGAGCACTCACCCGGACCGACAGCCCGTGGAAGTGGGGGCCACAGGAAGAAGAGGCCTTCCAAAGCATAAAGGATGCCCTCCTGGGGGAAGCAACACTGGCGTACTTTGACCCTGCAAAGCGGACAGAAGTCCTTGTCGACGCAAGCCCGGTAGGGCTTGGGGCGATCCTAGCCCAAGAGCAAGAGCCCGGCAGATGGGCAGCACTGTCGTTCGCAAGCAGATCCCTGACACCTACCGAAACAAGGTACGCCCAAATAGAGCGGGAGGCGCTCGCCATCAAATGGGCCTGTGGCCATTTCCACCTCTACCTGACAGGACAACCTTTCACCATGGTCACCGACCACCAACCCCTTGTATCTCTCTTCAAAGGATCAGCTCCCCACCCTCCGCCGCGAATCGAACGGTGGGCCGTGCAACTGCAGTCACATGAGATGGACGTTGTCTACCGGCCCGGGGCAAAGAACCCAGCGGATTTTCTCTCCCGTCACCCGACGCAACAGACGCACGAAGGTGAGGACGAGGCAGCCGAGCAGTACCTCAACATGGTATCCACCGCGGCATGTCCACGAGCCATGACCCTGGAAGACATCAAAGAGGCCGCCCGGGATGACAGCGTATATGGTCGCACCCTACACGCTGTGCAGACAGGATCCTGGAAGGACTACCTACATCAGGCAAATGCCTGGAACCAGGAAGACAGAGAAGGACTAACGAAGATGTGGCGGGTGAGAAGCGAGCTCAGTGCAACAGGGGAAGGCATCCTGCTAAGGGGGTCCCGGCTGGTCATACCCCGAGCGTTGAGAGATCGAGCAACCCGACTCGCCCATGGAGGCCATCAAGGGGCCACAAAGATGAAAACAAGGATGCGGGAGAAAGTCTGGTTTCCCGAGCTGGAACAGATGGTCGATGAACTTGTCCGACGCTGCCCGTCATGCCAACTTACCAGTGGTGCGACGCGACCGATCCCGGTCATCACAGAGGAGGCGTGCAAAGAGCCATGGTCCAAAGTGAGCATAGACTTTGGGAGCTTTCCCGACGGACGACACACCCTGGTCCTCGTAGATGCGTTCTCCAAATACCCCATCGTGGACCTGGTGACTTCCACTGCGTTCGCTCACGTTCGCCCCAGCCTAGAGAAAACTTTTGCCATGTTCGGAATCCCGCAAGAAATCCGGAGCGACAATGGCCCGCCATTCCAAGGGTCGGAATTCGCCACGTTCTTGCAACAACATGGAATACACCACCGGAAAGTCACGCCGCAATGGCCTCAGGCCAACGGAGACGTGGAGAGATTTATGCGGACACTGAATAAAACCTTCCGAATCGCCACGTTAGAACAGGCCGACTCAGAGAGGCGACTTCATGAATTCCTGAGAGAGTATCGGAGCACCCCTCACTGCACCACGCAACGAAGCCCGTGGTCACTGATGCTAAGAGGCCCGAGGCGAGACTTGATACCGACATGCCCGGGGTGGGCATCCCCACCTCTAGACGGCCAAGCAACCCAAGCACGGCAAGAGCGTCGGAATAACCAAGCGAGCGCCCGATGCCGTGCAACGCCACGAAGCCTGCGGCCAGGAGCGACCGTTGTCGTCAGAGACCGACGGCCAGGAGGAAAGTTCAAGACCCACTATGAACCAGGCACCTGGACAGTGACAGCCAACCGTGGGACCATGGTCACAGCGAGCAGGGGGAGAGAGAACGTGTCGAGGAACATCTCATGGTTCAAAGAGGTCCCCGCCAGACCGGCGAGAGAAGAGGAACCAAGGCCTGTAACGACCCACATCATCGAGCGACCAGAGGTGTCAGAAAGTGAACCAAGGCACAGTCCGAGGGCCGACGAGCCCAGTGATAACTCCCCGCCAAGTCGTCACACCCGTATTGCTGAGGACGACAGCCCGGAAGCAGCGCGTGGAAGACACCGTGGTCAAAGGTACGAACTGCGGCCTAACCTCGCCCTAGTCAACGGCTGCGGGACTATGTATGCTGAGAACTGTCCCCTGAGGCGAGAAGACAAAGAAAGGCATTCAGAGCCGAGCCGAACACTGGCAAGCGACTGGGTGAACTTTTATATGTTTTTCAAAGTTTGTATTGTTAAAAGAACCGAGTTGGGAAGGGATGTAGTGGTTAGCGCTCCAGTGCCCCGGGCGCTGGGGCGGATGTTCACACCACATCCGCTGGCCAGGCGTGGCCAGCGGGGAGCCAATAAAGGGAAGGCGCCCGCTCGGGGCGGCACTTCCGATGACACCAACGGAGAGTGTCTATGTGTCCCGCGCAGCGCGAAGACAAGCGCGCCGCGGGTGACCCTATAACGGATCACCACATGAGACACTGGGTGATCTGTACCCTGGGGAGACGTTCCTCACTTTCGCAGAGGCACAGGAGGGGTTTGCGTTTGGGGGACCAATTCCTATAATATGCTAAACTGGCGAGTACGGCATGGGAAATCTGGACAGAATTCCCAAATACGCCCCAGCTGATGGAAACCCTGCACTTAATGTTGACGGCCGGTTCGACAAGGAACATGGTGACACACATCTATAAGGCATTCAAGGCAGAGAGAGTCTGGACGGAACCCACGGCTCTGGGAACATGGGGGATGGAACTGGAGGCACTCTTGACTGATTTCGAAATGGAGCCCGATCTGTGAACTGATAAAGAGACTTTCATGCAATGCTAGAATTAAATTGGCGCATTTCAACTATGTGCACCGCTGGTATTTAACACCAGTCAAATTTAGTAGAATGTATGCAGCTAGAGGGGCGGACTGGCCCATATGTGGGTGGGTGGCCTCGGTCTTGCATATGGCGTGGGAGTGACCGAAGGTGCATGATTATTGGTTTCAGGTGGTTGCAAATTTGAGGGAGGTGACTGCATTGACAATTGAGGAGTCGCCCCAGGTGTGCCTCCTTGTTATTACACGACCCAGGGGGGGGGGGGAATGCATTGGATGTTCGTACAGTTGCCATTAGTTTTGGCTAAAAGGAGGATGGCCATAGGATGGCGGAGTACAAGGACCCCTTCCATCACTCTGTGGTGTAAGGAAGTGGATGAGTGAACAATAGCCGAGGAGGTACACATGAATCTCAACGGTCAGGATCATAAGTTACAGGAAAGACCTAGAAATTTGGGCCACACTACTGGAGAACATGCACATGGGTCAGGATGGGGGCAATGAACAGGGTAAGCAGTCCCAAGGCACGGAATCCTCTAACACACAAGGGCACAATCTGGGGAGTGCGGAGTGGTAGAGACCGCTTCGGGATCGAGGTGAGCTGTAGGACCCAGGAAAAGGGGGGCTATAGTGGCATTCACCTATTGAGTGTAGCAGGGTCTGATTGTATACATGCTGGGTGACAAGTGCCGTATAACTGGTGGCACTGGCGGGAGTCACTGGGGATGAGACTAAGTGGAGGGAGGAATAAGACCGAAATCTTTGATGTGTATAATTGATGAAGCGACTGTACCGTTTACTGTTACTATTGTCGTTATTGTTTTACCTTTCATTGGAAGGGATGCGGATGCACATGCAAATGTATTCTACTAATGCGATGTTTTGTGTGGCCCTACTCTTGAGCTAATTGCTGACCAATGACCAATAAAAGGAATTAAAAAAAAAAAGAAAAAAACCTTGTTTCAGAGAGCAAATGAGAATGTATCATTTATACGCCTTTTACTTTGAGTCTAATAAATTGGAAAAATAATATTTGGGGTACTCTGCCATGACAGCGAGAGAGGCCACAATAGTGGTAATGCCTAAAATAGAGCCAGACCTTTTAGACATTAGGTCCTACAGATCACTGTCCTATAAAATATTGGGTAAAATGGTAGTTAATAAACTGCTACAGTTACTGCAGGATTTTGTTTGCAGAGATAAATGTGTCTTTATCCCTGGGCGAAAGACCCGTGTTAATTTGAGATGCCTTTTATCTGTCCTTGACAACGCCCCACACACACAGCTTCAACTGTCCTCTCTCTAGATATAGAGAAGGCGATTGGTACCTTACTCTGGTTATACTTCTTTGGGCTACAGATAGGGATGGGTGAGGGCTTCGTAAAATGGGTCAAATTATTGTAAGCATAGCAGAATCCAATAGTTTGGACAGGGCAAATATTCCTTCTACAATGACCCATATAGAGGGGTGCAAGGGGGCATAAGGGAAGGGTATCCTCTCTTGCCATTCTTGTTCACCCTTGCAATGGATCTGCTCACATCTATCTTACGTGGAAAGGCCTGGGGTGGGGGTGACTGCCACATGGGGTGCACATGGTTTTGCTTTACACGGATGACTGTCTTTTGTACTCAAGCGATCCTCTGAGCAGTTTACCTGAGTTCATGAAGGTACCTGGTGAGTTTGGTAGCAAGTCAGGGTTGGAAATGAGTTGGGACAAGTCTTATCTTTTCCGGATTTATCGAGTGATTGTTCCAACTAGAGTGGTAGAGACTAATGATCCACCACGGTAGGAAACAACAATCTTTGGGTATCTGAGAGTTCAATTTATCGTGATGAAACTCGTGGCAGGGAATTCCTAGAAAGCATTAATAGTGATCAAACAGTTGATTCCATTTTCGTGTAAGCTCCCGCTCTCCCCTTAGGAAGAGTGGCAATAATACACATGCTGCTGCAATCCAGACTGTTGTACTATCATGTGGCAATACGTATCATACTTAAAAGGTGATTCTTTAAAAAAAAAGATCGGCTGTTGTCAGGATTGATATTGGGCAATGCTCGGGAGAGACTAGCCATGGGAAAGCAATGCGTCCGTTGGATGAAGGAGGACTGTGTGTTCCCAGTCTTGGTTTATCACTTAGAGGCTCAAATGCTGTGGCCAACGAGGTGGATGGGTTGTAAGAGCGATCAAGAAGGGGAGAAAAGAAGGCTTGCCTAGGCGGGAATTCCATTCAAAGAACGCTACTTGGGAACCTGAAACTGACTGCTTTGAATCCCAGCGCGTTGCATATGACATCGTACTGATGGATAAGGTACATGCAAAGAGTGGGTACTTATACAGTGTACGCCCCAGAAATACCTTTGTGATCCATTCCAAGGTTTAAGGAAATTACAAAAATATATGATTATCCATCTTGCTCTTGGCGTTGGCATCCTCCTTGTATACACATATTTTGGCGGTAAAGGGAAAGTAGGAGAAGAAAGTGGGATGGGAAGAATAGATAACTCTTTAGCACGCGCAAAAAAGTGACAAGGAATTTCTGGTTTATATTCACACAATTTAATTGCTTACACCAAGCCTACCTGTCGCCTATGATGATAGGCCGATTGTACCAAGGAGCATCTGATGTATGCTCCAGATGTCATGCTGTACAAGCAGATGTCATAAGGTGTGGGAATGTAATGTGTTCAGGCAGCATTGGGTAGAAACACTTGAACTTAACCCACTGATATGTCTGCTCGGACACACTCCCAGGCCCAAGCATACTAAATGTGTGAAAATTTGTGGACTTGGCATTGGTGATCACCAAAAGGAATATAACAATGAACTGTAAGGCAAGCAGAGCTCTAAGTACTAAGATATGCTTATATGATATTTAGAAATTGACCAGAGCCGAATTAACAAAGCACCTGAAACAACGTATGCCAGGAGGGGGAAGTATAGCAAGTGATTGGGACACCATCTTGTTGGTTATATCAGCTAAACAGAAAAACAACCACCTTGAGGGTCCTATACACAACTCAGATCATATACTAAAGAATTTAATTATGAACTCTCGACTCTACAAACATAAAGGGGTCACATGTACAGCAGCATTTGTAAGTACTGAGAAACACTGCTCAATAAGAGCTAGCATGGACCAAGAGGTATTGTGTCGATGAATAACAGCTTTGTTCCCCAGGGATATAAGGATTATAAATTATGACAGCATGAACACCCTTGCCTGATGGAGGGATGTCACTGCATTTCAATCAATCAATCAAATAGGATTTGTAGAGCACGGCTAATCACCCGCGAGGGTATCCAGGTTCTTGCTGCTGAGGGTGGTATCAGTCGAAAAGCCAGGACTTCAGAACCTTTCTGACTTCTGTTTGGGAGGGAGAATTGTGGAGGTGAAGGGGAAGTTTGTTCCAGGACTTGGTGGCGAGGTATGAGAAGGAGCGTCCTCCACTGTAGCTTCGGCGGATGCGGGAGTGTGGATGAGGGCGAAGGAGGAAGATCGCAGGTGTCTGGAGGGTCAGTGGAAGTCCAGGCGGTGGTTGATGTATGCTTGTCCTTGGTCATGAAAGGCTATGTAGGCGTGTATCAGCATCTTGAAGTGGCATCTCCTGTGGATGGGGAGCCAGTGGAGCTTCTTGAGGTGGGGGGATGATGTTGGCCCATTTAGGGAGATTGAGGAAGGGTCTGGCAGCAGAGTTCTTTATTGCCTGGAGTCTCTTCAGGAGTTGGGTGGTGATTCCTACGTAGAGTGCATTGCCATAGTCCAGGTGGCTTGTGACTAGGGCCTGCGCAACAGTTTTCCTTTGTGTTGATGGGTAGCCATCTGAAGATTTTATGGAGAGTGAGGAAGCAGACAGAAGAGACTGCATTGATCTGTCTTTTCATGGTAAGTTTGCTGTCCAGGGTGATGCCAAGGCTGTGGGAATGGTCAGTCGGTATGGGTGAAGGTCCAAGTTTGGAGGGCCACCAGGAGTTGCTCCCGAAAATCAGCACTTCTGTCTTGTCAGTGTTGAGCGAGTTGTTCTTTATTCAGTCGGCGACGCTCTTCATGCACTAGTGGAAGTTGGTTCTAGTGGTGGACGGGTCTTCTGAAAGCGAGAGGATGAGCTGGGTGTCATCTGCGTAGGATATGATGTTGAGGTTGTGGGCTCTGACAAAGTTTGCCTGGGGTGTCATGTAGGTGTTAAGCAGGGTGGGACTGAGGGATGAGCCTTGAGGGATGCCGCAGATGATGTTCTTGGGTTCTGAGGTGAATGATGGTAAGTGGATCCTCTGAGTTCTTTCTGTGAGGAAGGAGGTGATCCATTTGAGGGCATCTCCATGGATCCCGATTTGATGAAGTCTCTTGATCAGGGTGTGGTGGAATACGGTGTTGAATGCTGCTGAGAAGTTGAGGAGGATCAAGGCCGATGTTTCTCCACAGTCGAGGATGGTTCTAATGTCATCAGTGGCAGCGATCAGGGTGGTTTCGGTGCTATGGTTGGCGCTGAAGCCGGATTGGTTGGTGTCCAGCAGATTGTTGTTCTCCAGGTGTTATGTGAGTTGTCGGTGGATGGCCTGCTCGAGGACTTTGGCGGGAAAAGTGCTGTAGCCTTAGAACGTTTGTGGCATTTCCTATTCATGCCTCAGTACCTTTCTTTGCACTTTGAAGGCATTATCAAATTGATTTTTTCATCTTAATCTATTTGGTTATTATGATCAAAATCTAAATGTTGTAATAAACATTGCACATTTAAAATAAAGTTAATATACAAGAGCTATGCTATATTTTACTACTAGGCAGGCAGTCACAAGTGCAGTTACCTTGCAGACAACAGGGTCATTGAATGAATTGTGCAGCAGGTGTAGTGGCACCGGGTACAAAGCTCTAGGGACCCCACTAAACCCAGATTATTGCTAAAATTTAAAACTAAACAGGCAGTTACGAGTGCAGTTACCTTGCAAACAACAGGGTCATGATTTTAATGATGCAGCAGGTGCAGTGACACCAGGACCAAAAGCTCTAGGCATCCCACTAAACACTTAAAATTGCTATATTTTACTACTATACAGGCAGTCACAATTGCAGTTACCTTGCAGTTGAAAGGGTCTTGATTTAAATGGTGCAGTGGCACCGGGGCCAAATATTATCATAACGCCACTAAACATCAAATATTGCTATATTTTACTACTAAACAGGCAGTCACAAGTGCAGTTATCTTGCAGGCAACAGGGTCATTATTTGAATGGTGCAGCAGGTGCAGTGGAACCGGGCCCAAAAGTTGTCAGAACTCCTCTAAACAGCTGATATTGGTATATTTTACAACTAAACCGGCAGTCATCCGTGCAGTTATCTTGCAAGCACTAGGGTCATGATTTCAATAGTGTAGCAGGTGCAGTAGCACCAGGACCAAAAGCTTCAGGCACCCCACTTAACACCTAATGTTGCTATATTTTATTCCCAAACAGGCAACCACATGTGCAGTTACCTTGCAGACAACAGGGTCATGATTTGAATGGTGCAGCAGGTGCAGTAGCACCGGGCCCAAAAGATGTCAGAACTCCTCTAAACACATTATATTGCTATATATGACTACTAAAGAGGCAGTCACAATTACAGTTACCTTGCAGTTAAAAGGGACTTGATTTGAATGGTGCAGCAGGTGCAGTGGCACTGGGGCCAAAAGCCCTAGGGACACCACTAAACCCAGATTATTGCTAACTTTTACTACTAAACAAGACAGTGTATTTATCTACCAGGCAATAGGGTCATGATTTAAATGATGTAGAAGGTGCCATAGCACTAGGACCAAAAGCTCTAGGTACCCCACTTAACACCTAATATGGCTATATTTTACTACTAAACAGGCAGTCCCAAGTGCAGCTACCTTGCAGACAACAGGGTCACGATTTGAATGGTCCAGCAGGTGCAATGGCACCGGGCCCAAAATTTGTCATGACCTCCTCGAAACACCTAATATTGCTATATTGTACTGCTATACAGGCAGACACAATTGCAGTTATCTTGCAGTTAAAAGGGGCTTTATTGAATGGTGCAGCAGGCGCAGTGGCACCGGGGCCAAAAGCTCTAGGGACCCCACTAAACGCAGAATATTGCTAAACTTTATGACTAAACAGGCAGTCACAAGTGCAGTTACCTAGCAGGCACTAGGGCCATAATTTCAGTGATGTTGCAAGTGCAGTGGCACCAAGGCCAAAAGTTGTCAGAACTCCTCTAAGCACCAAATATTGCTATATTTAACTCAAAATAAGCAGTCACAAGTGTAGTTACCTTGCAGGCACTAAGGTCATGATTTTAATGGTGCAGCAGGTGCAGTGACACTGGGGCCCAAAGCTCTAGGAACCCCTCTAAACACCAAATATTGCAGTATTTTACTACTGAACAGGCAGGAACAATTGCAGTTACCATACAGGTAACAGGGTCATGATTTTAATGGTGCAGCAGGTGCAGTGGCACCGGGCCCAAAAGTTGTCAGAACTCCTCTAAACACATAATATTGCTATTACATCAATTCATTCGATTATTTCCCTCTTTCATTTCATGTTTCAAAATGTTGCTATTACTTACCCGCACTATACCACTAGTAACAGCACAATATATTGCCTTTTTGTACATAAACAAGTCATAACACTTTAACAGACTTTCTGTAACGTATATTGTACAACTACTGAGCAATCTACAACTTACAACAAAAACAGCTTATTATTAATCACTTAGGCGAAACCTAATGCATTTACCAATGCTTATTTCCCCTTGCAATCGGATGGAGACTATTGCACAAAAACAACTTATTACGTATACCATTAAACACAACTCAAAATGTGCCAATCCTTCTTAAATCTAAACAATTCAGGGTCTCCGGTAAACACCATACATCTCTCGCACTTGTACAATACGTGGCATGCAGTAACAGCACAATAGGAGGTATATAACCAGTCGCCCCAGTAGGTAAGTTTCAATCTGTTAGACTTTGTAACCACAATAATGATAGTGCAATAGGTTTGTGCAATAAGTGGAAAGTACTCACGAAGACACAAGGTTACTTTAGGGTTGCCGAAGACCCAGAAATGATGAACGAAAGGGACGGGCCTTGCCCAGCCTCTTCCTGACGCGCGCCCTCGCTTCAGTAAAGCTTGGCTCGCTTTGTAGCGAAGTTGCAGGGGGCAGGGCTTTCCTCCTGTGCCCCTGCTTGAAGAAGTGGGGGAGGTTGGGACTTGTAGTTCACCTGTCGCCCTCTCCTGTGAGCCTGAGTCAAGTGCTGAAGGGGTTGTACCTTTCCCAGTTTGCAGTCATGGTAGGACAGACCCCGGGATATCCGAGGAAAAGGACCCCAGCCCCAATGACTGTGGTCCATTAGACACTGTTAGCCCCGTGACCCACCTGAATGGGGTCTGACACCATCACTATCCTGGCATAATCATCTGGGAACACATGGCCATCACTGTGTCACTGTGATGGGCATATTTTGTAATGCATTTCCGAAATTCAAGTAATCATTATTATCAGGAAAATAAATCACCTTAATCACAGAATTGAGCAGATTAATAAAGATCACACAGAATCTTTAGGAATATAGACACGCTCCTCCAATTACAGCCAGTAATAAAAGCCATCCTATCTCATACTGTAGACTACTGTACTTCCAGGAAATAAAGATACGTTTCCTACTCATTTAAAAAACATAACATAATGCAATGGATGATGTGCTTTTAGCCACATTGATGTTTTTCATATGTACAGGCATGCCCCCTTCTTAAATTAAATAGTCGAAAGTTTGGAACTTTATTTTTGGAGAATCAATTTAGATAATTCACACTCTTCATAAAGAAGAGTCTTCATAAAAACATCTTAATCATGAAATAAAATATTCTCAGTAGTTTAACAGCAAAATATAATAATATTTTCGGGAAAGCAAGTTGATTTTGCAGTCATCTGTTAATCTTACAATTGGGAGTGGGTTTGACTTCATCAGATATCCTGAAGGCACCCTGTTTTTAAAGCGCTGCCAGTCCCTGTAACGAAGGTGGTACTTACAAGCAACATTGATCTCAAATCCAATCAAGGTACTAACTGCATTGATTGTGTCATAAATCAATTTTCCCAACTCTGTGCTCCGTTTCCACCTTTGACTCTTGACACCCAAGATGAAATAAATGATGAAATTGAGCAATCCACGATCTTTCCCACCTACAAAAAACACCACCAGTCTCCAGTTCTAACTGGCTCATTCTCCCACTCTGTCTTTTTCACAGTTTTTTTTCCGCCCCTTCTTTTCTACTTCCTAACCGTTCTTACACGCGATTCACACACCGAGACGAGACATTGCTACGCAGCATCCTCGAGAACGTTGAGAATCTGATGGTCAGGAACAAGTTCTCCTTTTGATGTACCACCTTGAATCATTCCACGGTTGGGAAGTGGGATCTGTCACAACACGGTGCACGTGGACGATTTGGCGCCAGTCTTGGACCCTTTGCCTTTGGTGGGCCCTCCATCTTTGGCTGCTGACGTGGAATCTGCGGGAGCTGGGCTGCTGGCCTGGGCTTCCGGTTGTGCCTCTCTGTATTGTGCTTCTTCATTATTTCCTTGGTAAGCTTCATGCTCTGCAACAAAGAATACATTATTGAGAATGCTGTCTGTCTGTGCTGAATATGTGTACTGAGGGCTACGTCATAGTGTACTTAAAGGAGGACAGCCTAATGCCAGAGTTTCCAGAGCACAATATCATTATCAAAGCTGTGCCTTTTTCTGAAACGTAAAATAATAATTTTCACTGCCACCATGAATTCAGTGCAAATAGTACAACTAGTTTAACAACTGCAAAAAAAAAGTTGGTAAAAAAAGCTCACATCCCCCGCATTTGTCGGGGTCGCTGCGGTGAACGGTCCTTCTGCTACCTCGCCGCCAAATCATGGAACGAACTTCCTATCCACCTGCATACCTCCCCCTCACTGGAAGACTTCAAGAAGAAGCTGAAGAGAGGATGTGGCCGAACGGCTAGGGCAGTTGACCTCGGAGCTGAGGAACTGGGTTTGAGTCTCGGCAGGGACGCTCAACATCCTGTGATTCTGGGCAAATCACTTAATCTCCCTGTGCCTAACAAAAAATTAATTTGTCCTTCTGTAATGCAACTGGCGCTCTGATACCTTCAGGTCTAGTTCGCGCTATATAAAACTCAAAATAAACAAGCATTGGCATAGCCAATAGGTCTCGCCTTTGGGACCTTATAAGTGTTTAGCCATGCAACACTTGATGTTGTTGCACCAAGGATATTGTACTGGATAACTAAACACTTATAAGGTCCCAAAGGCGAGACCTATTGGCTATGCCAATGCTTGTTTTTTTTTTTTAAAGGACAAGCAGTGCTATCAGGCTCTGGCTGCCACTTAGAGGTGTAGAGAGAGAGGTGTAGAGAGAGAGAGAGAGAGGTGTGTAGAGAGAGAGAGAGAGAGAGAGAGAGAGGTGTGTAGAGAGAGAGAGAGGTGTGTAGAGAGAGAGAGAGGTGTGTAGAGAGAGAGAGAGGTGTGTAGAGAGAGAGAGGTGTGTAGAGAGAGAGAGAGGTGTGTAGAGAGAGAGAGAGAGAGAGAGAGAGAGGTGTGTAGAGAGAGAGAGAGAGGGAGGTGTGTAGAGAGAGGTAGAGAGAGGTGGGTGGAGAGAGGTAGAGAGAGGTAGAGAGAGAGAGGTAGAGAGAGAGGTAGAGAGAGAGGTAGCGAGAGAGGTAGAGGTAGAGAGGTAGAGAGAGAAGTAGAGAGAGAGAGGTAGAGAGAGAGAGGTAGAGAGAGGTAGAGAGGTAGAGAGGTAGAGGGAGAGAGAGAGAGGTAGAGAGAGGTAGAGAGGTAGAGAGGTAGAGGGAGAGAGAGAGAGGTAGAGAGAGGTAGAGAGGTAGAGAGAGGTAGAGAGGTAGAGAGAGGTAGAGAGAGAGGTAGAGAGAGGTAGAGAGAGGTAGAGAGAGGTAGAGAGAGAGGTAGAGAGAGAGGTAGAGAGGTAGAGAGAGAGGTAGAGAGGTAGAGAGAGAGGTAGAGAGGTAGAGAGAGAGGGGTAGAGAGAGGTAGAGAGGGAGAGAGAGAGGTAGGGAGAGAGGGAGAGAGAGGGAGAGAGGTAGAGAGAGAGAGGTAGAGAGAGAGAGGTAGAGAGAGAGAGAGGTAGAGAGGTAGAGAGAGAGAGAGAGGTAGAGAGAGAGGTAGAGAGAGAGGTAGAGGTAGAGAGAGAGGTAGAAGAAGTGAAGAAAAAAAAAAGTGCCCAAAGTTGTACATTGAAAGTCAAGGGAAGCCTCGGCAGTTTAGAAGCCATAAATACCGCTGAAAGGGAGGCGGCAGCAAAAGGCCAAGCCCGTTCAATTAACAGTTTCCCAAGCAAACGCGCGAGGCCTTTTTGTGCCCAAGTAAAAGTCACAGCCCTCTGTTCTCATCACAGTGAGGCATTCAGAAAGTTGGTGGCCTGGCAGCCCCAGCCTATATTTTACGCGGTCTTCCTTAATTGCTGCAAACCGCTATTATTTGTTTACATTGTAACGAGAGCGAATGAATCGCAGGAAAATGACCATTTTAGTATGCGGTAAATGACCGCTTTACAGAAAAAAACAGGGGGAGGAGCTGGGCGAGAAATGTAAAAAGCGCAAAATACAAAATCGTGTCACCGGGCGTGAATGAAAGAAAATGCGTAATGGAAAGGATGTAGGGAACAGAAAGACAGATTTAAGAAAGAAATTATGGAATTATTAGGGAAGAATTTAAAAGGGGAGAAGGAAAGATAATGAGAATGAAAGACGCTGCAGCATCCCGCGAGTGGTGCGCGCGCGATCGAAACAAGCAGCAGCTGTTTTCAAGCACACTCGTGCTTGTGGCACCATCCGCCTTGCGGGAGCAAGCAACAGCCAATTAGCATGCTCGCCGCTGCTCGCTCCCGCAAGGTGGATGCCGCCACAAGCACGAGTGTGTGCTTGAAAATGAGCAGAGCGACGGCTAAAGGCCCTCCTATACAACGCATGCGCGCTGCGTAGGCGAGACCTAAAAAATGGCTTTTCAAATAAAGCTTGCAGAACTCCAGCGCCTGGAGACTCCCACCGCCCCCCTACCCGGGGTGATAAGCCGCGCTATACTAGATGGACTGATTGATTTGTTCTAGAAGTAGGGATATTAAGCTGAATGCTTTTGATTCAGCACATCATATCCAAGAGCTGCGTAGTGGTGTATAGAAAGAAGATGAACCACTCTACAAATGGCGAATTCGCTGTTAACCAGGGTAACCTGACCCTGCCCTGTGCTAGTCATATGAGGGGCTACCAAGCAGTAGCGGCCCGTGGTGGCAGTGCTGCCGGGCGGTGACGTGGGGCGGGGGAGGGGCAGGGTGGGGGGTAGTAAAGTACGGAATACGGCCGTATAGAGGTAAGCAGACATATAAATAAATAAAACGAATTTCATTGCGCGCGCTGCATCACATTTGGCGATGCAGCGCGCGCAATTAAATTAGTTTTATTTATTTATATGTCTGCTTACCTCTATACGGCCGTATTCCGTACTTTACTACCCCCCACCCTGCCCCTCCCCCGCCCCACGTCACCGCCCGGCAGCACTCCCACCACGGGCCGCTACTGCTACCAAGGTGGATTAGCAGAAAGACTATCCGAAAATGCCAATGAGATTCCAAGAACCGATCCCAGGCACCAGGAGAGCTGTATTCCTACCAGTGAGAGCTCCTTCACCAAAGCACTTGTTAAGAGGACGTTTGAGTGCTGGCCCACTGCCTATGTGTTTGTAAAGTGAAGCTGTCACTGTTCATTCTGGCTAGTGTTGCTTACCCTCTATACTGACTCAGAAGGCCAGTTTAATTTTGTTACTAACGTCACTTTGATAACAAACCCTGAATGGCTTCACTAATGAGGATTTTGTAGGTTTTTGAGGTGGTCTACTTCCCACAAAAGCAGGGTGGAGGCACTGAAATCACATACATTTTAATAATTAAACTATTAAGAACACCAGGCCCACTGAAGCCTATTTGAGTGGAATAACAAAAGCCAACAACCTAGACCAATTCTAATGTTGATGCACAGTTTTTTGTATGCAGATTTTGTTTGCCGTCACAAACTCGATGCTAGTTAAGCCCCCTCTGGCCACTCATCACATTCTTGTCTCCCTGCCATGTCAGCACACAACTTACAGAAGCTGTGTGGCAGGAGGAAGAAGGTGATGTGGGCAGGGAGCAAGTGTTTACAAAGGGCGAGATGGGGTATGGAGCATCCTCAAAATACCTTATTGATAAATATATATATATTTTTTTAAAGAGTTGCTGGAGAGGTGCTCTACAGAAGCACATTTCAGCTTTATTTCCGAGTCGGTGCTCGCCTCCATACACCCTGGTAGAGTCACTCGCTGCTCTTCACAAACGAAACTTAAAAATTCCAGGGAGTGGTGCCATGTGGAAAAAACAGGTATGCAAGAGAGAGATACAAGTAGGAGGGCCCCTTTACAATAAACAAAAAAAACACGTTATAGAATTTCACCAGCAAGCCGCTGCCTCAATGAGTTACAAGCAGTAAGAAGTCCTAAAACTACACATTTCTTGTACATAAAAATCTGAGTTCGTCATCGAGATCTTATACCTCTCAGGTCTTAGTCAGGATTTTTGATTCCAATGAAACATCTTGGGAATTTAGAGCTTGATGAAGCAACTGTTTTGCACTTGCAAAGCCTGCGAATTGCCAATTCAAGGGCTTTGCGAAGGCAAAAAAGCAAGAACTAAAGGACCATTGAGAGTGAGAAATGCTCTTCATCAGTGTGGATCAATAAATACATTTGGTAGGGTTTCTAGAAGGTTTTTTTAGGACACAATGAGACATTCTGCCATTTTATCTAAACTTATATGTCAAAATTAATTATACAAATCTCTATGTATAACAATAGATATTATTGTTAAAGGTTCAACTATAACAACAAATCTTCTTGGGATCAGACAGGGACTGTCTCTCATTCCCATTTCTGTTTTTCTTGCATTTTGATCCTTTGGCATTTGGTTTGTCACATAGAATGGGAACTTAAAGGATTTCCATGTAAAACATTTGTGTTCAAACATCTATGCGAAGATATGTATTTTTCCAATTTGGGAAGGGACTGACTTAAAAAACAATTAATTACTTTGTCTGTGTATCAAGATATACATTAGATGCAGATGAAACTAGAATTAGAATATTATTACTTGAATTAGCCAGAAAATGAATGTAGAAAATACAAACACTTTTAGGTATTTTGCTATTCGAGTCTCATCAGACATTTGTAGCAATGGTACAACTAAAATATTATAAGCCCTTGACCAGTTAAACAGACTCTGTCTGGTGAGACAAACTAAATTCTCCATAACTAGTCATGCATTTAGTAAAATGGTGGCCTTCCTGAGACTGCTGTTCCTATTGGAAGATTTGCCATTAGGATCCATCTTCAATATATTTTCCAAGTACAGTTATTTTCACATATTTTATTCAGGCCTGAAAGATTGTAATAATAACTTTGCACCAACTGATGAAATCTAGTGTGGGCGGCAGAGTTGGTTTCTTATCTTAAATGCTATCATTGGTTGTTTGTTAAAAAAAAAACTCAGACTTTTGATTATTTCTGAGTTTCAGATCTAACATTCCTAGCAAAGGCATATCATTTATCAAAATAGATATATGATAATGTTCTGGAACCCCATGATAACAGTTCCAAATAGGTCAAATCTCAAAAACATCTGTAAACATTTTGCTAATTCTGAAATAGAACATCAAATTGCTGTATGGGGCAACCCAAATGTATGTTATCTTTTCAGGAAACAAAGTGGAAGTAATCAAATATAAGATCAGAAAGAATTTTCTGCTACCTATTTGGACTTTGAGAATCTAGTCTCCCTGTCTGAATTGGGAATTACTTTTAGGATTAAAAGGGGACTCTTAATAAAAACGAACTTCAAGAATAGTTGTGTATATAAAAATTGTAGTGGACGATGGGGGAAGGTCTGTGCAATATAACATGCTTTGGCCGACACCCAAAAAATGTATCAACTATTGACTTTCACTGGAACATCAGGTTTGTCTTCTGAGCTCATGATTCACATTCTAGAAGCAAATTTGTTTCTTACAAGATTAGAAACCACCACAACCTATGAACTCTTGATGGAGGTCATATTGAATAATTAAGGTAGCAGAATTAACAAAGGCTGACTGCGCATCCAAGAAGCAGGTAAAAACTGCCAGTGATAGAGGTCAAGATTTGTACCGGCAGCCCAAATGCCAGAATCATGTAAGGCAAGTCAGTAAAGAAGCCTGTGTGAGAGGAGCCATTAAAGAGGCCCTTCCCTCCAATTAAGAATGGAGACATAAGGGGACCGGAAGAAGCTTGGGGGGCCTGACGCTAAGTTAGGTATGCCATATCTGATAAGATGGCTCACTTAGTTAACAATCACTTCAGTTATCTGAAGTTCAAATACCAACATGGATGACTCAGTCCTCCATCCTTCTGAGATCAGTAAACTATGTACCATAAATTGCATAATATTAACATCTGATTGATTACAATACTTAGTAACAGCAAAAGTGCATTTTGCAGTGCAAAATAACAATAACATGAAGAATTTCAAACATGTGCTGTTTAGTTAGGAATGAGCTTAAATTAATCTTTTTTAAACTCTCCTATTATGAAGCACCAAACTATGGGCAATACAGGATTGGCAAATTCATTAATAGATTGATGTAATGCTACTTAATCTATGCACACAATTACCTATATATCTTAAGAAAGACTGTCTTTTAATCTGCCTTATATGGGATTTTTGTTGATTATTTTTCTTTAAATTGATTGTACACATTGCTTATATTTTGGGCCCGTTCAAACTTCAATAAAGTAGTTTTGATGATGAAAAAATAAAAATAAAAACAAGATGCTAATGTCTTGATAGGTGTTTGGACTCACTCCTGTACAGCCCGTAACAGCATTTTCCAATTGGGACTGGCTTGTTTGACGACAGTGAGCTGCCAGATTGAAATACAATAGCTAGACAATAATCTACCTTACATATCAGACATGATTAAGTTGGACACAAATTAGTTTACTTTTATGCTATTTCAACTGACACGGTTGGTGCAACACACATGTATATTTATTATAGTACTAAAGTCTGTAGGGAATTTAAGAGTTAAGAAAAGTAGTATTCATGCTCTTGATTTTCATGTGACTTATCATGACCATTTCATGCTAATCTGGTCTACAATCGACCACCATGCCTAAAGGAGGGCACTCCTGTTAGCTCACAATCTGCTTCCTCCATCGTGCCAAATGTCCTTCCTCCTGCCACTCTTTTGAGCACGATTGGCTAATACTTGTTTGCTGCTTGCTACCCTATACAATCACATTGCTTGTACCACAACAGTAACGCTCCATCTTGCTGCCCCTTATCTTCACCTTCAACTTCTGCCTTTAGCCCTTATTAAAAGTAGTCCATTAAATTCTAATATGTGAGGAAGTTCCTGTTACCGCAAGTATCAGAATTCTGAGCTCTGTGTTCTTTACACCAACCTTGCAATTCTCTCCCAATAAATTTGTGCATGTCAAATATGCCACATTTACCTGGGGAAAAATACCCTGGAGATATTGATACCTGGGGGAAGAATTTGGTGTGGCATACAACGAATTCTGAACGTTATGCCCCATTTTCTGAGAGAAAACTCAGAATAGGAGGTTAATTGCTACACCCGGTAAATACCTCACCCGATGGCAATGGTATTCACCAGTTGCTAGGTGTGGTAAATATCTCACCACCCATCCAAGACACCCAATACAAGGGTGACCACCTGTCTGTATTTTTGGCAGACTGACCGGAATTTTTGTACCTTGTTCATGAAGACGTGAGGGACCTGTTACAGATGCCCTTGGCCCGTAATTTTTCACCAATCTCTAACCCAAGGATGGCCTCGGCGAGAAGGGTGCCAGCACATTGTTTTTCCTTTCAGCGTCTCTTAGGGCATTTTCAGTTGCGGCTGCTTGCGTTGATGTGATAAAGAATGCTGTTTGTTTTTGCAATGATTGTTTGTGGTAGCCTATTAGCAGTGAGATGACCACATTTGTACCTGAAAGCCTCTCTCTGTCCTCTTCCCCACGGAGCTTACAAGAAAACAAGTATTGCCAAAGCCAAAAGATCTAACCTGTGACAGCTATTGGCTTTGACAATAATTTTTAGCCATCATGTACAGCAGTCCAACTGCAGTGCAACCTGGCTACAAATAATAAAAAGAAAAAGTGCTATGATGTGACCATTGAAAATGAACAAACAGAGAGTGGGCTAGGGTACAAGTCAACATGGAGGAAGGAAGGCCAACAGAGAAGGATGTGGGCAGGCAGAAAACACGCAAGAGATAGTTGGGACGCATGCGGATAACAGAGGGTGGCTGGAAGGTTTTGGGGAGGCAAACAGACAACAAAGAGTGGGAGGGAGGAGATGGGGCAGCAAGTTTACAAAGGAGGGTGGTCAAGAGGGGCTGAGGCAGCAGGCTGACAATTGAGGGTGGCAAGAAGGGATAGGGCAGCAAGCTGACAACAGAGGGTGGGCAGAAGAAGATGGAAAAGGAAGTGGATAATGGAGTTTGGGTGGGAGGGGATAGGGCAACAAGCAGAGGCTCGGCACGAGAAGCTGAGGCATCAAGTTGGCAGCAGAGATTGGGGGGTACGGAATGAGGCAGTAAGCTGACAATGGATGGTGGGTGGGAGGGAATGGGTCAGCAGGCTGACAAAAGAGGGTAGGCAGTAGGAGCTTGGGCAACAAGCTGACAACAGATGGTAGGTGGAGGAAGATGGTGGAGCACACAGACAATGGGGGGTGGGTGGAAAGGGCTGGGGAAGCAAATTGAGAACTGATGGTAGACGGGAGGGGATGGAGAGCACGCTGACAACAGACAATGGAGGGTGGGTGAAAGGAGCTGGGTCAGTACATAGTCAAATGAGGGTGGGTGGGCGGGGAACAGGGGAGTACACTGACAAGAGAGGAAGGGATTGAGGATTTTTACTTACATTTATATTATTGCTTGATTTACACAGATGTGTCCTTAAATTGACCTTTTGTTCTGAATTTTTGTCCTGAATTTTGACTCCTTGTCTTGTATTTTTACAACCCTTGCCCATAATGTGCCTCTGTGGCAGGTGGTTACCCTACTCAGAACTAGTGCCTTTCTCTTCCTCCTCTTGTATTTTTCTCTCCTTGCTGTCTTCCTTCTCCTACCTGCTCCTCTGTATATGTGTCATTTATCTCTCTCACTTCACATTACCAAGTTGCTTCCAGCCCTCCCACCTGTGTCTCTATATCACTTCTCATGCTAACTCAACATCTCCGGCAGTCAGCTAGCTCTCCCGCTTGCACTGTCTAAAAGGCTCATCACCTACATATACATCAGACAGTTCATGCTTTCTGAAATAGCCTTTGCCTCTCTTGATGATGAGCATGGGTGTGTTAAACAACTTTCATACACCTTAAGCTGTTACAAAAAAGTGACTTTAAACCTCAGAAATATGGATATTATTGCAGGTGTTTTCTCGCCGTCAGGCCCTTTTTCTTACCCGATTTTCTGGTGCTGGTTAGAACGTCCGGTTGGTCGTTTTTCAGCTTTTGGGTTTTGACATCTGGACCAAAACAAAACAAATTTTACTAGTTCATTGATTTTTGAAATGTGAACTGATTTTACTTTCCTTTCTGAACAGTGACATAGACCAGCTCTAAAAGAGAACTTTGTTTCTGGTGTAAAGTGTGTGTTTTATAAAACAGAAAGTGCAAGATCCTGACAATAGCCTCAACACTGAGAATTCATCCTTCCTTACACTGGATAATCTTCTTACTATGAAGAGATCTGATCATCTGGTAGATATCCAGCCCATGAAGAAACCATAGAAAGGATATGAATACCTACAAGTCTTGGCAGGCCACTGCTTAAGTCCCTACCTGCTTTAATCTGTACCAGGAGACAAACTCTTCAGCTTGACGGACTCTTCAATGCCAGGAGCCCCTACCTCACCAGACCCGTGCCCCGAAAATGCAAGATAAGGAGAACCATAAGCGATTCTTCGCCCCTCGTAATCAGATGGACTCCAGCCCTCCTGCTAATCAGAAGGGAGCTTAAACCTGACCTCTTTAAGAAGCACATCTACCAAACCTTAAAAAACTGCTACTCGGCAATTAAACTCAACGACTGCTTAAAAGGGCCTCTGCCCTGATAGCTTCATCTCCGTTGGCCACCATGTAACCCTGGCCTAGCTCTGTACCTGCTGTACGCCCTTTTCTCCTAACTTTGTGTGTGCTAACTGCCTGTGCTAACTTTAATTCGATTCCTACAGCACTTCATTAACTTCCAGCAGCTAGGTTTGCAGTCAATAGAGAGGTATCCATAATACAATCAGTAAGTAAAAATGAGTTAATGTGGCAGATAAAATCCATGTCATGTTCTGGACCCTAATTAAACATAACTTTTGTGGCCCTGAGGCAAGACACTGTAGGAGCACCTCTCTGGTCACTCAAGCATGACACCAAAATTCTTTCAACATAGGAACACAAGAACTACAACATGCTGCATATCCAAAAATTGTGCTTTGGTAGCTCACATCAGGGTATGAAGCGCTATATAAATGCTGCACTACTACTCTACAATGAATTTGTTAGCAATAAGGTTACTGCACAACAAAGCATTACACATCTCTTTCACCAGAAGCTCCTAATCTTCAGAGTTGACATGCTGCTCTGGAAAGTAGCTTGACACTTAATAAACACAAACAGTTAATATTATTGCTAGAATCTAACAAATTAATCTGGAGTGCTACCTGATTTCCTCGGACTTGCTTGATCTTGATGCTGTTCATTTTTCCGCTTTGGGGTTTTGCCGTCTGTTCCTAAACAAAAATAAGTTGTTTGTTACTTTACAAATCCTCACAGAATTATTATCACAGGTATAAATGACTTTTGTGGCTTTTACTGATGGCTATAAATGACTGCCCTCACAGAACAAAGCAATTTCCCAGTTTTAAAGCAGAATTTGATCAGTTAGATTCTGTCAGCAAGACTGTGGTTTAAAATGGCTGCACTCTGGTTCACTGTCAATATTAAAGATTGCGTGTGGTAATGTTTGGGACTAGTGATGATCAAAGTCTTGGGAAGTAACCTCTGCAGGCGTTCAGCTGGACTGCATTTTATGGCCTTGTCTGGTTTAACTTATACTGTGCCTAGTTCCCCACTACCCTAATGGGCTCTGCCCGACCCGCATAAATAAATAAAACCATGTTTTGTCCAATTGGTAACACTGTTTCTTCTTAGAACCCCCGTTGGTGTACTCAGCTCTTGCATACTATGTTTATCTTATGCTCCAGAAATAACAGTACTGAATCCTTTCTGCACACATGTTGGGTCATAAGGACTCAAGGGGAAATTTACCATTGAAAATGCAGCAGCGTAATTTAGGCTCCACCCTTTTCGGGGTTTATTAGGCCACATATACGTTTACGTATGGCCTCATTTATTTGTGTGATGTAACATTTATTCACTGTAGTATAGTGCACTTGAATAGTTACAGAAAGTGCATTTACTGTGTAATCTCAACACCTATATGAGTGTGCTTATTGACGTTTCCTTTACAGTAACAACTAATTGCAGTTCTCACATATATCTGCCTTTGTGTAGTTTGAATAATATTGTTGCTTCAAATATATATATATATCCAAAAGAAAACACCTCCTCCGTGAAGAAAGGGTAAGAGGCCACTTCGGGGAAACATGGAAACCCTTTATTTAAAACAGCACAAGCATGATGCATTTCGGCATGATAGCCTTCCTCAGATGCTGCTGCTGCTGCTACCAGGTGTATGACTCCTCCCACGTCTTTAAGTGTCCTGCATGACCCCCATTGGAGGGAGTATTCCGACCCCAGGTCACATGGATGCTCTCTCACTGCAGTCCAACATAGACTACAGTACCCAGAAAGCACTATTGCTGACTGAGTGCTGCATGGGGAAGGCAAAAATGTTCAGGGAAAAGACGCGGTATTTAAATGGAAAGTCCTGGTTTAAAATGATGTTTTCAGGCTTCCTCGAGTCCCCTAAATGTTCCAGCCCCTGGTGCAGACTGTCGTCGGGCCGCAAGTCGAAAATACAGTGAATTCGACTCCTTGTGAAATCACAAGCTGCGCCTGGCAGCAGTCCCTGGCTTTGTCTGCAGTCGAGGTGGGCAGGAGTTAATCCAACATCTTGGAAGAAAAAAGAAAGCAGGCTGCTGCTGCTGGTGCCAGCATTACTCCCGCCGCTTGAAAGAACGGGGCCTCTTGAGTACCAATGGCAAGCACTCATAGTAGATCCAAAAGAAAACACCTCCTCCGTGAAGAAAGGGTAAGAGGCCACTTTGGGGAAACATGGAAACATGGAAACCCTTTATTAAAAACATAATATATATTATTACCTACTGGCGGTCGCCAGTAGGTAGTTATAGTTAGGACCTATTATCCATGGGAAAAGCGTTTTTTGATTTGCCAATATCTTTGGCGCCGTTCGACGAATCTTCGCGAAATTTTCAAAACTGGTGGGGCGCTCCAGTCAGCTCCTGTCCTGAAAGTTTCGGGGTGATTCGTCAAGCGGGGCTGAGAAAAAAGGGGGGTCCCAAAGTGCGTTTTCGCCATGTTAATTTCCATAGGAATTTTTGGAACAGGCTACAGCCCGAACTGCTGAACGGAATTACACCAAACTTGGCAAAAAGGTAGCTCTTGGTTCAGAAAGCGCCCTTTTTTTTTTTTAAATGGTGTAAATCCGTTCAGTAGTTCCTGAGAAATTAAAAAAAGAAAAAATATCGATATCTGAGCACCGAGGAGGATTTGCGACCCCTCCCGGGCACGAGCTTCACTCTGATTGGCTGCCAACACTCCAAACCAGGAAGTGTTGGCAGCCATCTTGTGACTCGGTAACCGAGTCACAAGAAAACAGAAAAAAGAAGATGAAAAACAAGAAAAGGGGGCAGGGTAGAAACACCCTGACCCCCTAGGCCTGCTCAGGGGGTCCCACAAGGACCCCCAGGCCAAAAAAATGCATTTTTTTTTTTTTTAAACGACCGAATTTGCGCTGGGTTTGCAAATTCGGCCGAGAAAAAAAAAAAAAAAAATCTGTGTGTGTGTGTTTATATGTGCACATTAAGCTGTATGGGTGTACTAGTGCTTTGCCCCAGTTCTTCGTCACAGCTATTCCCCAGACCATGGGCTGCAGCCGGCTGCTGCTCACTTATCTCTCTGGCTGTTGTTTTGAAATGCCAGTGTGGGTATTTTTTCAGTTTCTGTCGTGCGCGCGCGCCAGATCCTACCTACAGCCTCTCCCTTGGGGTTAAAAAGAGACTCGCTTGTTGGAGCTCATTCTGCTGAAATGTGAGACGGGCACTTGATTTAGCATTTATGCACGAGGTTGCACAACCAGGTTTGCTGTGTGGTTTTTTTCCCCTTCTTTCAGGAGTTTGGGGTGTCCTGCAGAGCCAGTTATTTGTCTGCATCCCTAAGGAGATAATGAGCACTGGCGGTATTAAAGGGGACACCCCGTGCTCCGGCATTTCGTGACCCCAGAATGCACGGCCCGCATCCATTGATCCCCCTTTATGAGATAATGCAATTACAAACATCAATAAGGAGCTGCGAGGGGAATCATTATGTGGTGACAGTGATAAATGCGGCTGCCCGCGGCCCACGCAGTGGGCCACCCTAAAAGGGCAGCCCCCTTAGTGCCAATTAGGCACAACCATCACCCCCTCTAGTCGGGGGACTCGGGGAGGAGTCCCTCAGCACGGCACGCAGGATGCGTCACGTCCGGCGCACAGAGGGTTGGGGGAAGGTACTTATACCTCCCCCTGCCTTTCTGGCACCCTCTTTGCGCCGGACACGCCGTCACATGAAACTGGGAATCTTGGATTCCGACACTATCATTGGATTAATAATTCGCAAGACTCTCTGGCTATGCGGGGTAAAATGTTCCAACATGAATTACAAGGTGACCTGCATGTAAGCCGAACCCGGGTTGATTCTGTAGAAGGCAATCAATTCCGGGGAAAGCTATGTGAACTAGGTCTATTGCTGGTTTAAGCATCAAGGGTCACAGCTGGTTAACAAGTACTGTGCATATGTGATCGGACGGCAGTTAAGCAAACCTGGTGGGCTGCGTAAGTTCTCACTCCACCAAAGGGTGCGGTGACTGCATTAATGGGCACAATACATACATCACTCAAACCAGATCTGACACCATTAATGTGTTCGCCATGGTTTAGCAACCAAAAAGGTCCGTGCAGTTGTCTGGTCAAATTCGGCAAAGTAAGTACACTCTGGAACCGAGGGCTGGTTACAGGTTACTTCAGTTAAGCAAATATCCCGCTACCGGATAGCTATATCAGCTAGGCTGGTTGTGGAAACTGTCAGCTAACAAGTGTGCTGCTGTCCCACTAGTTAGGGAAACAGGGTGTTAAGCGCAGAAGGCTACAATGTATTAAGGACATTTGGCATGTCCTGTATTCAAGAAAATTAAAATGGAAGGAGCAGGTAATTTTCCCACTGCTGGTGCAGGACAAGGTTGTCAGTGTGAACCCCTATGTTGGGAATAACCAAGTTCAGGGGTAAACAAGGGCTTGCAACCCTGAAATTAGGCACTATATTGCAGGCAGTACACACTGGTTTATATCAGTCAGAACCATAAAACCAGGAAAGTCTGGGGGTTTCACCACAGAGGGAACTGAACAGGCGAAATGCCCGTAAGGAAGAAGGGATACATGGCAAGTACATGAGGACACACTTGCTCATTGTTACATACTCCTAGTTATGAACATTCCTGTTCGCCATGGTTTAGCGATCAAAAGGTCTGTGCAATGTCTGGTCAACCTCAACAAACTAGGTGCACTCTGCTTCAAGGGCAGGTTACAGATTGCTTCAGTTAAGCAGAAAACTCCTCTCCCTGATAGCTATAGTAGATAAGGGTTGTGGAAACTGTAGGAAGGTGGAATCTGACTGCATGGTTGCCCCCACTTTTTTTCTGGTGTTTTGCTGGTTTCGACTTAGTCTGACTGGGATCCTGCTGTTCAGGACCCCAGTCTATCTCCTTACTCCCTAAATTGGTTGCATGTACTTTAGGTACACTCCAGATTGGATTCTGGGGTACCCTTATAAGTCCCTAGTATATGGTATACTATGTACCCAGGGCATAGGTACCCCTGAGGCCTCCCAGGGGCTGCAGCATGTATTATGCCACCCCTGAGAGGCCATTCACAATGACACAACAGGTCTGCTACTGCAGCCTGTGTAAGGTGGTGCATGCACCCCTTCCTTAGATATAGGTTCACTATATCTATCCTAACCACTGCACATATAAGCCTATCAGTCACCCCTATGGCAGGCCTTACAAATCCTGAAGGCAGGGTGCTGGGTTTTATGTGAGAGGGTGCCCATGCATGAGCAGAGCCCCTCTGCAGCCTTCGGAACCACTATTCCGGGGTTGTCTGTGATGCAGCCAACCATATACTCTTAAGTGCATTATAACCTCGCGGTAAATGCTAACTTTAAAACAGCTGCAAGGAATTATGTCGTGTTTGGTGTCAAACACCTTGGAATCATACCTCCACACCAGTATCTGGTGTGTAAGGTATGATTCCTCCCTCCTAGAGGGAGAAATATGACAGCACCGGTACACCCGGTACCAGCTTCCCAAGCCCTGGCATCACAAAATGGATGCTGCCAGCCACAGACACGAGTCTGCCCTCCTGCTGCTGGACGAAACTCCGGCAGGGGAAGGCTTGACAACAGGTTTCCTGTCACAGGGAGGTGTAACCACCTCCCAGACAGGCTTTAGTGTATTGGGGCTGGGTGGGTGCACTCCACGAGTGCTTTGATGTCTGCACTGGGGGCACATTTGGTGTCCCTGTGCATAGTCCAGCTCAAACCGGTTGCAGGAGCTACCAGCCCCTGCTCTGGCGCAAAACTGGACAAAGGACATGGGTGTAGCCACCCCTCTGTCCTGACCCTCCCATAGGTGGGTCCCCAGAGTTTGTCCCACCCCTTCCTTGGGTATAAAGTAGGAACCCTGACTACAGGACTTTAGATATTACCTGGACTAAACTCTGCTACAGAAACCAAGTAACCTTCGACGATCTACGCTTTGCTGGACGACTGAAGAATCTCCCTTGGAGTAAAGGAGTTACTCCCCTGTAACGCAGGCACCTCAACGCATCTGACCGGTTTGCATCTACGCAGCTCCAGACGGACTCCGAAGATTTTGCAACACAGGAGGAGTGAGAAAGTGCCCTCTTTCTTGCATGGTATGCCCCCACTTTTTGCTGAATTGCTGATGTGCTTTGACTGAGTGTGCCCTGGGCTCCTGCCAATCAGGTACCCAGGGCCTGTGTTCCTTCCCTAAAACTGCATTGAAGCCTAAACCCAATTGGCATCTCTGGCCACAGGTAGGCCCCTGGTAAATGGTACCTCAAGTACCCAGGGCACTGTGACCAGAGAAGGCCTCCAAGGGCTGCAGCACTTATTGTGCCACCCTTAGAGGCCCTGTACCTTTACACACACACACTGCCTTTGCAGGCTGCGTGTCTTGGTGCAGAACAAAGTGAAGAGTCGACATGGCACACATTCCTGTGTGCCATGCCCACAACCCACTGCCCTGGCATACATCAGTCACCCCTCTTGCTGGGTGCCCTATGCCAGTGGTGAGGGTACAGGTGCATGAGCCCTGTACCCCTACAGTACCAGACCCATTCCTGGGCACTGTAAGTGCAGTGCTGCCATTAAGAGTATATGGTGCTGGGAGTTTGTCATTACGAACTCCACAGCACCATAATGGCTACACTGAAGACTGGGAAGTTTGGTATCAAACTTCTCAGCACATTAAACCCACACTGATGCCAGTGTGGGATTTAATGTAAAATGCATGACAGAGGGCATCTTAGAGATGCCCCCTGAAACTCGACCAACTCCCAGTGACCTGACTGAGTGGCTGCCGAGGTTGCCACCACCAGACATGTTTCTGGACCCCTGGGTCGAGAGCTTGCCGCTCTCGGGGCCTGAAACAATGCACATCCTGGGACGAGGTGCCAAGCCTCCTCCCCAGGATGGGCAGGGTTCACGAAGGAGAAGCTTGAAAGGCATACCGCCTTTGTGAGCCTCTCCAGACCACTTGCTGTACTCCGCAACTGGTCCCCACTGGTTCTCCCCCCACTTTGGGCGGGAGACCCGGCGGGAAAAACAAAGTGAGGAAGAGAGGTGTGCCCACCTCTGCCAACTCCACCCCTAAGGTGGGGGAGGCGAGGTGAAGCACAACCTCGAGTCCCCGCCATCTTGAGGATGGGGGACCCAGCCAACCAAGGATAGGCTCCTGCCCCCCTCCCACTGGAGAGTGGCAGAGTAGGGGGTGTACCCACCCCAGGGAAGGGACCCATTGTTCCCTGCCCTTTACCTACCTGTAACACCCCTAAATTCAGTATTTAGGGGCACCCTGAACCTTCCTTCCTCAGATCCCGATTCCGAAACTACAAGAAGAACAAGAAGAAAGAAGACACGCTGTGCAGCTGTTAACAAGAGGACGACACCAACTGACTTGGCCCCAGCCATACCGGCCTGTCGACCCTCGAACCTGCTCCTGCTAAACCCCGGCGTCTCCTGTGGTCAGCAACCTCAAAAACCCCGGAGGACCTGACTGCCTTGCTCAACTAAAGACTGGGACTCCCACGAGCAGTGGCTCTGCTCAAACTTCTGCACCCCCAGGCCCCGGCCTGAGACCGCGGATCCTGCCCACTCTGCACCTGCCGAGCCCGGCCCGAGCTAAAGTGGAAAAAGAGCACGAGGACGTCCCCCCGGCGACTGTGACCCAGAATCCAGCACCCAAGGACTCACCTCGACGCTCCTGACGACGCCTGCAGCCTTAACACCAGGGACCCCTCCAACCGTGACCAGCAGAGGGTAAGATTTCCCGACGCCTAAAGACACCCCTGCACCCGGCGCCCCACGGCCCCCTGTGCTCAACTCCGGGGTGTCTACCCTACCTACAGCTTCCCAACTTACCTCTCGAAGTGGTGGTCGCACCTGAAGAATCTCCGTCCCCGAGTTTGCAGCCTTTGTTCGTCTCGCAGCTTTCCCATTGAAATCCATTGGGCTCCCGACGGCCCAAAAGCCCACTGCACCCGGCCGCCCTAGTGCCGCTGAGGGTGCACCAACTACCCTGTTCGACTTCCCCACTTGCCCCGAGTAAGTGACCAGGAGCTTTGCTCCCACAGCCGCGTGGCCTGCCTGCCAGCAGCCACCAACCAAAGGCCCCCTGCCCGCCATAGGCTAACATTGGGCCTACTCTCTCTGCACCCGGCCGCCCCTGTGCCGCTGAGGGTGTAACAACAGCACAATCCTGAACCTGGGAGACCCCTGAGTCTTGCCCCAGAACCTTACCTCTGCCAGCCGAGTACTTACCTGAAAGCCGATAACTTACATTTTCTCCATAGGGTAACACTGACTGGTTTTCACTTGAAAATTCTTCTAAGTGTCGAGTTTTGGAACTTTGAAATATTCACTAAAAATCGTCCGAATAACAAAATCGAAATTACTCACCTGTTCTCAGGAGAGATCCCAGTGCTGGATCTAGGTACCCAGCACTGACTAGAAAAAGTGATTACAACTGCGATTTTCCGATAACCTGATTTTCCTCCATAGGATAACATTGCCTGGTTTTTACCAGAAATTCTTCTGTCAATTTTTACAACATACAAATATTCCTTAAAAATCGCCTGTTTAACAAAAACGATTTCTTTCAACTGTTTATAGGAAATGCACCAGGGCTGAGTCCAGGATCCAGCCCTGAGTAAGAAAAACGTTCGTAAAGTAATTCTATTGCAGTTTACTTAAAAATCCCATTGAGCTCAATGTTATAGTTATAACAAGTATTGTGTTGCCTATTGCAACCCCTGTACCTTATTACATTCAAAGTCTATTGTTCATTGAAAGTATTCAACAAACCGCATCATATCTTGAGAAAGTATTTTATGCAAACCTGTGGTTCTAAAATAAAATAACAGTATATTTTTTTATACAAAACAATTGGCCTAGAATTCAGTTCTTGAGTGTGTGGATTCATTTGCTGACTGAGTGTGTACATCAAATGCTTTACACTGTCCTCTGATACTGCCTTACTGCTCGACCAAGCTACCACTTTAGAGAGTAAGGTGCTATCTAACTTTAACCTCTGCCAAACCTCTGGAGACCCTTGGACTCTATACACACTGTACCTCACTTTGGTGCAGTATATATAGAGCCAGTTTCTTACATTGGTGGATCAGCGGTGGGATACAAACTTGCATTTGTTGGACTACTTGGTTACCATCTGATCACACGACAAAACTCTTAAATTGCCTTTAGAATTCTGATTTTTTCAAATTGGCATTTTTTTCCAAACTACTAAAAGTCTTGTTAGGGCCTTGCTCAAGTCCCTTTAGAATTTTAGAAAATAAAAAGTCACTATAGTCAAGGGTAGAGGGGTTAGAACTTTTTGTTAGAATGTCTCAAGAACAGAACCCAGCTATTAGTGAAGATAATAATGACAGACCGGACATGGTTGAGGAGCTCGACCTCACCCCTCACCCCTCATCTTCACTTGTCTTTCAAGGAGATAAGGTCCTTATGTAAACTTAAAAATATACCAATGGGCCAGCATCCAACCAAACAAGGGCTCCAGGAGCTCCTGGCTGAGTATGCAAAGGCCCACCCCTCTGAACATGGTGATGACCAAGCAGAGGAGGAAAGGAGTGAGGAGGATGGAGAAAGGAACCCACCTCCACCACTTCCTAGGGAAGAAAGGGTCCCTACACCCTTATTTCCAAGAGTTAACCTCTGGGGACCTAGAGGCCACACAGGTGGTTCAGGTCCCAGGGAGGACATTGAGGACAGCCTCAGTGAGGAGGACAACCTTCTAGCAAGGTAGGCCAAAAGACTGGATCTAGAGTCCAGACTCCTGGCTCTAGAGAAGGAAAGAAAGGAGATGGGTTTAGCACCCATCAGTGGTGGCAGCAAAACCAATAACAAGGATAAAGAACAATCTTATGATCCTAAAATCCCCAAAGGGATTGTCCCTAAATTTGAGGAGGGTGATAACATCACCAACTGGTTCACAGCCTTTGAGGGGTGAAGAAACCTCTCTGGGGGGCACTCCTGTGGGAACTGTTCTCTGGTAACTGCAGAGATAGGCTTCTGACCCTCTCTGGGCCAGATGCAGGGTCCTATGACCTCATGAAGAGAACTCGGATTGAGGGATTTGGACTCACCACTGAGGAGTACAGAATTAGATTCAGGGGGGCTCACAAAACCCAGAACCAGTCCTGGATTGATTTTGTAGACTACTCAGTAAAGACACTGGATGGTTGGTTAACTGGACACAATGTGCATGACTTTACTGGACTTTACAATTGTTTATGAAGGAACATATATTAAGTAATTGCACAAATGAAAAGTTACATCAGCATTTGGTAGACCTAGGTCTAATTTCGCCCCACGAATTGGGAAAGAAGGCAGACCACTGGGTCAAGACCAGGGTGACAAGGACAACCACTGGGGGTGACCAGAAGAAGGTGGTTACAAAACCTCCCCAGGGGAAAGGTGGTGAGAATCCCCAAGATAAAAAGTCTGAGTCTTCCAAAGGGCCCCAAAAACCTGTACAGGGGGGTGGGTCCCAAACTACTCCCTATGTGCCACAGCCCTATAGGGGGAAGAACTTTGATCCCACAAAGGCCTGGTGTAACAACTGTAAGAAGTTGGGACACTTAACTGTAGACAAGTCTTGCCCTCACAACAAGGCCCCTAAGTCCACAAGTACAGCTACTCCTGGGGTGGCAAGTCTACAGATGGGATCAACAGTGTGCCCAGAGCAAATCAGGATGCACACTGAAGCAGTTCTAGTTTCAGAGGGGGAAGTTGAGTTTGCCACTGTAGCTGTGTGGCCACCCAACTTAAAGAAATACTTACAGTACCCTTGGATCAATGGAACTAGGATAGAAGCTCTGAGGGATACAGGTGCCAGTGTCACTATGGTGAGAGACACACTGGTTTCCCCTGAGCAATATTTGATTGGGCGTACTTACCCAGTCACCAATGCTGACAGTGTTGCCACTAATCATGCAATGGCTATGGTGACATTAGACTGCGGGGGGGTTACTGGCCTGAAACAGGTAGTGGTCTCTCCAAAGCTACCAGCTGCATGTCTGCTTGGCAATGACCTGGAAATCTCAGCCTGGGCTGAGGTTGAACTAAAAACCCATGCAGCAATGCTGGACATCCCTGAATTGGTGTTTGTAAAAACAAGAGCACAGAGCAAAAGGCAGGGTGAAGAAATAGTGTTGGAGCCTGAAAGAATGGCCCAACCTACCAAGAGAAAAGGTAAGAAGACTGGGGGACCAGCTTCTATACAGCCACAGGATCAGGACCCCTCTCCTCAGGGAGAGGACTTGCACACCCCAGAGGGAACTGAGCCCATGGAGCTTGACCCTTACCAGGTTGAACTCTTGGGCCCAGGGGGACCCTCTAGGGAAGAGCTGTGCCAGGGGCAGCAAGACTGTCCCACTCTTGAAAGCCTGAGGCAGCAAGCTGTTTCAAAAGCAAAGGGAGATGTCAGTGGTACCCACAGAGTTTATTGGGAAGAGGGATTACTGTACACTGAGGCAAGAGACCCCAATCCTGGAGCCACCAGGAGAGTGGTAGTGCCACAGACGTACAGGGAGTTCCTCCTAACTTTAGCTCATGACATCCCCCTAGCTGGACATCTGGGCCAAACCAAGACTTGGGTAAGGCTAGTTAGCCACTTTTACTGGCCCCAGATGCACCAAAAGGTGAAGGAGTTTGTCAGCTCCTGTGTTACCTGTCAGGCCAGTGGCAAGACAGGTGGCCACCCAAAGGCCCCCTGATACCACTGCCTGTGGTGGGGGTTCCCTTTGAAAGGGTAGGTGTGGACATAGTGGGTCCACTTGAACCTCCCACAGCCTCAGGGAACAAATTCATACTAGTGGTAGTGGATCATGCCACTAGGTACCCTGAAGCAATCCCACTTAGGACTACTACAGCTCCTGCAGTAGCCAAGGCCCTCATTGGTGTCTTCACCAGGGTAGGGTTTCCTAAAGAGGTGGTTTCAGACAGAGGTTCTAACTTTATGTCTGCTTACCTGAAACACATGTGGAAGGAATGTAGGGTGCAGTACAAGTTTACTACACCCTATCATCCACAAACCAATGGCCTTGTTGAGAGATTTAACTAGACATTGAAAGGCATGATTATGGGGCTCCCTGAGAAACTCAAAAGGAGATGAGATGTCCTCTTTCCATGTCTGCTTTTCGCTTACAGAGAAGTGCCACAGAAGGGAGTAGGTTTCTCACCCTTTGAACTTCTGTTTGGCCATCCTGTGAGGGGACCACTTTGTCTTGTAAAGGAGGGCTGGGAGAGGCCTCTCCAAGAACCCAAACAAGATATTGTGGACTATGTGCTTGGCCTAAGGTCCAGGATGGCTGAGTACATGGAAAAGGCATCCAAGAATCTTGAGGCCAGCCAGGAGCTTCAGAAGCACTGGTATGACCAAAAAGCTGCACTGGTTGAATTTCAACCTGGGCAACAGGTGTGGGTTTTGGAGCCAGTGGCACCAAGGGCACTCCAGGACAGATGGAGTGGCCCTTACCCTATCCTAGAGAAAAGAGTGAGGTCACCTACTTAGTTGACCTGGGCACAAGCAGGACACCCAAAAGGGTTATCCATGTGAACCGCCTAAAGCTCTACAATGACAGGGCTGACATCACCATGCTGATGGTGACTGATGAGGAGCAGGAAGCAGAGAGTGAACCTCTCCCTGACCTCCTCTCATACAGCCCAAAAGATGGGTCAGTTGATGGAGTTGTCTTTTCAGATATCCTCTCTGCCCAACAGCAGACTGACTGCAAGCAAGTCTTGCAACAGTATGCTAAGCTCTTTTCCTTGTCCCCTGGTCTGACAAACTGGTGTACCCATGATGTGGACACTGGTGACAGTGCACCTGTCAAAAACAAGATCTATCGACAGTCGGACCAAGTCAAGGAAAGCATCAGAGCTGAGGTCAGCAAGATGCTGGAGTTAGGGGTTATTGAACCCTCTGAGAGCCCCTGGGCTAGCCCAGTGGTTCTGGTCCCCAAACCTCACCCACAGGATGGAAAGAGAGAAATGAGGTTGTGTGGATTACAGAGGGCTCAACTCTGTCACCAAGACAGATGCTCACCCTATCCCAAGAGCAGATGAGTTGATAGACAAATTGGGTGCAGCCAAATTCTTAAGTACCTTTGACCTAACTGCAGGGTACTGGCAGATTGGCATGGCACCAGGAGCAAAAGAGAAAACAGCAGTCTCCACACCTGATGGGCACTATCAGTTCACTGTTATGCCCTTTGGTTTAAAGAATGCCCCTGCCACCTTCCAGAGGTTGGTGAATCAAGTCCTTGCTGGGTTGGAGTCCTTTAGTGCAGCTTATCTTGATGATATTGCTGTCTTTAGCTCCACCTGGCAGGATCAGCTGGTCCACCTTGGGAAGGTTTTAAAAGCCCTGCAAACTGCAGGTCTAACTATCAAGGCATCCAAATGCCAGATAGGGCAGGGCACTGTGGTGTACTTGGGCCACCTTGTTAGTGGAGGCCAGGTACAGCCCTTACAGCCCAAGATCCAGGCCATCCTGGACTGGGCAGCTCCAACAACCCAGACCCAAGTCAGGGCATTCCTTGGCTTGACTGGGTACTACAGGAGGTTTGTGAAGGGATATGGGTCCATTGTGACTCCCCTCACAGAACTCACCTCCAAGAAGATGCCCAAAAAGGTTAACTGGACAGTTAGTTGCCAAAAGGCTTTTGACACCCTGAAAGAAGCAATGTGCTCAGCACCAATTCTAAAAGCTCCAGATTATGCCAAGCAGTTCATAGTGCAGACTGATGCCTCGGAGCTAGGGATAGGAGCGGTCCTATCCCAGACCAATGATGAAGGCCAAGACCAACCTGTTGCTTTTATAAGCAGGAGGCTTCTCCCCAGAGAGCAGCGTTGGAGTGCCATTGAGAGGGAGGCCTTTGCTGTGGTTTGGTCCCTGAAGAAGTTGAGACCATACTTGTTTGGTACTCACTTCCTAGTTCAAACTGACCACAGACCTCTCAGATGGCTAATGCAAATGAAAGGGGAAAATCCAAAACTTTTGAGGTGGTCCATCTCCCTACAGGGAATGGACTTTGAAGTGGAACACAGACCGGAGACTGCCCATGCCAATGCAGATGGACTTTCCAGGTTCTTCCACTTAGACAATGAAGACTCCCAAGGGCAAGGTTAGTCTCATCTTTCGTTTGGGGGGGGGTTGTGTGAGAAAGTGCCCTCTTTCTTGCATGGCATGCCCCCACTTTTTGCTGAATTGCTGATGTGCTTTGACTGAGTGTGCTCTGGGCTCCTGCCAATCAGGTACCCAGGGCCTGTGTTCCTTCCCTAAAACTGCATTGAAGCCTAAACCCAATTGGCATCTCTGGCCACAGGTAGGCCCCTGGTAAATGGTACCACAAGTACCCAGGGCACTGTGACCAGAGAAGGCCTCCAAGGGCTGCAGCACTTATTGTGCCACCCTTAGAGGCCCTGTACCTTTACACACACACACTGCCTTTGCAGGCTGCGTGTCTTGGTGCAGAACAAAGTGAAGAGTCGACATGGCACACATTCCTGTGAGCCATGCCCACAACCCACTGCCCTGGCATACATCAGTCACCCCTCTAGCTGGGTGCCCTATGCCAGTGGTGAGGGTACAGGTGCATGAGCCCTGTACCCCTACAGTACCCAGACCCATTCCTGGGCACTGTAAGTGCAGTGCTGCCATTAAGAGTATATGGTGCTGGGAGTTTGTCATTACGAACTCCACAGCACCATAATGGCTACACTGAAGACTGGGAAGTTTGGTATCAAACATCTCAGCACATTAAACCCACACGGATGCCAGTGTGGGATTTAATGTAAAATGCACGACAGAGGGCATCTTAGAGATGCCCCCTGAAACTCGACCAACTCCCAGTGACCTGACTGAGTGGCTGCCGAGGCTGCCACCACAAGACATGTTTCTGGACCCCTGGGTCGAGAGCTTGCCGCTCTCGGGGGCCTGAAACAATGCACATCCTGGGACGAGGTGCCAAGCCTCCTCCCCCAGGATGGGCAGGGTTCACGAAGGAGAAGCTTCAAAGGCATACCGCCTTTGTGAGCCTCTCCAGACCACTTGCTGTATTCAGCAACTGGTCCCCACTGGTTCTCCCCCCCACTTTGGGCGGGAGACCCGGTGGGAAAAACAAGGTGAGGAAGAGAGGTGTGCCCACCTCTGCCAACTCCACCCCTAAGGTGGGGGAGGCGAGGTGAAGCACAACCTCGAGTCCCCGCCATCTTGAGGATGGGGGGACCCAGCCAACCAAGGACAGGCTCCTGACCCCTCCCACTGGAGAGTGGCAGAGTAGGGGGTGTACCCACCCCAGGGAAAGGACCCATTGGTCCCTGCCCTTTACTTACCTGTAACGCCCCTAAATTCAGTATTTAGGGGCACCCTGAACCTTCCTTCCTCAGATCCCGATTCCGAAACTACAAGAAGAACAAGAAGAAAGAAGACCCGCCGTGCAGCTGCTAACAAGGACGACACCAACTGACTTGGCCCCAGCCATACCGGCCTGTCGACCCTCGAACCTGCTCCTGCTAAACCCTGTCGTCTCCTGTGGTCAGCAACCTCAAAAACCCCGGAGGACCTGACTGCCTTGCTCAACTAAAGACTGGGACTCCCACGAGCAGTGGCTCTGCTCAAACTTCTGCACCCCCAGGCCCCGGCCTGAGACCGCGGATCCTGCCCACTCTGCACCCGCCGTTCCCGGCCCGAGCTAAAGTGGACAAAGACCACGAGGACGTCCCCCCGGCGACTGTGACCCAGAATCCAGCACCCAAGGACTCACCTCGACGCTCCTGATGACGCCTGCAGCCTCAACACTAGGGACCCCTCCAACCGTGACCAGCAGAGGGTAAGATTTCCCGACGCTTAAAGACACCCCTGCACCCGGCGCCCCACGGCCCCCTGTGCCCAACTCCGAGGTGTCTACCCTACCTACAGCTTCCCAACTTACCTCTCGAAGTGGTGGTCGCACCTGAAGAATCACCGTCCCCGAGTTTGCAGCCTTTGTTCGTCTCGCAGCTTTCCCATTGAAATCCATTGGGCGCCGGACGGCCCAATAGCCCACTGCACCCGGCCGCCCTAGTGCTGCTGAGGGTGCACCAACTACCCTGTTCGACTTCCCCACTTGCCCTGAGTAAGTGACCAGGAGCTTTGCTCCCACAGCCGCGTGGCCTGCCTGCCAGCAGCCACCAACCAAAGGCCCCCTGCCCGCCATAGGCTAACATTGGGCCTACTCTGTCTGCACCCGGCCGCCCCTGTGCCGCTGAGGGTGTAACAGTACAATCCTGAACCTGTGAGACCCCCGAGTCTTGCCCCAGAACCTTAACTCTGCCAGCCGAGTACTTACCTGAAAGCCGATAACTTACATTTTCTCCATAGGGTAACATTGACTGGTTTTCACTTGAAAATTCTTCTAAGTGTCGAGTTTTGGAACTTTGAAATATTCACTAAAAATCGTCCGAATAACAAAATCGAAATTACTCACCTGTTCTCAGGAGAGATCCCAGTGCTGGATCTAGGTACCCAGCACTGACTAGAAAAGGTGATTACAACTGCGATTTTCCGATAACCTGATTTTCCTCCATAGGATAACATTGCCTGGTTTTTACCAGAAATTCTTCTGTCGATTTTTACAACTTACAAATATTCCTTAAAAATCGCCTGTTTAACAAAAACGATTTCTTTCAACTGTTTACAGGAAATGCACCAGGGCTGAGTCCAGGATCCAGCCCTGAGTAAGAAAAACGTTTGTAAAGTAATTCTATTACAGTTTACTTAAAAATCCCATTGAGCTCAATGTTATAGTTATAACAAGTATTGTGTTGCCTATTGCAACCCCTGTACCTTATTACATTCAAAGTCTATTGTTCATTGAAAGTATTCAACAAACAGCATCTTATCTTGAGAAAGTATTTTATGCAAACCTGTGGTTCTAAAATAAAATAACAGTATATTTTTTATACAAAACAATTGGCCTAGAATTCAGTTCTTGAGTGTGTGGATTCATTTGCTGACTGAGTGTGTACATCAAATGCTTTACACTGTCCTCTGATACTGCCTTACTGCTCGACCAAGCTACCACTTTAGAGAGTAAGGTTCTATCTAACTTTAACCTCTGCCAAACCTCTGGAGACCCTTGGACTCTATACACACTGTACCTCACTTTGGTGCAGTATATATAGAGCCAGTTTCTTACAGGAGGTGGGTGCCCAAGCTTCCCCGAGGCCGACTAGTGCTCTCAGCAAACCTGAGACCCGCAGCCCTCGTGGGGACCGTGCAACCCGAACCCCTGGACACCGTGCACATTTGCAGCAGCATATGCTTTTAGGCGATCCCTGAGGCTGTGCTTTGGGCTACTTATAGTCCAAGCCCTGAGCAGTGTTTCCACCGAAGATTACTGGCCTACACTACACGAGTGTTCCGTGGGCTGGTATTGTGCGATTCCTCTCGAGGTCCCTTCGCGATCCCTGGTCTGTTGACCTGTGGGTCCCTGAGAAGGCAACTTTAACTTTCAGTGGGCTTCCCTGGTTGCTCCAGATGTGCCCTGACTCTCCATCGCTTGGGGAGTCCCCAGGACCTTGCTGGTCCTCACAGAAGCATCATTACTCTGACCGCGTGGGTTGCAGTTGCCAAGGCTTGTTGGTCTCCAATGCGGAAACTGACCCCTCAGCTCTAGACATCCTTCGTGGGACAGCTCGCCTGCGGCTCCTGGACATCGATGTCTCCTGGCCCCCCCTGGCTGCAGAGTCAAGCTTCACCTCTTCGCACCTGAAGCGCCCGACATCGGTGGGCATTTGATTGCTCCGCTCCTGGTCACGTGAAGTGACCCAGACTTTGTCCCCTCTGCTTTCAGGTTCTTCTCATCTCCGATCCAGGCTTGGGTCACACCGGACACTTTTCTTCTCCACGGCATCAGTACTTTCTTGCATCTCGCCATTGAAAACGACGAGGGTTTCCGACACCACTTGACCCCTATGCACCCGGCTCCTCTGGGATAGGTAACACGGGTACCTCGGTACTCTCAAGGGTGCTGGGCTTAGAACCTTCTATGTTTAGCTGGGTTTGCTTGAAGTCCTCTCCTAAGTGTCCTTAATCTCTAAATTTCCAACCGCGACTTTCCCATAGAGTTGTACGGAGCTCGCGTCTGTGTTCCCACACTGCACCCGTCCTCCGTGGGTCCCCTGTGTCACTACCTTGGGTGGTTCCTTGGGGTCCCAGCGATTCTACGTGCTCTAGGCACTGTGTCTAGTCAAGTCGGGGTTGTTATACCACTTTCTTAATATATGGTTTGGTCTCCCCCTGGAGCCCACTGTGTATTGTGCTATTTACTGTCGTTCTAGTACTGTAATATTGTGTGCCTTGTTCTCTAATCTCATAAAGAGGTTAGTAGAGAGTGTTTAGTAATAAATACATATATTTTATATATACCTGGTGTGGTTCTCCTTTCATTTGGTCATTCAAGAGGTTATATACTGGTAAAACAAGCTGCTTTACATTCCTTCAAGACTTAGCCTGAAGACTGCTCTCCACAGCTACCACTAGGATAGCTTTCTATAGAGGTTGTCTTTAACCTAATCATCAATAAGGGTCGTTTGGACTGGTGCAAGGTGCCCACTTTAATTAGTGGACAGCATATACCAGGCCAACTTCTCACAGAAACGGTCATCTACCAAGTGGGCTGCTGTCCCAAAAATGGGGGAAACCAGGTTAAGGCATATACAGTGCGGATTGCAACTACAGGGCAGGAGGTTGGAGCCTACATCAGCTTGAAGGGTAATATAGCTGTGGTTAAGAGTAGAGCTCCCTCCTGGGAGGCCATCACATTCCTACAGGTCTCATGAGGCAGTTGAACATTCCCGGAGAAGGATAAACAGCTCCATGAGGAAGTTCGCAGAGCATAGGTTCTTTGGCTTCATCAGGCAAGGGCTAATCCAGGCGAACACCAAAGGTTATTTTGACATAGATGGTGTGCACTTGTCACAGGTGGACATGGATCTGTTCCTACTGGACATGAAGGAGGCCCTGGAAATAGCGGGTTGCAGGCGAGGAAAGTAGCAGTGTTGGTGGGGGCCTCTGTAGGCGACAGGGGCCGCCTCCAGAGCTGTGGCGGAGTTACAGGGCGATCTGGAGGCAGAAGGGTACCTCTGCAGGAGCACAATAGGGGTGCCAGTGCCAAATCCTAGGAGTCCTCATGGTAGGTCCCTGGAAGAAATTCGTCGGCGCCCCGCTAGTCCTTAGGGCGGTTGTGGGCCTGAACAACCGGGGGCTTGCCTTGCAACGCTCCGCCCTGAAAGGGGCGTGAGTAAGCTGGTCCAATGGGTCACGTGATCCTAGGGAATGGGATCACTCCATAATTCGTAGCACTGATTGGGTTCGCCACAGTGCATTTTGGCTCATCAGGCGAGCAGGGCAGCATAGGTGAGTCAACGCTGCCTGCCCTTGGATCGCCCGTAAGATAACCCACCATATTGCATACTTTGTATGGAATAAACCTGCAGCAATATTTTCCCAAACAAAAGTTGTTGTGTATTTATTTATTCCATCATGCATGCTTTGGGTTGGGTGGGGAGTGTTGCCTATATAGGCACTATGCGGCTGCCCGCGGCCCACGCATTTGGCCACCCTAAAAGGGCGGCCCCCTTAGTGCCAATTAGGCACAACCATCACCCGCTCTAGTTGGGGGACTCGGGGAGGAGTCCCTCAGCACGGCGCGCAGGACGCGTCACGTCCGGCGCACAGAGGGTTGTGGGAAGGTACTTATACCTCCCCCCGCCTTTCTGGCACCCTCTTTGCGCCGGACACGCCGTCTCCTGCCCTACCGCTTACCTGGCGTATGCTGGGGAGCTGTGTAGGTGGAACTTTGTAATGTTTTCTTTTGTGTTGCAGGCGGAGTTACATGGCGATCTGGAGGCAGAAGGGTACCTCTGCAGGAGCACAATAGGGGTGCCAGTGCCAAATCCCAGGAGTCCTCATGGGAGGTCCCTGGAAGAAATTCGTCGGCGCCCCGCTAGTCCTTAGGGCGGTTGTGGGCCTGAACAACTGGGGGCTTGCCTTGCAACGCTCCGCCCGAAAGGGGCGTGAGTAAGATGGTCCAATGGGTCACGTGATCCTAGGGAATGGGATCACTCCATAATTCGTAGCACTGATTGGGTTCGCCACAGTGCATTTTGGCTCATCAGGCGGGCAGGGCAGCATAGGTGAGTCACCGCTGCCTGCTCTTGGATCGCCCGTAAGATAACCCACCATATTGCATACTTTGTATGGAATAAACCTGCAGCAATATTTTCCCAAACAAAAGTTGTGTTGTGTATTTATTTATTCCATCATGCATGCTTTGGTTTGGGTGGGGTGGGGAGTGTTGCCTATATAGGCACTATGACTGTGCAGTAATAGCACGCCTCTCCTCGCACAATCCGGCAGCCCAGGGGCTTTTGGGGCTGAGCAGTCACCAAGGAAACAGATGACATCCAGCATGGCACCAAAGGGGAAGCCAAATGAACAGTTGTTCGCGTTTTTTTCCCCCTTTCTCTTCCTGTTTCACTGCTTTTTACAGAGAGTTGGTGTTGGTGTCTGTGAGCAGCTGCAATCATAGTAGGTGAATTTTAAATGAGGCAAGTGAGGGCTGAACAGAGGCGCCGGTGTCTCGTGCAAACATTTGCTTATAGATGTGTGCGCCACACAGAGAAAAGACTGTGTCAAAAGATGCGCTAAGAGTTTCATGGCGCTATTTCCAGTTGCAACCTAGGAGCTGGGGTGTTCATTGTATATGATCTGTGACACGGTCATGTTGTCAGGGGAAACAAAACTTTGTCCATCTCGCTTAGAAAGGCTCGCCGTTCCAAGGTATATATTTTGAAGAAATGTGCCCAGAACTTAAAGTGGTCTGGTTTCTTTCACCATAAACAACTACCTTCCTCTTTCTGCAGCAAAATCTTCCCCAAGGAGCCCTCAAACTTTGGCATGTACTGGAGGGTAACACGTTCAAATGGGAGCACCTGCAGACCACAGAGATCAGGGGCAGGGACCTTCCCTTTAGTGCTTCACGGGAAGCGCATTTTTACAGCTGCACTAAAATAATGACATTTTATGACTTGGACAAGAGTTTAGAAGGCTGGCTTTGGGTTCACCTCGGCGCCCCATGTGTGTTACTCTGAGGAAGAGGAGGCTGGCACTGACGTCTTCAGTATAGGTCGCGAGAAAGTGTCCACAGACTAGCGCCTTGAACATAAAAACCGACCTCAAAGTGCACTGCGAGCCGAAGGCCGCCCCCACTGCTGTGATGGTAGATGCAGGGCTGCAAATATGGCGCTCCTTGGATGTGAGCAGGGCCGGACTGGCCGTAGCGGGCACCGGGCAATCCCCCGGTGCGCCGCACGGGTGGGGGCCGGTTTTGGGCCCCTGGGGGCCGTTTTTGTTATAGGGCCGTTTTTGCAGCATAGCTGCAAAATCGGCCGAAAACCGGCCGTGGCAAAGAGCTCGGCCGCACCCCCAACCCCCGTTGGGGGGGGGGGGGGGGCCGGCCGAGCACTTTGTCAGGGCCGGTTTTGGTTCCCAGTCCGGCCCTGGATGTGAGTAGGAGGCCATGAGGTGAACAGACACTGCGGTGGGGGGTGGGGGAGTGGGTTGCTCTGCTCACCCCCTGGTAGCAGTGCATGCATTCAGCATAGACAAGTGCACCCAAAAAAATAGCGGCCTAGCATTCACTGCACACAACAGAAACACACAATGAGCTAGTGCGCTGCTGTGTGTGCGTTAACGTGTTATGACGTATTTGAATAAGCCTGGCCGTTTGTCTGAAGGATGGATGTGTGTCCGCCCGCTGAAGCAGTGCGTGTAGCGATTGACACTAGACGACTTGTTCCTTTCAGTGTGTGTGTTATTCCTAAACTCATGTGAGGGACTTGAAGCCTTTAGAACGGAATGTTCAGTGAGTGAAATAGAACTGAAGGTTATCTTGAAAACACATGCCCCGGGCTCCCCTCCACTCACACAAAAAGCTCTACGCCCTGCTGTCCAGTAAAATAATGTATTATCCACTTAAACAAGCCGCCACAGGCTCGTGCTATTTCTCGCGCCTATTATGTCCACGCCTCCATTTTATGCTATGTTTTAACTACGACTGCAACTCTTTCGGCTATTTGGTGAACTACCATTATTTTACCGCTAGCAATGCAGCATGCTAGTTTCACAAGCACAGGGAATCATTTACAAACGCTGTTTTATAGGTGAGGCGCTCTAGTTACTAACAATACAGTCGGGCACACTCTCGTAAACTCACCTTCTCACATACCTCCATTGCCCCACCCATACCCAGACTCTTGCTCCCACTTAGACACCCACTTCTCACGCAGTCCAACACTTAAATGCACACTCTCTCTATATGTTTCCGCTGACACACACGGACACACACACCACTGTGGCTAGAGTACAGCACTGATGTGTAACCCGGTTTTACACAGCACATTGCCTTATTGTATGGCGCTGTAAAGACTATTCTCGATTCTCGGGGACACGTCACAGGCACTTGAGGTGAAACAGGGCTCCAGATTTTCCATAAGCTCCTGCAACCCAAGTTTCCAGAAAATTCAACAAGCGACAGTATAGTTTGTCAAAGATTCTCGTTATAGACTGCTAAAGAAAGTGTGCATATTTGCATGTTGGGGGTGGCTGGGGGAGGGTTAGTTTGTGCAAGATGTCTCTGGAAAATGATTGATCTTTCCTCTCTGTTTAATGCTCTAAACACGGACAAGTGAAAACAACGCGCTAAAGTCAGGCCTACATGAGATTGCAGAATGCACCAGATGTGAGTGGTCCCTGAACAAGGCGGACAGCGGCCTTAGGAACTGCCCTAAAAACAGAAACCTTTGTGCATAGATTAGAGTTAGAGAAATCTTCGTAGGTGACACGACAAAGGCTTAACATGTACCTTATATGTGACCTCGAATTCAGCCACAAATCAACTTCACGGCTTATAGGCGCTCGTTACACACAAGGATGCTCACTACACCCAAGGGTGCTCGGTACACCCGAGGAAGCTCGGTACACCTAAAGGGCACTCCGTACATACAAGGATGCTCACTACACCCAAGGGCGCTCGGTACACCCGAGGAAGCTCGGTACACCTAAAGGGCACTCGGTACATACAAGGATGCTCACTACACCCAAGGGCGCTCTGTACACCCGAGGAAGCTCGGTACACCTAAAGGGCACTCGGTACATACAAGGATGCTCACTACACCCAAGGGCGCTCGGTACACCCGAGGAAGCTCGGTACACCTAAAGGGCACTCGGTACATACAAGGATGCTCACTACACCCAAGGGCGCTCGGTACATACAAGGATGCTCACTATACTCAAGGGTACTCGGTACAATCAAAGAATTGTCAGTACAACCAAGGGCGCTCTGTACACCCGAGGAAGCTCGGTACACCTAAGGGCACTCGGTACATACAAGGATGCTCACTACACCCAAGGGCGCTCGGTACACCTGAGGAAGCTCGGTACACCTAAAGGGCACTCGGTACATACAAGGATGCTCACTACACCCAAGGACGCTCGGTACACCCAAGGAAGCTCGGTACACCTAAAGGGCACTCGGTACATACAAGGATGCTCACTATACTCAAGGGTACTCAGGGACGTTATAGTTAGAAATTAGCATTTAAAAAACCTTTGAAATTCACTGAAAAAACCATAGGTTTCAGGGACGTTATAGTTAGAAATTAGCATTTAAAAAACCCTTGAAATTTACTGAAAAAACGATAGGTTTCAGGGACGTTATAGTTAGTTGGACATTTCAGTCGTACAAAACCAGTGAAATTCAGCCGTTATAGTTAGTTCAGCTAACTATGACTCGCGCCCCCGCAATGCACTGCTGATGACGTCACATATTACATCATTCATGACATGGTCAGTGACATCACTGATGACATTACTGATGACATCTCAAATGACATCACTGATGACATCATCCACGTGATAATCTGATGCACCTCCTAATATAACCTTTGATACACCCACTCTAAAATACAGACTACCATTTTCAAAACCATACACACACCAATACCAGTTACTACCTACCCACTCACTGATTCCTAGGTCTACACACACATCCACTTATTCACCTATACAGTCACTCATACATGCGGTCACTCATCAATACAGCACTATCATATGCACTTATACACCTATAGAGACACTCACACACTGCCACTCACCCGTAGAGTTATTCACACACTTAGTCAGTCATGCAAAGAATCAATCACACTCCCATTTACTCACCTATACAGTTATACACACACCACCTCACTTATTCATACATATAGTAACACATACTTACTCTCTTATACAATAACTGATACAAGCACACACTCATCCATACAGCCACTCTCACAATCACTCACTCTCACATATAGTCATTTATATACTCCAACACTCACATATACTGCCTTTCACATATGTAGATACTCACACATGTACCACTGAGACATCCATTAACTCACCAACACAACCATACATGCACTCACCCACCCATACAGGCCTTCACAGACGCATTCTTGAACCCATACACCTAGTGAATCACCCAGTCACACATCCATGCAGTGAGTCATACACCCCCCACTCACCCACACAGACACTCAGGCACCCATACAGATACTCAGACAACCAATCAATAACCCATATAGAGACTCATGTAGCTACTCACCAACCCATGGAGCCGCTTACACCACAACTGACAGACTGATAGAGACATTTATACAGTTTAGTCACTAACCCATGCATTCCCTAAGACACGTTTAATCACTCACTTATACACACGTTTAATCACTCACTTATACAGACAGTCACGCACCTACTAAATGATACATTCAGACACTTATACACGCACTCATTCTTCAATACACCTAGGCATATATATAAAACATATGTAAACTTTATAGAAACACACTGTCACTGGATGATGTCATTTGAGATGTCATCAGTGATGTCATCAGTGATGTCACTGACCATGTCATGAATGATGTAATATGTGACGTCATCAGCATTGCAGGGGCGCGAGTTATAGTTAGCTGAACTAACTATAACGGCTGAATTTCACTGGTTTTGTACGACTGAAATGTCCAACTAACTATAACGTCCCTGAAACCTATGGTTTTTTCAGTAAATTTCAAGGGTTTTTTAAATGCTAATTTCTTACTATAATGTCCCTGAATCCTATGGTTTTTTCAGTGAATATATATATACATACCTGCCAACTTGAACAAAAATCTTACTGTGTGAGGAGGGGGGCGGGCCTTGGGGGAGGGGCCTTGTGCTCAGAAGTACCCAAGAAGCACTTTTGAAACCCACCATGCCCCCAAGCCTGCTCCCCCCCCCCCAAAAAAAGCTTGCTGAAGCTGGTGTAGATGTCATGGGGTGTTTTCATGCCCCTTAATGAATGTCTGCAGTTCTAAGCCTCGGAAAACGAGCTAGAAAACCACTATTTACAGTGGTTTTCAGCTTGTTTTTCCTGCCACTGTGTGATATCGGCTCCTCACCTTGTGACCGTATGATGGGAGCCAATTTCGTGCGTCACACGGTGACACCATGTGAGTTAGCAGATATGTATATATTTACGTACTCATTTGAATAATACTTGCATTTCTTTTATAATCCGAAATGTATTCATTCACTTAGCATTTTACATTTATATTGTAACCGTATATGTATCTGAAATCATGAATTTAAACGTGTATTTAGATGCTCGCTATACTAAATTGACCAAAGGCCTTACGTTTTTGGAATTCACAATGTTTAACCTTCAAAGTGAATGTTGCTTTGGATGCAATTTTTTTCTCTCCTCTTCAGGTGCAGTTAAATGAGCTCATGGTTAAAGAAAGGCACATTGTGTTAAAGAGATAGCAGGTCTCGGAAGGAGTATCTTATGGCAAGGATGAGACATTTTAATGAATGCAGGGAGGACTAATGTCCATACGCAAGGAAAGATGGGAGAAACCCGAGGGCGATTTGAATGAGCAGTCCAAAGGAAAATAAATCTCGTGTGGTTGCCAAAATTGATAGCGTGAAGATGAGAATTAATTGGACATGTGACTTGGGAGTCTCGAATGCTCTATTGTAAGTTTAGAGAGCACACTCCAGCTAGATTCAGATCCCCCTACAGATTCTAAGAGGTACAGACCTCTTTGTGACATCTCTGTTGTGTGGTTTTGTGCTAAACAATATTATTCTACAGAAGTTCTGCTATGCTGACAATTTTCTCTGTTTCCCTGATTTAATAGGGTTTCCCTGATCCCCAGCTAGAATAGTGTTCGGTGGGTCTCCTTAGATAACCTAATGTATTGGCAAGAGGATCGAAACTTTCAATCTACTCATCAGACTATATTTCTTATTCTGTGTATTACAGCTACTAAATTTCTCATTGCTTTCTGTTATTGAGAATCAACTTTATCCATCACTTTGGACACTCTTTAGTGATTCTGTATTTTTACACAATGTTTCTGCGACTGATTTATATCAGCTTGTATTTAAATGTGTAATAAATCCATACTTATTCCCATCAATTGACTCTAAGCTCTACTGTGTGGCCAAATGGGTTACAAACAACAAAAATGATTTCCCTTTTCACCTAAATTAATATGAGAGTCCTATTGTTATATTTATAATACGGTAGTAATCAGAAGCCACCTGCTCTGTCAGGGCCACTCATATGCAACTCTCAAGAGAATATAAGACCACTCTATCTCTATTGTAGATAAACAATCAAAACCATTATAAATGCAAAAAAAATTAAGAACCAATTGAAAACTAAGAAAACGAAGAAAACAAGTGAACATAAAAACTTTTCATTATTAAAAATAATACAGAGCCATTAATCGCACTAAAGCCATTGGGTATAAAAAATATAAAAGAATGGATATTTTATTTTGTCACAACTGTTAAAAGATTGCTTTTTACCTTAAAACACAAGAATAGATATCATAATAGCGTTTTATATAGAAAATAGAGTCCCTAAAGTACTCATGTACGAAATACGGATTTTATACACAGAATAAATGTTACAATTCCTCTAATACATAAACAAACCTCCAATTGGATCTATAATAAAAACAGTTAATATTGGCACATTTCTGTCAAATGGGTTACACCATAACTCTTAATTTGTATTTGATCCAAACTCCTTTTTTCCTCAGGCACCTAGACCTTTCAATTGCAGGGGGCTAGGAAGAAGGAGTGCACAATTGAATGCGTTCTCAAAAACAATGAGCCATACACCAAGCTTCAAATCCGGGGTCCAGGGGAAACAGAAGGTTGCATTTAACCACAGTTTCTAAAAACTATGCAGATTAAAGAGAAATTAAATACAAAACGAGGTAGTTAAAACTGAACAGGGCAAAAAACGAGAACAGGATTGTTCCTTTTACTATTTCTACCACAGCTGAACTTGGAGTTGCATAGAAGGAAGGCAGGGGAGCCATGTAAAAAGTGGAACAGGTGAGTTAAAAAGGGCAAAGCCAGAATGAGGTAGGGAAGTCAAACGGGAAAGGAGAGTTATGGAGACTGGATGAGAGAACAGAGGGGAAAGTTCAAAGGAGGAAGAGGGGATAGAGAAGTTGTAGGAGGTGCCTTGATCTGCAAATTAAGGAAATGGGTGCAGAAGTGTCTGAGGGGCACACACCCTTAAACACAGTAGAGGATAAAGAATGAAGCGTGGTGGTCAGGATAAGAGGAAAGGAACACAATGAAAGGAACACAATAAAAGGAAGTAGGGAGGTGGCGGGAGCAGGTAGTGGGAAAAGCAATCCCCTCAATCACAAATGCAAAAACACTGGGGCAGTGGGGTACGGATGAGTTGAGATGCAAAGTCTTATGAAAGGAAGAAGAAATGGGGAAAAGAGGTCTACGTGTAAGGCGAATGAGAAATCTGACCTGGTATTGATGAATAAGTGATTTTTTAATGTCGTATTCATCAGAATCGATTCGTCCAAGAGGAGATTCTTGAAGGTGATATTCACCAATATAACACAGAAGGGAACCCACACAAACAACTGAGTAAAAATCAATTAACCACGTTTAACAAAGTTTAGGTAGGAATATTTGTATTTACCATAATGGTTTAAAAAGTCTGTACAAATTGCTACTACTTTTGCATCTGAAACAAATCCTCAGAACTTCAACTCATCCACTGAGAGATTACTTTGAGCCCAGCAGTAGAATTTAGACTGCTAAGATAATACATTGAAATGGCCTGGAAAATGGAATTAATGAATGTCATGTGTTTTTAAAAATAAACTAATATCACTATATTTACTAAATACTACAATCAGAGAAAACACATATTAAAGGTACTGCCTAATCTTGGCTGCAATTTAATTAAAACAAGAATGGTGGTACTTGTGGGTTTAATTTCGTATATATTTTCCAATTTCTTTAATTTAATTTCATTTGACTTTAAGTCGATTTAGGAAGAAATGTTCAAGAATTTGGGGTTCGAACGAGTTCCCTTTCTTATAAAGTTCATTTAATTTTATTAACTGAAAGCATTTCAATAAATTATTTACGAAATTAAGCCTAATATTAGGTATTGGTTTTGAGGATTTTCCATTCCCACCCAATACCAAATCAGGCTCTTTATCTTTTGGCCACGTGTCTCAATCCTAACAATACATCCTTTCCATTCAGTGACATTGATCTTTCATATATAAATCTTCAGCACGATGGCGCAGTCAAACAACATGTCCTGAAACTTCTCCATCGAATCATAAAGTTATCAACGTGTTGCATTTTAGCTTTGTAAGGGCCTTTGTGGGATGAAGATACAAAACGATCAAAATATACCAGATGAGGAATGCAAGCATGTTGAGCTAATCTCAGTACAAAGTTACATGTGGTGTAAGGCACGTCAAACAAACACATAGGTGTCTCACAATTTAGATTTTGAAAAATATTGCATTATGGCAATACATAGGTAAGCAAGTAGATAGCAAAGTGATCATTATTGCAGGCTGGTGCATGTAGCAGCCAGAAATTCATGTTAGCTCAGCACGGGGTTTCATCTGATGCAGGTACTACAGTTGCAGCAACCATGTTTCTGAGTTAGAAAAGCAAGTTGAAGCGAATTTAAATAGAGCATGAACTGCCACTGAAACAGGTTTACTCTGGACAATAAAGCTTTAAGGGGACTCACAAAGAAACACGCAGATTAACTACTTGGGCCCAATTCACAAAGGGAATTTTAGATCTGCACTAGTAAAAGCACTTGTGCCCAAAGGTGCAGATTTCTTTTTCTACTCACGCAACTCAGCAGTACTGCACCTAGAAAGTCGCACCAGACACAGCTTTCCAGCTGTATTACTGAGTGAGTCGTGACGTTTTAAAAAAAAAATAATTCTACTTCCCCAAAGAAGAATGGGGAGAAGGGCCCAATTATGTATTAAGGAAAAGCAGCTCGTTGTGTAATTGAACTTTTTTTTCTCGGGGTAAAACATTTTTCTCTGTGGACAAACTGCTCCCCTCTAAATCCCCACAACCTTGGAGCTGTTGAACTTCCCTTCTCACCATGTAAGGAGATTTACCCCAGCTTTTGCTGCAGTAAATCCCTGACCGTTTCCAGAGTGGGAAAGGGTCATAGAGAAGTTTGTGTATATCCACAAACTCACAAGTTGCTGAGTATTTACAAACTCTCAAAGAAAACCACGCATTGATCCCCCATTCCCTACCCCTTCTGTGGAGTCTACTTCTGTAGATTTTTTTTGTCAACCAGGCTGGGCTGATGAGTGGGGAGCTGAGTGGAGATTCGCTGACAAGTAAGGAGACCTGCTGACGAGTGACGCAGTGATCATCGACGCGAGACACCAATGCTGCAGGGAGGGAGCCATGAAAGATTTGGAGAGGCATGGAAGAAGCGTGGAACCCGGCCTTAGGCACCCTCAGAAGCAGTTGGCTACTCATGCCCCCTCGTGCCTGGTCTCGGCTCACCCCGCTCGGGTACAGAGAAAGACTCAGCAGTGTCCATTGGCCTGGTCCTTCTCTTTCCCCTACCTCTTGTTGTCTCCTCCCCTCCCTGACTTGGGCCCTGTGTGTTGCTCCTGTGGACCAGTAGCAGTTCGGTGGGGCCACGCAAGAAGGTGAGCACTCGAAGGGGTGGCGGGGAAAGGGTGGAGGGAGTAGCAGAAAGGGTCGAGCCCCGGGCTAGGGACTCGTGTTAGGGTTCAGCTGTTCTCTTGGAGTTTGTGGACCTGGTGGGAGTCCCTGCAAAGGTCTGGCAGGTGAGGCAGCGCAGTGCAGCTTGTGAGCCACTGTTCCTTTTTCCTTTCTGTTTGAAGCTGTGCCTTCTCTTTAAAGGTATTTTTCGGATCTAACACAGAGCGTAGTATCTTAAGGTTCCCTAGAGTGATCGGGTTTTTGTTGAGTTTCATGTTTGTTGAAAAAGTCACAAAGACATGCCATCATTTTTGTTATGTCCACTAGGGGGTCAAAAGGCACTTGCGCCCACTACGAGGATTGAGAAAGGCTCATGGTCAGGATCCGGATCAATGTATAGAGTGCCTTGGGGATGTCCAGCTCCCCCAAACCTAGTTCTTAACCAAGACTTTACCGAACGGGTCCTTGCTTACTAGCCTCTTCCACGTAGCACAGTTGAAATTATTAGCAGAGAAAGCCTCTGCTGTGTTAATAACAAATGCTGGTTCGAACTCTGCTCACTCCACAGTTTCAGAGTTATTTCAACTGAGCCTTCCATCCAATGGTGCCCAGAACTAATTGATAGCCCTGGATTCCCAGCCAGATTTTGACTTTGATATCAAGAGAACTCCATGATTATCCTCCTCCCGTTGCTAAAGGTCCAATAAAGGTCCTGTTTCTATGGCAGATGGAAGTATTAATCTGCCAGCAGCATATTCATCTCCCACAATTCATGAATCAATGTTTTCAAAAGGTACGCAAGCTGGAACCCCACTTTTTAGCTCTTTAGAGGCTGGAGCGGCTTTGGAACTATTGATGCTCAATATGTTGTCGCTAATGTAAACAATATTTCAGGAAATGTTGAAAGCTCTTTTTGGCGAATACCCAGCAAGCAAAACAGATTGATGTGTTGGCTTCGAGAGCAAAGGAGGATCCTAAGACATCCATGGCATCCAAGGCAAATCAAACCTGTCCCAATGGTATAGATGTAATTCCACATGTTGATATCTCTACAAAGATTGGTGAGCCTTTTATTTCTTGCTTCCCCTCTCAAACTTATAAACCTGGGAAAAATATTCTGCTGATGAGATTTAGTTTTTTGGATCGAAGATGTAAAAGGAGTACCTGTAAAAAGTCTGTGAAGGACTGGGTTCAGGGGTCAGTCAAAGGGCAAGATAGCATCAGACTCACAAAAAGGGCCTCTAAGGACGATGTAGCCAATCATGAAATATGCAAAAAAAAATTGTAGATCCTTTAAGAAGTAATGGCAGGGCCCAGGCCCAGCTCTGTTGTAGCAAGCCACCTCCTCTCCTGTCCCCTCTTTGACCTAAGATCTCAAAATCATGTGAGAGAAAGGAAATGACAGGCAAAACTAGGGAAGCCAAAATCTAAGGCCTGTGGAAAATGTGAATCTAAGCATCCACCGGAAGTGAAGAGTAAGGATGTACTTTACTTCAAACCTCAAACGAAGGGGTATCGGAAATCTAAAATCCACCCTTTAAGTTGCTCCAAACTCTTAGCTGCGATCCAAGAAATTCCATCATTAAAAGAAATAAATTATTCAGGCTTGCTCTTGGTAGGGTTTTGCCAGATGAAAAGGTGTGAAATAACAAAAGTCCATTTCTCTCAAAACTAGTTGCATTTGCAATACAGGAAGCAAAAGACAAACATTTCTATCAATGCATAGAGTTTTCAGAAGATCCTACAAGAATAGAAACTGAAATACCATCTGATCCTCAAGATGTTCCCAAATTTTTAACAAAACATTTCAGTTTGGTTCCTTCACAACTAGAACTACCTCACTTTTCCTATAATGCCTCTTGGAAGAAGAAGAAGAAAGAAACAAATGGAGGCACCAATTCTACTGGAAGAAAAATAACTATATCTGTGCGAAACAATTTATTGGATAAACCTAGGTGGAAGGGTATCCACTAACTTAAGGATTCTGATTTGGAATATTCATGGTTATATGGCCCTTCTTAGTTTGAATTTATATAAATCTATTCTTGAGAAATATTCTATTCTAGCTTTTCAGCAAGCTTGGTGCAGGAGAGCCCTTTGTTCGACAATGATGTCGTCTGTGCAAAAAAGTGCTTAACCATCAACTCAAGGCACCCGTTTGGTGGCCAGCTCATTTGTATTTCTGTTCTTTGTGAGAAGATAGTTTCAATGATAGAGACATCGTGTAATTGGTTGTTTGCATGTTTCATACTGCTAAACAATCTGCTTAGTGATAGCTGCTACTTAGTTTGTTTGAATGTTTATATTTTAGCAAATGCATTACCTTTTATGAAGAATTAATTAAAGATCATGATCTGGCAGACTTACATTGCCGTTTTCAAACTTCGATATTCATTGACAGGAGATGTTAATAAAAAATGTCACTTTGCCTTTTGGATGAATTCTTACAAGATTAACTTTATTTGTTTGAAATACTGAATGTGGTATCAGCAGAGGTGAATAGGACGGATAGATCTAATCAGGTGCTGACAATTCTAGTTTAACATAACCTAATCAATATCAATGGTTGTTTTATAAGCGCCTTCCCAGGAACTGCAACCTTTTGATACTGCAAGAGCAGAGTACCTAGAGACTATTCATTTGTTTCTATTGAGCATTTTAATGTAATTAAAGACATTAAGGTGGTTGATTTGGAAACTAGTGATCCTATGCTATCTATGGTGGTAACTTTGAAGGAGCATAATATAAAAGAGAAAAACTCTACATTTGAGTTGAGCATGGTTTATACCGATAGAATTTGGGTATCCAATATCAAAGATAATTTGCAGGATCTATTTAGGATTAAAACTGAAAAGTCATTCCTAAGCCCTTTTGGCTTTTGTGATGTCAAGTGGTGTAACTGGCTCATCGAAAGAGCGTTGAACTGTTTGAAAGCGGAGTATAAATTTAGGCCCAAAGAATGCAATTGAATAGTATACATTGCAGAATAAAAAAATAGAAGCAATGTTATTAAACGAGAATTTAATTAGCCGAAAAAGAAATATAACTCATTGATATCACTAAAAAAAGAGTTTGAGTTTAACTGGTGTGAAACGTATAGTGCAGTATAACACAAGAAACGTTTGGCGGCTGGTTAATAGTGAGCTAATTATTTCCTCCTGAAATTTGGAGGCCCAAGTAGGTGAGACACAGTTGGTCGATTATATTTTCGAATTATATAAAAGCTCATCTGTTAATGCCGCAGCTCGGTGCAATGCTGAGATTTTCATAAATCTTCCCTTAATGTTGCAGCAGGAAGTTGGAATAGTTTTTGAAATAACTGAGAATATGAAGTTGTCACAGACAGGAGTCCAGGAGAGTCTCACTGCAGCAATATATAAAGCAGATCCCCTTTGGCGGGGGGCGGGGATACTCAGTCCTTTCAATAAATAAATCACACTTACTGGGAAGATAACAGATTTCTTGGTGAAGCCCAATTATTAAGTTGATCCATAAGAAAGGTAGTTGGATAGATCCAGCAAGTTGTAGGCTGATTTCTTTGCTTGACCCCACATCTAAGCAAAAACTCTTTTGGACTATCTTGAGAGTTCGGCCTTTGGCACACAAGTTATCCAAAGGGAACAGGGTGGATTCAGAGAAATTACTCCACTGTGGATCCTTGTATGGTCCTCTGAAGAGGTCTAAGAAATCGATTGCAACAGTAGGCAAATTGTGCTGCTGTTTCGTGGATTTCCAGTTCAAAACAGTCTACGCCAGGGGTATGCATTGTGCCGCTATTTAGTCTCTTTATTTCCGAACTCACCAGTTTTCTTCAGAAGACAAAATCTTTTTCCCCAAAACTTGGTGCTGCACACATATGATTCCTTATGTATGCCAAGGATCTAGTTCGTATGCTACGCCCCAGTAGGTTTACAACATAAACTTCCAGCTCCCAGTGAATACTGCAGTTCTCATAGATTAATTATCACTGTGGAAAAGTCTAAAATGCTGATCTTTTCAAAGCAGGCAAAACAAGTTTGTTTGGTTTCCTAAAGGTTCCACTCGAACACGTCAGTGTATAAAAGTATTTGGGTCTTCATTTTACAGACAATTTGAAATGGGACAAACATCTGGCAGTCTTTAAAACAGCTTTACTTTCTACAATTAAATGGCCTTAAAAGATTTGATACTCTAGTGGTACCTCATAGAACCTTTAAAAAGTCTTTAAATAGCAAACTAATACCACAAGGGCTTTATAGAGCTGAATTTGTGTCTTTGAAGGAAAGAGTGAGCTGTGAGTATGTGGAAAGCGAGTGGCTAAAAAGACTGTTGTCTATTCCGGCAAATTCAATGATCCATGCTCTAAAGATAGAGCTAGGATTGTATTCATGGATGTGTTGGCTCAGTCTTGTGCTTTAAGGTTGTAATACTCTCTAAAAAAAGTGAGGTTAACGGTAAACATTCTGTAATTGCGCTGAGGAACATATTGAACTGAGCAGCTAAACATTTTAGTAACATCTTACCCCTTACTGAGAAGTTTGAATTAAGGGTAGATATAATTTGAACTAGAACGTTACCAGTCTTTGACTAAAACTAAAAGACTACTCAGGGAAAGGGAAGCTCAAATTATTCAAATCAATGATACAAATCTTCTGTTAACTAATAAATCTGTGATGCACTCTTTGGAGACTCAAGGAGATAAGGGATCCTTCCTTAACTGTCCCTAATTCCTGACAAACGTACTTTGATGTAAAATTTGCCAATTCGTATTGAATTTGATCTAGATTGGATAATTCCAGGTCTCAGAAGTAGAATTAGTGTGAATAATGGGTGCATCATATGTGAACAGAGAGCCAAATCCAGAATAATTCCTCTTCTTTTAGATTGTTTGTTATTTTTAGATCAGAGGAAAAAAATTATAAGGCCAATTTCTAGGAAATATCAAGCATTGACTCGAGGCAATGCATTAGTCACTTGTTTAGAATGAAATGTCTTGATAGAGGAATGGCAACTACAAAATATATTCAGTTAATTCAGAAAAGCCTTAGCCTAGCACTAGGACAAAGAAAACAGCCATTTCTGCATATTGGAGTTTATGGCGAAATGTACGGAACATTGCAAGGGCACATATCATTGGGCATGCTTGATGTAATCACTGCTCTACAAAATATTAGGATATATATATATGGCATTTGTGTATATCGTTTTAAATATAATATGTGTATATTGTATCAGAGTCTGAACCTTTTTATTTTTTCTAAAAATATTTTCTTGGAATTTAATGTTTTATTACTCTTACTGTGTAATTATCGCTGGTACAAGCTGTGCAACCCTGACACAAGACAAGATAAGAGCACCTTTCTGGTCTCTCACACATGATACCAAAACTCTTCCCATGTAGCAGTACTAAAAGTATTTATGCCTGCTAGCTATCCTTTTTATAGATGATAACTGTCAGGCATATATAGAGTCATTTTCAGAAGTTCTGTATGCACAAAGTGTATGTGCTGTACTCACTTTCTGGGTGTGCAACTGGGGAAGGCAAGTGTGCAGCACATTCATTCCCAGCTTTCTCTCTGTTGAATATGAAGGAGCAGTGCATGCATTTATTCCGTGTCTTCGTTTACTCATCCTGACAGAATAAGGTAGTGGGGCCTCCAGGTGACTTCAGGCCACTGTCTTTGGGCCATAAATCTAAAATTCCTAGGACTGGCCATAAAGAGTCACCCTCAGCATTTCCTTGCAGGACCCTTCCTGAATTGTAGTATTTTGCCCAAGGGTGTGGCATGGGATACTAGTGTCACAAGTAACCCCTGTGTGATGTGTGCATCCAGTGAAGTTCACAAGTACATTATTTGAAGCTTTTTATCTACGAAAAATGTAAGGATAAAGTGGCTTGCGAGGTACTCTAATAGTAGCATGTGAAAACACAGACTCTAAAAATAATTGTGCAGAACTAGTAGACCCCAAAACATGAATTACCAACATCTCAACCCCACACTGATTTATGCCCGCAGAAATGTCAACATGCACATTATCGTACTATCAAACACTTGCCGCAAGCATGCTAGGACTGGAATTAGAACAGTAGCCACTCCTGAAATCCGTGGATAGTGAGATTTGACTTCTAGGTCAGGACCAGCGGCGAGGATTATGCTTTATCTTCCTATGCTTTAATAACATATCTTCAAACAGAAGCCATTTTAAGATTTTCAAAAACTCCTTTTCCCATGAACATCAGGGAAAACAAACAAATAGTTCATGAGTCCTTCTTTAATGTCCACAACATGGACCCCCATATAGTCCTTCATCACTGCCTGGTTCTCCTCTTTCTTCGCTGCTCAGCAGCCAGTTAAATTCTCTTCCTGTTTTCTCTGGGGCTTTCTTCAGATACTTTTATGTGGTTTTTGTAAGGGTTAATGCTTTCGGTGTACTTTGCCACTGATTAGAGGTGCCGCGTCTGGGCGGTATTGTATTTATGTTTCAGATCTCTGGTTTGGTCGCGGGCCGCTTTTGTGCTCCTCACGTGACAGGGCCCCTTATTATTATTATTGACTAGCACAGTGCCGCTCTTGCCTGCTAAAGGGTACTGCTGTGGCGCATCACGCTGGCTCCATGCAGCGCGTCTCGCTCTCCCATTCACATGAGGTGAGAGTGCGTTGCCGGATCCCGTGAGCTGGCGAACCTCGTCCCTGCTGTTCAGGGTTGCGCCCAGTCAGCTGGGGCAGGATTTTCCCCACATTTCCATTGTTTACGCCCCTGCCTGGGGTCTGTATTGTGAGCCTTACACGCGCTGACTCACTACAGGGCCAGACTAGCACCACAAGCTTTCAGGCCTTCTGTGGGACACATCTCGGACCCAGTAATTGCAAGGGTGCGCACATGTCCCATGACTGGTGCATCCTGGTTGTGAGCCTTTACACCCAATTGTCTCAGGGCAGAGTGCCCATGGCCTACCCTAGAGGGAAAAGTGGCCCTCACCCCGATATTGATTCGAAAATGGCCACCTTCTTAGCAAAGTACATGAAGGACCCTAAGACAGGGATAGATAGGGAGTGGCGCTCGTGCCAGGACAAACTTTTAGACGCCATAGGTCCTATGACCAAGATCCTGGACATGGCGGAAGAGGCCAAAGTGTCAGGCTCCCTTATTTCCCCGGAGGTCCTTTCGAATTGGGCGCAGTGTGCAATAATTCTTAAGGGCAACGCTATCTGCACCCTCTCGACAGAGCGACGCCGCTCTTTGCTTACCAAACTTGACCCCAAGCTGGGGGAATCTTGCCTCCTCCGAGGTAGGGGCAGTGGCGCAGGGTGGACTGCTTGGTGACCCCTTTCTTAAAGAACTTGGAAAATTCGTAGCGACTTTCACTTCATTGGATAAAGCGCAGTCCAACAACAAGCAAGCATTCACCAAGCAGGTTTTCCAGGGGGCCTGTCGAGGCAGGGGACACTCGATCGGCCATCCCTCCTACTAAATCCCTCCCAGGGGACAAGGCTCCAGGTGCAGTCAGTACCAGAATAACGCATGCTTCAACAATTTCTACCCGACAAGAGGGCAACGCTTCCGTGGTTGAGGTGGATACAGAGGACAGGCTGCCAGCGCCAGCACAAATGGTAAGGTATCCTTCTCTCTGCTCAGATCAAGATGGGAGGGCATTTGACGGGGTTCCTCTCGTTCTGAGCTTCCATCACCTCGGACGCTTGAGTGTTGCAGACCGTACAGGGTTTCCAATAGAGTTTTACGGCTACCCTTCCCAGGTTACCCACCAAAGGCCCATATGTTTCTCTGCCCAAGACACAGCACTTATAGATGAAAATGTCTGGGCTCTCCTCCACAAAGGCGCTATCTGTCATTCAGACCTGCATCCAAATGGTTTTTTAAGCAACATCTTTCTAGTCGACAAGTCCGACGGTAGTCGCAGGCCAGTTATCAACCTCCGAGACTTCAACAAGTGGCTGGTGTTACGCCACTTTAAAGATGGAGGGCATCCATGTACTTAGGGGTGTCTTGCTTCCGTCGGACTGGATGGTGTGTCTGGACCTGAAGCACCCTTACCTGTCCATCCCGGTTTTTCCCCATATCGCAAATTTCTCCAATTCTGGTGGTGGTCTCACATTTTTTAGTTCCCCACACTCCCATTCGGCCTTTCGTCAGCACCTTGGTGTTTCACCAAGGTCCTCAACCCGGCGATAGAATTCCTCAGAGCACAGGGCATCTGGTTAATTGTTTACATGGACGACATGTTGCTCGTGGCTCAATGCTCACCGAAACGGATTTCCCAGCTCCAGATAGCGATAGACCTTTTGCAGGATCTGGGGTTTGTGATCAATGAGAAGAAGCCGCTTCTCGCCCCCGCACAAAGAGCGACCTTCTTGGGCTTCATTGTGGACTCCACGTCGGCGTCTCTGAGCCTCCCCTATCTGAAGATGGCAAAAATAAGGCATGAACTCTGCCAGGCTCTAACTAGGTCTTGCACATCACTCCGACAGATTGGCAACCTGGTAGGCCTCCTCACCTCCTCGATACAGGCAATCTTCCCGGGTCCACTCCATTATCGGGCTCTACAGTGCCTGAAGGCGCATCACCTGAGGAGGGGTTTGACATATGCCCAATTGGTGCCCCTGATGGATGAAGCCAGAGAGGAAATCGGATGGTGGCTTACCCATATAGAGGCATGGAATGGGAAAGTGATCTTCGGTTCCACTCCCGACCTGATCATTGAAACGGATGCTAGCAGGTCCAGCTGGGGTACCCATTGTGGGGACTTCTTCACAGGAGGAGGTTGGTCGTTAGAAGAACAGAGCTTACACATAAACTGTCTAGAGCTCCTGGTGCGATCATTTGCGGTCCAGTTTTGGACCAAAGATCGAATCCAGTCCTGCATCTTGTTGAAGATGGACGACGTCTCCGCAGTGAGATATATCAATCACCTGGGGGGAACCAGATCCTGGGTCCTAGCAGACATGGCGAAGGATTTCTGGAACTTTTGACTGGAGCATCACATCTCTGTCATGGCAGAGTACCTTCCTAGCCAGGCCAACCATGTGGTGGACTGGCACTCCAGACATCTTCACGACTCCAGTTTATGTAAGCTGGATCCTCAGGTATTCCGGCGGATTGCGGACTCCTTGGGCCCTTTCTCGGTCGATCTCTTCACATCCCGTCTCAATCACAAGCTGCCCCGGTTCTTCATTTGGAGGCTGGACCCTCAGGCAGTGACGACGGACGCGTTTCTCCAAGATTGGAGTCAGGAGCGGGGCTATGCTTTTCCCCCCTTCTTGATGATCACTTGGTCATTGGCGCAGGTCCGACGGCAAGAGGCGGAGGTAGTCCTCATTACCCCCATTTGGAGGTCACAAGTATGGTTTCCGGTTCTTTTGGAACTTTCTTGGGATTCTCCAATCCGACTCCCCCTGTTTCCACACAGTTTGCTGAATCTGAAGCGGATGCAGCATTGGCTGGTATCGAAGGGTTCCCTCCAAATGACGGCGTGGCGGATTACAGGCAACGCTGGACACTCTCAGGCCTTTTGCGACATGAGGAGTTCCTCCTGTCCAAGGCGTGGGCGGACAGTACTACAAAACGATACCGTTCTTCCTGGACGAGATGGGTTCATTGGTGTCTGCGACGGGGTCTGGATCCCATGGTCGCAGATATAGTGCAGGTCTTCATTTTTCTCTCCAGCCTGATGGAGGATGGGCTAGCGTACCGTTCGATTAACGCAGTGAGGTCCGCCATATCAGCAGGGCATGCCCCTGTCGACGGGGCTCCAGTGGGAGAATATCCCTTTGTTTGACGGCTTCTTGGAGGCATCCACCTTTACCTCCCTCCAGAACCACGTTACTCAGTACTGTGGGATGTGATCTTAGTCCTGAACCTTTTTCTGTCCTGGCAGCCGAACAGGTTTTTATCCAGAAAGGAACTTTCAGCCAAATTAGCGATGCTGCTATGCCTTCTTTCATCGGATAGGTCTTGGATGTGAGAGCCTTGGATATTTCAGCCAGGGTATTTTCCCAGGACGTTGTAGTCTTTACTGTAAGTAGACATACCAAGTCTACTACTCATGCAATCTCCTACGCAGCAGTCCATGACTCCTTCAAATTGTGCACTGCCTCAAGGCGTATGAGGAAATGACTCAAGAGGTCCGCCCTCCGGGCAAAAAGCAGCTTCTCATAGCATTGAGAAAACCATATAACGTGGTATCCTCCCCTACAATAGCCCGATGGGTCAATTTGGTAATGCAAGAAGTGGGTATAGATGCCAAAGTGTTTGGAGCACACCCCACAAGAGGAGGAATGGCCTCCAAGGCATTCTTTCTGGGGGCACATCCGGAGGACATAATGTGTCCTCAGACTCAACCTTCAAGTGCTTTTACTTTAATCCGGTGGTGGAAGTGGCCCTTTTGGTGGTGAGTAAGCCTTGAACTAGCATAATCCTCGCCCCCGGTCCTGACATGGAATAAAAATTTGCCTAACAAAGTGAAGGTAAGTTTCAATTCTATTAAGGACCCAGAGGCAAGGATTATCCCACCCGGTGATCATTATGATGCAGACTCTCCCGGTACTGTAGTAAGTAAATTTGTTTGTCATTGGGGACATTTCAATTGAACCTTCTGGTTGTTAATCTTTTGAAGTTTCTCTGTCTTTTTACGAAACAAATGTTTGCGATGTGACCTGTTGAGACAAATTACAGTCAGGAATGATTACTGACACAGCGTGGAAATGATAAATCGAAACAGGACTCGTGAAACTGAACGTGATTCGTGTGAAGAAAGAGGGGGTCCAGGCAGGGCCAGATTGGCCGTAGCTGGCACCGGGCGTTTCCCCGGTGGGCCGCTAGGGTGGGGGCCGGTTTTGGGCCCCTGGTGGGCCGTTTTTGTTAGCGGGGGTCGGCAATATCGGCCCCCTGTAACAAAATAGGCCGAAACCAGCCCTCGCAAACAGCTCGGCTGCACCCCCCCTACCCCCAGGGGGGAGCGGCCGAGCAGTTTGCCAGGGCCGGTTTCGGTTCCCAGTCTGGCCCTGGGTCCAGGCAGCAATGAAGGACTATACGTGGTGTCATGTTTTGGACATTAAAGATAGACTCACGAACTGTTTGTTGTTTTCCCAGATGTTCATGGGAAAAGGAGTTTTTGAAAATCTTAAAATGGTGCTATTTGAAGATATGTTATTAAAACGAAGGAAGATAAAGCATAATCCTCGCAAATGTTCATTCAACACAGGACAACACTATTGTTGAGAGATATGTATGCAAAATCAAAATTTTGGCAGTCTAAAATTCCGAGTCTATTTCTACAAAAGATATATTTGCAGGTTTATTTTCCTCATTGAAGAACCATTCCTACATTTCAATTGCAAGTATTTCACACACTCAACTCTAGTACTTACCTAATTCTCTCCGGTTTCCCTGGTGTTCCTGTTGTTGATTTTTGTGTTTTTGTGTTTTCACATCTGCTCATAAAAAGAATTGTCATCTTACTTATATACACATTCTTAGTAAATTATTTACTATGCTACAGAATGCAAGCAATCCATGAACCATGAATCACATTTTACAATGTATCACAAAGCAAAAAGAAATTAAGAGCATATGGGAGCATGGCTGTTTGCTGGGCTATTTTAGGAGCTTCTGGCACAGAGCTTTTAACTCCGTGGCCCGTGTTCCGTCGTTACGGGACTCTGTTGCACAGAAAAATTTACTGTCGGGCAAGGAGGAGGCTGCCACGTGATGTGAGGTGAGTGAGAGCTGGGCTCCGAGGCCTCCAAAGCAGCTCCTCAATGGTATTGTAAGCAACAAAAGTTACATAGCAAACAACTTCAGTGGGCCCAGGCTGATTTCCATAGCAACCAGTCACTCATCCGCGACACTTCTGCCTAGTGCAGTACATCAAGCACGTTGTTGGGGGAGTTCAGTTACCAGAGCTGCAGCACCTGGACTGGAGCTCACTAGTTATGCGTGACCGTAGCATTTTAGTGCGGTGATGTGGACGCAAGCACTGAAATGCATAGTCCCAATACCGGCAACATCCCCCACCTTCCCATTGGCGAACGTGCATAAATAAACACACAAGACACTTTGTTTATGGGAAAAACTTGTCGCAGGTTTATTCCATACAAGAGTATGCAATAAGGTGGGTTATCTTACGGGCGATCCATGGGCAGGCAGCCATCCAACCTATGCTGCCCCTGCCCGCCTGATGAGCCAGCACTGTGGGATGGATGCCCGATCAGCGCTACACCTTTGTTGATCCACCACCGGATCACGTGGCACCTTGTTACCATCCTACTCACGCCCCTTTCAGGGCGGCCCCCCCCGGGCGTACCGGAAGTGACGTCCACACTCCCTGGACAGCGGGCTCCAGGCGGAAGCCCTCTGCTGCTAGAGCGAGGGGTAGGCTTGTGCCGCAATGGCACTAAAGGGCCGCCCTTTTAGGTGGCCCCCTTTGGGGGCGGCGGACAGCCACATTCCTCTAACCCATGATCGTGGTACTTGGCAGGGCTGGAGCAAGGGTAACACACTTCGCTTCACAGGGTAGGGCGACGGTACATATCAAAAGGGTGGAAACTGACCTTTGTCTTCCTGCCCAAAAAATGAAAAATTATGCTACATGATTTGCAAAAACTGAAAATAAAGGACCACAAAACATCAAACACGATCACTAGCTCACTTGGTTCATGATAAGGTTGCAAACTAGTTCGCGAGTTTCACGTATGTTATCAGAGGGCACTGATGGAAGAGGGACTGGGCAAGGCTACATATTGAGCTGTAGGGGAAGTGGAACTGGGCACAGGGTGCAGCCAAAGGCCATGCTCAGTGTCAGGAGCCCCTTACGCACAAGTGAAGGGCGTGCTCTGCTGACACTGGATACATGAGCTCTAAATGTAGGGCATGGGCAAATGCCATGAACTTTGTCTAGAGATAAATATGCATGGCAGATGCTGTGCCCTCTGGGATCTTCGAGTGTAAGGAGGACTAGGTGCAGGGCATCCATATCATAAATTTCCTTAGCAATACCTTTACTGGTGAAATGACATATCACAATAGCATTTAAATCATCAATGACAAAATTAAAGCTACAAATAACTGCTCTTTTACACATCTCGTAGTTGTCAATACAGCCTTGGTTTTATTTGCATACTTTGATATGCAGACTTTAAAAGGCCATAGCCAAGGCCATAGCCAAAGGTCATGCCCAGTAGGCTATGAGTCACAGGCACAAAGTGCAGGGTCTGGTCACTATGATATTTTATCGCTTAACTATTCCAACACGCAATCTTAACAGTGCATTCAATCCAGTTCGCACAGTGATATTGATGACATTATACATAAGGATACGTGTCATTTGCCTTTTCATTTTGCAAGTGCATATGTGAGATGGAAACACACAACCATCAAACTATACCACACAAGGAGAGTAGTCCTTTTTCACTACTGTTCATTACAATTGTAGACCTTTCTGAAGCACATTATATGTTAAACATTCTTAAATGCCTCCAGGTGACTTCAGGTCTGTGCAGCAGGTGCCTGACCCCGAACGATAGACTGCAAAAAGCACATCCCCTCTACAGGCACCAACCTGCATTTTATTCCTTTGTCCAGGGGTGTTGCATGTGCCACTGGTTTCAGAATTGATCACCGAGAGACTTACACTTCACTTGTGTCCAACGAATCACAGGTCTCCTGGAGATAAAGCTTCTTACCTGCTCCAATAGACAGAACGTTAATAGAACCTCTTAAGGTTTTCTGACATTAGGTTGCTAGTATTTCAATCACTCATCCCTGGTCCTCTCGGATTTGCCACATATTCATGTTGTTGATTTTTACGCATTTGGATTTTTTCATCTAGCCATAAAAATTTAACTGAAGTACAGTTTACTAATTCATTACTATAGCCTTATAGCCCGCAGTAGCGGGCTATACCAGCCATTAAAGGCCCGCTGACCACGTTAAACAAGGGAGCGGGACTTTAATGCCGGTATAGCCCAGCTACGGAGGGCTCTAAGGCTATTAGAACATTCTGTCACTAAAGGGCAGAATGTTCTAACAAGTAATTTAAATCCCCTCGGGCTCCGTGAGGCCTTTGTTCACAGCAACAGCTGTGAACGACAACATAGGAAGGTTGGAGATCCAAGCTTCTGCCGGCCGTTAGAATGCCGGAGCTCTCCATTGTCTTCAATGGATCTCCGAACATTCCAATGTTCTAATAATGACTGGTTTCTCCTTTTTCTGAAAGCCATGTGCACTTTTCCTAGAAGGGCATAATACATTTCGGTAGTCAGGGTTCTACTCACTGGGAGTGTTTGCCTGTATCCCCATGTTAAAGACACCTCCCGGCTCTCTACCACTGCTCCCCAACCGGCTGCCTCTCTGCATGGTCTTGAGGCACCCACCACCAGTATCCAGCAGTTCGCAAAATTCCAACTCATCATCATATATAACTTTATTTGATATTTTGTAAAATCATACAAGTTTAGATAAAAGCTCAGAGTGCAAAAAGTATACAAAACTGAGCAATAGCAGAGTTAAAAAACGTTTTCATCAGTAAATAGAAAAGAAGAAGAAGCATATTATACAAATCATCTGTAGACAAATGGCGATAAATATGATGACTCTCCGGGAGAATCCTTAAAAACAGATGGGATGGGGATAGCAGCATCATACAAGGAATACACATAAAAATAAGTTAATATCTAAAACTAGAAAACCCCAGCCAGAAACCAGGACACATAAAAACAAATTGTGGGTGTGAATAAAAGCTGTAAATATAAAAAGGCGGGTCTAACCTGTCTCAAGTCAGTGGTTGACAGGAGGGGCCTAATTACTTTACGGCGAAGGGTATTAAATCTTGGACACAAATGAACACTGTGCAAAGTATCTGAGGTCGAAACCTCCTCGCAGAAACATACCGAGAGATCAGTCTTTTTGAACCAGGTACCTTTTGCAAATAAAAACTGATGGCATAATCCAGTCTGAAGTATGTCAGGAGACGCCAATGATGACTGGGCATCTCTAAGAGGTCATACAGTTCTATACCTTCAACAGTTTTCACCAAACAATATAGACCCATCAACTATTTGACTAAGGCAGAGGCCTCCCTCTCGGCTGCCACCCACAGGAGAAGGCCTGCTTCAACCAAACAATATCAGCTTTGGTAATACCCTTAGGGTTAGTAAATAGCTCTGGCCTTCCTAGAGCTTTGAAATTTAATTTTATGTAGTGCAGCCAGGGTATATAGGACATATTGTCCAAGGTTAGGCAATCTAATATGATTTGCCTATTTAAACTTAACTCCTCCTTAACCCAAACTGAACACCACAATAAGAGAGGGTGAAGGCAAATAAAATCAGTGATATAGCCTATGTCCAGTCCATCATGAATGATCTCTGTTGGTGTGCCTTGCCCCACACCTAGGAGGCCCCTCATAAACTTGTTTTCCCCCGCCTGAATTGTGGCAATATTTGCATAGCCCCAAATCTCACAGCCAAACATTGCCATAGGGATATACTTGGCTTCAAAAACATTTACCATAGTATGAATTGGTTTGTGCCCCAGGCGATTAGAAAATTAATTTAGACTGGCAATAGCCCCCTTAAGACAACCTATGTTCTTTCTAATCAAGGGCTGCCAGCTATACCCTGAATCTAATAAAATCCCTAAATAAGTAAAATTGTTGACCTTACTTAAGACCTGCCCTTGCGCTGAAAAACTGGAGGATTTTGTGCTCCTAGGGCCTACCACCATAAAAAGAGATTTTTTTAAATTACTTACCAGATCCAGACTATCCAGAAATAAAAAAAAAAATCTAAAAGTCTGTGGAGGCTTCTGGCTGGATGTGCAATCAGGACTGCATCGTCTGCATAAAGAAGAGCGGGGAGCAGACTTCCACCTGCTCTCGGAATGCCAAGGCCCTGTTCAGATAGCACCCATTGCAACCAATTGATGTACATAATAAAAAGAAGGGGTGTGAGGATACAACACTGGTGCACTCCTCGGTTGAGGTTAAAATGCTTAGTGCATTCACCTTTACTTCCATATCTAACAGAGCCCATCAGGCTGTGAAGAAGGTCTTTCAGAAAGGCGACGAGGGTGGGTTCAACCCCCATGAACCCCAGCTCTGCCCATAGCTTATCTCTGTCCACCTTATCAAAGGCAGAGCTGAGGTCCATGAAGGCAAGATGTACCAAACCCCCTTTGGCCTTGGTATACTTTCTAATCAGCAGGTTTAGGTTAAGGTTCTGCTCTATCGTACCTTTCCTGGGTTGAAACCTGTACAGGAGATCCGACAAAATGCTGTGCTCGTCACCCCCAGTGAGATAGTCTCTCCAGTATGACCTGGCCGATAATTTTCTGTAGTCTATAACAAGTAGGGTCTTTTCTGTCTCCCTTCTTGGAAACTGGGACTATCACTGAGTAATGCCAAGCATCTGGGTAGAGCTGGAGACAGCAGTATTAATATGCAGGGTAGGAATGAGGGCCCATAGATCCACTAAAGATTTAAACAGTGGCTCAGTACACTATTGGAGCCATGTTGCTTACCTACCGGGAGGGATAAAATTGCATCCCTAACTTCTTCCCAGAGTATCCTCAGCTTGGCTCCCTCAAAAGCACTCGAGGGAGGAGGCTCTAAGTCATCACCGTCATATAGCGTTGAAAAATGAGCCACCCATGCCTGGGGCGGGACTGTGGCGACCAAATCTGGGGCCTGAGTCTCAATAAAGAAGGGATGATTAATGACCCTGCAAAACCTGGAACTATCCCTCAGTGCACTAGCTGTCACAAGCTCCTCCCACAGTTCATTCTTTAGCTCGGCCTTCCTTTCCCTAATCGCCACTCTGTAAAAGGCTCTGTGCATTTTTATTTCGCTACTATCCCTGGGTACTTTTTTTTAGGGTTACAAGAAGCACCTTACGCGTCCTTGTACAGTTTTTGTCGAACCATCTCTTAAGTCCCAAAGTCACCGAATTCCCCCGCTTAGTGAGGGCAGAGTTGATATATAGGCACATACTGTCATAGGCCCTTAAAATACTCTCCTTGGAGGCCTCTTCGCCCAGGCAGGTCTGCAAATCTGATTGACATGAGGTGGCCAGCTCCGCATTAAAGACCTCAGGGATAACTTTGTCCCATCTAGGTCTCTGGCCCTGATATCTCAAACTGGCTGGTGCTTTGAAAGAAGAGTTTGTATCCTTCTGCTTCTTATCCCAATAAAATGTAGCAGAAAGTGGGTTATGGTCACTCAAAGTGTTTCAATCCACTGAAAAACTGATCAGAGAGGCATCTAATCCTTTATGGGTTCTGAAGTAGCATGCTACTCGCCGAAGAAGCGCTTCAACACCCCATCAAGGGTAGCAAGCGCTATATAAATACAAACCTATTTCCCTCTTCTATCCCTCCACTATCCTTCTCAATCCAAATAACTAACATATCCAACACTCAAATTACTTTCATATTTTCACTATACTAATTCACCACTAATCCTTTATGGGTTCTGGAGTAGCGTGCTTCTCACCGAAAAAGCACTTTGACACCTCGTCAGGGGTAGTAAGCGCTATATAAATGCAATTACAATACAATACAATATAAACCTGCTGATATGCAAATATAATCAATGTAAGAACCTATACCAGGGCCTTCAAAAGTTAGGGTTCTAACATCAGAATTCAGTACCTTTAAACTCAAGAGGGGTTCACTAGATTATGGTCCTGGGCCAAATTGTTCATCAGTTCCCTCTGGGACGTATGTTTGAGGTGTACTTGGTCCACTAGATTGTTATCCTGATCAGACAGGAAATATAGACAACAATCCCTGCATGGATGTATATTGAGATCTCCCAGAATCACCAAAGCTGTATTCAGCGGGGGCAAGGGGTGTAAAAGGCTTTAAAATGTGCTCCCAGAGCTGACAGCATATCATGGGACTCTTTACCATGAAGGGAATTATATACATTGACAGCTATAATCCTTAATTTATTTTCAAAAGATAGGACACCAAGAAAGTGGGGTGAATTAGTGGTGACCTCTTCCATTTTGCAATCCAAATTCAATTTGGAAAACGTGGCAAGGCCGCCCTCCCCCCCCCCCCCCAGCCCGCCCACTAGGGAAAGAAGCAGCATTTGTGGAGAAGGTGGCATATCCCTTTAAATGCAGGCTCCCTGAGGTGTCCCATGTCTCCTGAAAACTAATAATATTATATGCATCAAGTAACTCAGGCCAGGCAGGGTCACCAAACTTCCCTTGCGCTGCAGCTGTTTCAGCTTTATACCTATAGCTCCCTACGAGGAGCAGTCACTCTGGTAGAATCCGCTCTGTTGATTACCCTCCCCTCGGGGACTCCCTAGGGGGAGTTAACACTCTAGACAATTCAGTTCTCTTGGTTTCCCACCTCAGTCAATCAAGCTCATTTAGCCCGCTCAACAATCCAAAACAATTGCTGAGGACGAGATTGGAAACCTGATTTGGAACATAGATTCGGACCAACACCCTGTCTGCTGGACGAGGGGCCTTCTGCCAATTTTCCCCCTGGTTCCTAAGTTTGTAAAAAAAATAATGGTCACACTGAGATACAAGTATAGGTAGTATTATTGGTCCAAAAGCTGTTTATGATATAACCAGCACTCCAAGCGTTGGGAAAATTAGCAACTATGCCATCCCTGGGTTGAGTTTTAGGGGCGTTTCCAATCCAACCTACTCTACAGGCCATTATAATATCATCAAATAGTGAAAGACCATCAAGCAATCAATCAGGGGGTTTGTATAGCGCGCTACTCACCCGTGAGGGTCTCAAGGCGCTAGGGAGGGGTGGGGGGCGGCTCCGGATCAGTCGAAAAGCCAGGTCTTGAGGTCCTTTCTGTATGCGTGCAGGGTAGGGGAGCGTCTGATGTTCACGGGGAGCTCGTTCCAGGTCTTGGCTGCGATGTAGGAGAAGGCTCTCCCGCCCGTTCTGCTTCTGCGGATGCGGGGGATCTCCGCCAGGCCGAGGTCGGCGGAGCGGAGGTTCCTCAAGGGTACGTGGAAAGCTACTCTCTCGTTGAGGAATTTGGGTCCGCTGTTGTGGAGGGATTTGTAGGCGTGGGTGAGGAGCTTGAAGGTGACCCTCTTCTCGACGGGGAGCCAGTGGAGGCTTCGTAGGTGTTGGGTCATATGCTCGTGACGCGGGGTCCCGAGGACGAGTCTGGCTGCGGCGTTCTGGACGGTTTGGAGTTTGTGTAGAAGGGTCTTGTTGATTCCGGCGTAGAGGGCGTTGCCGTAGTCCAGTCTGCTGGTTATGAGCGCGTGGGTGACGGTTCTTCTGCAGTCGGGGGGGATGCATTTGAAGGTCTTGCGGAGGATGCGCAGGCAGTTGAAGCTAGTGGAGGCCACGGCGTTGATCTGTCGGTTCATGGAGAGGGAGGAGTCAAGGATGATGCCAAGGTTTCGTGCTTGGTCCGTAGGGGTGGGTGGGTTCCCGAGGGCGGGGGGCCACCAGGTGTTGTCCCAGGCAGAGGAGCAGGATCCGAGGATGAGGACCTCAGTCTTCTCTGAGTTGAGCTTCAAGCAGCTGTCTTTCATCCATGCTGCCACGTTCTTCATTCCTTCCTGGAAGCAGAGTCTGGTGTCTTCGGGGTTTTTCGTGAGAGAGAGGATGAGCTGGGTGTTGTCGGCATAGGATACGATGCTGAGCCCGTGCTGTCTGACGATGGCGGCGAGGGGGGCCATGTAGATGTTGAAGAGCGTGGGACTGAGTGAAGATCCCTGGGGTACTCCGCAGTTGATCTCGGTGGGTTTGGAGAGGAAGGGAGGGAGCCTGATCCGCTGGGTTCTCCCGGTGAGGAAGGATTGGATCCAGTCGAGGGCGGTTCCTTGTAGCCCCGCGTCGTGAAGTCTGGCTGCGAGAGTGCGATGTGAGACGGTGTCGAAGGCTTCGGAGAGGTCTAGAAGGCTGAGGGCCGCGGTGTGTCCCTGGTCGAGTAGAAGGCGGATGACGTCAGTGGCGGCGAGGAGGGCAGTCTCGGTGCTGTGGTTGCTGCGGAATCCAGACTGGGAAGCATCTAGGATGGAGTTCTCTTCGATGAAGGCGGTCAGCTGGGCGTTTACGAGTCTCTCGGTGACTTTCGCCGCGAAGGGGAGGAGAGAGATTGGCCGGTAGTTCTTCAGGTCTGTAGGGTCGGCTGTTTGTTTCTTGAGTAGGAGTTTTACCTCCGCCTGCTTCCAGTCGTCAGGGCAGATTCCAGATCTGAAGGAGGCGTTGATGGTCCGACCTAGTTCGGGTGCGATGGCGGCGGAGGCTCTGTGGAATATGTGCGGTGGGCAGGGGCCCGTTGGGGCTCCCGAGTGGGTTTTCTTCATAGCCGCGGTGGTGTGTTCGACGGTGGCGGGGTCCCAGGTCATGATGGTAGGTTTATCGGCGGCGGTGGGGGGGAGTGTCCGGTGCTGGTTCGCTGAAGTCATCGAAAAGGGCCTTGATCTTCAGATGGAAGTAGGAGCTGAGTTTGTCGCAGAGTTCCTGGGAGGGTGCGATGTCCGTGGCTTCGCTGGCGGGCTTTGCGAACTGCTGTATGACGTTGAACAGTTCCTTGGGGTTGGCTGCGTTGGTCTGGACTTTGTCTCTTATGAAGGTCCGTTTGGTGTCTCTAATGCGCTCGTGGTATTCCTTCAGGGCGCTCCTGTGGTTGTTCTGTGCTTCCGTGGTTTTCTGGTTTTGCCAGGTTTTCTCTAGGCGTCTGCAGGTGCGTCTGGCTTCTTGTAGTTCTGTGGTAAACCAGGCGGCCTTCAGAGGGCGTTGTTTGGCGGGGTGGCGGAGGGGAGCGAGCTTGTCGGCGCAGCTGGAGATCCAGCGGTGAAATCCTCTGGCTGCGGCATTGGTGTCGGTGGTGGCTCCGGGGGGGTTTTGGCGGAGTGTGGTGTTGAGGAGTTCCTCTGTGACCTTGCTCCAGTTCCGTCGTGGCGGGCGCGGTGCGGGCTTGGGTGCAGTGGTGGCGTTGAAGGTGAAATGGACGCAGTGGTGGTCCATCCAGAGGGGCTCGGTGGTGTGGCTGAAGCGGATGTTTGTCCCTCCAGCGAAGATGGGGTCGAGGGTGTGTCCAGCTCTGTAGGTGGGTGTGTTGACCAGCTGCTTTAGTCCGAGGTTGGCGAAGTTGTCGAGGAGGGTGGTGGAGTCTGGGTCGTTGCCGTTGTCGAGGTGGAAGTTCAGGTCCCCAAGTAGGATGCAGTCCGTGGAGGTGATGGCGTGGGGTGCGACGAGCTCGGCGATGATAGTTGCGGGCTGGGTGCGAGGTCCTGGTGGTCGGTAGATGAGGGTGCCTCGCAGTGTGGTCCTGGGGCTGGTCCGGATCTGGAAATGGATGTGTTCTGTGTTGGAGTGGGGGTCACTCGTGCTGGGTGTGGAGAGTAAGAGGGGGGTCTTGTGTGTGATTGCGAGTCCTCCTTCTGGGCGGTGGGGGCAGTCCTTTCTCTGGATCTTGTAGCCGTCGGGGATGGCCGTGGCAATGTCTGGGCCGGAGGAGGCGTTGGTCCAGGTTTCCGTGAAGAAGGCGACGTCGGGCGAGAGGGAGTCGATCAGGTCCCAGATTTCTACGGCATGTCGATGCAGGGAGCGCACGTTGAGGAGGATGCAAGTCAGGGTTTCTGCTGGACGGGCATCAGGCGGGCCTTCGGCGGTAGTGGGAGTTTTGTCGATGGTGAAGGATCTGTGGCAGGGTCTGCATGAGAACTGTCCATGGGTGGTGTTCGGCGAGGATACTGCGCAGTCGGCGTGTCTTCCGGGATTGAGTGCGTGGAGGGTGGATGAGTCGTATCAGTGGGGTCCGGGAGAACCAGGGTTCCTGGCGCTGGTCGCGGACGGGCGCAGACGGGCTTGCCTTAGGCGTGCCTTTGGCGCGCCCGCTGCGCTTGTCCGCTGCGCGACCGCACAGCGGTCGCCATAAGTAGGGGAGGGGGGCGGGATCGGAGGCGGGAGCGGAGGCTGTGACGGGGTGGGAGGGGCCGCAGGGGCAGCAGCGGCGGGAAAACCGGGCTGAGGCACTAGTAATGTGACCGGGCTGAGGCATCACAGCTAGGGACCCTCGCTGCAAGCCAATGAGCAATCTTATTTTTAAGCTGCTGGATGTTTTCCTGGGCACATGGCTTACGGGATGGTACTTTGACCAGAACGAATACGTATGGGGTACAGGCTAGGGGGAAGGTGCAAGATAACATCCGAGGGGGTAGTACCCCGCATGGGCCCAGGTGAGGCAAGCAGGATTCTCCTTTGAGCCTCTTGCTCCAGAGCTGGACCCAAGGTACCTACCATAGCTCTTTCCCCCACATCCAAGTTAATAACCCTCATTGGTGCTGGTTGGGCCCGGTGTAGGGTGCTTAAGCAGCCCATGGGGTTAGGCAAATTATTACCTGAGGTTCCTAAGTCACCAAGCCCTGAAACAGCCTTAGATGTTGGAAGAACTCTGGGGCTGTGAGATCCAGCGCTAGCAGGAGCGTCATGAATGGGGGGTGGGTTATCGGAACAAGAATTCTACTCGAGGTGGCATCAGACTGCAACTGAAGAAGCCCCACAGAATTTCACAGAGCCCCTACCATTGCCTCCACTTTAGCGATTCTTTGTTTTAGAGTCTCAAAAACGGAGGAGTTTTTCAGGTCCAAATTACTTAACATATTCTGTGTCAAGCAGTTCTCTGGGTCAAAGTTCAATTGGCCCATTTTTGGCCCTTTGTTGGTATTAAAGATGGCTGAGAAGAGGGCCCCTTTTTGGTCTTAAGCATCTCCCCCCTGATTCCCCCAGTCAATTGTTTTAAGGTAGAAGCCAGATCCTGTTATGACCCGTGTTTCCTGTGCTCCCTGCTGGCCCCCCATATCAGAGGGCTCCTGAGAGCTACCAGCCAAGGTAGAACAATCCCCTTCTTTCAATAACAGGTCTGACTCCTGGCGAGTTTGTGTCAGCTGTTCTTCAACATAGAAGATTTCTTCAGAAAGAGCACCCATTGCATTCTTTAGAAAAGATAAGATGGTGCTGCAATTTCTAGGGCGTTTGTTAACCACATTAGATACCTCCACTTTTCTTTTCCCCATGATGAAAGAGAAAAATCAAACCACAGCAACAAGTAGAGTGGGACCCCTCAAAGTTCAGAGTTACCATCTCCACCGAAAGCGGCAGGCAGAGGTAAGGGGCAAGATCAAATCAAAGTGTAGCAATACCTGAGCCCATCAATAGTTGGGCGGAGAACAAGAGGTTTAAAGAGGCACAGCACCTTAGGTGCCTTAGCCAAAAAGGGGGGTGGCCCCGCAATACTTCTTCCTGCTGCTGACGGGCACAGGACGGGCCCACACTTAGCCCTGCCTTTGCCCGTGTGCATTCCCACGCTCCGGGGGCGACATGCGAGCCATATAGCAGTTGCCGAATCACCAAAGTGGCAACAATTACGGGGCCCTCCTCCAAAGCCCTCAGGTAGCTGGGACTCATGGTGCGTCTGGCAACAGGAATGCTGGCACTGACAAAGGCTCCTGAAAATTCCTACTCCATTTTTCAGTGGACTGAACAGGGCTGATGCACCCACTCTAGTCACTGAGAGGGTGCAGGGCCTGATGTGCCCAGCTGCACTGGGCAGCACTGAGTTTGGGTGGGCTCGGAGAGCCAGCAACTAATGGCACCTTCTCTCACCAGCCCCTGGGTATAGAAGGGCTAGGCACCCAAACCTGCCAGTTCTGAGCCACTGGTCCAAGCCCCAGGGCACACCTGGGGGAGGGGGTGCATGGACACACGTAGGAGCTCACAGGACTCGTGACTGGCTTCAATCTGGACCAACCATTGGGCATGCCAGAGACCAGGTCTACAGGTATTCCAGCTGCTGATGGGTCATGACTAAACTACTTAGCATAAGACACGGGGTACCAAGAAGCTACCTGCATGACCGAAACAGTCCAGGCCCCTTTCACATTTAAGCCCAACGGAGCCAGAGAGAAGTGGGCTCTTTACAGCAAGTGATTGTTCAGCTCCCTGGACTAAGCCAGGCCAGAATGCCTCCTCTGCTCTTGGTTAGGATGGATGAGTCAACTCATTTATAGGGCCTATGCAGCAAAGGACATGCTGGTGAGGCATAGGTCCTGGGTTACTTATTAAGAGCAAGAGGGCCCCATGTTCCCACCTGGGTAGACTCTAGGAAGGCAGCCTTACTAATTTAGTTCCTTAGTCCAGGATCGCATGACCCAGGGGTATGCCCCATGTACGCCCTTTTGTGGTTCATATGTAGCTGCAATGGGACACCTGCCAATGCTCTCCCTCTCCAGCTAAAGAGACATCTGTCTATGTCTTTGTATCCAACTCAATCTGCATTTTAAGTGACCGCTGATATCCAACTGTTATTATTTCCCCAAAGAAAATATTTGATCTTCCATCCTGTTTACCACCCCGATTTGGGAGACCATATGGGCGATCAGGGAAGAGCCAGAGGTGAGGATTCCCATCTGGTCAAAGAAACTATCCACATGGCAAGATGATGAAAAGAAACACACTCCTGCAGACTTTTTTATTTATTTGTGACTGGACTCTTTATGTCCTGGTGAGTGTTTGTAGCCACTCATCCCAGGAAGCAGTTCTGCTTTGGGTTATTTCTCTGCATCTTGCAGGGTACCATTAGAATCAGAGAGTGGTATTAGGCAAACCTCCAGAGTTTCCAAGAAGGCTAGCTGCTCGCTGGGGCCCTAAGACTTTATTTAATCTGCCGTCATCCCAGACCCATCCTCCCTGTTGTCAGTCTGAGACCACCTTCCAAGCCACCATCTTCCAACAGGGTGTTCCTAGTGTTCTCCCAGCTTGTTTTGCCGCTTCTGCATTGGTCACCCTCTCCAGCTGTCTTGTGTAATCATCACCTGTTACATCACTTAGAGCCAAGCACCAGTGTGTTTCAGTCCTGGGGGAGGGTGGACGGTTTGCAGTTTTACATCAAGTGTTCAAACTATCCTGTAACAAACCTGCTTTGTTGGTAACACTCAGCGGCGGCTGGCACAGATCGGAGGTAGGGGGCGGGAGGGGGAAGGACTCGGGGGAAGCAGGTATTAAAAAAAGAAAAGAAAAAACTTACCTTCTTGCCGCTTCCTTGCCGTGTCTCTCCTCTGTAGTCCCTCGCTCTGCCTCAACAGGAAGCACACCCAGACTCCCAGTCAGCCAATCACAATGCTGCCTTAGCAGCATTATGATTGGTCTGAGTGCCGAAGTTCGGCGCTCAGACGCTGACTGGGAGCCTGGGCATGTTCTCCACGCAGGCTGTAATGCAGCCTGCATGGAGAACATGCAAAGTGTGCATGACTATTTGGCCGGAAGAAGGACAAAATAAAATGATAACACAAGTTATTATCATTTTATTTTCTCTTAATTTCACTGCTAAAAAGCAGTGGGGTGACGCCTTAGCAGAGGAGCCGCCACTGGTAACATTTCTGTCCAGACTGTGAGTAAACACAGCACACTCCGCCCAGAGTCAGCAAGCGCACTAATGGGTCTTATCATTCAGAGTACATTTCCAGAGCTCAGTCTGGGTGTGAATTTTGGGACAGTTCCCAAGAGGCTCCATTTAACCGCGGTACAGGTATGTGTATGATTGCTATGTGTACTGATTGTGTATGTGATATAGTGTTATCACCATGGGTGGCACATCCTTCTCTGTTCAAGCAGCCAAACGATGTAACTCTTTACCCCCAACATAAGATCCACGTAAAACCACCTTATCTTCAGAAAACTACTCAAGAAGTGGCTCTTCCCCACATAACCACCATACGCAAACAGATAAATATACAGCATCTCTTTGTATATAAGCATTTATTTGTACTATAGATACGTACCTATATATGTGTATTGCTTTGTATAAACGTGTAGAATACTTATGTTTAAAAAAAATTATTATAGTCATTAGTTCTGCTTAACAAATGTATATATTACTGATAGTTACATTATTCTATGTTTTTGACTGCATAAATACCTAAATCTTTTTATCATAACTATTTATTTACAATTGCTGCACTATTGATCTACAAAACAAATATATATGTATATAAAAATAAATAAAACGAATATGTTACAACAACAATTGAAAGCCAGAGTTTATTTAATGCATCTTTGACCTACATATACTACCTTCCTTCATGTATCTATATACCTTCCATGTACTTATGGATCTATATCTTTATTACTTTTGGATCTATATCTTTATTACTTTTACTTATTTATTACTTTTCTTCTAACTCAGCATATCCAATGCACTACCCTATTTTCACCCTATACCGCTCTCAATATATCCTCCAGCTCAACTCGCTGACTCATCTCAAACCTCTTTCTACTACTCTTTCCAATGCACTAGCCTATTTCTCACCCTATACCTCTATCAATATATCCATTACCTCCACTCTCTCATTCATCTCAAACCCCATACCACTACTATGGTTCCCAAATAATCCTTTCGAGACTCTTCCCTACTCCACCCCTCCTTGCATCATCTAATATCTCTTTTTACTATTCCGATCCCCAAAACAAGCCTTTCTAAACCCTCCCTCTGACTCTTCTCCCTCCACCTCCCTTTTACTCACCCCTCTCCACCTCCCTTTTACTCATCCCAATCCTCCTCCTACTGCTATGAGCTTCAAAAAAACAAAATCGAAATCCTTCCCTTCTATCCTCCATTATCCTTTTCAATCCAAATAACAGACTAACATGTCCACCACTCAAATGAATTTCATATTTCACTATACTAATTCACCACTATCCTGTATGGGATCCGGAGTAGCGTGCTACTCGCCAAAAAAGCACTTTAACACCTTATCAGGGGTAGCAGGCGCTATACAAATGCAAACCTTTTTACCTCTTCTACCCTTTCGCGATCCTTCTCAATCCAACTAACTGACTAACATATCCACCTCTCAAATTTCATATTTCACTATACTAATTTACCACTAACACTGTACGGGTTCCAGAGTAGCAGGCTACTCGCAAAAAAAAGCACTTCAACCCCCCCATCAGGGGTAGCAAGCGCTATATAAATACAAACCTTTTTCCCTCTTCTATCCCTCCACTATCCTTCTCAATCCAAATAACTAGCTAACATATCCACCACTCAAATTACGTTCATATTTTCACTATACCAATTCACCACTAATCCTTTTATGGGTTCCGGAGTAACGTGCTACTCGCCGAAAAAGTACTTCGACGCCTCGTCTGGGGTAGTAAGCGCTATATAAATGCAATTACAATCTAACCTGCTTTTCCACACAGAGGTACTGATTAAAGCCTTGGAGGTCTTTAAGTCATTCATCAGGGTGGCGTAGGACTTTATGTTCGCCACCCTGATGAGTAGAAGACTGCTATATAGGAAGTTCATGCTGGCCCGGCAGTGATCTCTGTGAGTTCACAAGAATCACCGCCCATGACACTAAAAGTTAGCTCACGGCTGCCGTCTTTTAGGTGACAGGTCACTCAAACATTTCTTTTTTTAGAAACAAACTCCCAAAGCGGTTTTGTTTCTGGAAAACAAAAAACGAATGACTCCCCACTCCCTGTGAGATTTCTTCCAAGCGTGTGTATGTTATTTTGTTGCCTGTTCCTGAGCGCCAAGTTTGACCGGGTGATGACGAACTGAAACAAAGCACATCAGCGGTCCACTGTGAATAGAAGAGGGTAGGCAGCCAAGGCTCTTAACCCGCCGTCAGGAAACTCATGGTCCACCTGACTCAAAACAAAGCAAGCGGACCAGGGGTTTAGCAGGCAGAGCCATCACGTCTGGGACGGAGTGCCCGGTCCACCAAACTCTAAATCAGGCCCTGAATTTGGAATCATAAATGGTTCTATATTTACTACAAGAAGTGGTACTTTTTTCTGGTAATGTGGTTTGCTGTGTATCATGTACTGATTTTATTATGCATTGTGTTAGGACCTGGTACGATAACACCCTTCGGTTGGTTCCTGGCCCAAGCAGCCGCTCTCTCACTTAGAGGCCAGTCCATTTCAACACAGGGGTGGGGTTCCCTATTATTATAAAGTTCCCAGGGGCATCTCATTACACCTACCAGCTCTAGCAACAAATGTGGGGATGTACAGCCAAGCAAGGCTAATTATATCCAGGCAGGGCCAGATAGGGGTAGCCCTAAAGACTTGCACCTTGTGACAAACCCTGTAATAAATAGCATGTTTTGGAGTGTCGCTGTCCGTAAAAACAGAGTATTCAATGTGTGCATCCACTTAACATATATTTAGGGAGCACAATCATGTTTATAAAAAAATCACTTTTCAAATATATGCAGAAATCAGTCCCAGTCTTTCATGTGAATAACTGAGGGGGGATTTGGAAAATCAGTTGTTCTGTTGGGCATAACATGAGTGCACCAAGTGCCACGTGTAAAACTTGTGCAAGCATCATCATTGTTTGATGGTCACATCAGGCGTGGCCCGAGCAGCTAAGAGCGGCAGGGCCCGGTAGGCGGGGGGGGACGAGGGAAAATTAATTATTTATTTAATTTTCCAACGTCAATCGAAATCCCCCCACTGGGCCCCACCGCTCTTACCTGCACGGGCCGCAGCTGCGGTCACATGATTACATTCTTGATGCATGTTTATCCACAAGCAAATCCAGTAGTTATCACTAACATTAAAGCACATCGTGCTTTATCTTGCACAAAAAGCTCCAATTCAAGGAAATTCTGCCAATAGAAAACTGGCCGCTGCCATTAAAGATGGCGCATGGGATCGGTGTGGAACAGATAAAAGCACAAACCCATCATGGGTAAAACGTAGATTATGGATCACTGGTAATCAGAAATAATGTCACTCTCCCTTTTAAAAAGTTAAATTCAAGCACTGACCTGCTGAAACAGATAATAACCATTTATATTATGAGTAAACTCAGAATGAGTGCACTTCTTCCACCGATATGTTCTGAACACAGTGCAGTAAATTAGAGCGATGCTTTCTGATATTCAACAAAAGTATCACACAGTGCTTAATTTGAGCCGGTGGTTGCAGGTGGGGCCCGCCTGCACTTATTTTTGGGGACCGGCACTTATTTTTCTTATTAGACTTTGACCCAGAGCAACAGTGGGAGCAACACACAAGGGCGAAAGATGGAGGAACAGGAAAGCAGAAAAAAGTCACAAACAGAGAAAGCAAGAGTAGATAAAGTGGCAGGACGTGTCTGGTGAGGGGTGAAAGAGGCATGAGGTGGAATCAAGAGAGCCTCGGCACGCGGCACTCCCAACATTTGGTAGCGCTGGCTGCAGGATTCGGAGAGAAACTTTGGGCCCCAATACTTATTCCTTTACAAATTAAACACTAGTATCCCCTAATTGGTGCATTCAGGTGCTAGAAGAAAGTTGGGGTTGGTTGTCAGCAATAGACAGCCACTCCTATCAAACAAAACAGAACTTCACCCAGCACAGGGTAAGCAAGAAAGCCTCAATTCAGGAAGGACCTCAAGACCTGGCTTTTCAACTGAACTGCAGACCCCTCCCCTCCCCCCCCCCCCTCCAGCGCCTTGAGGGTGATTATCTGCGCTCTACAAGAACCCAATTGATTGTCAGTTACAGTTACAGGTTTTGCGTTATCTGCTGCCATATGAAAGGTTCCCTCCCATTGACAATATTGGAGTTCTTGGGAAATCATCGCCAGGTCTCATGAAGGTTTATGCCATGGTGCAAACTGAGGGAGAAACTATGGATGTCCATGGTTTGACAGTGTTTTTGACCGAGCGCTTGGCTGGAGATATGTTGGAAGGCTGCGAGACATGGAGGAGGAGAGATGCTTCCCAATAGTCCTGTGCCAACAAGATTTGCAGGTCCTTTCTGATATGTTTCATGGGGATCGTTATTACTTGATGTATATGTTTTGATGAAAGAGTCTGAAAGTTACATGAAACAATTGTAGATTGTCATATCACATAAGATACACATGACAACAGTGATGACATCACATATTACATCCTCTCCACCCTCTCTGTCTAACTATAGTGCCAGAGGAGACACTTCTCAATGACCTAGCCCTGGTTCCGCTACAAGTAATTGTGCCCTTCTCCATGCAGTACAATAGGAAATACTGCAGCAACACAAGATGGCTACAGATCCCACTCTGCACTGCACTTTACTCAATGAAATGGCATAGAAGTATAGAATGTTTGATGTGTGCTCCAGCCGCGGCCGTTGCAGGTAAGAGCGGTGGGGCCGGCTGGGGGGGGGGATTCAATAGACGACCACAAAGGAAAATTAAATAAATAATTAATTTCCCCTCGTGGTCCTCTCTAAAATCCCCCAGCTGGCCCCACCACTCTTAGTTGCAGCGGCCGCGGCTGGTGTGCTCTCCACTTCAGGTTGTACTGGCAGAGAAATGGTATGAGTGGCCTCTACTAACTTTCCTCTGTGATTGAACTGCCAGTAGTGAGATACCACTTTGCATGATTTCCAGCCTACAACCTCGGAATTGTTCTGTGAGACGGCAGAACGGTGCAAATATTGGGGCATAGTTACAAGTCCCTAATGGCACCAGAGCGTCACTTTTTCTGACGCTCCGGTGGTCTTGCTCCATTCCCCATATTTTCAAGCTGGCGCTAAGCCACTTAACGTGGCTTAACGCCACCTTGCAAATATGTGCCTTTCTGCCACAATCTGCTGCAGCAAAGAGGCGGGCAATGGGTGTTGCTGTGGGCGTTTCACCTTAACACCCATTGCTTTTTTACAAAGCTGAGGCAGCGCCAGAACGGTGCACATATTGGGGCACATTAACAAGCCCCTAACACCACTGGAGCATCACTTTTTCTGACGCTCCCGTGGCTTTGCGCCATTCCCCATATTTACAAGGTGGTGCTAAGCCACTTAACGTCACATTGTAAATATGTCCCTTTCCGCTGAAGTCTGCTGCAGCAAAGAGGCGGGCAATGGGTGTTGCTGTGGGCATTCCACCACAACACCCATTGCTTTTTTACAAAGTTGAGCAGTGCCAAAACCTAAGGCCAGGTAATACCTTGTCTTAGGATGGCAATATGAGGAGAAATTATTAATTTCTCCTCGTTTTTTGCTCTTTCTATGTGTGCTGCATTCTGCAGCACACATAGAAAGAGCAAATCGCCATTATTGATTGTTTATCTGCAGGAAGGTGTCCCTTCATGCCATAAACAATCACCCCTGCAACGCAGGCACCATTGCAACATGGCGGCAGGGTGCCTGCGCTGGCGCTAGGCAGCTTTTTTTGCACCAGCGCTAGGGGAAACACAGGGGTGCACCGTATTTTTGCAAATACGGTGCATCCCTGCGTTTTGAAAATGTCGGAGCGCGGCGTTGCCAAATTTGACGTAACACTGCACTCCGGCATTAACTTGTAAATATCCCCCATTGTTTCTCTACTGCACTTTACCATCAGAAGCACTTTACAGACAGTTAGATCCGTGGCTTGGTGCTTGAATGAAAGTAGTACGCAGGACAGAACTGGCCCGCCATATGTGCTGCACCATGTAAAGACTGACAGATTGATATAATACAAACTGTGACATCAGAACCCAGTCCCATTTCAAAATGGATTTTCACTAAAAGTGCAAGTAGTTGATGCTGTCATTTGTGATGTGAAAAGCATTGACATCAGAGAGGAAGGACTTTGATGAAGTCATTGGTAATGTCGGGGTCATTAGTGTTTTGATGCTATATGTGACGTCATCAACACTGCTCATTCAGAACCTGAGAACAGTTGTCTCCTTAGGAGGCATGTAGTAGCTTTGCGACATTCCTGTCCTTCACGTCACCGCATTCTCCGGTAGGGGACAAATCTTCAGAACGGGTTTTGATTATGTTTCCAGGTATAATACTTGGGAGGCACCACCTTGAAAGCAACGTAATGAGACAGCAGCTTGACTTTTACCACAGAAGGATGAAAATAAGAAGCAATGGCTATAATTATCTACAATGTTGACGGGCACTTGTAGAAGGTAAATCACAAGTCTCTTTCAGCCAAGGCGCCCAATCTCTTGGGACTATACAAATGATTAACATAATTGTTTAAATTCTTCTGGAAAATGTCATCACATATACTAGCCAATGGCAGCTTACACTGTTATGGGCATTTTGAGATGTCACATTGGGGTTCACACCTGATATCCTTGGACTTCCTGCTCCTTCCTCCTGTTGGATTTTCCGCTTCGGGGTTTTGCCATCTCCTGAGAAAAACAAGTTAGAGTTATCTTTTGATTCTTGCATCCAATACTGCAAAGAGTGCTTACTTTGTGTGAGTGGCTGCAGGTGGTAGGCGCAAGTGTGTATTTTTGGGGTCCGGGACTTATTTTTCATCAGACTTTGAAACAGAGCAAGAGAGAGAAAGACAGAAAAGAGTGAAATTATGAGGAAAATAAATATATGAAAATAGTGACAAAGGAGGAAAGCAGAGATGAAAATGGGTCTATGACTGAAATAAAGAGACATAGAGATGGTGTGGTGGACGTAAGAGGCATGAAGTGGAAGCAAAACTGGGCAGCTTTGGCATTTGGCAACCTCAGCATTCCCGCGGTACCAGCGACATTCTCCTGAGGAAAACTTTAGACTCCTGCACTTACGTTTGTACAGATTGGGAACTGCGCACAAAATGATTAGCCATGTTATGGATTGAACTGCCCTGCTCTTTGGGATGAGTACGAACTGAAGGTAGTAGGTTGGAAAAGACCCAACACACTGCAACAGTTGAAGCAGTGTCGTAGCGTGGGGGGGCCACAGGGGTGGTTGCCCTAGGCTCAAAATTCCTAGCGGCATTTTTAGGGGTGCAAACTTTTAATAGGGGCGCAAAATTTTAAAAGAAAAGTGGAAGGATGCTTGCTTTGCCCGGCACTGGCAACCCACGCTATGCCGCTCAGTGGAAGCACTCTTTCTTACTGTGGATATTAGCAGCTTCCGGCAATCTGACTCGAGTCCTAGACACAAAAAGAACAGGAGCATGGGAAGCTCCTCTGGCCTTAAAGCACCCTTAATTAAACCAATCTCAAATGTTTTAGCCAAATCACAACGCACATGCCTTAAATAAAACCCGACTGGTAGGCAGCATCGACTTGAAGAGATTTCAATGTACATCAAGATGAAGATCACAGCAATATGGAAAATATTGTGGTTTTGAAAAATGGCAAATGTCTTCGTCGGGTTCTACATCTCATTCATTGCGGATGAATGAAAATTGCCTTATCTTGAATCTGTGCTGATGGAGCTTCTGCTGATTCATAACAAGGTCATCCTCATGATCTGGGACAATAGTTTGTGGCACAGTGCCAGAGGCAACTGTTCTCATTGATTCACATTTGATTCTGACTAATCAAATGTCTACAGTGAGAAAAATAAAAAATACATTTTAAGCCATTTCAAATTCTATTCCCTCTTCAGATTTTGCACAGAAGATCCTGGTAGCAAAAGCATTCATTCAGTCCCGTTTGAATTTTTTTAAATCAACTTTAAGCCAGCCCTGCAAATCTTTGATTAGATGGCAACACACACAAAGAGCAGCAGCTCGATTCCTTTTTGGACTCAATAATTGTGAGTAGTTTCAGCATAGGTTCCTAAATGCCTTTAAATCTTCCTTCTGTGAAGCAGATATGTTTAACTGTATCTGTGCGATGCACAGACTTTTGCACTGCACAACTTTTCTTACTAAACGAATGGTGCAGTATCATCTTGAGACATTGTGTGCTTAGCATCTCGTCATCTGTTTGCTGTCCCAAAATTCAGCCGTGGATTATGGGGCAGAGGATCTTTTAGATCACAAGGTGTGAAACTCTGGAACTCCCTTCCCATTCAAATTTAGTTGAGAGCCAACCACTTGTTCTTTAGAATACAAAATAGACCAACAAATCTAGTCCAGTTCATCTCTGCAAGATCCTCTAGGCAGTTTCGATTTTCAACAGCACCAACAGACCATAATCGATAGATAGATAGACAGACAGACAGACTCACGAGTCCATCATAGCTATCAAATATGGGGGCGACCTTGGCATAATTCAAAATGATAAGCTTTCGAATAGCTTACTGTGGTTCATAAATGCATCTTTACTTCTGTAACATTGTATTATATTTACTTTAGAAGTACAGGTACCCTGGCTATCAAATGTAGAATAACCTAGAACTTAATTTGCAACAAAAAAAAGTTAAGTGCTGGTGTTTGAAGTTTTACTTTGGCACACGCTGCCCATGCTTCTGAATGCCGAATTTACGGACTACCAAGGAAGGCTAGTTTTGATTTCACCTGATACCTCTTTCTCCGACCATCCTACAGCTCATCTCTCATTTTGTCTCCCTTGCACGTACATTTCATCCCTGCCTTCTCCCTTTGTCTTATTTTCCAGTCATTCTCTTTACAGATCTTTCAGTAATTTCAGTAAGGGTTCTAACATCAGGGCTGTAGATGAGATGCTTCAAGTCTCAGGTGCACTGCGAGGTGCAGTGATTTGTAAATTGCTGCTGGGATTTGTGAGAATGCTGCTGTGATTTGTGAGTAGCTGCTGTGATTTGTGAGTTGATGTGTGCTTTGAAAGAGAAGAGGTCAAGAGCCACTCATAGGCGTTTCATTATTTTTAATAAAGGGTATTACGGTCTGGCATTATGCACCAACCATCCCAGAGGTGCTGGAACAATTTTCAGAGTGGGGGTGCTGCCATCAATGTTAGATCACTGAAGTCACAGGGATTCTGAAAACTCAAAGCATCACACAAAGAACGAGTGTCGCAAATGAGCCACACCCATTCAGCAAGAGCATGCTACGGGTGCATGTTAGAGCACGCGCTCACAAATATATTAATAAAGCATGGTGTGGTAGTGCACAAGCATTAACAGCACATTTTCCACTGGCATGATCACTACATTTGCACAGACATACATACAGTTTTACCGATAAAACTGTATAGTGCACATATGGTAATGTGTGGAAATTGAGTATCAGAGAATATTTGTCATTTGCGCATCACTAAGTAAGTGTCTTAATTTATTTTGATCCTATTAAAGTCTGTGTTTCCATCACACTTCAGAATTACAAAAAAAGCGCTTAATTTGTTAATCCCAACTGCTTACTTATTTTGTTGTGTGTTAGAATCAATGACATCCTACAGTCCCGCTTTTCACACCAGCAAGGCTGTCATAGTTCACTTGACAAAATCCTCTCAGTTTGCAGTCAGAGAAAGAAAAGTAAACACCAATCTCCATGTAAAAAGAATACACAGCAATTTGTGAGAACACAAGCTTGACATTTGACTTCTGTCTCAGAACACACATAGCAAATCTGACAAGATAAAAACAAAATTTAATGTCATCTTTAATGCTCATTCTCTTTCAGAACTCTAACATGGTTATTTTGGGGGTTCTGCAGCACTCCTACTTCCAGCTCCTATGAACCAACCTGAATCCACCCAGGCCATTATGGTTTTATAGTGGTTATTTACAGTTTATGTGTCCTTCTCTGATGTACCAGAGAGGTATAATCAGTGATGGAGCAGGGTAAAAGAAATTTTTTTAACCTCCTAATAATTTACGTAAAATGATTAACAAACAAGTTTGTTTAAGTAAATAACCAACAATGTATGTTACATGTGAAGGGTTAAAGGTAACACGCTATTTTGTGTGCAAACTAATTTACTTATAATTGTTGACGTGGCTAACATAACCTAATATTTGCGTATTAATAGAATAATAAAATGCATGATTTGTGCTTTGAAAACAAAACGTGTAGTGGCAAAATAAAGCAATGGTAAGTAAGGACGGCTTTATATGTTGCTTTTTGCTAGGTAATACCTAATTGGGGTACGTAGAATGACGGGAGGGAAACGAAAGGGTTTATATTCTTTATTCTTAGCTATATTTTGTTTATCTTTATAAATAGTGCGCTTAGGCCTGTTGGGCAGCGATATAAAATGGCCACCATGAGCTAGAATACGCGTGCGCGAGGAGAAATATAGACAAGGAGAAAGGCCGTGAACAAGAATGACCACGTGATCGTTCCAAGAGCCTAGGATGAAAGTATGGTCAAGGCTATTGTGACCTTACTGAGTAAATGTGTGACGGGTCAGCAAGAAGCGTGAGAAGTCAAAAAGAATAAATGGACAAAAAGAACTGTTGAACCTAAAAAGTATCGGAAAGTGATACAAGTTGGACTGATCGAAGCGGATGAGTAATGTCACGAACTGTGGGAAACGATGCAAGTATGGACATTCCACAAAGAACTGGTTAGAACAAGGAAATATGATAAAAAGATGTATATGGACTCAAATGGACCAATTAGAGAGAATCTCGCCATAAAGATGCAACATTTTCACTTAGTAAGCTAGTATTAGGGTATAAGAAGACCTACTCTTGAGGGGAGGGGGTTAGCTGCTGCGGGTTGCTGTTAGATGAAGAGCTGATGCTGCTGCTGCTGCTATTTTATATTTTTGATTGAGCATAAGATGCGGTTTTTGGAGAACCTTTTTATTCTTAATAGATTTTTCAATTAGAACTATTAGACTTTATGCTTTAATTAATGCAAGGGAAAGGAACGAGAAGGCCTGTTTTCCAGGACAGATAGATAGATCTTTTGGGAGTTCTTGCGGTGACGAACTTTATTCTTCCATCTAATAGGTATGCATTGCAATTTCAATTTATTCATATAATGATGATAAATGTAATAATCTGAATAAACCTAAAAACGTATTCATGCTTCTAAACTTTATATAAACTTTATTATCCTTAAACTGACTCAGTGATTCTTTAGCTCAATGATTAATGTAAAATGTTAAAAGGTTTGTTGTGATTGAGCTGGTCTTAATCACCATCAACTGATTCCTACTAGTTGGTCCATCGACCAATGAGCGGAATACCTTAAAACAATGAGAAATATTATGTCGTGTTAAAAGAGGTATCCCGTCTCCTTCCAGCGAATCGTGTTACTGTTTTTCTCCTAGGTTACTGACGAAGGAAATCCAGGGAATAAATGAGTGAGTGAATGCATGTGCGGTGTTATGGGCCCCACCGTCATATGGATATAGGCTGTGTATTGGAGGGATAGTTGTACCTGGATGACCGAACCATATAGGAGAAGAATTTTTATTGTTAGCGCTGGATCAGATTTCTTGGTAGCAGAGTTATGGTTACTATAGATTAGTTTGGTGATTATTGATTATTTCATGTCTAACACTTTATGTTGTGTCGCGTTATGTTATATGTAAGTTGAAGTTTTCACGCTTCCGGGAAGTAGGAAGTGGAACACGTGTGGCAAGAGAAGTCACATGGAATAGTGCATTGTCTGAGTTCATATTGGTGATAACACAGGTTGTGTTATGATAGGGACATTTTCCGTATAAAAGGTGTGTGAGTGAAATAGCGACCGGTTTTCTTGTGAAACTCTGGCCTTAATTCTCAGGAGCAGTATAGTCTCCACATGTGTTTTATCCCCAGAGAAACGGGTTTACCGCTTGCTTGAAAGAAGGGTAAGGTAGAGGGAAGTGCTACTTTATCGGCGAAACAGAAAAATTCTGTGGTAACGTAGAGGTAAGCGCTGCCTACTGGAAAATACAGAATTCTTGTGTAATTGGACAAAAGCTATTTCTTTGGTTTAGCGAATCAGACAATGGAAATATGTTTTAAATGTTGTAACTAACGAAGAATTGTTAAAAAAGAAATTGCCGATAAATTTTGTAAAGGAGGGGTCAGGAGCAGAACTGACGTAGACAAAAGCCACGCTGGGATTGGACAGTGCGCTGTAGACAGAAACCGCTCTGATTGAGTGTTGGTGTGAGTCGCGCTAGGATTGGACGGATAGAATAGTGACGTGGAAGTTTATGATTGGAGTGTTGGTGTAAGTCGCGCTAGGATTGGTTGGAATAACGCATAGAGAACAGTGTTGAATTGCGGAACTTTTGAGGAGAAAAGAGATTGTGAATCATGTCGTATTATGAATATGGTAGAGAGAAAATGTCGTGGATGTCGAAAGTTAAGAACTTCTTTAAGAAAGACAAAAAGGTAGTGACTAGAGAGGGACAAGTAATTCCTCCACCGAAATCACCAGCTTCGCATATGATGCTGAAGTACGGATATCATACATGCATATGGTTAGAAAATTGGACAAAATATACTAAGAATGATGGAGAATTGGCTTTTCCTGAGAATGGTTCATTTAGTGTAGCTGTACTTCGGAATTTGAGAGAGAAAATGATAAAACTAGAACCTAGACCTAGACCGACACAGTTTGAAGCTTTAAGTGAATGGGAAGATGAAATGTATGAACGAGAGAGATTCAGAGGATTGAAGAATCATGAGTTTGTGCCTGGAAGGTTATGGGGGTTGAATCATGAGGACAGACTAAAGCGTTGGAGATGTGCTAATATGACAGGAGGTTTGTTTCCAGCTTTTACAGTTGAGGAAGAAGCAAAGAGAAAGTGTACAGAGAAAAAGAAACATGTGGTTACGGAAATGTATGGATATGGTGGTAGTGAAACGGAAGATGAATTGCTGGAAGATATTTTAAACAGAAACCCACCTCCATACCAACAGACTTCTGCGGTGGTGACACCTAATGCACCGCCAATGGAAACTTGGAGGAATAAAAATCCCGAACGAGGATATGAGATAAATAGGTCACAAGATCAATTAAAAACTTCACAAAATGAGGAGATAGAAAGTGACAAAACAACTGAATTAGCAAAAACCACAAGAGAATTAACTGAAAAGATAAGAGAATTAACAAAGAATATGGAAGCTGTAACTGTACCAGTAACGATAGGTCCAGTAATGCCAGTTTTTGAGAATCAGAAAATTGATGAACGTTCTTTAGTGATTCCTATGAATTCACATTTGCAAAGAAGGAGAGAAGGGATGGAACTGGACAATGAAGGTGCACACCATTTGGTTAGTACCTATAGACCAAGCCCACCTACTAATTTGACAATAAATGAGACTGAGTTCAGGAGAATACCTATGGTAACGGAGTCTGCATCAGAGACACCAGAAAGGAGTAACAATTGGATAGAATTAAATAGTACGCCTGTAGGTCCAACTCCAGATGAATTAAACGAATGGATGAAAACGCTAAAAACGAAAGAGACAGAAGTAAAACCACTAGATGTAATTAGGTTAAAAATAGACATGGAAGAATTGATTTTAGGAACGATTGGTACAGAAAAATTGAAAAGTTATCAGGATGACGAGATTATGTTTTTGTGCAAGAGTATTACATGGAGAGCTAGAAATTTACATGACAAATTAGAAGAGACAGCGATTGAACTAGGAGTAGATTTGCAAAAGTGAGAACGTTGCAGAAACCATATAGAGTAGATTTTTGTGAGAAAGATATAGAGAATCTGAACACATCAGGACGATTGACCCAAATAAAAGAATTAATTGTTTTGCTGAGAAAATGGGGTGATGTGGATAGATGGAGAAGTAGATGGACGAAAAAGAATGAGAAAGTAACAGTTTAATAAAGCATCTTTGGCTTTTGCAGTAACAGATAAGGAACCAATTGTAAGGGAGTACCCGATGAGAGAAACTCCAGGAGGTAGTTATGTACATGTTCCATGGTCTAGACAGGATATACTGTCATTTACAAATGATTTCCCAAAGTTGAGAGAGAAGCCCATAGAATGGTACAGACAAGTGGAGAGATTTGTTAAAGTTTCAAAGGTGTTGTGGATAGATTTGGATGGATTGTTTGATATAGTAGTACCAGCTGATTTGTGGACAGAATGTAAGATTACTATTGATTGGCCAACTGTAGAATATCCAAGGGATGCTAAAACAGGAGCGCCAGGACCAGAAGTAATGAGGAAGTATGACCAAGTAATTACCTTTTTGAAAAATAAGATTCCACCTAAAGAAACGGATTGGGTAAAGATAGACAGAACCACGCAGGAAAGTAAAGAATCAGTGCATGCATATTATGAGAGGCTATTGTTAGTTTTTAAACAGTAGTGGCTATGAGACACTAAATGAGAAGGATATGAGTCAATTTGTATATAGATTTGTATATAGACTGAAACCGGAGATAAGTGAAATGATTAAGCAGCATATGATTTGTTGGCAGAATAGCACAGTTGACGAGGTTTTGAGATATGCTAAGTATTGCAGTGATGATATTGAGAGTAGACAGCGTAAATTGAAAGAGAAAACCATGTGGGCACAGGTGAAAGTTGCAGAGAAGCAAGAAGCTCAATTGAACAATACAGTTAATGAAGCAGGACAGGCTAGATTTAGACCAAATATAGGCAAAGGAAAAGGACAAATGAGCATAGATGAGGCAAAGAAAAAGTGGCCATGCCACAACTGCGGAAAGCTAGGGCATTGGAGAAACGAGTGTAAATTTCCTCCAAAACTTAATGCGGAAAATCAATCATTAAATCCACAGGTGCAGAGTGAGATAGTTACTCCACAGAGTCAGGTGGCACAACCACCACTTCCCAAGAGTGTTAACCAACAGAAATTCAGTGCAGAAACAGGATTCTACGGAGGAGAGCAGGTAACACAGTTGCCGCGGGCAGCTGCCATTTCTCAATATTGGTTACGACAGGATGATGATGAGACGGATGAAAGCCTCTGACGGTGCCTAGGAGAGGTGGAAGAGTGCGTGCTTGGCGCAACTCTAGAGGTAGATCAAGCAGGTCCATTTGTAGTTGGAGAAGTGAATGGTGCAAATGTAACATTCCTTGTGGACACTGGAGCTACCCGTTCTACTGTTAGGTCAGTGGAAATTCCAAACCTTCCTCTCTCAGGTGAACATATCCAAGTAGTTGGAGTATCGAATCAGCAAATTAAGACGCCTCTTACTAAACTAGTGGAGGTAAAGATTGGTCCATTTAGTGAAATGCACCGATTTGTGGTGTTTGATTGCAGTCCTGTGAACCTATTAGGACGCGATCTATTGTGCAAAATGAATTGCACTATTTATTGTACTCCAGATGGAATTGCATTTCAGACCCCAGATGAAGATGTACTGTATAAAATGACAATGGTACATTTGGAACCAGAAGTAAATGATTTGTTTCCTGTATTTGATGCAGAGAAAATCCCAATTGAACTAAAAGAGACAGTGGAAGAGAAAGTGTGGGATTTTACAGGAGAAGATATAGGGTTAATGAAAGGAGTAGACCCTGTTAAAATATCCGTAAAAGAGGGAACGAGTTACCCAAATACGCCCCAGTATAAATTGACACCAGAAATAATTGAAGGAATAACGCCAGTAATAAATAAAATGATTGAACAAGGGATTCTAAAAGAAATCATGAGCAGTCCATGTAATTCGCCAATAATGGGACTGAAAAAGCCAAACGGAACATATAGGATTGTACAGGATTTGAGGAAGGTAAGCAAAATTGTTGTGCCTTGTTGCCCAATAGTACCGAACCCTGCTGTGATTCTATATCAGATTCCACGCGAAGCAGAATGGTACACAGTAATTGATTTATGCCATGCATTTTTCTCTATTCCATTGCATCCAGATAGCCAGCCATTATTTGCGTTCAGGTTCGGAGAGCGTATTTTGGCATGGTGCCGAATTCCTCAAGGGTACACAGAAAGCCCTCGATCTTTAATCAGATTTTAAAGAAATCCTTGGAAGATTTAAAAATGCCAGAAAAGTCAGTAATGGTTCAGTATATTGATGACCTACTGGTGGCATCAAAAACGAAGGAAGCATGTGTCAATGATACAATTGCTTTGCTGAATCATTTAGCCAAAAGAGGACATAAAGGGGCCGATTCCGATCTCGGCCGGTAGGGCTCCGAATCGGATTCGGCTTTACCGGATCCGATTCGGAGCCCTGTTTCCCGACCGAACCGTACGCGGGTCCGGCCGAGCGAGTACGATGCGAAATCGCCGACCGACTCGTCCGGGCGTCCCGACAGCTCCGACCGACTCGCTCGGACTCGAACCGCTCCGACCGACTCGCTCGGACTCGACTCACACCGCGCAATGGAGACGTTTCCCGGCCGGGTAAGTACGATGCGCGCCGCGAGCAGTCCGACCGAGCCGCGCACTCCGGCTCGTAAGAGCTGTCGGAGCCGTACTTTGGGGGTCCGTGTCGGACCCCAGTACGCGTAGCCGCGCGAGTCGCACACAGGGGGGACCCATGGGTCCCCTCTACCTGTGCGTGTACGGCGCGAACCGCTCGCCGCGTACCCGCTGTAGGGGCGCCCTTGTCCGACTCGCACTCCATTGAGTCAATGGGAGCCCGCGTACGCGTTGTACGACCGGCTCCCATTGACATCAATGGAGTCCGACCGACTCGAGTCCGATAACATACGGACGCATCGTACTCGTTCGGTCGGACTGCACGGGTCCGATTCGGTCGGAAATCTCTCCGGATCCGGCTCGGTCGGAGAAATTTCCGGCCCGAATCGGAATCGACCCCAAAGTGTCCCCATCAAAATTGCAGTTTTGTCAACAAGAAGTCCAATATTTAGGGCATAAAATTGAGAAAGGAGTGCGAAAGGTAATGACCGAGAGAATAAAAATGATTCAAGGAATGAGAGCTCCAATGACGCAAAGAGAGGTAAGAATGTTTTTGGGAATGGTTGGATATTGTCGACAATGGATAAGTGGTTTTTCTTTGATCAAAAAACCTTTGCAAAAACTGACAAAGAAGGATGTTAAAGATCCTTTTGAAATGAATGATGAGGAAATGAAAGCATTCAGAGAGCTGAAAAAGAAATTGTGTGAAGCTCCAGCCTTGGGAATGCCTGACTATGAGAAAGACTTTGAGTTGTATTGCAGTGAAAGAGATGGATGTGCGTTTTCAGTCTTGGTACAGAGACATGGAACTATGAAAAGACCTATTGCATATTTTTCAGCTGTTTTAGACCCTGTAGCAAAAGCGTTGCCTGGATGTTTGAAAGCAGTTGCTGCTACTTGTGTGAGTCTGGAACAGAGTGAAGGCATAGTGATGGGATATCCACTGAGAGTATATGTCCCACATTCTGTGGAAATTCTCTTGACACGAACGAAAACCCAATACATGACACATAGTCGGCTGACTAGGTATGAAAAGGTAATTTTGAGTGCAGATAATGTGACCATTGACAGATGCATGAATGTGAATCCTTCGACATCATTGCCAGATGAAGAGAGTGTGATTGAAATGGATGAAGTGGATCATGACTGTCTGAATGTGCTTGAATATTGTACAAAACCGAGACCAGATATAAGAGATGAGCCTTTAAAGGAATCAGATTATATTCTGTTCATGGATGGCTCATGTTTGAGAACAAATGATGGAGTTCTAAGTGCAGCATATGCAGTTTGCACAGTAGCAACTGTAATGGAAGCATCTTGTCTGAAAGGGATACGGTCTGCCCAGGTAGCAGAACTAATAGCTCTGATTCAAGCCTGCAAGTTGGGAAGAAATGTACGGGTTACAATTGTGATGGATAGCCAATACGGTTTTGGAGTTGTGCATGACTTTGGTCAGATATGGTCACAAAGAGGTTTCTTGACTTCTGCAGGAACGCCTATTAGAAATGGAGATTTTGTGAAAAAACTGCTTGAGGCGATACTGCTGCCTAAACAGATTGCTGTCGTGAAGTGCAATGCACATAAAAATGGGGAAGACTACATAACTGTCTGCAATAAGTATGCTGATGAGATTGCACAGTACTGTGCAAAGAATGTGGTTTCTTTGAACAGGAACCGAGAAAGAGAGCATATTTCATGACCTTTGCTTTTTACTAACCCTGTTGAGACATGGGATGAGGTGAGACAATTACAGGAAGCAGCAGATGAAGAGGAGAAAGATACTTGGTTAAAAGCGGGATGTAGAAAAAATGAGGAAAATGATGTTTGGGGTTACAGAGATGAAAGACCAGTTATGCCTGATAGCATGATTTCTGACATGGCACGGATGTACCATGGACAAGCCCATATTGGGAGAGACTCAATAATCAGACTTTTTAGACAAACATGGTATAATCCAAAATTCAGAGCCATAGCTGAGAGTCTTTGTCAAAGATGTCTTGTTTGTCAACAGTTAAATCCAGGACGGAAGACAGTAGTGAGTCTAGGAACAATAGGACGAGAAGGAGGTCCGTTCACTAGAATGCAAATGGATTTCATAGAAATGCCACCGAGCAATAGACTAAGGTATGTCCTTGTAGTTGTCTGTTTGTTTTCCCATTGGGTGGAAGCATACCCGACCAGAAGGAATGATGGAATCACGGTAGCAAAACTTATGCTGCGAGAATTCATTCCAAGGTATGGTTTTCCAGTCACGATTGAAACAGATAGAGGAACACATTTCCAAAACGAATTAATTCAACTGATTTGTGAAGCACTTAGTATTAAACAGAAACTGCATTGTGCATACAGACCAGAGGCTTCTGGAATAGTAGAGCAAGTGAATGGAACAATTAAGAACAGGCTAGGAAAAATGTGTCAAGCCACAGGACTCAAATGGCCAGATGCCTTGCCATTAGTGTTAATGACAATCAGAAGTATTCCGGAAAGGAAAACTGGACTCAGTCCACATGAGATAATTATGGGACGAGCAATGAGACAAGCACATGTACCTGTCAACAAACTACTGACTATAACTGATGATCTGGTGCTGGATTATTGCAAAGGATTGGCTGATGTGGTGCGTTCTGTGTTTCATCAGGTTGGACCGGATGCAACCACTCTCGAAAGAAAACCAGCTCACGATTTGAATCCAGGAGATTGGGTCCGCATAAAAGTCCATAGAAGAAGAAACTGTTTGGTTCCTCGCTGGGACAAACCGCGACAGGTGATACTGGTAACAACCACTGCAGTCAAATGTGCAGGAGTGAAACACTGGGTGCATGCCAGCCACACCATCAGAGTTCCAGAACCTGAAGATCGACATGTGAGTCGACATCTGGAAGTATTGAATAACAGTTCAGCATCGGAAGAAGAAACGAACAGGGTGCCAGAACCTGAAGATCGACCTGTAAGTCGACATCTGGAAGACCCAACTACGAGTGCAACGACAGAAGGAGTGGAGGAAATAGCTGAAGTTCCAGAATTTGAAGATCGACATGTGAGTCGACATCTGGAAATATCAGACACCAGTTCAGAATCTGATACAGATCATTCGGATTGTGATGAAAATCTGAAGAGAAATTGGAAATTTGAAAGCATAAGAGAAGAGACTGAGCACAAAGATAGTGACAGTGAGCAACCAAGTACAAATTGTGGAAAAAATCCTTCGGAGTTAATATTAATAGATGAAGAAGGGAGAGTTTCAAACAAAAAGTTAGAAAAATCGGAAGATCCCCGAGGAGCAATAGGGACAGATAGCCAAACAAAAGAACAGGGAAATTTAGAAGCAGATAGAGAAATTAACACAAATTCGGAAGAACACCGAGGAGGGACAGAAGTAGGTGAACGAAGGAAAATAAGAAAAGAACCACAAGTAAAAGGAGAAAATGAAATTATAAGATTCAAAATAAGAGACAATAAAGAAAAAACTGAAACAGAGTCTGAAGAAAGTGGAGAAGAAAGAAAACAAAAACTAGAGTCAAGAAAGAGAACCTGGAAAGCAGAAAGAGAGGAAAAAGAAAGTGAGAAAAAAAGGCCAAGAAAAGGAGACAATTGGCCCAACGAAGTAAGAAAACTAAGATACAGGATCATAAGGCTAGATGGAAAAAGTGCTGAACAAGTGAATGAAATAACAAGTCAAAAAGAGCAAGACTAACAAAGTGGAAAACACTTGCAGAAAACGAAAAGAGTAAAGAAAGTAAATCTGAAGTATAGATCACCTGAGTGGTTGTACCTTGCTTTAACTGATATCAAAGAAGAAGAGAACACTTACGAGAACCCAGAACAAAGAAACCTAATGGGTGAAGGTGAAGTGCAACAAACTTGAAGAAATTTAAACGAATTTCTACCGGAGTTGTCGAAATACTGGATTTGACAAAGAAAGAATTCTGAAAAGAATCAAAAGAAAGTACCAAACGAAGACAAAATTAAGAGTGCAGGGTGGCTAAGAAGTCATTTCTGAGGTGTGGTGACACATTTTCCCTGTACATAATATAAATAGGTTATAGAACAAAATGGAAGATACTAAAGATAGAAAATGTAGATGTGAGTTTTTAAGAAGATGGTGTAAGATGTGCTTCTTTTGTACAGGATTATTAATGATAGTGTGGGTGGTTTTAGCAATCACTATTCCAATTAGTTTAGCTGTAGAAGAAACGTCTAATCACACAGAGAAAGAAAAAGGAGCTAACATTCAAGAAACAGCTATATTAAAAGGTAGTGCAGAATTACATAAAGACAAATCAATAACAGATTTTTCAAAGAATGTATTTACAAAATTATTATATGAGTATGTAGAAACAATGGATGTAAGAGATTGTTATGTTTGTATGCAATTGCCTGCGTCTGTAGCAGAGGGTGTGACTTATCATCACCTTCCTTTGACGTATGGAATAACATGTAGTGTTTTAGCAAGTTTATTTTATAAGACAGGAAGATTAGAATATTATTACACTGATATAGATAAGATTTTTGCGAACATTTCTGTATTTCCTGAACTAAACAAAGTGAAAGAGGGAAAAACGTTTGGTGAATTTTTCATAGAAGAGAAGATTTTAACATTAGATAATATAGTTAAAAACAACCTTACCTGTGAGTTAAAGAAAGAAGAAAAGGTATTTTTAGAGATGGTAGAGGATAGAAGAGCGAAATTTCAAAGAAAAGTGATAGAGACAAAAACACCTCTTTGGGTGTTTGAGGAAGACAATCATGACAAGAAAAAGACAAATGCAGCTATGACTCTGGATTGGCCCCAACAGGGAAGGTTGTGCATTAGAAGAAATAGAACAAGATATGACTATTATTTCGTGGGTTCTAGTGACTGCCATGACAATTATCAAATTTTAGGCGGATGGGGATTCAAAGGGGGAAAAGATCCAATATTTCCAGGGATCTATTATGTTTGCGGTAATAGGGCTTATTACAGGTTGCCGGACCATTGGTATGGGTCATGTTATTTAGGCCTGGTCTTTCCAAAGATTTTTCATATGGATAGAACAGAAAAAGGAACACACGAAATGATAAATACCTTTACACGTAGAAAAAGGGAAAGTTTTTCAGAAATAGTAGGTGATATTTTTGGTGCATTGATACCAGCAGTGGGAATATCTTTGAATGCATTTAAAATTCGGAAATTATCCACAGTGGTAGATCGTTTATCTACAGATACTGCTGGAGGGTTCTTGATGGTAAATACCGAGATGGTTGCCATGAGAGCTATGGTAATGCAAAATCGACTTGCCCTTGACATTCTTTTGGCAAAAGAGGGTGGAGTCTGTGGAATGCTGAAAGTCCAAAATTGTTGCACTTACATTCCAGATAAAAGTGAAAATATACAAAAGTATATAAAGAATATTACAAGTTTGCACAAAGAACTTGTTCCACTGGAGGTTGAAAGTGCGTTTGGAAAACTTGGTAAAGGGTTTTCTTCAGTAATAAATTGGTTTACTAGAATGAGTGGATTAATAATAGGGAAAGTTATAATAATAGCAACCATGATAATAATAATAATTTTAGTGCTGAAGCTTGTAATTACATGTATAAAGAAAAGAAGAAGACAGAATAGAATAGAAAAAGAAAAGATAAACAAGGAGAGAGAGAGAGAGAGAGAAATGGGTGAAATAGAGCTAGAAGAAATAAAAGAGAACATGTACAAGAAGACCAAGAGACAAGTTGAAAGGGATACAGTTGTGTAAACTAACAAAAACAAACGGATCAAGAAATATGCTGTCTGCTAGAATTGTGTAACTTGGGTTTTGTGGTGATATTAAAAATCACCAAAGGGGGAAGTTGATGGAGCAGGGTAAAAGAAATTTTTTTAACCTCCTAATAATTTACGTAAAATGATTAACAAACAAGTTTGTTTAAGTAAATAACCAACAATGTATGTTACATGTGAAGGGTTAACGGTAACACGCTATTTTGTGTGCAAACTAATTTACTTATAATTGTTGACGTGGCTAACATAACCTAATATTTGCGTATTAATAGAATAATAAAATGCATGATTTGTGCTTTGAAAACAAAACGTGTAGTGGCAAAATAAAGCAATGGTAAGTAAGGGACGGCTTTATATGTTGCTTTTTGCTAGGTAATACCTAATTGGGGTACGTAGAATGACGGGAGGGAAACGAAAGGGTTTATATTCTTTATTCTTAACTATATTTTGTTTATCTTTATAAATAGTGCGCTTAGGCCTGTTGAGCAGCGATATAAAATGGCCGCCATGAGCTAGAATACGCGTGCGCGAGGAGAAATATAGACAAGGAGAAAGGCCGTGAACAAGAATGACCACGTGATCGTTCCAAGAGCCTAGGATGAAAGTTTTGGTCAAGGCGGGAAACAACCTTTAGAACGCATGCATTACATCGCATGCCATTAGATTGTTTTACAACGAAAGTCGTTACAACGACTTTGCACTGAGGGCGCTATAGGACAAGGAGTAGTTTAAATTACTATCCAACACCTTCCCTACTGTACGTAGGCTGGAGTTGGAATAGTAAATTAAACTACTCCTAAGTCCAGCGCCCTCCAACGCAAGTCGTTGTAACGACTTGCGTTGTTAAAACCGCGATCTAATGGCATGCGATGTAATGCATGCGTTCTATCGTCATACATCCGGTCAAGGCTATTGTGACCTTACTGAGTAAATGTGTGCCAAGACGGGTCAGCAAGAAGCGTGAGAAGTCAAAAAGAATAAATGGACAAAAAGAACTGTTGAATCTAAAAAGTATCGGAAAGTGATACAAGTTGGACTGATCGAAGCGGATGAGTAATGTCACGAACTGTGGGAAACGATGCAAGTATGGACATTCCACAAAGAACTGGTTAGAACAAGGAAATATGATAAAAAGATGTATATGGACTCAAATGGACCATTTAGAGAGAATCTCGCCATAAAGATGCAACATTTTCACTTAGTAAGCTAGTATTAGGGTATAAGAAGACCTACTCTTGAGGGGAGGGGGTTAGCTGCTGCGGGTTGCTGTTAGATGAAGAGCTGATGCTGCTGCTGCTATTTTATATTTTTGATTGAGCATAAGATGCTGTTTTTGGAGAACCTTTTTATTCTTAATAGATTTTTCAATTAGAACTATTAGACTTTATGCTTTAATTAATGCAAGGGAAAGGAACGAGAAGGCCTGTTTTCCAGGACAGATAGATAGATCTTTTGGGAGTTCTTGCGGTGACTAACTTTATTCTTCCATCTAATAGGTATGCATTGCAATTTCAATTTATTCATATAATGATGATAAATGTAATAATCTGAATAATAAACCTAAAAACTTATTCATGCTTCTAAACTTTATATAAACTTTATTATCCTTAAACTGACTCAGTGATTCTTTAGCTCAATGATTAATGTAAAATGTTAAAAGGTTTGTTGTGATTGAGCTGGTCTTAATCACCATCAACTGATTCCTACTAGTTGGTCCATCGACCAATGAGCGGAATACCTTAAAACAATGAGAAATATTATGTTGTGTTAAAAGAGGTATCCCGTCTCCTTCCAGCGAATCGTGTTACTGTTTTTCTCCTAGGTTACTGACGAAGGAAATCCAGGGAATAAATGAGTGAGTGAATGCATGTGCGGTGTTATGGGCCCCACCGTCATATGGATATAGTCTGTGTATTGGAGGGATAGTTGTACCTGGATGACCGAACCATATAGGAGAAGAATTTTTATTGTTAGCGCTGGATCATCAGCTTAGCACTGATAGCTATTACTAGCAACAAATCATGCACGAAGAAAATCTAAATACTGAAAAAATAGGGCAATGGTTGAGGCCTCTGACAGTCCTTGCCTAAATGCAAACTGAACCTTTCCTGTTTTCCAGGATAGGGGAGAGCCAATTCATTACTTTAGAAAGGCCTGCATAATGCTTCCCAAGTACGCTATTAGAATCTTGTAGTCAGTAGTACTAAAAGTAGCAAAATAAGCATCACCACTATCAATGATGCACCCCTCTGCATGCCTCTATAAACAACTGATCCTTAACATCAAAGAAGGACTCTAACTTGGTGAAAACCAAAATGGCAGCCCCTTAACAACATGGGCGCCATCTATGTGACCTGTCCTCAGCAGCTAATTAATTATTGTGCCACAGGACAGAGGCCAGGATCTATGATATTTCAATTTTCTTGAGGATGCCTTAGTACAGATAGCCTTCCCCCTAGAGTAGTTCCTAAATTTAGAGCACTACCTCTCTCGTAATGACTTAGGTTGTATTGGTAAGGCTGAATCAAAACCTTTATATATTGCTGTGGGTTGGGAGGTGCGTCTTGTAGTTCTTTGGCACAGATGAACAGCAAAGATTCCAATGTAGATGCATAGTGAGAAGGATGCCATTCCCTAATTCTAACAAGAAGAGTGTGGGTAGAACTGATTAATAAGTGAATGACTATACAACACTAATTATCTGTTAGAAAATTAATTGTATGCTGACGACTGAAAGCAAAGAATTGTGAAAAGATCTGGTCATAGAAGAAAGGAAGCAGAGAAGATGCCTTAGGATGATTCATATTCTGTTTATTACATTTCAGGAGCATTTTGCTTTAAGGGAGTTTTTCAGTTAGGAACGGTGTTGACAAAAAGTTCGGGACTGAATGGGGTTTCACTTATTATTGGTACCCTGCTTGGCGGAAAGCTGCAGTTTCCTTCACTCCATTTATTACCGTGACATGTTTTTTCATGGGGCTGAATAGGTAATATTTCCTTCTTAGTTAAATCCGGAGTTAAGTGTTAAACAGTTGGGCACGTGGAACAAAGCAGTGAACAAGAGTTTGTTTTGAGTTTATTACAGAAATGCAGGGAAATGTATCAAACCTTCCAAATAGTTCAGATCATGAATCCTTATGAACTAATGTTAATTGATAGAAGGAAAGATGTCTTCTTTAATACTATAAGCATTATGTACTTGGTTGATCTATTAAAGTTAAATAGAATGATATAGGCCTATTTTGTGAGTGGACAGTATTTTGTTGACTGGCCTCTAAGTATTCAAATTCAAAGGTATGATGATGTCTTTGCCCATCACTATATCTTTATCTATAGCTATATCAGTATCAGTATCTATTTATCTCTCACTCTCTCTCTCTCCACACATATATATATATATATATATATATATCCCAAAAGTTACTTCAGCAGATAAGGCTGCACTCCATTACAGGTGAGGAAACATCCTTTATTTGAATAAGACAGGCAGCTTCCAATCCCGTATTTCAGTCCTCTTGGCTTACGCGTTTCAAAGAAATCCCTTCTTCTTCAGAGCCAAAGTGAGCAGTTTGGAAATTTGTGTGCGTGACCCCAGGACCCTGCGTGCTCATTAGATTACACATGGGCCTCCGGTGGGCCCCTTCATTTAAATCCATTCGCATTGCACGCTGGTAACTGAAGTCATTAATTATGCATGATTTTTGCCCTCCGGTGGGTTCCAATGCTCACTGTAATACTAGGACAAATTAAGCAGCCCACATTGGGCCTCTGGATTGGACTCTGCCTGGCTGATTTAACAAACCTGTAGCGCCGCATTCAAAGTGCATTTTCACCTCGAGTGGCCCCATATGTGATGTCAGAGGGGGGGTGCGTCGCCTCCACGGCCTGAAGTCGCCGTGTAACATATCCCAAAAGTTACTTCAGCAGATAAGGCTGCACTCCATTACAGGTGAGGAAACATCCTTTATTTGAATAAGACAGGCAGCTTCCAATCCCGTATTTCAGTCCTCTTGGCTTACGCGTTTCAAAGAAATCCCTTCTTCTTCTTCAGAGCCAAAGTGAGCAGTTTGGAAATTTGTGTGCGTGACGCCAGGACCCTGCGTGCTCATTAGATTACACATGGGCCTCCGGTGGGCCCCTTCATTTAAATCCATTCGCATTGCACGCTGGTAACTGAAGTCATTAATTATGCAAGATTTTTGCCCTCCGGTGGGTTCCAATGCTCACTGTAATACTAGGACAAATTAAGCAGCCCACATTGAGCCTCTGGATTGGACTCTGCCTGGCTGATTTAACAAACCTGTAGCGCCGCATTCAAAGTGCATTTTCACCTCGAGTGGCCCCATATGTGATGTCAGAGGGGGGGTGCGTCGCCTCCACGGCCTGAAGTCGCCGTGTAACATGTCCCAAAAGTTACTTCAGCAGATAAGGCTGCACTCCATTACAGGTGAGGAAACATCCTTTATTTGAATAAGACAGGCAGCTTCCAATCCCGTATTTCAGTCCTCTTGGCTTACGCGTTTCAAAGAAATCCCTTCTTCTTCTTCAGAGCCAAAGTGAGCAGTTTGGAAATTTGTGTGCGTGACCCCAGGACCCTGCGTGCTCATTAGATTACACATGGGCCTCCGGTGGGCCCCTTCATTTAAATCCATTCGCATTGCACGCTGGTAACTGAAGTCATTAATTATTCATGATTTTTGCCCTCCGGTGGGTTCCAATGCTCACTGTAATACTAGGACAAATTAAGCAGCCCACATTGAGCCTCTGGATTGGACTCTGCCTGGCTGATTTAACAAACCTGTAGCGCCGCATTCAAAGTGCATTTTCACCTCGAGTGGCCCCATATGTGATGTCAGAGGGGGGGTGCGTCGCCTCCACGGCCTGAAGTCGCCGTGTAACATGTCCCAAAAGTTACTTCAGCAGATAAGGCCGCACTCCATTACAGGTGAGGAAACATCCTTTATTTGAATAAGACGGGCAGCTTCCAATCCCGTATTTCAGTCCTCTTGGCTTACGCGTTTCAAAGAAATCCCTTCTTCTTCTTCAGAGCCAAAGTGAGCAGTTTGGAAATTTGTGTGCGTGACCCCAGGACCCTGCGTGCTCATTAGATTACACATGGGCCTCCGGTGGGCCCCTTCATTTAAATCCATTCGCATTGCACGCTGGTAACTGAAGTCATTAATTATGCATGATTTTTGCCCTCCGGTGGGTTCCAATGCTCACTGTAATACTAGGACAAATTAAGCAGCCCACATTGAGCCTCTGGATTGGACTCTGCCTGGCTGATTTAACAAACCTGTAGCGCCGCATTCAAAGTGCATTTTCACCTCGAGTGGCCCCATATGTGATGTCAGAGGGGGGGTGCGTCGCCTCCACGGCCTGAAGTCGCCGTGTAACATGTCCCAAAAGTTACTTCAGCAGATAAGGCCGCACCCCATTACAGGTGAGGAAACATCCTTTATTTGAATAAGACAGGCAGCTTCCAATCCCGTATTTCAGTCCTCTTGGCTTACGCGTTTCAAAGAAATCCCTTCTTCTTCTTCAGAGCCAAAGTGAGCAGTTTGGAAATTTGTGTGCGTGACCCCAGGACCCTGCGTGCTCATTAGATTACACATGGGCCTCCGGTGGGCCCCTTCATTTAAATCCATTCGCATTGCACGCTGGTAACTGAAGAAACTTGCACTTTAAATGCGGCGCTACAGGTTTGTGAAATCAGGGTTTGTTAAATTGTGATCAAGGCCGCATGTCTGGCGGCCGAAACGCGTCACTTTTGGACATAGATGTGTGAATAAACCCATCTGTTGAATACTTCTGCCTTTGGAGTCTGTGCCTGTGGTGTTGCGCTGCTGCTGCTGCCGTAGTGGATACATTCCTGGGATTTTCGTGGTGATATATATATATATACATACATACATACATACACTGTCGATGGCTAAATAAAAGGACTACTTACAACCTGCAGTGACCTGGCTGTGCTGTTTTCTTCTATGCCCTCGGATCTGGGGGGCCATTATCATTGAAGAGCTTTGGATCTATATATATATCCAAAGCACAGCCCATACCCCCCCACCGAGCATTCTGAAGGCCCTATGAACCCCATCCCGCTGACCGTTCTTAGCTTTTTGGGTAGGTGGCTTGGTCCCCCCCCCCCCTAAGCTGTAGTATGGTCCTGGGCCTGATTTCTTTTTTGTAAGGGCGGCATGGGCCCCCCCGCATTGAGCCATACTGCGGCCCCAGGGACCCAATCACCCAGGGCTCTAACTATGGCAGCAGTAATGCTCGCCCCAGGCGGGAGCAAACATTTACTTGTGCACAAGAATGTTTGCTTCCACTGCGGGTGCAGAGTTAAAATCTGCTCCCACAGAGCAGGAGCATAGTTGTTGCCTACTCTCGCCACCACCGGGGGCATACGTTATAGTTACTTGAGAGCTCACATCATGGTTACATAAATTAACTTTAACTCATGAATTTCAGTGTTTTTTAAGTTTTAAATGTTATGATGAAACAGATATTGTCACTTAACTATAATCTGTTTTTAGCACTTGGATTTTTCAGTGAATTTATAAGGTTTTTTTGAATACCTAACTATAATTTATCACTTTAACCTCTGTTTTTTTCAGTGAATATATATAGACAGACAGACAGACAGATAGATAGATCTGAAACAGGAAAAGTGGAGGCACTATGTTTAATAGAGATTACATAAATTACACAACGTTTGACCATTGTAGAGAATGACACCTTACACACTGGGATAGCCATGTGGATAATAGCTCATGTTAACTGAGCCAGAAGGAACTTGGAGCATGACCCACTCTCCAATACTGTGCAGTTTTTTTAAACTGAAAAAGTAATGCGACTTGGGCCCTTTTGGTAACATCATTCAGAGACATGTTGGTGTTATTAGGATGTAAGTGTGATTGGTGTCATATTATTTCTGCTAGAGGTGCAGCAGAGGAGAAGGTGCTGAAATCACGTCAGGGTTTTGATGCAATAAAACCGCTTAAGACCCTTAGATAGTTATTCACCCAAACTTAGGGCCTGATTCACCAAGGTAAACTGAGACGAAAGTCTAGGTTTACGACTTTCGGTATTCACAAAGGGCATTTACGAGTAGGAAAGTTAGACTTTTGGCTCAGTTTAACTTAAGTTTTTTATCAGTTAGAGTTAAGACCAAAACTTAAGTTAAACTGACACAAAAGTCTAACTTTACTACTCATAAATGCCCTATGTGAATACCTAAAGACGTAAAGTTAGACTTTCATCTCAGTTTACCTTTTTGAATCAGGCCCTTAAAGTTTTAGCTTAAACATGTTGGCGGAGTATCAGAACCTCAGACAGTGTTATTGGAAGCCTCTGGTGTCTCTGAAGAGCAATGGGAGGTTGTCACATCGCTGTCATTCCTTCTTTCAGTCACTTAGGGAGAAGGTGATCCTAGGTTGGACAGAAAGCACTGTGCAGAAACCAAATATAGCTACCTCACACAAAGCAGGAGAAATCTAGGTGTTCATTTGCATTAGGAGAAAAGGTGTAGGTGTAGTGGCATGACTATAGGCTGCGTATCTATATAGCGACAATGTACTCGATCCATTTGAGGCGGAAGACACCGAGGCATCCATGGAACATCTGCCGCTCCTTTATGTGAAACACTGCCTGCTGTGCTTTCCTGACCGATAAGTGATGATGGTGGAGTTGCATGTGGCCCCCTGAAGGAGCCTGGGAGTTGCAAATAAGTGTACTGCATCATAGACGATCATTCGAAGGCGAAGGGATAGCGATCATGGCCATAACCGTGAATCATACTGAGCAAATAACACAGCAAAGAGGCAATGCCTTCTCCTGGACTAGACCTGAAACTCACATTGGACCTCGATCCCCCAGGCGTGGCAGAATAACAGGGAGAGAAGTGTACAGACAATGGACTGAGCATGAGATCATCCATGGCGAATGGTGAGGGTGGGCATCAGGGAGCATACTAAAGATATATAGCCTGCGATGACAAGGGCCTAGGTCTCTTTCCCCATGTGGACTTTGGTGAGGATCCTCACTATACAAGCAGCCAATGTTTCAGTAGGCGAGTGTGGGATGACCGACAAGCGTGTGATTGCCAAATCTAGCTCTGAGGATGGAGGTATGCCGGCTCAGATTGAGGGCGTGGGAGGAGGAATACCTCCTTGGGCCTGCTGGACACCACATGATTCTTTGGCTGAGAGTTTATAGCTCAAGCAAACCTAGAAGCTGCTGCCAGTAGGATGAAATCGAGGGACAAAACTGCGCTAAGTCAAATTAGTTAAGCCACACCTTGCAGCCGACTGACACTTTGCAATGGCAAAAGTTCAGAGAAGGTCAGGAAGTTGCACGTTTTCAAAATCAGTGTCTCAGCTTCCTCCTGTACTATTAGATGGAGCTATAGAAGTAACACAATTCTTGTAGATTAATTTTCTACAGTCGCAGCAATGCTGGGTGGACTTTAAATACTGCTTGCTGGGTTCTAATACATCTTTACTGCACAGCACTGGGGGTTCAATTGATGTTCCAGTGTCAGCACCTTTCTGTATAGCCGCTGTAGACTGTGTAGAAATGACTTCCAGGCACACAAGTGCTCCTCTGCTGGGATCCTGCCTGCAGTAACTCGTCTTAGCCACCAAACATTTTCGGAGAGATCTCCAGGCACAAGCCAGTGCAGCAAATCGGGGATCATGTCTTTTGAAGAAGAGCCAGCACTTGGATACAAAGAGGCAGTAGTCCAAGATGGTACGAGTTGGATGTGGTACAGCATGGCACATTTATATAGAAACCTTACAAAGATGGATACCCAAACATGTGCTCCATTTTGACCGCTTCACCTTTGCACTTGTGTGATTAATAACCCTTTGTTAGAGGAGGGGGTACAAAGCCCTATACGAGACGTATTCTGAGGAGTGTGCTTTTAAAAAACACACTCTCACATTTGTAGGAAAAGAATTCTGTCATTTTATGTCTATATCCATTTATGTAACAAAAGAAAAAAATCTGTAATTTTTATATCCACTATGTAACAATCGAAATAAATTCTGTAATTTTTACATCCATATCCATTTATGTAACAAAAATAATAAGGGACAAAAGTCATCGTTTGCTGCCCCCCATCTTAATACGGGAACAAATATTTTATAAATTTATAATAATAGTGTGGCTGAAGGCTGGTATCGTCTCCATGCAGTGCAGCAACGGTGCGACACTTAAAACTAGGTTTAATTAACATATAAATTAGTCGAAATGAATGCCAGACATCCATTTATAAATGTTCTTTTTTGGAGCATGTGGTAAGCCTGTGAGTTGGCCAGGGTAGAAAACTAAAAATAGTCATGTTGTCTCCTTCAGGCAATACACAGCAACAAATAACTAGGCAACAAGGTTGTAGGAGACACTAAACCTTTTCTGGGGGACATAATTTAGGACCGAAGTGACTCAAAATGCCCCTAGGCTTTCCCCAGCAGCCTCCAAATCGCCACAAACACGTAAAAATGCAGGGCTTTGACGTGAAATAGAAAAACACAGTAACAAGAGATGCTAATTAAAAATATGTTCTCCATATCTGAGAAGGCAATGCTGGAAGAAGGATGTACTATTGGGTTTGTACTAATATTAAGAATTGGTGGCAAATATGATGGCTTCTTGCAGCACACTTTTCCACATAATGGGACCATGGGCGGGTCCACGTCAGACCTACGCCCTCAGCTGAGGTAAAAGAAAGGGTAGAATTAGGCAAAGCCTCCTGCATCCTCAAAGGGCAGACGCAGCACAAAATCACCGTTCATATGGTGTTGCAAAACCCCCAGCTTGAACAAAGAATGAGGCAGGATTCATTTTGTGGCTCCCAGCAAGTGGTTGAGATTACAGAGATAGAAGCTTGCGAGGGGCAGCAGACCTCCATCCCTACATACACATTTACTGAATGCTGACATTTTTTTTAAAGCATCCTCTGTTCCTTATTGGTTGCTTTGAAAAATAAAAGTCAGCATTACGTGAATGAAATTCAAAAAGGATGCACTGATCTCCTGGATCACTGTCTGCTAGTCACAAGGTAGAAGCTGTCAATCATTGAATACTTCCATTTTGTGAAATCCTCCCACCTGCTTCGATATGTCAGTCTCCCCATCAATGCTTTGTGTCTTCGGTTGCAAGCAATGTATACATAACACTGATACGTGGAAGGAGGAGAGGGCACTGCTTTCATGGTCCTTCCTCCTTCCATACCTGCTAACTCACACGGTGCCACCGTGTGACACACAATATCGGCTCCCATCACACGGTCTCCTGGTGAGGAGCCGATATCACACTGTGGCAGGGAAAATGAGTGGAAACCCATTGTAAATAGTGGTTTTCCAGCTCGTTTTCCGAGGCTTTGAAATGCCGACGTCCATTAAGGGGTGTGAAAACCCCCCAGGACATCGGCAAGCTTTTTTTTGGGGGGGGGGAGTGGGCTTGTGGGCGGTGTGGGGTTCAAAACTTTCTCGTAGGTACTTCTCAGCATCAGGCCCCACCCCCTTCAAGGCCCTGCCCCCTCCTCACATGGTGAGATTGTTCTTCAAGTTGGCAGGTATGTCCTTCTGATGCGCAAATGTTCTTGAAAGACATGCTGCGACTCTGAAATTCATTTCCAACATACAATATATCTTTTGTACATCACTTCTTACCCTTTTGGGGTTGCAAAGCCTATGATCTTGCAAATTAAAAGTTATGCAGTGTCAAAAAAGCTAATGATGGAGCAGGGAAAATAAAACTTTTAACCCCTAACAAATTTTATAAATAATTAATAAAATGTTCGTTTAAATGTATTAATCAACACTGTATGTGTGGGAAAGGTAACACGCCAATGTGTGTGCTAAATAATCTATTAATGGATGTCCGTGTGTCTAATTATAACGTAAAAATAAATGCGTACTAATTAAAAATAAATGCATGTTTTTGTGCTTCATAGAAATAAAACGTGTCGTTGCAAAAACAATAGTGATGGTAAGTAAGGAACAGCTTAAATGTTGCTTTCTGCTAGGTAATAACTAACTGGGGTACGTAGATGACGGGAGGGAAACGAAAAGGCTATTTTTCTCTATTTTAATTATGTTTTGTTTGCCTCAAATTAGTGCTTCTAAAGTATAACCGAGTGGCGATATAAAATGGCCGCCAGTGGGAAGATGTGCGCAGGCGCAAGGGGACATGTGACACGGGATGAAATCGGAGAAAAACTAACCTTGTGGTGTTGCTGAGAGGCTAGGATGCGAGAAATGGTCAAGGCTGATGTGACCTAATTGAACTGATAGTGTGCCTTGGTGATCAGCAGGAGACCCGTGGGAAACCAGTTTAAGAGAAAGGACAATGACTGCGGAGTTCTCGGATGTATCGAAAGAAGTTACAAATGTACTGATCGAAGCGGATGGAAACATGTCTTGAACGTGTGGGAAAGGAAATGATCCAAGGACCATTGAATCCAAGAGAACTTGATTAAAAGAATGAATAAGATGACATGCATGGACCAATGAAAGAAAAGCGTGTTATTAATGTTGCAACAATTAGTTAGCAAAGTTAGAATTAGGGTATAAGAGGGCCTACTCTTAGTGGGAGGGGTAGAGTCGCAGTCAATCGCATGTCAGTCGCAGTCACAGTCAGGAGCGGAGTTGGAGAGTCGTGTTGGTGTTTGGTGGCTTCCAGTGCTGGGTGGTCCTGATCGATCCCTTACTGAGCGGGAGATGCTGAAAGACTGTTAGATGAGACGGGTTGCAGGTAGCGGATGCTGACGAGCTGAAGTTGCTGTTGCTGTCTTAATTTTCCAGTTGAGTATGAGAATCAGGTTATTTCTAATTCTTAAACTTAGGTTAGAAATCATTAGGCTAAATTAGGAAGGTAGGCAGGTAATTAGGGTTTTGCTTCATGACAAAAGATTTCCTTTCCGCAATAAATTGATTATGCTTAATAAATATTTGAATTTATAAATGAATAATTTGAATAAAGCTTAAATTATTTCTCATGCTTTTAAAAATTATATAAAATTTAAGATTCTTTAAACCAAAATGACTCAGTGGTTATTTTCCTAAATGATTGTGACATCAGTAATTGGTTATTGTGATTCAGCTGGTCTTAATCACTATGAACTAATTTCTTACATGAATGATTCATCGACAAAACAATGAGCAGGAATATCTTAAGAAATAACTAAAAGAAAGCGACAAGTTAAGGTAATAAGATATCCCGGCTCCTTCCAGCGGTACATAAATGGTGTTTTCCATTTAGTTCTCATGTTTCTCCTAGGAATACAGAATTTCGTAAAGGAAATCCAGGTGTGTGCGTGTATGTTAGGCGATGTTTATGGGCCCCATCATCATGTGGATGTGAGAAAATATAGTTTGCCCCTGGATGACCTATAAGTGACCTGGGAGGAGAATAGTTTTTATTGTACGCGCTGCATCAGATTTCTTGGTAGCAGAGTTATGGTTTTCTATAGATTAGTTTAGTGATTATTGTTTATTGATTATTGATTATTTTTGATGACTAACACTATATGTTGAGTCGTGTTATGTTATATGTGAGTTTTCACGCTTCTGGGATGTAGGAAGTGGAACACGTGTGGCAAGAGAAGTCACATGGAATTTGGTACATGGTCTGAATTCATTTTGGTAATAACGCAGGTTGTGTTATGTTAGGGATTTTCTGTACGAAAAGAGGTAATTGAAATAGCAAATCACGTTTACTTGTGAAACTTTGGCCTTAATTCTCAGGAGCCTAGTCTCCACATGTGTCTTATCCCCAGAGAAACGAGTAAATTGTTTGTTTGAAAGAAGGGTAAGGTAGAGGGAAGTGCTACTTTATCGGCGAGAGTAAATAATTCTGTGGTAGGGTAGAGGTAAGCGCTGCCTACTGGAAATACAGGATTCTTGTGTAAAAGGACAAAGCTGTCACTTTTGTTTAGCGAATCAGACTATGGAATTGTTTTAATTGTTGTAACTAACGAAGAAAACAGCGAAAAGAAAAAAATTGCCGATAAATTTTGTAAAGGAGGGGTAAAAGAGCAGAAGTGACGTAGAACAGTGCCGCGCTAGGATTGGATAGTGCGCTAGTCACGTGAACACAGAACAGGAGTGACGTACAAAAGTGCCGCGCTAGGATTGGTTGGTTCACGGACGAAGGAAATTGTTCTGATTGGTACGTTAGTGTGAGTCGCGCTGTAATTGGTCGAAGTTCGGTACACAGAACAGCGTTAGCGTAAAGAGAAAACAAATAGAAAACATGCCGTATTACGAGTATGAAAGGGAGAGAACGTCATGGACGACGAAATTGAAGAATTTCTTTAAGAAAGACAAAAAGGTTGTGACTAGAGAGGGACAAGTAATTCCTCCGTCGAAATCAGCAGCTTCACATATGATGCTGAAATATGGATATCATACGTGCATATGGTTGGAAAATTGGGCAAAATATACGAAGAATGATGGTGCTTTAGCTTTCCCTGAGAATGGTTCATTTAGTGTAGCGGTTTTGCGAAATTTGCGAGAAAAAATGTGTAAATTGGAACCTAGACCTAGACCAACACAGTTTGAGGCTTTGACGGAATGGGAAGATGAGATGTATGAACGAGAGAGATTCAGAGGAATGAGAGATCATGAGTTTATGCCTGGAAGATTGTGGGGAGTAAATCATGAGGACAGAATAAAACGATGGAGATGTGCTAACATGACAGGAGGTTTGTTTCCAGCTTTTACAGTTGAGGAAGGGACTAAGAAAAAGCGGACTGAGAAAAAGAAACATATAGAGAGAGAAAAGTATATGCATGAGAGCGAAACGGATGACGAGTTGCTGGAAGATATTTTAAATAGAAATCCACCTCCGTATCAGCAGAGTTCTACAGTGGTGACACCAAATGCGCCGCTAATAGAGACTATGCGAAATAAAAGCCCGGAAAAGAGAATTGAAGTAAATAGGTCACAAGAACAAATGAGAACTTCTCAAAATGAAGGAATAGAAAGCGACAATGCAAGCGAATTAGCAAGGACCACAAAAGAACTAACTGAGAAGATTAGAGAATTAACGAAAAATATGGAAGCAGTTACTGTGCCTGTAACAATAGGTCCAGTAATACCCGTTTTGAGAATCAGAAAATTGATGAACGATCTTTGGTAATTCCCATGAGTTCACAATTTCAGAGAGAAAAGGAAAGGATGGAGCGAAGTGCAAGTACAAGTAATTTGGCTAGTACTTACAGACCAAGTCCACCTACAAATTTGACAGTAAATGAGTGCAATGGTAGGAAAATGCATATGGTAACAGAATCTGCAACAGAAACCCCTGAAAAGAGTAGTAATTGGATAGAACTAAATAATACACCCATAGGTCCGACTCCTGATGAGTTAAATGAGTGGATGAAGGCATTTAAAATAAAAGAACCAGAAGAAAAACCATTAGATGTAATTAGGTTAAAAATCGATATGGAAGAATTAATTCTAGGAACAATTGGTACCGAAAAGATAAAAAATTACCAGGATGATGAAATAATGTTTCTGTGCAAAAGTATTACATGGAGGGCAAAGAATTTACATGACAAACTAGAAGAAGTAGCCAGTGAGATTGGAATAGACTTTGCGAAAGTGAAAACGTTGCAGAAACCATACAGAGTAGACTTTTGTGAAAAGGATATTGAAAATTTGAACACGGCAGGAAGGCTGACACAGATAAAGGAGTTAATTGTGTTGTTGAGAAAATGGGGTGATGTGGACAGATGGAAGGTTAGATGGACAAAGAAGAATGAGAAAACTACAGACAAAGGTTCATTGGCCTTTATGATAACTGAAAAAGAATCTGTTGCCAAAGAATATCCCATGAGAGAAACTCCAGGTGGTAGATACGTGCATGTTCCCTGGACTAGGCAGGACATACTGTCATTTACCAATGACTTTCCAAAGTTAAGAGAGAAGCCAGTTGAGTGGTACCGACAAGTAGAGAGGTTTGTAAAAGTCTCAAAAGTGTTGTGGATAGATTTAGATGGATTGTTTGACATAGTGGTACCAACAGATTTGTGGTCAGAATGTAAGATTACAGTTGACTGGCCAACTACAGAATATCCAAGAGATCCTAAGACAGGAGCTCCAGGTCCTGATGTGATGAAGAAGTACGATAAGGTGATTACCTTTTTGAAGAATAAGATTCCTCCTAAAGAGACAGATTGGGTAAAAATCGATAGAACTACACAGGAAAGTAAGGAGTCTGTACATGCATATTATGAGCGATTGTTATTGGTTTTCAAGCAGTATAGTGGTTATGAAGAGTTGAGTGAAAAAGACATGAGTCATTTTGTATACCGATTTGTGTTTGGCCTGAAACAAGAAATAAGTGATATGATTAAGCAACACATGATAAACTGGCAGAATGGAAGTGTAGATGAGGTGCTGAGGTATGCTAAGTATTGTAGTGATGAAATAGAGAGTAAACAGCGTAAGTTGAAAGAGAAGGCAATGTGGGCACAGGTGAAGGTGGCAGAAAAACAAGAAGCTCAATTGGACAATAATAATGGAAATGAAACAGGACAGAATAAAATGCGACCTAACATAGGTAAAGGAAAGGGTCAAGTGAGTCTAGAAGAGGCAAAGAAGAAATGGCCATGTCATAATTGCGGAAAATTAGGGCATTGGAGAAACGAGTGTAAGTTCCCACCTAAACCTAATCCGGAACATCAATCATTAACTCCACAGGTGCAGAATGAGGTAGTTGTTCAACAAAGTCAGGTGCCACAACCACCACTTCCCAACACTGTTAACCAACAAAGATACAGTACAGAAACAGGATTCTACGGAGGAGAGCAGGTAACACAGTTGCCGCGAGCAGCTAATATTTCTCAGTATTGGTTGCGTCAGAGTGAGGATGACCCGGATGAAAGATTCTGACGGTGCCCAGGAGAGGGAAAGAGTGCGTGCTTGGCGCAACTCTAGAGGTAGATCAGTCTGGTCCCTTTGTGGATGGAGAAGTGAATGGTGCAAATGTAACATTCCTTGTCGATACTGGAGCTACCCGTTCTACTGTTAGATCAGTGGAAATTCCAAACCTTCCTCTCTCAGGTGAATACATCCAAGTATTAGGAGTAGCCAATCAGCAGATTAAAACCCCACTTACTGAATTGGTGGAAGTAAAAATTGGTTCTTTTAGTAAAATGCATAAATTTGTAGTGTGCGATTGTAGTCCTGTAAATCTTTTGGGTCGTGACCTCTTGTGCAAGATGAATTGCACAATTTATTGTACGCCAGATGGAATTGGATTTCAGACTTCAGATGAAGATGTTTTGTATAAAGTAACTTTAATGAATCAGGAACCTGAAACGAACGGTTTGTTTCCTGCATTTGATGCAGAAAAACTTCCAGAAGAACTAAAAAGTGCAGTAAAAGAAAGTGTGTGGGATTTTACAGGAGAAGACATTGGATTAATGAAAGAAGTTGATCCCGTAAAAGTGACAGTAAAAGAAGGGACAACTTACCCGAATACGCCACAGTACAAATTAACTCCAGAAATAATTGAAGGAATAACTCCTGTGATAAATAAAATGATTGAACAGGGAATTCTAAAAGAAATCATGAGCAGTCCATGTAATTCACCTATTATGGGACTGAAAAAGCCAAATGGAACATATAGAATAGTACAGGATTTGAGAAAGATCAACAAAATAGTTGTGCCCTGTTGTCCAATAGTGCCAAACCCTGCAGTAATTCTATATCAAATTCCACATGAAGCTGAGTGGTACACTGTGATAGATTTGTGTCACGCATTTTCTCTATTCCTTTGCATCCAGATAGCCAGCCATTATTTGCGTTCCGGTTTGGAGAGCGTATTTTGGCATGGTGCCGAATTCCTCAGGGGTATACAGAAAGCCCCTCAATCTTTAATCAGATTCTAAAGAAATCTCTGGAAGATTTGAAAATGCCAGAAAAATCAGTGATGGTGCAGTACATCAATGACCTGTTGGTGGCATCGAAAACCAAAGAGGCATGTGTAAGTGATACAATTGCTTTACTGAACCATCTAGAGAAAAGAGGACATAAAGTGTCTCCTTCAAAATTACAGTTTTGTCAGAAAGAAGTCCAGTATTTAGGGCATAAAATTGAGAAAGGAGTGCGAAAGATAGCGACAGAAAGAGTAAGAATGATTCAAGGAATGAGAGCACCAATGACTCAGAGAGGTAAGAATGTTTTTGGGAATGGTTGGATATTGTCGACAGTGGAGAAGTGGTTTCTCTTTGATTGCAAAACCATTACACAAATTGACCAAGAAAGATGTAAAAGACCCTTTTGAGTTAAACAAAGAAGAAATGAAATCTTTCAAAGAATTGAAAAAGAAACTGTGTGAGGCACCTGCATTAGGCATGCCTGATTATGAGAAGGATTTTGAGTTGTACTGCAGTGAAAGAGATGGATGTGCGTTTTCAGTACTGGTACAAAAACATGGAACGACAAAAAGACCAATTGCTTATTTTTCAGCTGTTTTAGATCCTATAGCAAAAGCATTGCCTGGATGTCTGAAAGCAGTTGCTGCTACTTGTGTAAGTCTGGAACAAAGTGAAGGTATAGTGATGGGGTATCCACTGAGAGTATATGTTCCCCACTCAGTAGAAATTCTTTTGACAAGAACAAAAACACAGTACATGACACATAGTCGGCTGACTAAGTACGAAAAAGTCATCTTGAGTGCTGAAAATGTGACCATAGATAGATGCATGAATGTAAATCCTTCAACATCATTGCCAGATGAGGAGAGTATAATTGAACAAGATGAAGTAGATCATGATTGTCTGAACGTGCTGGAATATTGCACGAAACCAAGAGCTGACATAAAAGATGAACCGTTAAAGGAATCTGATTAGGTCATGTTTGTGGATGGCTCATGCTTGAGAACAAAAGAAGGAGTTTTAAGCGCAGCTTACGCAGTGTGCACAGTGGCAACTGTGATGGAAGCGTCTTGTCTGAAAGGAATAAGGTCTGCACAAGTTGCGGAACTGATTGCTTTGATTCAAGCATGTAAATTAGGAAGAAATGTACGAGTCACGATTGTGACCGATAGCCAATATGGTTTCGGCATCGTACATGACTTCGGTCAGATTTGGTCACAAAGAGGATTTTTGACATCTGCAGGAACACCTATCAGAAATGGAGATTTTGTTAAAAAGCTGCTTGAGGCGATACAGTTGCCTAAACAAATCGCTGTAGTGAAGTGCAAGGCGCATAAGAAAAACGAAGATTACATAGCCGTCGGCAATAATTATGCCGATGAGATTGCCAAATATTGTGCAGAGAACATGGTGTCCATGAACAAAAATAGAGAAAGGGAGCATATCTCTTGTCCTTTGCTTTTTACTAATACTGTCGAGACATGGGATGAAGTAAGGCAGTTACAAGAAACTGCAAGAGATGAGGAAAAAGATTATTGGATAAAAGCAGGATGTAGAAGACAGGAAAATAATGGTGTGTGGGTATACAGAGATGAAAGACCAGTTATGCCTGATAGCATGATTGCAGACATGGCACGGATGTACCATGGACAAGCTCATATTGGGAGAGATGCAATGATCAGACTTTTTAGACAAACCTGGTATAACCCAAAATTCAGAGCCATTGCTGAAAGTCTTTGTCAAAGATGTCTTATTTGTCAGCAGTTTAACCCAGGAAGAAAAACAGTAGTGAGTCTAGGAACAATAGGACGAGAAGGAGGTCCATTCACTAGGATGCAGTTGGACTTTATAGAGATGCCCCCTAGTAACAGACTAAGATATGTTCTAGTGGTCGTCTGTTTGTTCTCTCGTTGGGTGGAGGCATACCCCACGAGAAGGAATGATGGAACAACAGTGGCAAAACTTATGCTGCGAGAGTTCATTCCAAGGTATGGTTTTCCAGTCACGGTTGAGACAGATAGAGGAACACATTTTCAAAATGAGTTGATCCAATTGATTTGTGAAGCATTGAGTATTAAACAAAAACTACATTGTGCTTACAGACCAGAGGCTTCTGGGGTAGTGGAGCAGATTAATGGAACAATTAAAAACAGATTAGGAAAAATGTGTCAAACTACAGGACTCAAATGGCCAGATGCACTGCCTCTTGTTCTGATGACCATCAGAAGCATCCCTGAAAAGAAAACTGGACTCAGTCCTCATGAGATGATCATGGGACGAGCAATGAGACAAGCACACGTACCTGTCAACAAGTTATTAACTATAACTGATGATCTAGTACTGGATTATTGCAAGGGACTGGCTGATGTGGTGCGTTCTGTGTTTCATCAGGTTGGACCGGATGCGACCACTCTTGAAAGAAAACCAGCCCACGACTTGAATCCAGGAGACTGGGTCCGTATAAAAATCCACAGGAGAAGAAACTGTCTAGTTCCTCGCTGGGACGAACCACGACAGGTAATCCTAGTAACAACGACTGCAGTCAAGTGTGCAGGAGTGAAGAACTGGGTCCATGCCAGCCACACAATCAGAGTTCAAGAACCTACTGATCGACATGTGAGTCGACGTCTGGAAGTGTGGGATAAAAGTTTAACAGCTGGGACAACAAGGATAAGAGAAAGGGTGCCAGAACTTGAAGATCGACCTGAAAGTCGACATCTGGAAACCCCAACGGCAAACACCTCTAAAGAAGAAGAAGAAGAAGAAGAAAGAAATTCAGAAGTTCCAGAACCTGAAGATCGACCTGTAAGTCGACATCTGGAAATATCTGACACAAATTCAGAATCTGATGATTCAGTTGCAAACTGTGAAGAATTCCGAAGGAGAACTTGGGGTTATAAACCAATTAGAGAAGAAACTGAGCAAGAAATTGAGTTAGATGAACAACCAAGTACAAGTTATGGTGGAAATCCTTCAGAAATAATATTAATAGATGAAGTAGGGAAAGAAGTACACAAAAAGTTAGAAAATCGAGAAGAACCCCGAGGAGCAATAGGGACAGATAGAGAAACAGAAGAACAGGGAAATTTAGAAGCTGAAAGGGAGGAAAACACCAAATCGGAAGAACACCGAGGAGGGACAGTAATAAGGGAAAACAAGAAGGAGAAGACAGATCCACCAGTAGGAGATGACGAGATCATAAGTTTCAAAATAAGAGACAATAGTGAAACAGTTGAAACAGAAACTGAAGAAAGTGGAGAAGAGGAAAAAGGCAAAAACTGAATCAAGAAAAAGAAATTGGAAATCAGAAAGAGAAGAAAAAGAAGGTGAAGCCAAAAGGCCAAGAAAAGGAGATAATTGGCCCAACAGCTATATAAGAAAATTGAGATATAGAATAATAAGAACTGGAGACGAAAGTGCTGAACAAGTGAATGAAGTAACAAGTCAAAAGGGACAAGAAAAACCAAGTGGAAAACGATTGCAAAAGTCCAAAAGAACGAAGAAAGTGAATGCAAAGTATAAGTCACCTGAGTGGTTGTATATTGCACTGAGAGATTACAAGGAAGAAGAAAACACTCACGAGAACCAGAGACTAAGAAGTCGAATGGGAAAAGGTGAGATGCAACAAACCTGAAGTGAAGACTTATAGTGCTTCTGCCGGACATGACAATTTTACTGGATGTGACAAATCACCGGATGTGACAACGAAAGAATTCTGGAGAGAATTAAAAGAAAGTACCAAGCAAAGACTTTTGAAAGCAGAGTGGCATCTAAGTCATTTCTGAGGTGTAGTGACACAATTTTCTGAAACTTAACAAATAGAAAAAGAAAAATGGAAAATACTAGGGATAGAAGAGATAAATGTGAGTTTATAAAAAGATGGTGCAAAATGTGCTGCTTTTGTACAGGGTTATTAATGACCATATGGATAGTTTTAGCAATCACAATTCCTATTAGTTTAGCTGTGATAGAAGCAAAGAATGATACTAAACCAGAAAAAGAGACTAATATTAAAGAACCAGTTATCCTAAGAAGTAGTGCAGAGTTACATAAGGATAAGTCAGTAACAGACTTTTCTAAAAATGTTTTTACAAAATTGTTGTACGAATATGTAGAGACAATGGATGTGAGAGATTGTTATGTTTGTATGCAGTTGCCTGCATCAGTGTCAGAAGGTGTGACTTATCATCACCTACCTCTAACTTATGGAATAACATGTAGTGTAATTGCAAGTTTATTTTATAAAACAGGTAGATTAGAATCTTATTATACTGACATAGATAAGATTTTTGCAAACATTCCAGTAGTACCAGAACTTAACAAAGTAAAACCAGCAAAGGTTTTAGGAGAATTCTTTCTAGAACATAGAAAATTAACCTTAGAAGAAATAGTTAGTAACAACCTTACCTGTGAGTTAAAGAAAGAAGAAAAGGTATTTTTAGAAATGGTTGAAGAAAGAAGAATGAAATTTCAAAAGAAGCAATAAAGAGGAAGGAACACATCTATGGACGTTTGAGGAAGGAAATCATGAGGGGAAAAGATAAATGCAGCAATGACATTAGATTGGCCGCAAACAGGAAAGTTGTGTATTAGGAGAAATAAGACAGTCTATGACAATTACTTTGTAGGTTCCAGTATCTGCCATGACAATTATCAAATTCTGGGAGGTTGGGGATTCAAAGGTGGAAAAGATCCAATATTTCCAGGTATCTATTATATTTGTGGGAATAGAGCTTATTACAGGTTACCGGACCATTGGTATGGAACTTGCTATGTAGGCTTGGTCTTTCCAAAAATCTTTCATATGGATAGAGAAGAAAAGGGAACATACAAGATGATTAATAGTTTTACCCGTAGAAAGAGGGAAAGTTTTTCAGAAATTGTAGGTGATATTTTTGGAGCATTAATACCAGCAGTGGGAATATCTTTGAATGCATTTAAAATTCGGAAGTTATCCACAGTAGTAGATCGTTTGTCTACAGATACTGCGGGAGGGTTCTTAATGGTAAATACCGAAATGGTTGCCATGAGAGCTATGGTGATGCAAAATCGGCTTGCCCTTGATATTCTTTTGGCAAAAGAGGGTGGAGTCTGTGGAATGTTGAAAGTCCAACATTGTTGTACTTACATTCCTGATAAAAGTGAAAATATACAGAAGTATATTACAAATATTACAAACTTGCACAAAGAACTAGTCCCACTGGAGGTTGAAAGTGTTTTGGGAAAACTTGGTAGAGGGTTTTCTTCAGTAGCAAATTGGTTAACCAGAATGAGTAGACTAATGATAGGGAAAGTTATAATAATAGCAACTGTAGTAATATTGTTAGCCATGGTGTTGAAAATAGTAATAACATGTATAAAAAGAAAAGTAAGACAAAATAAGATGAAAAGAAATAACAGAATAATGAAAGAAAGAGAGAGAGAAATGGGTGAAATTGAGTTGGAGAAAATGAAAGAAAACATGTATAAGGAGACAAAAAGACAAGATGAAGAAGAAACAGATGTGTAAATAACAGAAAGCAAAGGACAAAAGACATGCTGCCTGAAAAGAAGTATAACTTGGGTTTTATGTGGTGATTTAAAAATCACCAAAGGGGGGAATTGATGGAGCAGGGAAAATAAAAATTTTAACCCCTAACAAATTTTATAAATAATTAATAAAATGTTCGTTTAAATGTATTAATCAACACTGTATGTGTGGGAAAGGTAACACGCCAATGTGTGTGCTAAATAATCTATTAATGGATGTCCGTGTGTCTAATTATAACGTAAAAATAAATGCGTACTAATTAAAAATAAATGCATGTTTTTGTGCTTCATAGAAATAAAACGTGTCGTTGCAAAAACAATAGTGATGGTAAGTAAGGAACAGCTTAAATGTTGCTTTCTGCTAGGTAATAACTAACTGGGGTACGTAGATGACGGGAGGGAAACGAAAAGGCTATTTTTCTCTATTTTAATTATGTTTTGTTTGCCTCAAATTAGTGCTTCTAAAGTATAACCGAGTGGCGATATAAAATGGCCGCCAGTGGGAAGATGTGCGCAGGCGCAAGGGGACATGTGACACGGGATGAAATCGGAGAAAAACTAACCTCGTGGTGTTGCTGAGAGGCTAGGATGCGAGAAATGGTCAAGGCTGATGTGACCTAATTGAACTGATAGTGTGCCTTGGTGATCAGCAGGAGACCCGTGGGAAACCAGTTTAAGAGAAAGGACAATGATTGCGGAGTTCTCGGATGTATCGAAAGAAGTTACAAATGTACTGATCGAAGCGGATGGAAACATGTCTTGAACGTGTGGGAAAGGAAATGATCCAAGGACCATTGAATCCAAGAGAACTTGATTAAAAGAATGAATAAGATGACATGCATGGACCAATGAAAGAAAAGCGTGTTATTAATGTTGCAACAATTAGTTAGCAAAGTTAGAATTAGGGTATAAGAGGGCCTACTCTTAGTGGGAGGGGTAGAGTCGCAGTCAATCGCATGTCAGTCGCAGTCACAGTCAGGAGCGGAGTTGGAGAGTCGTGTTGGTGGCTTCCAGTGCTGGGTGGTCCTGATCGATCCCTTACTGAGCGGGAGATGCTGAAAGACTGTTAGATGAGACGGGTTGCAGGTAGCGGATGCTGACGAGCTGAAGTTGCTGTTGCTGTCTTAATTTTCCAGTTGAGTATGAGAATCAGGTTATTTCTAATTCTTAAACTTAGGTTAGAAATCATTAGGCTAAATTAGGAAGGTAGGCAGGTAATTAGGGTTTTGCTTCATGACAAAAGATTTCCTTTCCGCAATAAATTGATTATGCTTAATAAATATTTGAATTTATAAATGAATAATTTGAATAAAGCTTAAATTCTTTCTCATGCTTTTAAAAATTATATAAAATTTAAGATTCTTTAAACCAAAATGACTCAGTGGTTATTTTCCTAAATGATTGTGACATCAGTAATTGGTTATTGTGATTCAGCTGGTCTTAATCACTAAGAACTAATTTCTTACATGAATGATTCATCGACAAAACAATGAGCAGGAATATCTTAAGAAATAACTAAAAGAAAGCGACAAGTTAAGGTAATAAGATATCCCGGCTCCTTCCAGCGGTACATAAATGGTGTTTTCCATTTAGTTCTCATGTTTCTCCTAGGAATACAGAATTTCGTAAAGGTGTAAAGGAAATCCAGGTGTGTGCGTGTATGTTAGGCGATGTTTATGGGCCCCATCGTCATGTGGATGTGAGAAAATATAGTTTGCCCCTGGATGACCTATAAGTGACCTGGGAGGAGAATAGTTTTTATTGTACGCGCTGCATCACTAACAGATAGATTGGGCGCTATAAGTACTCCTGGAACAGCATGCCGTTCAGGACAATATGTTTGCATTTGTAGCGGAACAATTAGTAGGGACATAGATGGATGGGTGACTGAGGCAAAGACTGAAGTATGGATGATGCTAAAGCTGGCATTGCACTAAAAGGTATTTATCATTGCCTGGTTCACTAAATCGAAGATCGGAATGAAAACTTATTGGTAATATTTACTAAGTAGATGTGGGTTGAATGAGAGCTACCTACGTTTTAACCACTAACGCTTGGTGCTCCAGTTCATGGCCTTAAGGGAAGATCCAGGGGTGTACCTTAATCAGTGAGATTCTGGGGGTATACATTTGAAATTTCCCAACTGAAAAAAACAGATGATTGCAGGGTGTATGAGTGGGATGACCAAAGTTTGGGAAGGACTGCTTCCATGAGCAACATGGTGTGAACTGATTTGCATTATGAAGGCCTCTGTATACAATGGTACAGTGTGTGAAAATGATGGATTGGAATTCTACCCCAGCGATTGCCACTGGTTAGACTACTTGCAAGCATTCATCCAATGACCTTTTGAGTGTTTAATAGCCAGTCGTATGCCTGGAAACGTAGATTGGCACAGCTTTCCAAGCCTACTACTGTTAGTATTTGAGAATTCCAAAAAGAAGTAAATTTGCAGCCATTCAAGGAGTACTTCTATGGGTGCAGATGTACTACTTTTTGGTAAACTGGTAACTATAAATACTTAAGGTCTTGATCAAAAAAATGAACATGTTCAAACCTCCTACTGAAATGAGAATGTCGAGAAAAACGGTCACAGATATAGCAGACCCAACTCACAGGCCCCCAGACCAAACTACCAAACCAAAAATGTATTTGAAGTGTCATACCACAAACACACCCGCTGAAGCCACACCTCTGCCTGCCAAACTGTGCTTGGTAGTTCTCCATGGGAACTCATGACTATGGTCACGTGCAACACAACAACCGGGAGCAGCTGCCCTGGGATCTCTTATTTTAAATATATTTTCAATGCTCGCACTCTTCTATGACTCTCTCATAAGAAGAAATAATGGCAGAGTTATCAAATTGGTGCTTGTGGGCAGGGCTCCACGTTTCTAGTCCTCGGTCTTTTACAAATCATTTTATCAAGTAAATGAATGACAGCCCCATGTACTAAGCCCCAGTCGCAAACGTACGAGGACGTGCAAGCAAAATTAATAAGGCGAGTTGAGCTGAGCCGAGCCATGGGTCTGGCTTGGCTCTAAGAGTCCATGCACGAGCCGAGCCATGAGACCGTTTGGCATGTATATTTGTCAAAACACTTTAAGCTCGTTCCTAACACTAGCTTTTAGCTGGCAGCAAGAGCCCACACAAAACAACGAAGATTCTGTAAAGTGCGCAAAATGAGCGCTAGACATTGTTCCTCATTTTTTGTGCAAAAACCAGGTGAAAATGCTTCTCGTGCCTAGGTTGTGTTTGCGCCTCATTTTTATATCTGATTATAAATGTGGTAAATGGCATTCTAAACCATAATGTGCTCCCGTTACGCTCCACTTTGTTGGTTCTTTGCTGTCTCTGTTTTAGCAACCTCCCCTAGTCTTACTGTAGATTATTTACAAGAAGGGAAGCCCATGTATTATTAATCACGCCTTAAGAATCCCTTTGTTGTGGGCCTGCCGGAGTTTCTGCAAGTCACTATAATTAAAGATGGCTTTAGGTGAGGGTGTGCGACAAATCAACGTTAATGATATACCTGCAGACACAGTAATCCATTGTGCTACAGAAAGGACACTACACGCCCATTCAGGATTATATATTGTCCTCTGTTATTTATAGACGCCTCGAGGTACTTCTCGCATAAGGACATGACGCGGTTGTGTTGGTATTGTATCTTGATACTGTCCACAAGAGGCCGCAATTGTCTCACTCAACAAAAAAGTCTCCGCTTCTTGTGTGCCTAGTAAACAGGTCAAGTGGAAACAGAGTTGAAAGCAATCATTTACAGGAATCTGACTGCCGCACCCGACTAGCAAAAGAAAACTAATGTTTCATTAAGTGAGGTTTTTAAAGCAGAAGAAGCGGCGTTCTAGTCTCCATCTGATAATCAAAAGGTTTGGCAAAGTCCATAGTCTGGCTGTAATGTGGGATGTCTACGGGAGTCTCCCTGCTCGACGTCTGAAGCCGTCCAGAGTTATTTATTTCGTCTGCAGTGCAAGCCACTGCCTAACATTATGCTTCAGTGGCGTAACAGCCCCGGCGCAGAGCGCGGGGCGGGAGGAGTATGGGGGTTGAGCGTGCGAGCTACAGGGTGCCCTTTAAGGCATCGAGCACGAGTGGCAGGTGAGAGCTCCTGACTGGGTCCGGAGCTTGGGGGGGGGGGGGGGGGCCTTCTAATGCACTTTGCAGGGAGGCCCCCTCGAGTTTCGTTACGTAACGCCACGGGCTTCAATTACAGAAATATAACAAGCAGGCACTCTTTCTGCGTCATTAAGAAGTCGGTCCTGGTGAAACACACCACAACATGAAGGGCTGACACAAAAGGAAAAAAAAATATTTCGCTGAATGTAAGCAGTCAATCAATCAATCAATCAGGGAATTGTAAGCGCGCTACTCACCCGTGAGGGTCTCAAGGCGCGGGGGGGGGTCCGCAGATCTGTTTAGCCGAAGAGCCAGGTCTTGAGGGTCTTCCTGAAGGTGTTCAGGGAGGGGGCGCATCTGATGTCTGCCGGTAGCTCGTTCCAGGTCTTGGCTGCAATGTGAGAGAAGGATCTTCCGCCTGCTCTGGCTCTGTGGATGCGCGGGGTTTCGGCCAGTGCGAGGTTGGAAGATCGGTGGTTTCTTTTGGGTACGTGGAAGTTGATTCTGTCGTTGAGGTATTTGGGTCCGTTGTGTAGGCATTTGTAGGCGTGAGTGAGGATTTTGAAAGTGACTCTTTTCCCACGGGGAGCCAGTGGAGACTTCGTAGGTGTTGGCTGATGTGTTCGTGTCGGGGGATGCCGAGGACGAGTCTGGCGGCGGTGTTCTGTACTGTCTGGAGTTTGCGGAGTAGGGACTTGTTGATGCCGGCGTAGAGTGCGTTTCCATAGTCCAGTCTGCTGGTGATGAGTGCGTGGGTGACTGTCTTCCTTGACTCAGGGGGGAATCCACTTGAAGGTCTTGCGGAGGATGCGGAGGGTGTTGAAGCAGCTGGAGGTGACGGCGTTGATCTGTCGGTTCATGGAGAGTGATGAGTCGAGTACGATGCCGAGGTTCTTGGCGTGGTCTGAGGGGGTAGGTGGGCTTCCAAGGGCGGTCGGCCACCAGGTGCTGTCCCATGCAGAAGGGGTGGTACCGAGGACGAGGACTTCTGTCTTCTCGGCATTGAGCTTCAGGCAGCTGTTGGTCATCCAGACTGCGACGTCTTGCATTCCTTTCTGGAAGTTGAGTTTGGCAGTGGTGGGGTCTTTGGTGAGGGAGAGGATGAGCTGGGTGTCGTCGGCGTAGGATACGATGTTGAGGCCGTGTTGTCGGACGATGGCTGCGAGGGGGCCATGTAAATGTTGAAGAGGGTGGGGCTCAGTGATGAACCCTGTGGGACTACGCAGGTGATTTTCGTGGGGTCGGAGAGGAAGGGTGGGAGTCTGATCATTTGGCTTCTTCCGGTGAGGAATGATCGGATACAGTCCAGGGCTGTTCCTTGTATGCCTGCGTCGTGTAGTCTGACGACTAGTGTGCGATGGGAGACGGTGTCGAAGGCCGCTGATAGGTCGAGTAGGATGAGGGCTGCGGAGTGGCCTTGGTCCAGGAGGGTGCAGATGTCGTCTGTGGCGGCGAGTAGGGCAGTCTCTGTGCTGTGGTTGCTTCGGAATCCGGATTGGGACGGGTCGAGGACGGCGTTCTCTTCAATGAATCGTGTCAGTTTCCTGTTGACTGTTTTCTCTGCAACTTTGGCTGCGAAGGGGAGGAGCGAGATGGGCCGATAGTTCTGGAGGTTGGTGGGGTCAGCTGTGGGCTTCTTGAGCAGGGGTCTGACTTCTGCGCGCTTCCAGTCGTCTGGGAAGGTGCTTGTTTTGAAGGTGATGTTGATGGTGCGTTGTAGTTTGGGTGCGATGGCGGCCACGGCTCTGTGGTAGATGTGAGGGGGGCAGGGGTCGGTGGGGGCCCCCGAGTGGATGCTTTTCATGGTCGAGGCGGTGTCTTCGGCCGTGATCGGTGTCCAGTTGGATATGGTGGGCTGGCTGGTGTTTCTGGCGGGCGGGGGGCCGTCTGTGGTGCCTGGTGGATGGTCGATGAAGTTGTTGTATAGGTTTTTGATCTTGAGGTGGAAATAGGTTCCAAGCTTGTCGCAGAGGTCTTGGGATGGGGTGATGTCTGTGGGTTCGCTGCGTGGGTTGGTGAATTCTTGAATGACACTGAAAAGTTCCTTGGAGTTGGTGGAGTTGGCCAGGATTTTGTTGTGGATGAAGTTCCTTTTGGTGGCTCTGATCTGGTTGTGGTAGTCCGTCATGGCGTCCTTGTAGGTGGTGTGGTTTTCGGTTGTCTTGGTGTTTCTCCAGTTCTTCTCCAGGCGTCTGCAGGTGCGTCTGGCTTCTTGGAGAGCGGTTGTGAACCAGGCGGCTTTCCTGGGGCGTTGTCTGTCGGGGTTGCGTAGAGGGGCGAGTTCATCTGCGTAGTTGGAGATCCAGGTGTGGAGTTCTCTGGCTGCGTCGTTTGCGCTGTTTGCGTCGGGTGCCCAGGTGTGGTTGTCTCGGCTGAGGGTGGAGTTAAGTTGCTCGTTGGTAACCTTGCTCCAGTTCCTTCGTGGTGGGCGTGGGGCTGGTTTGGGTGCCTTGGGTTTGTTGATGGCAAAGTGTACGCAGTGGTGGTCGGTCCAAGGCAGCTGCGTTGTGTGGCTGAAATGGATGCTGTTTCCTGCCGCGAAGATGGGGTCGAGGGTGTGTCCTGCTCTGTGGGTCGGTGTGTTGACGAGTTGTTTAAGTACGATGCTGGCGAGGTTGTCACGAAGGATAGTGGAGTTGGGGTCACTGGGGTTGTCGAGGTGGAAGTTCAGGTCTCCAATGAGTATGTAGTTTGTTGAGGCGATCGCGTGGGGTGCGATGAAGTCGGTGATGGTGGTGGCAAAGGGTGTTCGGGGGCCTTGGGGTCTGTAGACGAGGGTTCCTCGGAGTGTGGCTTTGGGGGTGGTCTGGATCTTGAAGTGCAGGTGTTCGGCGGAGGGGAAGGTTTCGCTGGAGGTGGTGAGGCGGAGGGTGCTCTTGTGGGCGATGGCGAGGCCCCCTCCTGGGTGGTTGGGGCGGTCTTTCCTCTGGATCTTGTATCCGTCTGGGATGGCGGTGCTGATGTCGGGGGCGGAGGATGCGTTGGTCCAGGTCTCTGTGAAGAAGGCGATGTCGGGCGAAAGAGTCGAGTAGGTTCCAGATTTCCATGGCGTGTTTGTGTACGGAACGTACGTTGAGGAGGATGCATTTTAGGGTGTCGCCGGTGCTGGCGTCGGTGGTGTTGGAGGCCGGGGTGGCGGTGAGGGTCTGGCGGCAGTGGAGGCAGGAGAACTGGCCGTGGGTCGTGTTCGGCGAGGCCTGTTGGCATTCTCTAAGTCTTCCAGGGTTAAGTGCGAGGAGGGTGGTGGTGTCGTAGCGATGGGTAGTGGGAGGTCCAGGGTTCCTGGCGCTGGCCGCGGTCGGGTCGCGGACGGGCGCAGACGGGCTTGCCTTTGGTGCGCCTTCGGCGCGACCGCGCAGCGGCTGCCATTAAGTAGGGGAGGTGGGAGGGAGGAGAGGCTGGGAGGCGGGAGCAGGGGAATTCCGGGGGGGAATTCCGGAGGGGAAATTCCGGAGGGGAAATTCCGGAGGGGAATTCCGGGGGGGAGGGGCCGCAGGGGCAGCAGCGGCGAAAGGCAAAAGGAACAGGCAGGCACGAGAAAATAAAAACAGTGGTGGAATTAGAGCAAGACACAGATGGGCACAATAACAGTGGCACAGCAGGGAAAAAATTAAGAAAAGAAAAAAAAAAAGCGGCTGAGAAGGTTACGGTGGTTGGAGGCAGTCTGGTCCCAGTTGGAGCGGGAAGCAGCCTCGAACCTCCCAAGGAGGAGGTCGGGGTCTGGAGGCAAGAGACGGCACAGCGGAGCAGTGGGGAGAGAGTGGACCTAGACCGAGGGTGGAAGGAAGGGTACACGTTAGGGACGGATAAACGCAAGAAGAGGCAAGAAAGCCATCCCCTCTCTTTAGATCAAAAATAACTTCATTACTATTACAAAATGAAAATGAAAACCAGGTCTGGATTCTTCACATTCTCACCGCACACTTTAAGTTCCACATAGGTACTCTCACACTCCACTCCACGGGACACCACACTCCTTAACATTCTGCTGTTCACTTCCCCATCCATACAATATAGCTTCCTCCTTAAATTAAACAACACAGACAAACTAAATGATGCTAATGAGCTCCCAACAATATGAAACGCACAAAATCCAAACTAACATCCCATTAAAAAGAAGTTATATTTACTAGGCAACCTCCGGTTCCTGCAGCCCCTACAACTCAGACTACAATCTGCATGGTAAGCAGATTAAACATACATTCTTCATCACCACTTCTACCCTAGGTGCACATTGTATTCCAAGGTAACGTCCTTGCACATCATCCAGTTCATGGAACCTGACGTCACCAACAAACTCCTCTTCTTTGTGTTTACTCACCTGTCCTCTGCTCATTAATAGGCTTGGCAGATTCCAACACCTACCATCTTCTAACCTTAGAACACTTCTGTAGTGCTAGAGGCACTCTTGTGGTCTGACACCACGTGATGACCTTTGACTACCATCATTTTAATTGACTTTGGTGTGTTATTTTATCCTAACCTGAATGTACAATGTCCTGCATATGCCTTGTTTCTCTTGAAGATCTCTTCTCGTAGTTTTGAAGTGGGAGCTGTCACAGTAGAACAGCTTGCCAAGAACAGAACGTGTGGGATGTCCATTTGAAAGCATGAGAGCGAGAGATGTGAGAAGTTGGCCTGGCATATGCTGTCCACTAATTAAAGTGGGCACCTTGCACCAGTCCAAACGACCCTTATTGATGATTAGGTTAAAGACAACCTTATAGAAAGCTATCCTAGTGGTAGCTGTGGAGAGCAGCCTTCAGGCTAAGTCTTGAAGGAGTGTAAAGCAGCTTGGTTTACCAGATTATAACCTCTTGAATAACTAAATGAAAGGAGAACCACATCAGGTATATATAAAATATATGTATTTATTCCTTAACACTCTCTACTAACCTCTTTATGAGATTAGAGAACAAGGCACACAATATTACAGTACTAGAACAGTGGCGGTGCGTCCATTGGGGCGCTGGGGCGTTGACCCACCTGGCCACATGGCCCCAAGTCCCACCGCACGCAAGCAAAATAGCAAACTTAGTTTAAAGTACTCGCGAGTCGCTCCGCTCAGGCAGGCATTCAATCGGCGCTGAAGGGGGGCGGGGCTGGCTGCGGCAGCAAGGAGGGTGACTGACAGCAGCGCTTACTAAAGCGCAGCTGCAATAGTGCGCATGCTCGATTTTGGGCTGGTCATTTTATGACCAGCCCGAGCATGCGCACTACAGCCACCTCCTAAGGACCAGGAGAGCGAGGGGGGAGTCGGGACCCGAGAGGCCGAGGGTTGCTTCATGCAGCAACCCCCGGTCTCTAATGGGCGGGGCGTCTCCGTGCCCTAGCTAATCCTGCCGCTGCTAATGCAGCGCCAGGATTGGCTGCCTGACACACCGCGCAGCCTGAGGGGCCAGGGCTGTTGTTCAGAAGGCGCGGGACCGGCCAAGGACAGAGCAGAACAGAAGGCGCCAAGCAGCCCCCAACGCGGGACCCCGGCCCAGGCCAGGAACAGAGGCGGCGCGGACCAGGTAAGTTGTGTTTTTTTAAAATTTTAAACTCCCCGCACGACCCCCACCCGACTCCCCCTCCCGTATTGCGAGCCGCGACTGGACTTTAATGGCGGTGCGCCTTCTCGATTGGTGATCACACTTTGCAGAGCGATTAGAATCAGGTGCATACTAATTTTCCCTCACAGTGAGAGAAGCACGCAGAGTTCAACAGGCTAGTAGGCATGTGAGCCAAGTATCTAATTGCAGTGCAAAAAGTGGCTTACTGCGTTTGGGTTTCAACGTTGCCCTTTTAAAAAATATGGCTTCTGTCATGTATTTCTTCGTCTCATTTGTGCTAAGTGTAAAATGCAAATGAAAAATGAGAGGACAATTTATTTGTTAATTAGCATTTTGCAGTAGGATTTAAATACGTGAAATTAATTAAAAACTTTAAAACGACATGTATAATAACTTAATTAAATGACTTGGAGCGATACAATAAAGTGGTTGGTGAAACAACGTATAGTCTAGGAAAAACATGAGAATCGACAAGTCATCTATGAGTAGCTTCTCTGTGTTGCATGATGGAAAAAAACATAAAGAACATCAGTTTTACCCATTATCTTTACGTCCCATGTTCTCTATTCCCAGTCATTAATTTTGAGATGTACTCCACCTCCGGCCAGGAGAGAAAAGCAGGAAGTAGTGGGGTAACCCAAACCAGGGATAGTATATACATCCCCCTTACCCGCATCACATCCTGTTTTCTTCTCTTGACCTGGCTGGCGAGGACACAGGACTAGGGGCCGCTGCCAATATTGGGTCTCCCTTCTGGAGACAGTAATGGAGCAGTGGGGAGGAGGTGGAATTTGACCCTACCACCCTTGGACTTATCCCGTTGCAGAGATGAGGCTGCAGGCACACAGGAGGAGAGGACGCTCACAGAGCAAGATTTACATCTCTCCACTCTAATGCAGCTGTACAAAATTTATAGCACCAGAATAAAGTATTCAGACCATTACGGACCTCATTGTTATGAAATTTAGAGCAAGACTTCGACGATAAAATCAGCAGAAATGCTTCATTATGTGCAGATTTAATTCTCTGTACAATCCAAGGCTTGGGATTGGGAACTTCAACGCTTGGTTTTGTTACAGGCATAGCAGTCAATAAAGTGCAGCACACCTGCCTTTGGTTGCACGTTCAGGCACACACAGAAAATAGTGCTTAGTTTGTAAAATAAGAATAAGGGCCAGGGCCTACGGTATTTCACGGGAGAGCCCTGCAGCTTGCACCACATGCTGCCCCTACCACCGCTGCCCATGCCAGTGCCACAATAACTGCTGACATCACACTTCAACAGGTGTGACAATTTGGACTATTCCAGGTCGCCAAAGCTCTAGGGGTGGCCTGGATGACCTGGTATTATTTTAAGAATCATGCATATTGATTATGTAAACACTCTCCTGGGGTGCTCTGCTCAAAAATAGACATGGCCACCATGTGGTGTAGGGTGACCAACTGGCATGGGTGCAAATTCAGAATGGTGGGTCTGAAAATTCAAAAGGTCAAAATTCAGGACAAAAATTCAGGATAGAAGGTCAAAATTCAGGACACAAATTTGGGACAAAAGGTACGTTTTACAGACATATCAGAGGAGGTTGCGCAATAGTATATGAGTAAGTAAATTGACAACCAACATAAGTACAAGCCAAAAAAAGTTTATATTAGGTTGAGACAATCGTGCACTTCAAGGTTTTTCAGTATGCGCGCAGCTTTGAGCAACTGTGCAGGTCTTTTTCTGGTATTTCATATGATCATAATGCCTTTTGAAACTGTTTGCTAAGCAAAGCATAGAGGACTGGGTTAAAGTCTGAATTGAAAAGAGTTAGCCAATTTGCTGGACATTTGTGCTTGTTGTTGCACAGTGGTAAGTGCTATTGTTAAGCACGTGTTCTGTTCAATGTATTCAGGTGGACTGCAGCGGGTGGCATATGTTTGTCAGTAGTGCAGTTATGAGCACAGTGACAGCCAGCTAAGCAGCACAACTGGACTCCGAAGGGTGTATGAACGCTGTTCTGTCTTATGGGATCTTTTAGTAGTGAATGTTTGTTAGCACCAGTGCAGTAAGATTCATTGCTGTTTTATGACATCAGTTTGGGTTTCTTGCACGTTCAAAGGCATCTACACACGATAAACATAGCCAGACGCAGACGGGCAGCAGGGCACAAACATAACTTTAGGGCCAGTAATGCAGATGGTAAAATTAGCAGAATCCTGGCAACATTTTAAAGACAGGCACGCTGCCTGCTGCTTTGCATTATACAAAATAAACAGGTTAATAATAGTTACAGCAATCAACTTCGTTGAGATTAGCAGAAAGCATACCAGTCTTCAAAGCCCCAGATTTCTGCTACTGCTCCTAGACTGGAAGAGGCCATTTTGAGGAGGGTTCGCATCTTAAAATCGCTGATGCTCCTGAAGGCTTCTGGAGGTGGTCTATCTCCAGACAGGTGAGTCGGGATCTTCTGTATCCCATGGTCTCGTTAAATGTCTTTACAGTTTCACTGCTATTGCTGTATACGAGGCCAACTCATTTATTAGCAGGATGTGATTTCAGGGACACTGCAACACTCAGGAACAAGCGTTGAGAAAGTTGGAAGTTTGGCACTTGTGGTGTACATAGTGCACAGCTGCCACTGGTGGGGCCTCACAGCACTCTTGCCGTATGAGTTTTCTTTTATGAATGCCTAGAAGAACTGAATTTTTAGTCCATTTATCACAGAAATAGTGCTGAAAATCGCACAAAAAAGATGCCAATTTGTAAAAAATTTCTTCACGGGGGAGAACCCCCCCGAACCCCCCTTATTGCCGTCGGGCTCGCTCGCTGCGCTCGCATACGTTGATTTGGTTTGCATACGCCCCACCAGTTCCAAATTACACCAGCCGCCCCTGTACTAGAACGACAGTAAATAGCACAATACACAGTGGGCTCCAGGGGGAGACCAAACCATATACTAAGAAAGTGGTATAAGAACCCCGACTTGACTAGACAGTGCCTAGAGCACGTAGAATCGCTGGGACCCCAAGGAACCACCCAAGGTAGTGACACAGGGGACCCACGGAGGACGGGTGCAGTGTGGTAACACAGACGCGAGCTCCGTACAACTCTATGGGAAAGTCGCGGGTGGAAATTTAGAGTTTAAGGACACTTCGGAGAGGACTTCAAGCAAACCCAGTTAAACTTAGAAGGTTCTAAGGCCAGCACCCTTGTAAGTACTGAGGTACCCGTGTTACCTAGCCCAGGGAAGCCGGGTGCATAGGGGTCAAGTGGTGTCGGAAACCCTCGTCCTTTTCAATGACGTGATGCGAAGAAGTGCTGCTGCCGTGGAGAAGAAAAATGTCCGGTGTGACCCAAGCCTGGATCGGAGATGAGAAGAACCTGAAAGCAGAGGGGACAAAGTCTGGGTCACTTCACATGACCAGGAGCGGAGCAATCGAATGCCCACCGATGTTGGGTGTTTCAGGTGCGAAGAGGTGAAGCTTGACTCTGCAGCCACGGGGACCAGGAGACGTCGACGACAACCAGATTCCGCAGGCGAGCTGTCCCACGAAGGATGTCGAGTGCTGGGGGGTCAGTTTCCGGATTGGAGACCAACAAGCCTTGGCAACTGCAACCCACGCGGTCACAGAAAAGATGCTTCGTTGAGGACCAGCAAGGTCCTGGGGACTCCCCAAGCTATGGAGGGTCAGGGCACGTCTGGAGCAACCAGAAAAGCCCGTTGAAAGTTAAAGTTGCCTTCTCAGGGACCCACAGGTCAACGGACCAGGGATCGCGAAGGGGCCTCGAGAGGAATCACACAATACCAGCCCACGGAACACTCGTGGTGTGTAGGCCAGTAATCTTCGGTGGAAACACTGCTCGGGGCTTGGACTACAAGTAGCCCAAAGCACAGCCTCAGGGATCGCCTAAAAGCATATGCTGCTGCAAATGTACACGGTGTCCAGGGGTTCGGGTTGCACGGTCCCCACGAGGGCTGCGGGTCTCAGGTTTGCTGAGAGCACTAGTCGGCCTCGGGGAAGCTTGGGCATCCACCTCCTGTGTTGCAAAATCTTCGGAGTCCGTCGGGAGTTGCGTAGATGCAAACCGGTCAGATGCGTTGAGGTGCCTGCTTTGCAGGGGAGTAACTCCTTTACTCCAAGGGAGATTCTTCAGTCGTCCAGCAAAGCGTAGATCGTCAAAGGTTACTTGGTTTCTGTAGCAGAGTTAAGTCCAGGTAATATCTAAAGTCCTGTAGTCAGGGTTCCTACTTTATACCCAAGGAAGGGGTGGGACAAACTCTGGGGACCCACCTATGGGAGGGTCAGGACAGAGGGGTGGCTACACCCATGTCCTTTGTCCAGTTTCGCGCCAGAGCAGGAGCGGATAGCCCCTGCAACCGGTTTGAGCTGGACTATGCACAGGGACACCAAATGTGCCCCCAGTGCAGACATCAAAGCACTCTGAGAGTGCACCCACCCAGCCCCAATACACTAAAGCCTGTCTGGGAGGTGGTCACACCTCCCTGTGACAGGAAACCTATTGTCAAGCCTTCCCCTGCCGCAGTTTCATCCAGCAGCAGGAGGGCAGACTCGTGTCTGTGGCTGGCAGCATCCATTTTGTGATGCCAGGGTTCTGTGAAGCTGGTACCGGGTGTACCGGTGCTGTCATATTTCTCCCTCTAGGAGGGAGGAATCATACCTCCCACACCAGTTACTGGTGTGGAGGTATGATTCCAAGGTGTTTGACACCAAACACGACATAATTCCTTGCAGCCGTTTTAAAGTTAGCATTTACCGCAAGGTTATAATGCACTTAAAAGTATATGGTTGGCTGCATCACAGACAACCCCGGAATAGGGGTTCCGAAGGCTGCAGAGGGGCTCTGCTCATGCTTGGGCACCCTCTCACATAAAACCCAGCACCCTGCCTTCAGGATTGATAAGGCCTGCCATAGGGGTGACTGATAGGCTTATATGTGCAGTGATTAGGATAGATATAGTGAACCTATATCGAAGGAAGGGGTGCATGCACCACCTTACACAGGCTGCAGTAGCAGACCTGTTGTGTCATTTTGAATGGCCTCTCAGGGGTGGCATAATACATGCTGCAGCCCCTGGGAGGCCTCTGGGGTACCTATGCCCTGGGTACATAGTATACCATATACTAGGGACTTATAAGGGTACCCCAGAATCCAATCTGGAGTGTACCTAAAGTACATGCAATCAATTTAGAGGAGAAAGCAGATAGACTGGGGTCCTGAATAGCAGGATCCCAGTCAGACTAAGTCGAAAACAGTGAAACATCAGCAAAAAATGGGGGTAGCTATGAGAAGCAGATCCTACAAGAGAGGTGTGGAATGTACTTTTTGGTCTCGAAGTGCAGTGTTATGAGCAGTTTTGTACATTGAGAGATGAAGTATGTGATGCTATAAGCAGTGGTGCACAAATGTGCACTGTGTTGTACATTGAGAGATTGTTAGAAATGGGATTTTTGGTAGGCTAGGGCATGTGCCAAAGCCAGGCAGAAACCACCACTCTAGTCAGGATAAGGGAGTTACACTCCTAAAATAACCCCTGCTCACCCCCTTGGTAGCTTGGCACGAGCAGTCAGGCTTATCTTAGAGGCAATGTGTAAAGCATTTGCACATAACCAACAGTAATACAGTGTAAGCACTACAAGAGGACACCACACCAGTTTAGAAAAATATCCAATATTTTTATATACTTAAGACAAGACCAAAAACGATAAAAATCCACAATACAGTACTTAAAAATCTTCAGTTATCAAAATATGCTTTAAAAACAGTTCCTTGATGTCGATAGCTCCGTCCGGGGCTATCCTGGCGTCGTGAGCAAACAAATCCAAACAGTTCTGGCTGACCGCGGCTTCGCAGGCCAGCTACGGTGTCGGGAAGACCCGCAAACAGTACCTTTTAGAAATGCAGGGCGTCGGCGACCTCGTGTTGAGCTTCCGAAAGCACGGCGTCCGCAGGCGTCGGTTCCTGAGGTCGGTGCAGGAGTCGTCGGGGCCCTCGAAGTCACAAGCGTTGCAGATCGATCTCCTCTCGGTTGAAGTCAGGAGCGCTGGCGTCGGCAGGTGCCGGGTGCTGCGGTGCGAAGTGCAGGGGTGCGGCGTGCTGTGCCCTCAAGTCGCGGTGCGAGCAGCGGCTCGGTGGCGGAGTCAGATGGCGTCGTCGGTGAGACCAGGGTCGCGGTGCGAGATGAAGGCGGTGCTCGTCACGGTGCTGGCAGGTCACGGTGCAAGCAGCGGCGTTGTCGTTGCTGAAGCGCTGTCGTCGGCTGACGAACTGGAGTCGATGGCGCCGGCAGGCCAAGGCTGCGGTGGGGATGAGGGCGGTGCGTCGTGTAACTTTACGAGCGGTGCCCTCGAACCACGGTGCAAGCAGCGGCGTCGATTTTGGCGTGGAGCGTCGTCGTCGGGGATACCAAGGCGTCGTCGTGAAGCGAGGCGGTGCGGAGTGCGGTGTCCACAGGTCGCGGTGCGAGCAGCGGCTCGGTGGCGGCATCAGCAGGTGTCGTCGGTGAGACCAGGGTCGCGGTGCGGCGTTGCAGCGGTGCCCTCTGCGGTGCCTTTGGGACACGGAGTCGGCAGCGGCGTCGTCGAGTTGCTTTTCTTCTGTTGCAGCACAAAACACACAGTCCCCAGTGCTGAGGGCAGAAGAGCTTGAAGTCTTTGTTGTGCCTGAGACTTCTTGAACAGGGGGCAAGCTCTACCTCAAGCCCTTGGAGAAACTCACAAAAGTAGATTGCAGAAAGTTCAGTCCAGTCCTTTCACTGCCCAAGACAGAAGCAGCCACTGCAGGCCAACACAGCAAAGCACACAGCAAAGTGGTAGTTCCTCCTCACAGCTTCTCCAGCTCTTCTTCTTGGCAGTCTTCTTGATCCAAAAGAGTTCTAAAGTTCAGGGGTCTGGGCCCCAATATTTATATCCCAAAATCCTTTGATCCTTAGGCAGAGTGTGTCTGTGCCCAGCCAGAACCAGTTCTGCCTTCTCTGGTGTGACTTCCTGGCAGTAGGTGGAGACGGCATTGTCAGAGGCAGACCAGGCCCTTTGAGGTGCAAGGAAATCTCCTCCCCCTTCCCCAGTTGCAGCCCAAGTCTATTCAGCCCTTTCCTGACTCACCTAGACTATCTGGAGCCACTCCTGCTCCCCAGCCTTCTGTCATCCAAAACCCAGACAGGCAATCCACATTCCAACAGAGGCACACAGGATGACTGAGCAAGAAAATACCTACTTTCTAAAAGTGGTATTTTCAAACACAGAATGTAAAAATCACCTTCACTAAAAGATGCATCTTTAGATTCTGAGTTCAGGCATACTAAACTTTATTTTCTTACCTAGTTCCCAGGGCCAGTTATGTTTATAAGATGTTATAAACAAACTTCCCATTCTGTCCTATGGGGAACAGGTAGCCTTGCAATAGTGAAAAACGAAATTGGCAGTAATTCACTATCAGGACATGCCACACACACCAGGGCATGTCCTACCTTTCACATACACTGCACCCTGCCCACAGGGGTACCTTGGGCCTACCTTAGGGGTGCCTGACATGTAAGAAAAGGGAAGGTTGGGGCCTGGCAAGTGGGTGCACTTGCCAAGTCGACATGACAGTACCAGAATGCGCGCAGACTCTGCAATGGCAGGTCTGAGTTACCTTTTCAGGGCTACTCAACGTGGGTGGCACAATCAGTGCTGCAGGCCCCCTAGTAGCATTTGATTTACAGGCCCTGGCACACTCAGTGCACTTTACTAGGGACTAACAAGTAATCAAATTTCCAATCATGGAAACAACAATTCATAACACATTTTACCATAGGAGCACTTGCACTTTACCACTGATCCGCAGTGAGAAAAGTGCGCAGAGACACTAAGCCAGCACAAACAGAGTCAAAACCGGGAGGTCAGAAAGCAAAAACTCAGGGGAAACACGCCAAAAGATGCCAAGTCTAACACATCCAAAAGATGCCAAGTCTAACACATGTCCCCTTCAGCTGAAAGTAGGGAGAACTACCCAACCTCTTGGGAGTTCTCTTCACTAAGGCGGAAGAACCTGGACAGACCATCTGCATTGGCGTGTTCTGTGCCAGGGCAGTGTTCCACCGTAAAGTCCATTCCCTGTAGGGAGATGGACCATGTGAGAAGTTGGCCTGGCATATGCTGTCCACTAATTAAAGTGGGTACCTTGCACCAGTCCAAACGACCCTTATTGATTATTAGGTTAAAGACAACCTTTATTGAAAGCTATCCTAGTGGTAGCTATGGAGAGCAGCCTTCAGGCTAAGTCTTGAAGGAATGTGAAGCAGCTTGTTTTACCAGTATATAACCTCCTGAATGACCAAATGAAAGGAGAACCACACCAGGTATATATAAAATATATGTATTTATTACTAAACCCTCTACTAACCTCTTCATGAGATTAGAGAACAAAGCACACAATATTAAATCACTAGAACGACAGTAAATAGCACAATACACAGTGGGCTCCAGGGGGAGACTAAACCATATACTAAGAAAGTGATATAAGAACCACGACTTGACTAGACACAGTGCCTAGAGCACGTAGAATCGCTGGGACCCCAAGGAACCACCCAAGGTAGTGACACAGGAGACCCACGGAGGACGGGTGCAGTGTGTGAACACAGACGGGAGCTCGGTACAACTCTTATGGGAAAGTCGCGGTTGGAAATTTACAGATTAAGGACACTTCGGAGCGGACTTTAAGCAAACCCAGCTAAACATAGAAGGTTCTAAGGCCAGCACCCTTGAGAGTACCGAGGTACCCGTGTTACCTATCCCAGAGGAGCCGGGTGCATAGGGGTCAAGTGATGTCGGAAACCTTCGTCATTTTCAATGGCGTGTTGCGGAAACGTGCTGCTGCCGGGAAGATGAAGTGTCCGGGGTGATCCAAGCCTGGATCGGAGCGGAGAAGAACCTGAAAGCATAAGGGACAGAGTCTGGGTCACTTCACGTGACCAGGAGCGGAGCAATCGAATGCCTACCGATGTCGGGTGCTTCAGGTGAGAAGAGGTGAAGCTTGACTCAGCAGCCACGGGGACCAGGAGACGTCTGCGATGACCAAAGTCCAGATTCGAGCTGTCCCACGAAGGATGTCGAGGGCTGGGGGGTCAGTGTCCGGATTGAACACCAACAAGCCTTGGCCACTGCAACCCACGCGGTCAGAGGAAAGATGCTTCTGTAAGGACCAGCAAGGTCCTGGGGACTCTCCAAGCTATGGAGAGTCAGGGCACGTCTGGAGCAACCAGGTAGGCCCACTGAAAGTTAAAGTTGCCTTCACAGGGACCCACAGGCCAACGGACCAGGGATCGCGAAGGGACCTCAAGCTGAATCACCAAATGCCAGCCCACGGAACACTTGTGGAGTGGAGGCCGGAAATCTTCGGTGGAATTACTGCTCGGGGTCAGGACTACAAGAAGCCCAAAGCACAGCCTCAGGGGTCGCCAAAAAGCATATGCTGCTGCAAATGTACATGGTGCCCAGGGGTTCGGGTTGCACGGTCACCACGAGGGATACGGGCCTCAGAATTGCTGAGAGTGCAGATCGACCTCAGAGACCACGGGAACCCACCTCCTGTATTGCAGAAATCTTCGTAGTCCTTCAGGAGCTTCGTAGATGCAAACCGGTCAGATGCGTTTAGGTGCCTGCTCAGCAGGGGAGTAACTCCTTTACTCCAAGGGAGATTCTTCAGTCATCTAGCGTTGTGCAGATCGTCAAAGTACTTGGTTTCTGTAGCAGAGTTTAGTCCAGGTAAAATCCAAAGTCCTGTAGCCAGGGGTTCCTACTTTATACCCAAGGAAGGGGCGTGACTAACTCTGGGGACCCACCTATGGGAGGGTCAGGACAGAGGGGTGGCTACACCCATGTCCTTTGTCCAGTTTCACGCCAGAGCAGGAGCAAATGGCTCCTGCAACCGGTTTGAGCTGGACTATGCACAGGGACACCAAATGTGCCCCCAGTGCAGACATGAAAGCACTCTGAGAGTGCCCCACCCAGCCCCAATACACTAAAGCCTGTCTGGGAGGTGGTCACACCTCCCTGTTACAGGAAACCTATTGTCAAGCCTTCCCCTGCCGGAGTTTCGTCCAGCAGCAGGAGGGGAGACTCGTGTCTGTGGCTGGCAGCATCCATTTTGTGATGCCAGGGTCAAGAAAGCTGGTACCAGGTGTACCGGTGTTGTTATATTTCTCCCTCTAGGAGGGTGGGATCATACCTCCCACACCAGTACTGGTGTGGAGGTATGATTCCAAGGTGTTTGACACCAAACACGACATGTTTCCATGCAGCCATTTTAAAGTTAGCATTTACCGCTAGGTTATAATGCACTTAAGTATATATGGTTGGCTGCATCACAGACAACCCCGGAAAAGAGGTTCCGAAGGCTGCAGAGGGGCTCTGCTCATGCATGGGCACCCTCTCACATAAAAACAGCACCCTGCCTTCAGGATTGATAAGGCCTGCCATAGGGGTGACTGATAGGTTTATATGTGCAGTGATTAGGATAGATATAGTGAAACTATATCTAAGTAAGGGGTGCATGCACAACCTTACACAGGCTGCTGTAGCAGACCTGTGGTGTCATTTTAAATGGTCTCTCAGGGGTGGCATAATACATGCTGCAGCCCCTGGGAGGCCTCTGGGGTACCTATGCCCTGGGTACATAGGATACCATATACTAGGGACTTATAAGGGTACCCCAGAATCCAATCTGGAGTGTACCTAAAGTACATAACGCAACCAATTTAGGGAGAAAGCAGATAGACTGGGGTCCTGAATAGCAGGATCCCAGTCAGACTAGTCAAAAACCAGCAAAACACCAATAAAAAAATGGGGGTAACCATGCAGTCAGATTCCACCTTCCTACAGACCACCGCAGCAGTTTTGGATTCCAACCCCTCATTTGCATCAACCATCTGAGGGGCCTGTGGTCTGTCTGAACCCGAAAGTGAGTCCCAAACAGGTAGGGCCTCAGCTTCTTCAGTGCCCAGACCACAGCGAAAGCTTCCCTTTCTATTGCATTCCACCTCTGTTCCCTGGGGAGTAGTCTCCGGCTAAGGAAGACTACAGGCTGGTCTAGGCCCTCCTCGTTCAGTTGTGAGAGCACCGCTCCCACTCCATGCTCTGAAGCGTCAGTCTGCACAACGAATTCCTTGGAGAAGTCGGGTGCCTTGAGCATGGGTGCCGTGCACATGGCGGCCTTCAGGGCATCAAAAGCCTTCTGGCAGGACTCAGTCCAGATCACCTTCTTGGGCTGCTTCCTGGAAGTCAGCTCTGTTAAGGGGGCAACAATGGTGCCATACCCCTTAACAAACCTCCTGTAGTACCCGGTGAGTCCTAAGAAGGCCCTCACCTCTGTCGGGGTCTTGGGAGGCTCCCAAGCCAGAATGGTGTCAATCTTGGGTTGAAGGGGCGCCACCTGGCCGCTTCCTACCTGGTGTCCCAAGTACACCACCGAACCCTGCCTGATCTGGCACTTACTGGCCTTGATCGTGAGGCCTGCCCTCTGCAGCGCCTTCAACACTTCACCGAGGTGCTGCAAGTGTTCTTCCCAGCTGGAACTGAACACTGCGATGTCATCCAGGTAGGCGGCACTGAACTCCTCCAGCCCAGCCAATAACTGGTTGACCAACCTCTGGAAGGTGGCAGGGGCATTCTTCAACCCAAAGGGCATCACCCGGAACTGGTAATGTCCTTCTGGGGTTGAAAATGCGGACCTCTCCTTGGCCCCATCGGTTAGGGCAATCTGCCAGTACCCCGACGTTAAGTCAAACGTGCTGAGGAACTTGGCAGCTCCCAACCGATCAATGAGCTCATCAGCTCTGGGGATGGGGTGTGCGTCAGTCCTGGTGACGGCATTGAGCCCACGGTAGTCCACACAAACCGCAGTTCTGGAGTGGCACCGGGTGCAGCAGCCTTTGGGACCAAGACCACTGGGCTGGCCCAAGGACTGTTGGAAGGCTCGATCACCCCTAACGCCAACATCTTAGAAACCTCCTCTTTAATGCTGGCCTTGACCCGGTCAGTCAACCTGTAAATCTTGTGCTTCACAGGAGGGCTGTCACCGGTGTCCACGTCATGGGTACACCAGTGAGTAACACCTGGGGTCAGGGAGAACAGGGGGGCAAACTGTCCCAACAACTGGTGACAATCGCTCTGCTGTTCTGGGCTCAGTGTAGGGGAGAGGATCACACCTTCCACTGACCCATCGTGCTCCTTGGTAGACAGGAGGTCAGGGAGAGGTTCACTCTCCTCTTCCGTCCCATCATCTGTCGCCAAGAGCATGCTCACTTCGGACCTCTCGAAGTGGGGTTTGAGGCGGTTCACGTGGAGGACCCTCAAAGGGTTCCTTGGAGCCTGCAAATCCACCAGGTAGGTGACATCACTTTTGCGCTCCACCACCTCAAATGGCCCAGTCCACTTGTCCTGCAAGGCACAAGGTTCCACTGGGGCCATGACCCACACTTTCTGCCCAGGTTGAAATTCGACCAGAGTGGCATTCTGGTCATACCACTTCTTCATTTCTTCCTGGCTTGCTTCCAGGTTCGCCTGAGCGAGTTTCCTGAAGCCGGCAGTTTGGTTTCTGAAGGCCTGCATGTAACTAAACACATCCTGGGAGTTTTCCTGGGAGCTGCCTCCCAGCCTTCCTTGACCAAACTCAGAGGTCCTCTCACAGGGTGACCATACAGAAGCTCAAAGGGACTGAACCCAAGAGACTTCTGTGGCACCTCCCTGTATGCAAAGAGAAGGCATGGCAAGAGGACGTCCCACTTATGCCTCATGGGTTCTGTTAGACCCTTAATCATGCCCTTCAAGGTCTGGTTGAATCTCTCCACCAGACCGTTACCTTGTGGGTGGTAAGGGGTGGTGAACTTGTAGGTTACACCACACTCCTTCCACAGGGATGTCATATACTTGGATATGAAATTGGTCCCTCTGTCAGAAACCACCTCTCTGGGGAACCCCACGCGGGAAAAGATCCCCATTAATGCTCGGCCCACCACAGGCGTTGTCGTTGTCCTGAGAGGGATTGCCTCCGGGTACCGGGTGGCATGGTCCACCAAGACCAGGATGTACCCGTTGCCCATGGCGGTCTTGGGATCCAGTGGCCCCACAATGTCCATCCCTACCCTTTCAAAGGGTGTTCCAACAACTGGAAACGGTTGGAGAGGAGCTTTGACCTTCCTCCCACTCTTACCACTTGCTTGGCAAGTTTGGCAAGACCTGCAATGTCCATCTGACTGCCTTCGCATTTGGGGCCAGAAGAAGTGGGTGACAAGCCTGTCAAAGGTCTTGTCCTGCCCCAAATGTCCTGCCAAAGGCACGTCATGAGCCAGACCCAGTAGGAAGGTCCTGAAGCGCTGGGGTACCACCAGCACACGGGCTGACCCAGGCTCAGCGACCTTAGGCTCACTGTAGAGGAGACCATTCTCCCAGTAGATCCAATGTGATCCGGACTGATCACCTGCTGCCTGGTCTGCAGCCTGCCGCCGCAGACCCTCCAGAGAAGGGCACTCTTTCTGCTCCTTGCAGAATTCCTCCCTGGTGGGACCCCTTCTTGCTGCCAATGGCTCAGCTCAGAGATGTCCCCCAGTTCAGCTACCTGCTCCCCTGTAGGCACCGGGGCGTCCCCCTCAAGGTCCGCCTCCTCCCGGTCCGTGGGAACTTCAGGGGCCGTTTTCTGCGCCCCTTGCCCTTTCTCTTGGCAGGGACTTGGGCCACTGTCTCAGGCTCCAAGTCCTCTTGATCACCCTTTCTGGCCGCCATTGACCAAGTGGACATGCATGCCCACTCTGGCAACCCAAGCATCTCCAAGTGAGACCTGAGCTCAACATCCTTCCATAAGGACTGCTCCAGGTCGTTACCTAGCAGACAATCTACAGGCATGGAAGGGCTCACAACCACCCTCAAAGGAACTGAGCCCCCCCCCCACTCGAAGGGAACCTGCGCCACCAGAAACTGGCGCTCTGAATTGTCTCCAGCAATTATTTGGTGGAATGCCCCTGGGACTACTTGTTTCTCAGAGACCAGGTGACACCGGACTGAGGTCACACTGGCGCCAGTATCTCTGAGAGCCTCTACCCTTTTCCCATTGATGGTCACCCAGGTGCTGTATTTCTTTGTGTACGGGGCACCTGGTGTCCTGGGACCATCTCACTGTCCCCTAGTGAGACAACGGTCATTTCTGCGGGATCCCCATCCTCCTGTGGGTACTCCTCCTCCCCAAGCACTACACTAGCCAACATCTTGGACTGCCCACCGGTGGGTGGCTGAGCCCCCTTTGAACTATTGGGGTCCCCCTTCATGTGGCCCACCTGGTCACATGCAAAACACCTGCGGGGGCCGGTCTCAGCAGGCTTTCCTGATGAGACCCCTGGCTTCTTATCTCCGGTGGGATGGGAACCTTTACCCTGGGTGTTAATTTGGGGCCCTTTAGAGAACTGTGTTTTACCCTTGTCCCCCCCACTTTTCTGCTGGGGACCCTGCCCACCTTTGGCTGAGTCTCCCCCAAACGCATTCTTGTGGACCCTGGTACTCACCCAGCGGTCCGCCTCCATAGCAAGCTTCCTGGTTCAGTCAGCTTACTATCAACTAGGTGCTGGCGCAGATCTGCAAAAAAGACTAGAAAAGTGCTCCCATGCAATCAGATTGTAGAGCCCCTGAAAATCTGTCACATTACTGCCCTTCACCCAGCCATCCAGTGACCGGCAAAACACATCCACACATTCCAACCAAGTGTTGGCATCAGACTTCTTACTGGACCTGAACTGATCCCTGTACTTTTCAGGAGTAAGACCATACTTAGTGAGAAGGGCGTCCTTCATGTCTGGATAGGTGAGGTGATACCCCTTACCCAAAGCTATTAAAGTATCCCTTGCTTCTTCTGGGAAGAGAAGCCACAATCCTGCTCCCCAATTCTCCTCGGGGACCCCATTCATGTGAATTGCTGCCTCGTGCCCCTGAAACCACCTTTGTATGTCATCCCCCTTCTTGAATTCTTTGCCTACATTTTTAGGGATGTGCACAATTCTGTCTGCCTGTCTTGACGAGTTTCTGCCACCATCTGAGCTGGCTCTACTTCTCTGATCCAGCTTCTTTATCCTGATCTCGTGATCTAACATCATCCTTTTCTCTTCCATGGCTAACTTAAGCTTCTCCAGTTCTACTGCCACTCTCCTGGCTTCCCGCCTGTCCTCCAGCTCTTCTGGAGACAGGCCACGTTCGCTGGCATGTCTGGCTGCTACCCAGGCCCTCAGCGCCTTTTGTAGCTCGTCCTTCCTGGTGAGGCCTCTGACTTGGACTTTTAGGTTTTTGCAAATTGATTTCAATTCCCTAACATTGTAGGCTTCCAACCTATCCTCCTCAAAGGCAATTTCCAGGGATGCAACGGATGATGCTCTTGATTCCGGCATGATGAAATAGCAAGTTCAAACTGGCAAGATCATAAATAGGCCAAAAAGAAAAAGAACCAGTATGTGGCACGTAATGGTCTGCAATATGGTAGTAGTGCACACCAATCACTGTAAGTCAAGTGCAAACGCAAGTCCTATCCTCACCGCTGACAACCAATGTTAAAAATTGGATTTTTGGTAGGCTAGGGCATGTGCCAAAGCCAGGCAGAAACCACCACTCTAGTCAGGATAAGGGAGTTACACTCCTAAAATAACCCCTGCTCACCCCCTTGGTAGCTTGGCACGAGCAGTCAGGCTTATCTTAGAGGCAGTGTGTAAAGCATTTGCACATAACCAACAGTAATACAGTGTAAGCACTACAAGAGGACACCACACCAGTTTAAAAAAATATCCAATATTTTTATATACTTAAGACAAGACCAAAAACGATAAAAATCCACAATACAGTACTTAAAAATCTTCAGTTATCAAAATATGCTTTAAAAACAGTTCCTTGATGTCGATAGCCCCCGACGGAGCTATTACGGCGTCGTGAGCAAACAAATCCAAACAGTTCTGGCTGACCGCGGCGTCGCGGGCCAGGTACGGTGTCGGGAAGACCCGCAAACAGTACCTTTTAGAAATGCAGGGCATCGGCGACCTCGTGTTGAGCTTCCGAAAGCACGGCGTCCGCAGGCGTCGGTTCCTGAGGTTGGTGCAGGAGTCGTCGGAGCCCTCGAAGTCACACGTGTTGCAGCTCGATCTCCTCTCGGTTGAAGTCAGGAGCGCTGGCGTCGGCAGGCGCCGGGTGCTGCGGTGCAAAGTGCAGCGGTGCGGCGTGCGGTGCCCTCAGGTCACGGTGCGAGCAGCGGCTCGGTGGCGTCGTCGGATGGCGTCGTCGGTGAGACCAGGGTCGCGGTGCGAGATGAAGGCGGTGCTCGTCACGGTGCTGGCAGGTCACGGTGCAAGCAGCGGCGTCGTTGTTGCTGAAGCGCTGTCGTCGGCTGACGAACTGGAGTCGATGGCGCCGGCAGGCCAAGGCTGCGGTGCGGGATGAGGGCGGTGCGTCGTGTAACTTTACGAGCGGTGCCCTCGAACCACGGTGCAAGCAGCGGCGTCGATTTTGGCGTGGAGCGGCATCGTCGGGGATACCAAGGCGTCATCGTGAAGCGAGGCGGTGCGGAGTGCGGTGTCCACAGGTCACGGTGCGAGCAGCGGCTCAGTGGCTGCGTCAGCAGGCGTCATCGGTGAGACCAGGGTCCCGGTGCGGCGTTGCGGCGGTGCCCTTTGTGGTGCCAAGGCGTCGTCGCGAAGTGGTGCGGTGTGCGGTGCCCACAGGTCGCTGTGCGAGCAGCGGCTTGGTGGCGGCGGCGGCAGGCGTCGTCGGTGAGACCAGGGTCGTGGTGCGGCGGTGCCTTCGGGACACGGAGTCGGCAGCGTCGTCGAGTTGCTTTTCTTCTGTTGCAGCACAAAACACACAGTCCCCAGTGCTGAGGGCAGAAGAGCTTGAAGTCTTTATTGTGCCTGAGACTTCTTGAACAGGGGGCAAGCTCTACCTCAAGCCCTTGGAGAAACTCACAAAAGTAGATTGCAGAAAGTTCAGTCCAGTCCTTTCACTGCCCAAGACAGAAGCAGCCACTGCAGGCCAACACAGCAAAGCACACAGCAAAGTGGTAGTTCCTCCTCACAGCTTCTCCAGCTCTTCTTCTTGGCAGTCTTCTTGATCCAAAAGAGTTCTAAAGTTCAGGGGTCTGGGCCCCAATATTTATATCCCAAAATCTTTTGATCCTTTAGGCAGAGAGTGTCTGTGCCCAGTCAGAACCAGTTCTGCCTTCTCTGGTGTGACTTCCTAGCAGGAGGTGGAGACGGCATTGTCAGAGGCAGACCAGGCCCTTTGAGGTGCAAGAAAATCTCCTCCCCCATCCCCAGTTGCAGCCCAGGTCTATTCAGCCCTTTCCTGACTCACCTAGACTATCTGGAGCCACTCCTGCTCCCCAGCCTTCTGTCATCCAAAACCCAGACAGGCAATCCACATTCCAACAGAGGCACACAGGATGACTGAGCAAGAAAATACTTACTTTCTAAAAGTGGTATTTTCAAACACAGAATGTAAAAATCACCTTCACTAAAAGATGCATCTTTAGATTCTGAGTTCAGGCATACTAAACTTTATTTGCTTACCTAGTTCCCAGGGCCAGTTATGTTTATAAAATGTTATAAACAAACTTCCCATTCTGTCCTATGGGGAACAGGTAGCCTTGCAATAGTGAAAAACGAAATTGGCAGTAATTCACTATCAGGACATGCCACGCACACCAGGGCATGTCCTACCTTTCACATACACTGCACCCTGCCCACAGGGGTACCTTGGGCCTACCTTAGGGGTGCCTGACATGTAAGAAAAGGGAAGGTTGGGGCCTGGCAAGTGGGTGCACTTGCCAAGTCGACATGGCAGTACCAGACTGCGCGCAGACTCTGCAATGGCAGGTCTGAGTTACCTTTTCAGGGCTACTCACGTGGGTGGCACAATCAGTGCTGCAGGCCCACTAGTAGCATTTGATTTACAGGCCCTGGCACACTCAGTGCACTTTACTAGGGACTAACAAGTAATCAAATATCCAATCATGGAAACACCAATCCATAACACATTTTACCATAGGAGCACTTGCACTTTACCACTGATCAGCAGTGAGAAAAGTGAACAGAAACACTAAGCCAGCACAAACAGAGTCAAAACCGGGAAGTCAGAAAGCAAAAACTCAGGGGAAACACGCCAAAAGATGCCGTCTAACACATCCAAAAGATGCCAAGTCTAACAGAGATCAAGTATTATGAAGTTCTTACTATTGGCTTTGACATGGCCTCATGTCATCCTGAATTCGGACTCTGCCTTGTTTGAGCTGTTCTGCACGCACAGACAGGCCCCCAGAGTTTTTGCAAGTTGCTTGGGTTAATCACGTTCAAGGATTGTTTTGTGAGAGATTGTTTAATGTACCCTGGAAGGCTTTTGTAAGCTTCGTCAAGATAAAGGCTGGAACATGTGAGAATGTAGAGGGAACGTGGGAACTCCTTCTTGCCATGGAATGCTTGCCTGGAAGCTGGCCAGTTCTAGTAAGTTTCCTTGGCGCAGAGGGGAAGACTCTCGAGCCTTCTAGTGTGTTTTGAGACTATAAAGCTGAGGGTTGTTGACAGCAAGGGTGGGAGCTCACTTACGGAGTAGACGTACTGCGGTAAGACGAACGGAACCTGAATCCCGGTCAAGAGTCCAAGCCCAGCTGTCAATGGGCTCCCCCAGCTTGAGTTGACAAGGATGTCGAGTGAACGATCGGGTGAGGTGATTTGTTTCTGACTAGTGCCATTGTGATGCGTGGTTCCAGTGGCTGTGGTCATTTGAGGTGTTTTCTTTGTGATGTGTGAATGAGTCAGAGTGCACATCCAAAGTAATCATTTGATGTATTTAGTGTATGTATATCTTTCTGATCTCTTGCAGGACGTCCAGTATATTTGCTTGAGTTTTATCTCATATTATTTGCTGCTTGTATTTCATATTATTATCCATGCATTTAACTGTTGCAAGTGTGTTATTATTGCTTGCATATAAATATATATATATCTATATACATTTGAATGTGGATCATTTGACATCTGGGAAAACCTTTCTGTTGGAGAGCATTGCATGAATAAAACCCCAAGCCTTATTCTAAAAAGAGAGTCTTTGCATTTTGTAAAGTAAAGCCCCTTTCTAGGTGGTGTTGTGTTTTATGTCTTGCTTCGACGTGTTTGAGCCACCGTGTGGAAGATTCTGTATTATCTGAAAGGCGGAGCAATACATATGGCGTCACTCGAGGATTTACGAAAAGTGCAATTTTAAAAGGGAAAGATGCTCTCTGAAGTGCCCATGTTTTCAGTTGTAGATTCCCAGATGCCAACTGAGTTATTTGAGTGGGAGATTGCCTCTAATGCATGTTTAAAATATGAGAGGCAAACACAGATATTTAAGTGTGTACATGATATTTCTTTTAAAGAGGGAAAACAACTTGGTATTTCAGACAGAAATAGTGGTGTCATTTTGAATGCATTGCTTAGCATGTATCAAAAATGTGAACAGTTGGAAAAAGAACGTAATGAGCTGCAAAGAGTTAGCTGACGCTCAGTTTGAAAATAAATCTTTGAAAAAAAGAGTTAAAAATATACCAAGTGCCGAAGCCGTTTATTTTGCCAGGCTGTTCAGATAGCCAAGTGATTCATGCGTGAAAAATGTGGATCTAGAGAGGCTGCAGGTTATTTTACAGTGCTCACAGGAGGTTTTAATTAATTCTTTTGAGGACGTTCCTCAGCCAGAAATGAATATTATCTTGGTTGAATTTGAAGCTTCCGAAGTAACGTTGAACCGAGAAAATGTAAACGTGCAGGAAGATAAACAAACCAGCCTGTTAGAACTAGCGATCGTTGGTTGCAGTTATAAATCAGACATGTCAGTGAATGACAAACCTTGTTTTATGTGGAGAGACGCTATTTTGGAAAAAGAAATGACAGAAAATGTGATTTTTAAACTTGACTCTGAGTTTAAATTTGAAGAGGAGCAGCAATGTGCTTTTGAACCTGAAAAAGAGATTATGCAATGTGTTTTAAACGTGTGGCCAATACAGAAAGGAGACATTGAATTACATGTGACAGTTCAGGGGCAGTGTGCCACTTTGAGTATGTGCGAAAAAAAAGGAAGGAAGAGTGTGCTTTTAGACTTTTGGACTGAAACATTTTCAAATGCTGGAGAATGTTTTGCTTGCACTGTGACAGACACAGGGCAGACACAGTTGTCTGCGTGTTTTTGTGCTCTGCTAGATACAGGGCAGACACTGTTGATTTTGAGTTGTGCTCTGACAGATATTATACAGACACAATCGTGTATGTGTTTTTGTGCTGTGACAGACACAGGGCAGATACAGATGCTTTTGTACACTGACAGACACTGGGCAGATGACAGTAAGGCATAATGTGATTTTGACTTTTGAGCTTTCTCTAATGCAATGGTTAAAGATTTTCCCTGCGTTATACAGAATAGATAATGTACAAGGAGAAAATGTGTTCAAAGGGTACACACAGACAGAAACTGCAGTCTTGCATGAACAGTTGGTGCAGGTCCCAGTAGAAAGTCCAGGGGTGGTGTTTGAGGTGCCTGAGACACAGGATTCCCCAGTGAAGTGGCAAATTTTACTGCAAAGCGCAGCTACTGTGTATCATGTAGGTGCTCATAGTCCTATACATTCACTAGACAAAACCTTTCATTCCCTTACAGATGAAAAGGCTAAAATCATGGAGACAGAGGTGGTGACACACGATTCTGATTTGGTGGGCCTGACTAAGTGCGAGCACCTAGGAGAGAAAGACCCAACTAACAGGTGGGCAGAGAATGAAGGGATGCATATCCCCCTAGACTTACTTAGAACTGTGATTCCTATGTGTCAGTATGCACAGCGCAGACCAGTCCCACAGAAGGTGAGGGGCCAGTTGGAGAAAGGAAAGTTACCAGAGCAGATAGGGCAGATGGATTGCCTTGGGCTCATGCCAAATGATAAAGGGAGCACGTATTCAGCAGTGTGTGGAGAAATAGTCAGGAAGGGGACTGCCCCAACCCTTCTTACTGTGCAGGGAGAAGGAGAGTTTCACTCCAATACCAAGAATTCAGAGGTCATAGTGTGGGTAGAATTCTCAGATAATTCCCCAGAGCAAGCAGAGAACCGTGCAGACAGGAATCATAATACAGTGCCATCATATCCAAAACAGAGAAAGGAGAACGTGCGCTTTTTGAAAAATATTTTTTTTTTTGCAAGAAGAGTGATGCTTGTTTTTTTCCAGATCATACTGCAATGTGTTGGTGTACCTGATGTCCCTGTCCTGCGTGTGGGTGCATTTGAGTGGGCCCGTGAGGGTGTGGGACCCCTCCCCGCCCCCACCAACCCTGGAGTGATCACCGGACAATGAAAACAGACACCGTTGCTGACATCCTTTGGCTGAACAAACCAGACGAACTTATCTAGCCTGTGATAATAGACTGATTATGTGAAAATGAAGTAAAATGTTTTTTAAAAAAAAAAATTCAAAGAAAGAGAGTGTTGACTTTTCACACAAGAGGATATTTTCATTCAATCTATAAAGTTACCGGAAATGCTGTTCAGTTTGAAAAAGAACAAATAAAAGCATTGTGAAATTGAAAAAGATGCTTTTCAGTTTAAAGATAATAATGTTGCCTTTATTTTTAAGCATACAATTTATCAGTTTGGCTGCTTCAATAGTAGAAGTTCCAGAATTAGCCATTTGTGACATTAGGAGCATTAATGAGTTCATATGCTTGATTCTATTTGTGCATTTATTTTGTGTATCCATCATACATTCAGATATGCATGAGCTTTTTTAAAATGATTGTTACATGCTTTTATGATTTCACTGTTTTAGTGTGTGCTTCAATTATATTTGTGTTTTCAGTTAAGCACATGCTTTTATAATTTCACCGTTTTAACATGTGCTTCAATTATATTTGTGCTTTGTTAAGAAGTTCAGTTTTTTTATATATGTATGCTATGATAGTCAAAGGTCATGGGGTGGAATGTAGTGCTAGAGGCACTCTTGTGGTCTGACACCACGTGATGACCTTTGACTACCATCATTTTAATTGACTTTGGTGTGTTATTTTATCCTATCCTTAATGTACGACGTCCTGCATATGCCTTGTTTCTCTTGAAGATCTCTTCTCGTAGTTTTGAAGTGGGAGCTGTCACAGTAGAACAGCTTGCCAAGAACAGAACGTGTGGGATGTGCATTTGTAAGCATGAGAGAGCGAGAGGTGTGGAATGTGCTTTTTGGTCTCGAAGTGCAGTGTTATGAGCAGTGGTGCACAAATGTGCACCGTGTTGTACATTGAGAGATGAAGTATGTGATGCTATAAGCAGTGGTGCACAAATGTGCACTGTGTTGTACATTGAGAGATCAAGTATTATGAAGTTCTTACTATTGGCTTTGACATGGCCTCATGTCATCCTGAATTCTGACTCTGCCTTGCTTGAACTTTTCTGCGCGCACAGACAGGCCCCCAGAGTGTTTGCAAGTTGCTTTGGTTAATCACGTTCAAGGATTGTTTTGTGAGAGATTGTTTAATGTACCCTGGAAGGCTTTCGTAAGCTTCGTCAAGATAAAGGCTGGAACATGTGAGAATGTAGAGGGAACGTGGGAACTCCTTCCTGCCATGGATTCCTTCTAGTGTGTTTTCAGACTATAAAGCTGAGGGTTGTTGACAGCCAGGGTGGGAGCTCACTTACACTGTAGACGTACTGCCGCAAGACGAAGGGGAACCTGGGTCCCAGTCGAGAGCAAGCCCAGCGGTCAACGGGTTCCCCTAGCTTGAGTTGGCAAGGATGTCGAGTGAACGATCGAGTGAGGTGATTTGTTTCTGACCAGTGCCATTGTGATGGGAGGTTCCAGTGGCTGTGGTCATTTGAGGTGTTTTCTTTGTGATGTGTGAATGAGTCAGAGTGCACATCCAAAGTAATCATTTGATGTATTTAGTGTGTATATATATATATATATATATATATATATATATATATATATCTTTCTGATCTCTTGCAGGACGTCCAGTATATTTGCTCGAGTTTTATCTCATTATTTGCTGCTTGTATTTCACATTATTCTCCATGCATTTAACTGTTGCATTTACCAAGTGTGTTATTATTGCTTGCATATATATATATATATATATATATATATACATACATACATACATACATTTGAATGTGGTTCATTTGACATCTGGGAAAACCTTTCTGTTAGAGAGCATTGCATAAATAAAACCCCAAGCCTTATTCTAAAAAGAGAGTCTTTGCATTTTGGATAGTAAAACCCCTTTCTAAGTGGAGTTGTGTTTTATGTTTTGCTTCGCCTTGTTTGAGCCACTGTGTGGGAGATTCTGTATTAACTGAAAGGCAGAGCAATACAACTTCCTAATGCTTCAGTCACTTTAATAGGACCTGACCACCTCAATCACCCTTTCACACCATCGGAGTACTTCTTAATATCCAGTTTTCTCTTTAATACCACACTTTTGATTCATATACTTGACCATTCTCCTCTGTTGTTTGTCAACGCTTCCCAAAATGTCCTTATGCCATTATCCTTCATTTAACAAGATCTTTCAGACAACCACCAAGTGCACAAATCTGTTGCAGCCATCCTGCCCTCAACAATTCAAAAGGTATCATTCTAGTTTCAGAAAATGGTGGTGTACTGTGCGCCAAAAGTGTGATTTGAAGTGCTTTCCCCTGCATAATTTAAATTTTACATCTAATTGCATAGCTTTCTTAACGACAGAATTCATACACTCAACTTGCCCATTACCTTCAAGATTGGTTAAAAAATGTCTACATTTTCCCAGAAACCAATTGAACACCATTATCCAAAACAATTGCCTGAGGGATACTTTCCAAAAACAATCTCCAAAAACTCAATTATAGTGTTAGTGTCCAGGTTTCCTACCATCTTGACTTTAGGCCACTTTTTGAGTACTAATCTATAAACACCAAGGCTTAAAACATATTTGGTGTCAATGTACCTAAAGGAGAAATAATATTGATTGCCAATTTATGCCATGGGCCCAGTAAAATCAACTGCCTCTGTAGGGACTTTGCAAGCATTAGCAGACTTCTCAGTCATGGCACACATTCCACAATTCTATATAAGGAACTGAGGCTTCAGATTATGCAGTCTCCTCTTAACTGTTTATTCTCAGCAGCCATAAAATCTATAAACATAGAACAATATATTCATGCAAAAACAGCAATACCCATGAATACAATAAAACTACAAATCCCAAAGGTCCAATGAGTAGTGGCCAATCAGCATTCAATGACCATATAAACCATAATGCCCAATAGAAATCACCCTCTTATTTGCTGCTCAGTGGTCAGAAAACTCTTTAGTCATCTTATGTCTTTTAAATAAATGTTTTTAAGGATCTGACTCTTTTTCTTACATTCTCTCTTGTAACTTATGGTTCTATGACACAGAACTATAGGCACTTTTTTTTATTACTATTAGTTGGTTGATATTTCCTATTCTCGTCCATCCACACAATTTCAGTCGCAATGTCATTATTACTATGACCGCTGTGAGATCGAGCGTTCTTTACTTTAATGACCGAGTGTTACTTCTCCCAACTCCCACACGTTTTATTGTACGAGCGAGACTGTACTTTAGCAGTCTAGTCTATGCGCTCATATGAACGGAAGAGCCTCATTTGCGAACATCCGTGACACGGAAGTGTATCACGGGTCGCCTTACGCTGGTTACGCAAGGGTAACCACGCGCACGGTAGGGTAGTGACGTGCCCTTTTCAAATCTACATAAACTGACACTGAAAAGGAAAGGGACAGCATATTTCAGACCGTACACGGGGTGGAGACCGATCATAACTGTGAGTACTTTGTTAGAGACTGATATTTTTGGGTCTCTTGTTTTTCTATCTGATTTTTGACTTTGAACTTAGACAGGTGAATAGATACCACAAACCCAGATAGTAGCAGAGCACAGAGAATGTTTAGACTTTTTCCCGTGGGTGGTCTGTTTTCATTTAAGAGTTTCCCGACCTGCGAGCACTTACGCTCGCAACGGGATGATTTTACTCTTTCACTGAACTAGCAGCGCGGGTGGACTCCCGCTTTTAACGTTGACTCGTACTGTGTGATTTTCTTTCATATACGAGAGTGAGCGTCTGACAAACTCTTTGAGTTTGCATTCTTCAAGCCCATTTAGGTGTTGCTAATGCTGGCTAGCGCAACTGAGGCATTTATCTCGCTCTCTTAGCGCATTTAGGATAATGTTTGTGGTTACTCGTTTTTAATAAACACCTGAATTTTCACTTTTTCTTGGGTGATTCTAGTCATGGCCCCCCCCCCCATCTACTGTGATTATGCTTTATTTAGTTTAAGAATTTCCTGCATACCAGTTTGGTGGCAATTAGAGATTCCATCCCCTTTTACTCTACCCCACAGGGAACACTAATATCAGACATTTGGAAACGCCAGAGGCTAACAGGACTACTGAGCTTATTGCGGCATATCGTACACGCTAAGGTATGGCGATGCCCGATTTTCTGGTTATCACTGGGTGTTGTTCGGACTACCGCCTCCCATCCACCATACCGGGACTTTTAAGAAATTCTTCAAATCTTTAAATCTAATCCCGAATCGAACACTAGCCTTGATATCCTATAATACTTCGCCATGGATCACCTCTCTCCCACTACTGTGGAGACACCACGTGTGCCTACTTTTTAGACTTAGCCCTAAGGTATTGTCACCCTGCCATTACTTTGTTGCTCAAACCACGCATAGGTTGAACGACATCTCTCTATATTTAGACTATTGGAATACTGGAAGTTGCGCAAATCGGACTGAGCGTGGGACGCTTTTGACACATCTCTTGACTGGAGTTTCGTAATTTTGGACACGCGAACCTTGACTACTTTAATATCTTGGTAAGCTGCTGGCGCTGAGGATTCCGAAACCTCCTAGAATCTACTTGGGATACACTGTTATTTGGCAGTCATCACACCTTCTTTGTTCTGTTTGCAAAACTGTCTTTAGGATTGAGCACACTCTCTCAGTTCAACACGGTCCTTGGCATGAGCTCACCATCTTTATCAAGACTCTTCACGGCTGGTTCATGCTTCTCTTTTGACTTCTTTCCTAAGACAATTTTGGTCAATTGTAACAGTTCAACTGTCTTGTAAATCCTGATAAAATTGATTACCAGTATTTTAAAACAAACTACATTGTATGTACTTACAGCCCCGAAGAAGCCCTTTTCAAGGACGAAACACGTTGGCTGTACCTAACTGTATAAAGGATATAAGAAATGAAGAATCTACAACGCACAACAAACAGAACCTGCAAAAGAACTCTTATTGCTCATTGACTCATTACTGTATTTATCTGCATTGCCTCATCAACCTTTCAGTTTTTGGGGATCACACAGACTTTTATAGGCGATTACACTTTATTTAAATATTCTTTTTTTATTGCCCCTTTGGTGGTCAGGTTGAATCATTCCAACGGGGTCACCGCAACTGGTGCCATTTTACATGTGCATTTGTTTTGTGGCATTCGGTCACGGGTAACATCAAGAGACAGCATATTTAGTATTTTTTCCTCAACTTCATTTTTTTGTACATCGCCTTTCATTGTTAGACGTGTTAGCGTCCTTCAAATTCTGGCAGCGCATACATTTTTCTTACACCGCTTCATGATACAGCTCCTATGCTCGCCAGCCTGCTTGTCAGGCCCCTTCTCAAACTCTGCCTTAAACCCGCCTACAAGAACAAATTTCCTCCCACTTCATGCCTACCAGGCATTCAACAGATATTTACCTTTTCATTACCTGCTTTTCCAATATTCTTGATGATGCCTTGAAATAAACAAGAAATTTCAAGATTGAAATAATTATCAATTTATTGTATTTATACATTGTGACCTGCTTATCTACCAAGAACACTTAAATCTGGCATTTAATTGTTTTCTCTTGCATTTACAGATTACATCTGTAGCAGTAGTGAGATACCCTTTATATTATACAGGGTGTTTTTACATCATAAATGGCTTAAATTTATTCAAGCCTAATAATAGCATATATTTATATATACTGGGTATGTCAATAATAATTCTTTCATCTATTCCTGGGTATTTATCCTCTGAATCCATTTCAGAACTTATTTTTGGGTCTGATAAACCCTTGTTTGATAAAGCTTTAAAGAATTATGTTCATAAATCCGTTTCTAAAACTTTGGGACCTGTGACATATCAAATAAAATCTTTGTTGTCCTATGTACAAGACCCAGTTGAAGAATTTGCATTTCAATTTTGAAGTCTAAAAAACTTTGTTTAGAAATCTGGTGCTCTAGAAAATCTAAAAAAAAAAAAAGCCTATTTAGACACATTTCCAGATACTTCTGAACAAGAAGATGATAATGATCATCTGGACAGTGTTCCTTCAGGGAATACTTTTAATGACAATTGTGACACAGATTTTTCTGACTATGAAAATGAAATGTCTTGTGAAGTTAGCAACGCTGGTTAAGGCACTTTCAATTCTCAGTCTTCAGCTCTTCTTTTTGATACTTTCGATCCAGAAGAAATTATCCATCCTTGTTCTGCAGCATATGTTGAGAACAGATTGAGAAAATCTTTTCCTAAAGAAATTCACGATAAACTGAGCTGAATGCCCTAGACCAATTTTATCAGGTCATGTTGCACACGCAACGGATATTGATCCTAAATTGGTGGTTTTTCAAGGAAAATTAAAGACCCAAAAAAGTATAGACATGTCTTGGAAAATCTATCAATACAAACTATTAGATTTCAAAGGTCCTTTATCAAAATTTCTAGACCTTGCCTTCATATCCAAGAATCAAGGTAGCACTATTATGTTCCAAGAGGTTGGCTCAGATAGCCATTTGCTTTCTGGGGAATGCAAATTGGGCTTGATCTACAGAATGAAGAAAATACATTCTTCTGCCTATTGACCCCAAACTCTGTGATTTAACAACTAATGAAGCTGGTCCATCAGCTGATGGTCTATTATTTGGAGAACCATTTGTCAAAGTAGTCTCCGAATTCATCAATACCTTTACTGCACTAGACAAGGCACAATCGGTATTGAGTAAAGTAACCAGCCATTTCAAACATCAGGCTCCAAACAGAGGATTCCCTCGATGGAGAGGGTCTTGGTATGAAAGCCAGAGGAACGTTCCCTTGTTTCCCACCTGAGAAAGAAGTTACAGAGGATAATTGCCAAGTAGCAACTACTGTGCAAACTCATCACACAATTCATTTCAAGGTAAGTCACCAAATTTCTTTCCCTCAAAAAATTGGGGGGAAGAATTTGTCATTTCCATCAAATTGGATGAAAATAACAAAAGATGCATTGGTTCTTCAGACAGTTTTAGTTTTTTTTTCCTACAAAGTTTATTGATTTTTGCATTTAATGGAAAGCATACATGTATAGGAATCCTTAAGAACATCATTCAGATAATCGCTTATGATTCGTGTTACATTTCGTATAATTATATTTATCTTATACATTGGTACTTAATCACATATAGATTCATATTTTCAAACATTTTGGTGCAGGAGATGCATTCAACTATTGTTTAACTTATAATCGCCCCTCCCTCCCCCATACCTGGTCTCACTTGTTGGTTGTTCACAAGGCACAGAGCCGGAATTACTGGATTGTAGCCGTGCTTTGTGGGTTTGTTGAAACCTATTTCTTGTGTTTAAAAATTTATAGGGACTGTTCGGGCGCTTCCGCTAGTGTGCTATGCATAGGTTGCCATAACCACTGTCAGTTAGCAGCAACCGCCTTTGGGAGTGTTATCATCTTGGGCAGGGTCTCTGATACCAACTTTAGATAAAGGGGAGGTGCTCTCATTGGGGCCTGCATGTCAGACAATTTTAGGGTATCGTCTGGAATTCTATTTCACTCCTATTCAGACAAAACTCCCCAAAAAGATATTCTTCACAGAACTCAAACAGAAATTCACAGATCAGTATATATAATCCCTTATTCAAAAAGAAGCTATCACTCCATATTCTCTTCATCTCAAAGGATTACTCAGCAAAATTTTTCTTGTGGACAAAAAAGGAGCAAGATTTTGTTTAGTGATAAATCTCAGAGATCTCAATTCTTACATTTCATATTTCAAGATGGAAGGAATCCATCTTCTGAGGGACCTTTTAAGAGAACCATATGTAATGGTCTGACTGGGTTGGAAATATGCTTACTTAACCATTCTAATTTATGCCCCCACCGGAGTTTCCTCCAATTTCAATAGAAAAATCAGATTTACGAACTCTTAGCCCTTCCCTTTGGTCTTTTCTTCAGCACAATGGTGCTTCACCACATTGTTGAAACCAGTTGTAGAATTTCTGAGAGCCAGAGGACTTTTACTAATTATTTATTTAGACAATATACTCATAATGTCTCAAGATCCCTTCATCCTTCAACAACAATTGAATTTGACTATAACCCATCTTTATAATCTAGGATTTGTAATAAACAAACACAAATCAGATCTCATTCCAGCAAAGCAAATGACTTTCCTAGGTTTTGCCATTGACTCCATTTAAATTTCTTTATCCTTACCAATTTGGAAGATTCAACTATCAAAAAGAAGATTTACAAAGTTCTAACAAAGAATTGGATTACTCTTTGTTGGTTAGCAAGAATAGTGGGTCTTATAGCTTCATTAATCCAGGCTATTTTTCCGGGTCCTTAACCTTATCGTGCCCTCAAAAGATTAAAAGTCATCCATTTGAGGAGAGGCTTCTCTTTTTCAGATTAGATACAGCTTCCCTCATACATACATCGAGAGTTATAATGGTGGCTTGATCACATGAATGCATGGAATGGCAGAACCACGTTAGATCTCATTTCAGACATGATGATCAAATCAGATGCCAGTTGATTTGGCTGGGGTGCAAGATATGAAGATCTAGCAACAGGAGGCAGATGGTCCCTGGAAGAGACCTCTCTTCGTATTAACTGCTTAGAACACTTAGCAGGTTCTTTTGCAAATTCATATTTTCCAGCCAAAAATCCCATAGCTGTATTCTTTTGAAAATGGACAATGTGTCGGCAGTCTAATACATCAACCATTTTGGAGGCACAAAATCTCGCCTTTTGGCAGAGATTTCCAAGGAGTTTTGGCATTTTAGTTTTTCACACATTATTTCAGTCATAGCAAAGCATCTTCCAGGGGGAAAAAGCAAAATTGCAGACTGGAACTCTAGACATCTCAAAGATTTCAGCGAACGACATCGTCAAAACACTGGCTGAATCCAGACACAACACATCATTGAGCTTGGAGCAGATGGTCTAGCTGATGTTTGGAAGGGGGTTTGGATCCAGTGACAACAGATATAACCATTATAGTGATTTATTTAGTGTCTTTGGCTTCCGAAGGTCTTTCTTATATAACAATAAATTCTTACCGTTCAGCCATTTCTGCAAGCCATTTACCGATATCTAATCATCCTGTTGGTGAATATCCTTTAGTTTCTAAGCTTTTAATAGATATCCAGTTTTTTTTTCCTCCTTGTCCTAAATATTCAAAGTTATTGAATGTTTCTATTATTTTAAAATTCCTTCAACAAATGCCAGAGAATAAATACCTTTACATGAACCAATTATCAGCCAAAATATCTATCTTACTTTGCCTAGTCTCTTGTAAAAGTGTATCCTATATTTGTGCATTGGATCTTGCAGATAGGTATTTTACTCCTGAAGGAGTTACATTTTATATATCCAAAATAACTAAATCTGCTTTCAAACAAATATCTTACCATACTTTTCCCAGGAGATAAGAAATTATAAGTTTAGAATCTTATGAATCTGTAACTGAAGAGTTCCAAACTTCTCAGTCTGGACAGTGACTTGTTTCTTTCATAAAACCTTATGCTCCAGTTTCATGTCCTATGTTAGCTAGATGGATTAAGTGGATTTTATCTGAGGCAGGCATTGACATCTCTATATTTAGAGCTCGTTCTGTCAGAGGGGCAATCGACTCAAAATCTTTTGATGCTGGTATTTCGCTTCCATACGTTATCTGTAGATTGTTCATCATACTCTATGCTCAAGGAATTCTATTATAAACCTGTAAGTAATGCTTTTTCTATCATTGCTGCAAAGCTTTAAACTTGCTTAATCTGAAGCCTCCGGTCCTGACAGACTAGAAACTTTTATAGCATTTGTGACCAAGAACTTTCAGTTCTATATTTGTTTTTAATAATTTTGACTCATTATTCTCCCTTCCTTATTTTGACTATTTTATTAGTTAACAGCTTCTTAATTCTCCATTTTGTTCAGTACCAGATCATAAACAAAAATAAACCTTACAGTCACAATTTCCTGATGACTCTGGATCCTCTCAGCAAGAAGGAGATTTATATTGGACGTTCATGGTCTATATGTTCACCTGAATACTGATTGGCCATTATTCATTGCACTTTTGGGATTTGTAGTTTTATTATATTCATGGGCATTATAATTTTTTACATGAATACACTATGTTATATTTATATGTTTTATGGCTGCTGAGAATAAACAGTGAAGAGAAGATGGCATAATCTACGCCTTCATGTCCTTAATCGAGCTGGAAATTCTTGGCCACGAATACTATAACATTTTCAATTCTGCACCTCCCTATATACTTCAGCATCCAGTCAGTGCAGGCCACCAAAATATTGCTGAATACAGCATTTTCAACACAACAGTCCAAAATGTGCCTTATCTTTAATCAATTTCAATATTCCACAGGATGGAACAACATACTGACCAGAACAACCATATCTTTTTCCAAAACCAGTTCACCATTAATCATTGAAAATAATTGAAGCTCTCCTCTTAATCTTTCACTTCGTGATAACCATTCTTAATTAATTCCTTAGCTTTCACCCAAGAGTGACTTTCAGTATAATTTCCAATCGTTTTAGGAAAACTCACTTTCTTTGCCAATATCAAATTCTTCTCCTCAATCGATACTCCTGAAGGCCACTTGACACTTCTACTCATCTTTCCAGTTGTCATCACATGAAGATTCTACAGCTCAATAGACATAAAATCACTTTGGACTTTTTTGTTCTAGAAAAACTCAATGGCAAAGGAAAGCATTTGCATTTATCTGCAAGTTTAACCAACCTTAACATTAGTCCTTCTCTTACATGGCGAAAGAACACTTAAAAAGGGCTTACGATCAGGGCAAACTGTGAAGGATGTTTTCCATAGAAGACTTGAAAATGCTCAGCTGATGAACATGCCAATAACTCTCTTAATTCTGACATTTATTTTACTGATAGCTAAGGTTCATGACCCAAAGGCCACAGTCCATTCACTTTCACCACATTTCTGGGACAAAAATGCTCCCAACCAACAGTTGCTTGCATCTTTGGATGAAATGCATTGTTCTTCCATCAGAAAGGATTTCAAGGATGGACCATTTATAATCCATTTTTCTAAAATCGGAAGCATCACATTGTTCCTGTTGCCACAGAAGTGTTGCATTCTTCATAAGCTAAAGTTAAAACAGTTCTGCTTTGCTTGCAAAATCCTTTAAACGCTTACAATAGAATTCTGCAAGTCCTAAGAATGAAACGAACTGTTCTTTAGAACTGGCTTCTTGCACTTTTAAAATGGCATCCACTAAACTCTTCTTTGGCTCTATTCCCTTCCCTGAAACAGTCTGCCCCAAATATTCCACTAAACTTTGATCCAACTTGAATTTACAATTTTTTACAGTAAGGCTGTTAATCTCTAGGATACCCAGCACTGACTCCAAATTATTTTCATGCTCTTTCTGACCTTTGCCAAAAGGTCAATGTCCTTGAAAGCTAGAGATCCTTTCTGACTGTTTAAAATTTTGTGCATACGTCTCTGAAATGCAGACATCGCACTGGTTAGTACAAATGGTATCTGTTGGTACTGAAATGAACCGTCATGTGACATGAAAGCTGCAAGTTGCTTTGACTCTTCCTCCAATTCCACGTAGTATTAGGAGTTTGCTAAATCTAAGGTAGAAACCACAGTTGCCCCAGCCAAAGCTGATATGAGTTCATGAATGTTAGGCAAAGGATGATTATTGACCCCTATGCACTCATTCACACTCGTTAAGTCAACACATAGGGGCCGATTACGATGTTGTGCAGAAACTTTCTGCCTGACTCGGTCTCAGAATCGGGACCGACCGACTTGCGGTCGGAGGTTCTGCCTGACCGATTACGATGCGACCGAACACTGTTCGGTCGGAGTCCCATTGATTCCTATGGGAGCCCGTGTTCTGCCCGACAACACAGGCTCCTATGGGGGAATGGTGGGTGTGCGGAAAACTCTGCACCCTGTCGCAGGCACCCCATGGTGCCTGCCACACACTGCAGGGGTTTACAGGGGGTCCCTTAGATACACCCTTAGTACCCAACCGGAGGCCGCAGGATGAAAGGGGGCCTGCCAGGGGCCCCCCGAAGTCAGTTTCCAACAGCCTTTTCGTGTCAGACAGGCTGACTCGGAAAGGTTTTGTAAACCGACATCGTAATTGCTCGGTCAGAAATGCTGTCCGTAGAGCTGTACGATGCGGGTCCGACTGACACGAATTCTTCGAGAGCCAATCGGAACCGATTCGGAAAGACCGTGCGGTTTGCTATCCGACCGCGAACATCATAATCTGTCGGGCGGATTGAAAACCGACCGAATCGGGTGGGGTTCCGACACGGTCTTGGGGGCTCCGATTGTGGTCAGAGCCTTTCTGCACGACATCGTAATCGGCCCCATAGTGTCAAATCACTTGACGATTTAAGGGAAATTAAGACTGGAGAAAACCAGTCAGACGACTCATTAGGCCCTATTATAACTTTCATACAAAGATCTTATAACTACTCTTTCAATTTGGATTTGTAAGTCAAAGGCTCATTTCTAACAGGGTGTCTCACAGGTATGGCATCTCGTTTCAAAATGATATGATGTTTGAACCCCACAAACCTGCCTAAAAATCCACTAAATGTGTTCTTGAATCCCTTTAACTGATTAATTGTAAATGCTTATCAACCTTCCACCCCATTGATATAAGACTTCTGTTCAATGTAGAATTCATCATTGACAATATAAACAGGAGGGTTCCTGGTACACTGACCACCCTAACAATGTCTAACCTTTCCTCACAAATAAACTTTCTTTTGGTCCTCCTGCCTTGAAATGATAATCTACTCACAAATATCCAGTAAATTCCAACTTGTGTCTATGTAGTTACCTGGGCAAATATCTACAAGATATGAACTCCGGGACCCCGTAGCTTCTTCACCAGATCCTCCTATATAATGATATACCAAGTCCTTTGGCATCTAGTTTTGTTGTATTCCTCTTAGGGTATCCATAAACGGGCTTTCCAGTATCATGTCCTTATATAGGCACAATTCGCCCTGCCCTTATATAGGCATAAAATCCCAGCCCTTATTTAGGCATTAAACCATGCACTCCAAATACAGGCATGGTCTCTGACATCCGTCCACCCTAACGTCACAACGAGTTCATGAAGAACAGACCCTTGGGCTGCGGGAGTTTCCCTAGTCCAGGACTATTGATTTCTTCAAGGACTCATATATTATGCATGAACCATTATTCCTTAGGGGGTTCATTCATGACGTCTTTCGCTGTCCAACTCACGTTAATGCTAACATTCTTAGGTGCTCTCAGGTATAAATATACCTTCCCTAGCCCCTGTAAACCAGAGGAGACCTCGACTTCAGAGGAGCCCGTTTCCCAGCCTGACGCACTGAGAGGACGCTGCCTTCCCTGCAAGCAAATAGTCCAGCTTCCAGTGATCTGACTTCCCTTGCGGGGTGTTGGAGTTCGAGTCTGGCAAAGAGATTCCTACCTCTCTCATTCTTCAGGTATGGAGTTGACTAGAACCTAGAGGGACTCTTGGCATACTAGGCATACTAGACTTAGCATACTCTTAGTATACCATAGTAAGGAATACTTCACCTACTTCTTCCCTCTTCCTACACCTAGGTCAGGTTAGGTACATTGGGGTAGAATTAGCTTAGCAACGCATCGTATGAGTACTCGCATTTTTAGTCTGTGTTATTTATGTAACAGCATATGTACTAAAAGATAATGCTATCGCAGTATTATTTATTTCTACTGCTCACCCTGTACATTATTTATCTCGCATACTGTCTTGTGATCATAACAGCACATTTTACTTACACCAGAAACAAGACTGTTCAATAAATCCTTTATTGAAACGCCCGTCTATTTCTTTCTGTGTAACTTGGAGAAAACTAAGCATGCACGACTGAGCTGAGTGAAATAGTTATCTATTGTTTCCACGACTCTGGGACACCTTCTGATTCTAAAGGGAAACACAGTGGTCATGTTTTGCGGCTGCCAGAAACTACTCCCTTCTTGTTGTCAAGAAGTTTCTAGTGGCCTCTGAGCTAGCTGCCACAAGTAATTAAGTTTAATATACTCGATAGGGACATACCGACCTTAGTCCTATGTCAAACCTATAGGATATATTATTCCAATGTGCAGAGCCTATTAGGGAAATAGGAGCTACACTACATGGCGCCCAACGGTTTGGTTAGGCAGTAATTCAAGGTTAGATACTGAGTAACTCAGCCGTGCTTTTTCTCTCAAGACCCCTACCCATATACTCCAAAAGACGTCTGGAGTGGGCAGGGTTAAGTATCCAGCACGGCTACATAGGGCAGTACCCTATATATTAGCTGTTTGGTTTGCTCAACGTTGAAGGATACAGTGTTCCAAAATATTGTGCACCTTATCTTTGTTTCCTTGAAACTTGTTTCTACATTTTTCAAAAAACAAAATGACTGAAGACGCCGGAGATGGTGTAACTGCGGCTGATCCAGCCCTAGCAGCAGTTTTTAACTTTACCGGTTTAAATGAAACCGAGGAGGGTGTCATAGACATCGCTCCATCTTAAGAAGAGCCATCACTCTAAAACGTATAAAACATGGCCTACCACCAAGAGGCGGTAGAGCAGTTTTCGTGATAGAGGCACATGAATCCTTTCAGACAGAGGTATTCTATTCATGGGTAATATTTCCTGAATCCAATTCAGTAACACAGATGTTTCACTTCTACAAAGAAGATGAACCACCAGAGGAATACAGTCCTTTCGAGGATATAGAAATTCCATTAACATACCAAGAGCATCAGCTCTGGTTTAAAGGCGCCCTAAAACATCACAAAAACATTACCAGGCTCGGTCCACTAGGTAGACCAGGAGCAACATGGCCGATTTTAGCCGAGCTACACACCTCATCCAGACATTGAAGAAATGTCAGATGAGGAGTTACTTACTCAACTCAAAGAGTTAATAAAAATTTACAGACAATTGGTCCAATATGTCATGCGGATTTTTACAGTCCGACCACCATTGACATATCCAAATCCAACTCCCCAACAGGGGAATACACTAAAAATTACACCACAGACTCTATACGCAGTCATGGGTAAAATGCCCACAAAACGTGAGCAAATTCCATTTTGGATAGCTCAAAAAATTACTCAAATCGAAGCAGTATTTCCAAATACTAGCCCGCATGAGAAACACAGAATCCTAACAATCAGTTTACCAATGGGGATCACACCACAACTGGAAGACTGCACCACTTGGGGCTCAGTCTTTGCTGCCATCTATACTAAAACACATGGTATTCCATCAATTGCGGTAATACCTGATGTCCTAAAACAAATTCAAAACGAATACGGGGCAGAGCCTGCTCTAAATTTAGGTATGAAATTACTGAAAAATTTCGACCAGATCTCAACAATAATATTATCTAATATTAAAGGGGAGGCAGCAGCAGTGGCGATCCGACAAAAATTGAGGGAATTCGATGTTACAGAACAAACTGAGCTACCCAGAATTATAGAACAATCTTATGCAGAATTAGGCAGAGATAGTTTGGGTGGAAGACCACTGAAGCCGAAACTATCTGAAAGTCCTGAGAAGGACTCAATAAAACAAACTCCTACATCTTCTAAAAAGAAGTGGGAGTCTACTAAACAAAAATCAAACGAGAAACGTTCTCAATCCCGAGGAAGGTCTCCTCAAAAGGAGCCCTCTGAAAGGAGGTATAACCTCAGGAATAGGGATAATTTGAAAAAACCTGATAGGTATCAAGATATTGATACACGTTCCTCTCGTCACTTTCAGATCTCATCACAGACTTCGGAAAGAAGAGGACGATCAGAACATAAAGAAGAACGCGTGAAATCGAAAGACAAACACGCTTCAAAAACAAAAGTAAAACCTCAATTCTCCAAAAAGAAGGTAGCAGGTCTGAAGATCAGACATGCCGAGAATACTGAGAACACAACTCAAGAACGGAGAATGGGCTCAGACCATGCTGGACAGTGCAGCAGAAGTCACAATAGTTCGCCAGACCGTGAAGGAACTTCTGGAGATAGTGGACTTGAATGAGTACATCACAGTAGAGACTGTAGACACCAGGGTTAGTACTCCACAAAAGTTATATGAAATAACACTCCGGATGGAGGGAGACAAACCTAGACAGGTGAAAGTACTTTTTTGGGAAAGACTATCAAGAGGCTATGACATACTTCTAGCAGAAAAGGACTGGCCACCACAATTTGTCAGGGAATGCCCACATGGCGAGGACATAATTATGCCTGCCTTCTCCAACCATATTCCTATACATCAAAAATATACATATGCCAGGAAATGGGCAGTGGCCCAGGCCCCAGCATTATATAAAAATCATGTAGGATGGGATGAGGACTCACCTCACCATAAGATACATCTGAAACATGAACCTACTGCACAACGGCAGTACCCTATAAAGCAAGAAGCTAAAAAACAGGTCAGGGAGATCTTAGATCAACTTGAATACCAAGGGGTGATTGAAACATGCACCTCCTCAATGAACAATCCTTTGTTTCCTGTCTCCAAACCAGACAATACATATCGTCTAGTTTTGGATTACAGACACCTAAACACTTGTTCTAAAACTTTTGCAGTGCAAAATGCACATAGCACAGCATTAATGAATAACATTGTGCGTAAAAAATATAAAACAACATTAGACATCTCAAATGGTTTCTTTTGTCAAAACATAGCACCTGAAAGCAGGTACTTAACAGCATTCTCCATAATGGGGACCCAGCGTCACTTTTGTCGACTCCCACAAGGGTTCAAAAATAGCCCAGGTTTATTCTCAGCGAGGGTAACGGAGTTACTACAAATTTATGACAATGAGGCATTGTCCTATGTCGATGACATAAATCTGACAGACGATGACCTGGACAAACACTTGAACAGGGTGAGCACCATTATACTGGGTTTCGCCTCTGAGGGCTACAAGTTCAACTTTAAAAAGTCCAGAATTGCCCATCTCAATGTCCTATTTCTAGGATATGAGCTTTCAAGTGAAGGCAAGAGCTTGGCAGCTAACTTTTTAGAAAAGTGTGCGCTGCTCCAACCTCCAAAAACGCAAAAACATTTACAATCCATCCTGGGTTTCTTAAATTTTGGAAGAACATACATTCTAAATTATGCAGAAAGGGTTAAACCTCTCTACGCATTAATCAAACCTGATTTTTCAATAAAAACTGGACACAGGAACACACAGAAATTTTGCGTTCACTCAAGGCTAACATGTTAGCAACAAATCACTTACAAACACGTGTAAGTCAACGTAATTTGGTGATCCGAATAATTTCGGGTCAATGTGGATTCACATACTTAACCTTCAATGAGGGTGACAAAATCCCAGTTGCATACAAATCCCATTTGTACACACAAGCGGAAATGCGCTTCAGTTCAACTGAAAAATTCTGACAGCAGTTCAAACCGCTGTAGCAAAAGAAAGAGCCTTAGCCCAAGGGAAACGCATTATTGTCGTAACCCCAGTACCGGCTTTAGAAGCGGTCACAAAAGCAAGCATTCCAAATGCTAAAGCATTACATCCAAGATGGATACAATGGGTTAATTCTCTTGCTGCAACAGATGTTGAATATGTTTTTGATCCAGATTTAAAAACACAAGCATTCCTACAATATGAACAAGAATGTCCTCTGCCTACTGAAATTCTGCCTCTTGATCAGTACGAATTTATAATTTACACTGACGGATCCGCACAACCCGCAATAGGGGTAAGCAAGCTTACAGTGCAGCATGTGCAATCGTTAAAGGTCGCATGCGAGATGGCATCTTCAGACCTATGGTCACAAAAACACAATCTCTAGGGGATTGTACAGCTCAGCGAGCTGAACTACAAGCATTCAAACTGGCACTTGAAAGTACAGATCGAGAATTCCCCACACTAATAGTGTGCGATTCGCTTTACTGTGTTCAGTCGTATAATGAATATATACAAAACTGGCTTGAAAATGGTTTCAAAGATGCGAAAGGTGGCACAATAAAGGATAAAATACTTTGGGAACAAGTAGTTCAGTTGAAAAACGAACTACCAAAGGCTCACGTGATACACACACTGAGTCATCAACGTGATGGCGTTCACGTTGCAGGGAATTCATTGGCTGACGAAGCCGCAAAGGGGGCTGTGCAAACGGCTTCCGTAGCTGCGATCACTCATTCAAAAACAAAAATAGACGGTGAGATAATGTTGGCTGTCAATGCATCAAGCAAAGGCAGCAGTGCAGCGTTACCAAAAAAGTTTCCACTCAAGTACTCTTATGTAATCGATGCGAACAACGTTCCTTTTGCTCGAATCCCTGGAGTGGGGGATAGGGTAATACCAAACAAGGAACGCAGATTAGGACTAATCCTAGCAGCACACGAAGGGATAGCTTCTGCCCATGCAGGTGTTTCTGCAACAGTATCTTTACTCAAGCAAAGATATTGGTGGCCTGGCATTAGAAAAACAAACAAAGAACTATGTTTTAGAATGTGATATATGCCAACAGATGAAAGTCTCCACAGTGAAACGTCCTGCGCAGACACCCCTGTTAATTTCAGATAAACCATTAGCTTGTGTTTACCTTGACCACTGCGGTCCCCTGCAAAGGGACGGTAACTATAAATGCATCTTGGTTGCAGTGGATTCATGCTCTAGGTTCCTATGGTTATGGCCTCAGCGCTCGGCTGACGCTCGAACTGTTATAAAAGATTTGCGAGTCTTTATCGGCACATACGCAATAGGCACGCTACATTCTGACCAGGGTCCTACGTTTAGCTCTAGGGCTTACAAAGAAGCCATGGCCAGTCTGGGCGTTGCATTGCGGTACTCCTCTCCATTCCATCCTGAGGGAAATTCGGTTGTGGAAAGGAAAAACCGGGACATAAAGCAGTCTATAACAGCTAGGGTATTGGGTTCGGGTGATGGGTGGGTCAAGTACCTTAGTGGCGTACAGCGCGCAATGAACAATCTGCCAAGAAGTTCTCTAGGGGGGGGGTCACTCCATATGAGATCCTATTTGGGACAAGAATGTGGGTACCAGACCTAGAACATGTAGGCACAGTGGTGGAAAATAAACCCTTTGATATCAAAGATCGTTTGGCTGTTTTACAGGACTTAAACAAATTAAGAACGAAACAAAGCAACGTATTCCTACAGTCAACCACCACTGGGGATCAACCGGCTGTCCTAGCAAGGCCTGTCTGGATTCCAAAAGTTGGGGATCTAGTCAGAGAAAAAATTGCGGTCAAGAAGGAATTTGGACCTTCTTACAGACAACCAGTACCTGTCCTAGCAGTTCAAGGAACAAGAACAGTACTACTGCCGCCCCTTGCTGGAAGAAAGGAGAAAAGATTTGTGTCCATCGACCTCATCAAACCACAGTATGTGGCCAATACTAAATAGTAGGCCTCGTGGACTCCGACCTAGTAGCAAACGCACTCCTCTCGCTACTATCCAAGAGGTTCAGACTGAAAGACTGATAACAATCGAGAATTCAGCTGTAACAGACGGAGGACTATGCAACAACGCTATGGAACTCATCCCTCTAGAACACCAAGTAACAGTTCGTCCAAATACACCTGTCTACACCAACGTGGCAAGTGATGAACTGGTTCCAGTGATTTCTACAAATCCTGATGCAATTCCAACAATTGACAGAACTGCTTCTGGCTATTTCATTAACTTTGATACGTTCTCAGAAGATCCGAGTGAACCTGAAACGACGCCAGTGTCATTGAAATTCAAGCAGCAAGTACAAGACTTTCTTCATTTTGTGAAAAAGACTTATTTGCTTTCACCATGGATTGAACTCTGGATTATATCTGGACTTTTTGTTTTCCTGCTCTGGCTAGCTTTGGTAACAACTGTAAGCGTGCTTATAAGTGGCAGATACATCCATGTGAACACTGAAGGAAAAAACGTAAACGTACTTTTGAAACCTCATAAATCTTCCCATCGTGAAGCAAGAGACTTATCATCAGTGAACATCACAGCTGTTCCTATACTTGATGGTATAGTGTGGGACAAAACAGATTATGATATCTTCGGCCCGAATGAACAATTGAACATTCCACATTTGTTTAAAATTTCACTAAGTGATCTAATTACGTCCAGTACCTATTCTGATGATTGGGACTTTGAGACTGTGACTGACATAATGTTTGACCTAGAAAAATCTGCTGCATTTTCTAAACATGAATATTTAGAGGGTTCATCAGACTATGAACAAATGTATTGTTATAATCACTATGGTCATCATTATTTGCATAAATCTGCATATCCAAGAAATGTGTTTATGTTTAACCAATGGGAACATTGTCCTACACCACCTAAAGGTAGTTCAAAAACATTTGCTAATAAGTTTCCATATTTTTCAGGATACAATACATCTGAACCAGAAATGTTTTACTATAAAAATGTAAACAAGACAGGGATGAAAATTATGTTAACAAATACAAAACAGATTTATTCTGCGTTTTTTAATGCCCAACTGTCTAGACAGGGTTTCGACTTTTGGAAAGACACAATTGACACAAAAACTATGTGGGGTACTAAAGATTGGCAAGTGCAGGGGATAGAAGCTTTATTTAGAGCCTGCATCATCCCAGAACAAATAATGTTTTTGAGTGAAACTGAGACAAACATCTTGTCTTGGATTAGCCAAGATAAAAGAGATGAACACACCTTCTGTACCAACACCTGCCAGTGAAAATAATACAAAGGCAGTGGTGACAGTTGACAATATACTACAACTCAACAGATCTAATCCTGATTGGAAAAAATGGTTGATCTGGCCCACAGACACGAATAACTGTCAGGAAAGATTCCTGAATAAAACTCAGGGCTTTACTATTCATAGGCCAGACCCAAGATACGTCCAAAGACAACATCCGGGGTAGTAACAACATACAGTGTAGGTAAATTATGCCTCGATTGGCTGCATAAGTCTACACTACAGGATGTGAAACAACACTTAACCTTACTTAAAAAGGACGCAGACCGTAGGGATTTCTTGCTTGGACCAAGAAAACCGTGTCAAAAACGTTTCATATATGCCGGCATTTATGCTGCTTATAATGAAGCTTGGAAGGTATCACAGACAGAGGCCGCAGAACGAATACGTGAACTTGATCGTATTAATTTAGAGAAAACACTCTCTGTGGTCGACAATGGGTTAACAACTTTGTCCTCCAGAATATATTCATTGGATGGCATTGTATCCTCTGCTATCGACATACTAGAACAAGATTTGGCGATGTTACAACAAGGCCAATCTCAATTACGTTCTATTATGTTATTAAGCTGGACGCTGCAATCTTTGCGAGCGGGCTATGTGCCTTGGCGTTTCATCAACACAACGGCTCTGTTTTCAGAATACAATCTCACTGATAAACAGATCGAACTGGCACAAAGAGGAGCAAAGTATACAGTGCTGAGCATTGAAAAATTGGAGAAGTTACCATTCACTGTGGCAGAAAAACCAGCTACAGAATGGCTTATTCATGGCAAAATGACATTACCTGTGAGTGCTTTTCAGTTTCAGTATTGCCTCAGACAAATGCAAGCAGGCAAATATGAAAGGTTGGGTAAGGAATACATTAAGACATCGTGGGATTTACCGTATACATATAGATGTTGGAGTGGGGATCGTGAAGTGTTTTTGAGCGGTTCAAACTGTAAACTTGCACTAAGTGGTTCACTTATATGTCAAGACATTTCCTTGCACGGGGCTTGTAATGGTTCAGTGGAAAATTTGTCTTGCCATCAGCAGGGTACTCCAGCTGCTGTGATTAATCCAACGTTTGGACAACTTTCTAATGGGAGTTACCTCATGTTGAATGATCAGAGCTGCTGCGGAATGCTGCCAGGCATCCCATTTCTAGTAACGGTCAACTCCAGGGTCACTTGCTGTATGCAAGTATTGTTTCCCCCAATAGACACAGTCAGGGAGTCGCCTCTATGGCCTTCGCTGAACGTCTCTTTATAAGATTTGATACTCTAAGCAGAATGAAAGCCATGCTTTTACAGCAAACAGTGCCTTTGACCTCGGCCAAAGAAACCTATGATCTACAAGTAGCAAGGACTTCGGCTGAGATACAGACTTTAATACGTACAAACTGCCCTATACATTTTGTGGAAATGATATCACGTATCTTCAACATGTCTGATACAACAGGAATTGTACATGTATTTAAGAGCATCTGCTCAGGTCTGTTAGCACCTTTCCAGGCAATACTGGAATCATCCCGAACTTTGCACATTCGGTGTTTGGTGGCATACCATTAATTCTAGCACTTGTTGCCGGCATTCTATTTCTCTTCCTGCTATTGCGCAATGGCCAGCCTATTCGCAGACATCACTCCGAGCGAACTGGAGAAAGCTCTCCTTGAACGAAAGTGCCGTGAGCAAATAGTAAAGCTTTTGGGCATGACTCGTCTACGGGACCTTAATACAACCTGGTTCCTGTCGTTCAGACCAATCTGGCAAGATTGCATCTTACCTGTTCCACGATGCCTGCTATGCGGTGAAGAATGCGTGTTGGACACCTGTGTAACATTTCCATCAGCAACGCCAACGGATGTCGATACTCTGCTGGACCCGATAACGGCCCATGCTCTGTGTTGTCCCCAGAGGCTTCCTATCCTGCTGTCAGCATTCATTGAGATCTCACAGACGCTTCCGGCTGCTGCTGAGGTACGAGAAAGAACTCCAGGCACACAGGTAACAACGGACGCGAACATTGCTGAGGCAACCTATGCTGGAAGCAATGCTTCCCATCTCTGTGCAATTAATCTACTACACGAGGTGTTCCAACTGACACCAACAACAGTGGATGATGTTTTGCCTATTGAAATAGATGATCTCATGTTTACACCAGACCCGTGAACTAACTCTGATTCAGCATACTGTGTTCCAGAGATGCAGTGACAAATTTGGCCTTCATTTTTTAAACAACTTGAACTCTACCAATATTGAACTTTTTCCCCATTTTTTTTTTAAAACGAAAATGGCACATCAATCTGCTTAAAGTAGAACTAGCCTTATAATACAGACTTCTAGGTACTTCCACGGACACTTAGTCATCTTGTGTGTCTAAAACAGTTCATTAATTTTTCTGACATGAAATGACTTTGATTTTTGAGAAACTTATCGATCATTTTTTGTCACATGTAAATATTACTGCTTATTTCATTCCAATTGCATTTATTTTTCGAACTTTATGCCTGTAATGAAAAGCAATGCTTCAAATGTACAGTACCTTTTGCATTCTAATAGGTTTTTAAATGCCTTTTAAAATGGTTTTATGAAAAATTTTAGAAATATGCGGTACTCCATTTTAATGTTTAGCATTTTAAATGTTTAGCATTTTAGTATTATCGTACACACGAAAGAGGAGTGGGTGTTGTATTCCTCTTAGGGTATCCATAAACGGGCTTTCCAGTATCATGTCCTTATATAGGCACAATTCGCCCCTGCCCTTATATAGGCATAAAATCCCAGCCCTTATTTAGGCATTAAACCATGCACTCCAAATACAGGCATGGTCTCTGACATCCGTCCACCCTAACGTCACAACGAGTTCATGAAGAACAGACCCTTAGGCTGCGGGAGTTTCTCTAGTCCAGGACTATTGATTTCTTCAAGGACTCATATATTATGCATGAACCATTATTCCTTAGGGGGTTCATTCATGACGTCTTTCGCTGTCCAACTCACGTCAATGCTAACATTCTTAGGTGCTCTCAGGTATAAATATACCTTCCCTAGCCCCTGTAAACCAGAGGAGACCTCGACTTCAGAGGAGCCCGTTTCCCGGCCTGACGCACTGAGAGGACGCTGCCTTCCCTGCAAGCAGAGAGCCCAGCTTCCAGTGATCTGACTTCCCTTGCGGGGTGTTGGAGTTCGAGTCTGGCAAAGAGATTCCTACCTCTCTCATTCTTCAGGTATGGAGTTGACTAGAACCTAGAGGGACTCTTGGCCTACTAGGCATACTAGACTTAACATACTCTTAGTATACCATAGTAAGGAATACTTCACCTACTTCTTCCCTCTTCCTACACCTAGGTCAGGTTAGGTACATTGGGGTAGAATTAGCTTAGCAACGCATCGTATGAGTACTCGCATTTTTAGTCTGTTATTTATGTAACAGCATATGTACTAAAAGATAATGCTATCGCAGTATTATTTATTTCTACTGCTCACCCTGTACATTATTTATCTCGCATACTGTCTTGTGATCGTATCAGCACATTTTACTTACACCAGAAACAAGACTGTTCAATAAATCCTTTATTGAAACGCCCGTCTATTTCTTTCTGTGTAACTTGGAGAAAACTAAGCATGCACGACTGAGCTGAGTGAAATAGTTATCTATTGTTTCCACGACTCTGGGACACGTTCTGATTCTAAAGGGAAACACAGTGGTCATGTTTTGCGGCTGCCAGAAACTACTCCCTTCTTGTTGTCAAGGAGTTTCTAGCGGCCTCTGAGCTAGCTGGCACAAGTAATTAAGTTTAATATACTCGATAGGGACATACCGACCTTAGTCCTATGTCAAACCTATAGGATATATTATTCCAATGCGCAGAGCCTATTAGGGAAATAGGAGCTACACTACAGTTTGTTCCCATGTACTTCTATATAACAGTTAGGTCTCTTGCCATTGCTATTACTGGCACCAAAGCATAAAAGAATACAATTAAAACTGCTGTCTTCAAGACTACTGCTTTCTTCTTGACATGGTTCATTCTCAATTTTTTCATGTCTATACAGAATCTTCCAAAATGACCATTGCATTGCTGGGCAAAACCTATAACTAGCTAAATGTGATTGAGTGTCTCAACGATAACCTGTATCTTTCTTCCTATGATGAAAACATGAATCTTTTCCTTTGTCCACTTGATGTTTGCTTTTTGTTAAAACCTTATTTGACACAGCAGTAATCTCTGATCAACTCTTTGGAATAATTTTCAAATTGTTCAATTCTTCTTGCTATGTTTATAATTGAGTTTAACATATTGTCAGTCCTTCAGCCCATAACCTCTCTTGAACTTTCAAACTCATGTTTTTCATTAGAATTTTATCTATTATTACTTGTTCGTGTGAGATGTTTCCAAAATCACGTATTGCTACTAACTTCTTCAGAAGAGCTATCTACTCATCAATGTCTTCACCTAGTGTTTGACAATGAGAAAAAAAGCTTGTTATGTTCTCAAACAATGTTAATCTTGATCGACTTTTCAAATCTTTATTGCATTTGTTGAACTGCATATTCCTACACACTAATCCCCTCCTCAGCATAAACCAAAAGAGGCAAATGTTTCAACTCCTTGAGAACTTTAGCCCAAAGACATAGCTTCACAAGAAAAAATGTCCTCAGGGGATCACAACAAACACCTTCATGTACTTCAACATTGGACTGAATGCATATAACCACATGGCCATTCGATACTTGGTTCACCAGGGCGTTGCAAAAATGGTGCTGAAGACTGAACAGTCAATATGGTTTAAAGTATTTCTTGAGAAACCCACAAATTACTTGTGCCTTAAACTTTTTTAACATGGTAAAGGAGCAAGAAACGTCATTGTTAGTTATGTGTAGCACTGGTAATTCATTGGCAAAGTAATACTTAGGGGCCGATTCCGATCTCGGCCGGTAGGGCACCGAATCGGATTCGGCTTTACCGGATCTGATTCGGAGCCCTCTTTCCCGACCGATTCGAACGTGCATCCGGGCGAGCGAGTACGATGCGAGCGCTCGAGAAATCGCCGACCGACTCGTTCGCGAGACCCAACCGCTCCGACCGACTCGCACGGACACGACTCGCACCGCGCAATGGAGACGTTCCCCGGCAGGGTAAGTACGATGCGCGCCTCGAGCAGTCCGACCGACTCGCGCAGTCCGGCTCCAAAGAGCAGTCGGAGCCGCACTTTGGGGGTCCGTGTCGGACCCCCCTGTACGCGTAGCCGCGCGAGTCGCACACAGGGGGGACCCATGGGTCCCCCCTACCTGTGCATGTACGGCGCGAGTCGCTTCGACGCGTACCCACTGTAGGGGGCGCCCTTGTTCGCCTCGCACCCATTGAGTCAATGGGAGCACGCGTACGCGTTGTACGACCGGCTCCCATTGACTTCAATGGGAGTCCGACCGAATCGAGTCCGATTGCATGCGAACGCATCGTACTCATTCGGTCGGACTGCTAGAGTCCGATTCGGTCGGAAATCTCTCCGGGTCCGGCTCGGTCGGGGAGATTTCCGGCCGGAATCGGAATCGGCCCCTAAGTTGGAATACAAATAGAAGCTGATGGTGAAAATAGCTAGATGTTTCAAATCTTTATCGCTGAAGAAAGAAAATAAACGGATCCCTTCTAGACACTTCCCACATATGTGCCATGTCTTGGTGAGAAACGTCTTGTAGGTCACCTCTCAATGCTCTGTGGCCGTGCAAGGCGACTTACAAGCCAACTTGTCAATGGCTACTTCTCGTTTATACACACACAGCTTCTAACAGTTTGACTCTCCAGGTCAGGGTAATATTGCCGTCAAATTTTAATCAGCTCCTTTGTGCAGTGCAAAATCCAAAGAAAAGGGGAAGTACAGACTACTCTACTACAGCCACAGAAATACAGGAGTACAGGCTAATCAGTCGCAGACCTTTTGGTTTGTCAACATGATCTTGTTGTGCCCGCTCCTTGCCAATATTACAAAGTGAATAGGCACACAGGGTTGGATTCTTCAACAAATTTCTTCGACAAGTAGGTCATATACTATTTGAAGCAGGCAGATGACGCACCTTTTGGCAATCTGCTCCTTTTCAACTATCAACACACATTCTCACCGTTAATTCTAAGTTCTATTCCACATATATACTCTTGCACTCCACTACACAAAATGAAACACTCATCAACAATCCGCTGTTCTCTTTCATATGCCACAATTACCTTGAGAAACACTCAGTGGAGTTGAAATAGTGCATGTAAATATGTATGGCTTTCACTGTTTTGGGTGCTTATTCCATCTGACCATGGGGTACTGTTCCAGTTACTCACTGATAATCTTAATTTCCAGCAATTAATCTGATTCTCCAACATTTGTGAAGGTGGACAACTCCACAAGAGTTGTGGACATAATGAAACCATCTGAGCAAAGAGTCTGAGTCCAAGGTAATCTTTAAATTTGTCCCAGTGACGATATATTTCTCTTAACGTGGTAATGTGCTTTGTAAAGCATGCTGAGGGTCACAAAGGGATTTGCCATCAGAAATAATGGCACACGGGTATGGGGAGGGGGAATGCAGTGACTGAGACACTATGGCACAGACTCAGTGCTCAGAAGAACTTGAGGACTCGTGCTAAGCTGAATCCTTCGATACAGCAGAGTATCTTTGGGGCATTGCTATACTTCCCGTCACCACATTGAACAACATCGGCTAAACGTTAACATGTTGTGTATGATGTGTTTATTCGGCATGTGATGTGTTTACATTTGCTTGAAGGTTAAGTTGGACAATACATTGGGAACTAACTGTATCCAGGGCATGGCCAGTTATGCTGAGACTGATGAATTCTAAAAAGCACTGTGGCTGCCTCTCTTTGGAGCCCCTGTGGAAATGTTATAGTGGGAAGATAACTCCCCTTGCTCTGTACTGATGGTCTTGAAACTGGAATGAATTGTAAAGGCCTATAGGTTAGATGCCTAAAATAGGCCAATGGATAACCCAGAAGCGCCACGATTCATTTATTGAGGACAGAGTATTCAGTCCCTGTAAGTAAAAAAGGTGAACCTCTTCTATTACAAGTCTTGGCTGAACTTTACAGTCACAATTTTCCATCTACTGTTGGCAAAAAGTTGGAACTGGTAACCACAAATAGCAAAATGTTTAACGGGAAACACTGGTAAATTTAAACAATGTATAAGTGATGCTTGGGCCATAGTCCTCCTGGGCTCTCAAATCACACTTACAAATCTTGGGTCAAGCAATCAATATTTCTAAGGATATATTGTATTTGAGAGAGCAATGCCACATTGCCAGATTCTTGCACTGTTTGAGAAAAAGGCTTCTGAAATTATTTGTACTTCATGCTGGATTCTGCCTTAAAAATTAAAGAATGAATTTGGATTGACCTGTGTTAAAGGATGGGTGACTGTCGCTCTAAAGTGAAAGAAAAAAAAGAGGCAAAGTATTTATGCGAGCTAAATATGCTTTATCACTTAGAACGCCTGTTTCTAACTTGTCCTCCATCCAATAAACAGGAAAGGCGTTTTTAAAACACCTAGTGAATTTTGCCTAATGGCCCTTTAAGGGGTCGAAGAGCAATTTATTATTAGCATAAAATGGAAGATTAAGATTCTTGTTTTGAACGTGGCCATTTAAAAAAAGAAATATAATGTTTCAAATTTTAAGGAAAACGTTTTATGTGTGAATTATTTATGTTTAATTTTTCTGAACTCGTTGGACTTAAAGAAACAATTGTATATTATTGATGGACGAATAAATCCTCTGCAGCGCATATCTTTGCAGGATAGTTTTGAGGTTAGGGATGTCCAAAACTCATAAGATTCATGGAATATTGTTAAAATTTCAGTTTAAGTAATCGCTTTCAGAATACCTTTCATGTTATCCTACGTTTAGAGGAACTAGTGGCTATTAGGTCTCAACCATTGTGCTGGTGCCGGGACACAAAAAGATTTGCAAGAGTTGGAAGCAAATGTATGATGTTTGGAGAATTCAAACTTCAATTGCAAGTCCAGTCTCCTGAACTTCAGACACAAATTTTTGCTTCCCATCTCAGCCTCTCTAAAGCGGTTGCCATCTTGCTTGCCCTTCATTGTCACCGCCTCCCGCTTCGCTTCTAAATCACCATCAGTGCCCCGTGGGTGACAGCACACACCTCCTCCTTACCTTTTGTTGTGTTTTGATTGTTGGCAACAAGCTGCGAGTCCTCGGTCTCCAAGAGAGCTTCATGGTGGTTCGCCCCATCCTTTGAGAAATAGAAGAATAGGTTTATTCCTGTGGCCAGTACCAGGACTAATGGTGTAAGTCTTTAAGTGTGGATCATGTGGCAACTGGTGGACCATTGTGGCCGATGTGTCATTTGCATCACCGAGGCAAGTTTCTTACATAATCTCATATTTTTCTATTGTCACAGTGTAATCAACACATATAAGAATCATGGTCATATTGTCATATTGTGGGGACCTGACATCTTTCCATCACCCCAGCATACTCGGATTTCGATACATAGGAATAAGCAAAAAATAATAGAAGAAATCTTGAGGTACCCAAGTACAACTGGTATTTAGACCGTGTTAAATAGCCATAATGTGATTAAAACATTGAAGGAAGAATGCTATTGTGTCAAGTGCTTATCTAGGAAACAGACGTCTTTAGATAATATTTGTCAACAGGTAGATAGATGGGTTTGAGGTCTTAGTAGAACTGGCAGTCATAGAACATTCAGTGCCATAGTGTTCACACATTCACTCGTCCTATAAAAGCTGATAACTACTGTTGAAATGTAATTATATAGCTCTTAAAATGTGTTTAACAATTGAATATCTGTACAACATAGTGCTAGTCTGGTCTTCTCAAAGCAAACCAAGGAATCAAAAAGCTAGCTGTCATTCACCATCACCAATTGTAATGGCAAAAGCACTAAGTAGTGGTTGCCTTGGATGGACAGAGCCATCATCACTGTGTCCCACATCAACATAGCCGTGGCAAGGGTTTTGCGCATACAGTGCAGCTAGAGAGTAAAATGGAGGCACTAACTGATGGGTATAAAATATGCATCTAAAAAATAGAACAGAGGGTATCTACATTTTATCGGTACCCAGCATCCTGTGTGTTACGTATGTAGGTTTGGGACACGAGCCTCAGCATTAACATGCAGGCACGGATGACACAAGTGTAGGGGAATGGGCCAGGCGGGACCTTGATGAAGTAAGCTTGGCATAGCCATAAGAGTCCTCGTTGAAGGATGACGCTAAAGCATATTTTATGGCTAATGGGCTTTCCTCTTTATATACAGAGTGTAACTACAGGCTTGCCTCGTATCCATGGGACCTATAGAGCACAAAAAAGTGTTTTTATGTATGAACTGTGTAGTATGTATGTAGTGAGGTGTGTGATTGGCTAATCAAAGCGGCAACGTCCTGCGAGTGAGTTAGATGTGCTCACTTATTACTTTGATTTCACAGCATCTGGACAATCCTGCCATTAATATTTACAGGTTCATGATCTTGACACTACATGGTGAAGGCAATAGATAGAGTTAAATTTATTGTTAGCAGCAATCTCAATTGCTACGCCAAAAACGGACACACAGGAATCTGCTCACTGACATTTATGGCCAATTCTCCATTTTTGTTACAGATAAAATGGAACGGATACCACGTAGGTGTAAGAATTACCTTTGGCATGCAGAAAGCGTAATTGTAATGCACTTTGCGTTTATGTATTAACAAGTAAGGAGTGATTTCAGGGAGTGAGACTTACAGTCCTGACGAAAGCCACAGGGAAGGGAGGCAGAAACATGTAGACCAGGCAAAAGAAGGAAGTTAGGGCTATTATACTCTTTCAAACTTCCCATTTTCTTTCCCATATTTTAATCAAACCGACTGGGGTATTTATTAAAATAGGAGCTGCCACCAGCCAGGTATTTTTCACCCAAAATAAACCCCTCCATCTCTTATCTTCTATTATTATTGGTCTGATACTATTCTTTGCTCCTGTGTAACTCACAGGTAGCGGGAAGGAACCCAATGATGAAGCATGCCACTAAGGGATAACCCTAGTGGGAAAGAATTTGCTTTTCCAAAAAGGGAGGCCAGCGCATACAGTAGAGTGGGGCTCTCGAATTTGTGTTTAACTTGTAAGTAAGGACGATGAGCCCTCATCTTTAGCACCTCTTCTCTGTTAATATAGGTATCTGTGCACATCACAGTGCCTGGCATGAGATACAGTGCATTCCACATGTGACACCCAAACTAGCTGGGTTCAAACCGATGTCGCATGGTGAGCGAAAAATTATGGATTGGGAATCGTCCCAAGGGGTTTGCCAGTGGCTGAGATTAATTTAAGGACTCCATTCATCACCTTTTTTTGATGCCCTACGTGTGACAGGTATGCCGAGACGTGAGTCCTGTGCTCACTGTGCACTAGAACGGAGCTTCGCAGTTTGGGCTGGATTATTCCCATTGGGTCATGGTCAATACTGATTTGCATATGGCTGGGTCCAAACTGAGGTGGCATCAGTGCTTAATTTGAGACTCAGCACTGGCACTTATTTGTCAACACTAGAGCTTGTGACAGTCTGCCACAAGGTGGCGCTATCTAATTTAGAGATCAGCACAACAACAGTTAATTATTAATTCAACATACATTGAAAATTACAATGACCTGCTGCCCAAGACATTCTTATAGCTTTGGGGGCCTGCAATAGTTGGTTAGTAATTGCACGGTGAATGCTGTTGTGGATGTACAATAAAGGGAATGGCACAACAATATTGTAGCCAAACATAATTTGGCAGAAATATTGAGTCCTAAATATTGCTTACAAAAATATCATTCTATTGAGTTAATAAATTAAAGTCTGCACACCTATGGACAGTATTTTTATGAAAGACATTGAAAATAGAATATTTCAGTCAGACATTATTTTTACGCAACCTTATTTTGACACACAATCCTAATAACATACCTGTCCAACATTTAAATAAAAGTCTACTCTTTTCATAACGTGTAACTCTGAATAGACAGTGAATGATTTTATTGTGTGTAGTTACTGTGTCTTATTGTGTGACCGCTGCAAATGTACCACTACCGGGAGAGTTAGGGGTACAGAGCACTTAAAGTGAACTATGGTAACGGAGGATCTAGGATGCCAGTGGTAAGAGCAAAGGCCTGGCTCACAAAGCGAGCATCAGGGTGCCAGACAGTGCTTAATTTGAGCCGGTGGTTTCCGGTGCTCAGCACCGGCACTTAATCATCAACACCGGCACTTTTCATGAGCACCAGTTAAGGACAGATCAATTTACAGGGATATTAAGCGTTTTGCCCAGAATCAGAGGACGTTGAGCCGACGGGTTCACCGACAGAATATCGATGTAAAAAATATAGATGTAAAAAATATTGACTCCCTATACTTAAACAGGTAAGTACAAAAACTTAATTTAAAACAATTTACACACATAATAATCTATATATATTTTCTTTAAAATAATTAACTATTAATTTTAATTTCTTTTATAATTTTTAAATTATATAAAAATTTACTATATATATATATATATATATATATATATACACACACATACATATACATACATACACACACCAATAAAATAAAATCTATTTTAAAAAACCATGCTATTATAAATTAAAACATTAAACTATTTAAAAATCTTTCATCTTAAATTTAGCACTCCAATCAGTGCAACAGTAGGGAAAGTGTTGGATAGCGGAGGGGTAAAAATTACTATTCCCACTCCAGTGAGTGCAACAGTAGGGAAAGTGTTGGATAGCGGAGGGGTAAAAATTACTATTTCCACTCCAGTGAGTGCAACAGTAGGGAAAGTGTTGGATAGTGGAGGGGTAAAATGTACTATTTCCACTCCTGTGAGTGCAACAGTAGGGAAAGTGTTGGATAGTGGCGGGATAAAATGTACTATTCCCACTCCAATCAGTGCAACAGTAGGGAAAGTGTTGGATTGCGGAGGGGTAACAATTAATATTCTCACTCCAGTCAGTTCAAAATTAAAAACAAACAAAATATCAACAAAAATATTTAAAAAACAAAATAAATTAAAAAAATATAAATGTTAAAAATTAAAATACAAATATATTTAATATTACAAATTTAAAAAACACATTATAATGTTAAATGCATATGAGAAATATATTAAATTAAAACAAATTCAAACAAATAAATATTTTTAATTAGAAATTATTTAGAAACAAAAACGTTAATTATTACATAAATTTACTTTTTTGATTTCCTACCCTATAACACAAAACACAACCCACATCTAAATTAAGAAAAGTGTACTTACATAATTAACATAATTAATTACCAACTAAAGAAATATTATTAATTAAAAAACAAATTAAAACTCATAAAAATTATTAAACTTCCCACACTTTACCCCTATAATCTCCACAAACCACAACTAAAATTGAACTGTAAAATAATTACACAATTGAAACTTATTTTCAATTAAAAAAACTAATAGTATTCAACAACTAATTAAAGTAAAATTAATTTACTCCCCACCCTTTACCCCTATAAAAGTAAAACCCACACACAAAAAATAAATAATTACCCTAATTAAATATCAATTAATTAGTTATTAATGATCAACTAATTATTAATTAAACATAAATTACTTCCCACCCTTTACCCCTATAAACCCTACAACCCACACCTAAAATTAATTACAGAAGTTCCATATTTAATTTTCAATTAATCAATATTAATTAAGAACAAATTGTTAATTAATCAAAAAAACATTACTTTCCACCCTTTACCTCTATAAACCCAAAAGCTCGCACCTAAAACAAATTGCACAATTACCATAATTAATTATCAATTAATTAACTAATATTAATTAACAGCCAATCAATAATTAATTACAAATAAATTACTTCCCACAATTTACACTATAAAATCTCAATTAAATAAGTATTATTAAATAAAAAATAATCATCAATTTATTATAATTAAATTACAAGGTCAAAGAATGCTTTATTCGACAGTACATGTCATAAAAGCGTTACAGGAAAAAAGCTAAAACAATACAAAGATAAAACTTGGTTAAAAACTTTTGTGCAAAATAGCAATGTATTCATCGAAATTTCCAATATAATACTGGAGCGTTGGTTCATGGCAGAACAGACATAAAAATATAAATTACAGAAGATCTCAATTGATCACAAGGGGCGTATGAGAGCAAATTAGAACCCACACATCTCTTTAGCCCGAGTGCACATACATCAATGGAAGTGGATTCCTATTTCATTTTTCAAGCGTAATTTGCTGCGAACGAATAAACCACATCCACCTTAAGAATTTTGCCATCGGAATAGCATACCTAAGTGATGGATCTGAACAGAGAGTTCGGAGAGCTGTACTACATGATCTAGTACCCATATTACGGCATATTTGCACCAGGCAAGCTTTACGCGGACCAGAGTAGGCACGACAGGCAAACAATACGTGTGATAAAGTTTCTACGTGGTCTGGGCATGTTGTTCATTTGTTATTCTTTGTGGTGGACCATTTAAATGTGGAGCACTTTAAGGGTAGAGTTCCTGTTCTAAATTGGAAATACAGTTTCCGGTCAAAGGGCTTTGTGATAGCTTTGTGATAGCGAACTCAAAATTCGGGCGAGGTTTAATCTGTGGTAGAGCCCTGTGAGTGAAGTGGAATCAAGGCGCCTACACTCTTCGTATGCTATCATCTCCCACTATATGTCCTTGAGTGTGTCTTTAGTCGGGAACAAAGAGTTAGAGGGGCTATCCCACAGATGTGCAAGGCCCATTCTGTAGAAAAGGCCCCTTAAGTTTCGCAGCCAGCTGATTTTATGGAATTGGTCCGTATCAATGATAATTAAATTACTTCCCACCCTATTCCCCTTTAAACCCACAACCCGCTACAGAACTAAAAAACGTAAAATTTAATTAAAATAAAATTGATAACTACTAAAAATGTAACACATATATTAAAAACAAACAATACTTGTACAAAAAACATACGACATACATTTAAAATATAAACTAAAATACATAACACTAATTTTTAAAAAAAATTGATTTTAAACAACTATATTTTTGCAAACGAGATAATAACTTCTATATTTAAAAAAATGATATTTCTAACCTTAAATTCGATATTCTTGATCACGTATATTTTTGCTGTCGATATTTCTGTGTCACGATATTTCCAACTCGATATTTGTGTAAGTCGACATTTCCAACTCGATATTCTGTCTGAATACCCAGCCGACGCTGAGACTGGAACCTGGTTCCCCAGCTCCAAAGTCAGCAGCTCTGGCCATTACGCCACATCCTCTTCCCACTTTCATGGTTAGCAGTTGGTTCTGTTTTAGGCGGCACTAACAGGAGAAATGGGCTGGTGCAAGCTGCCTCCTCACGAGAGCCCCGGCACTTATGTTTTTTTACAAATTAACCACTGGTGCCAGAGCCACGTCCCGGAGAAGGCTAGTGAGCAAACGTGCACAAAATGTACACACTATTGTCCCTGAAGTCTGCTGGCTCCAAAAACAAAGGGGCCCAAGGGGAGAGTGAAAAGCGTTAAAATTACCGCCAAATGAGATTGGCCTGCTGATCAGCTTGGTTCAAATGGGCTAATAAGCCCACAGCAAAAATCAATATATAAATAAATAAAACAAAAAGTGCATATAAAAAGAGGCCACCCTCCACCGGGCAGAGAAGAATCCTCCACTTCATGGCAAGAGAATTTCCCACACACCCAAAACAATGAAACAAGTGTAAATGGCATGATCAAAAATGATTTAAGTAGCAGTAGAATAATAGTAAACAGCAAGTAAACACTTCGGGTTAAGACTGTCTGGGTCACAAATTCACCAGAGAGAGGGCATACATTAACGCAGCAGGCTTTTGGATGCCAAAGGGCAGGGCCAGCTGGAAAACAAAATAACGAGTTACCTCCCAAAGCAGAGATGGCACTCGCAGCCCAAACCTGCCTGGAGGCTGGCACACAGGGACAAGCTGATGGTTAGCAAGTCATGCCTTGAATCTGTAGGGGGTATGTACCAAAATATAAATCAAATACATTCACAACCTTACATTTGGGGGAGGGGGTGGAAGCGGAGTGCGGGACTAGCCATTTCAGGGCAGGACTCCCAGCATAATTTGGTTAACACCCACAAACTCTAGGTTTTATGAGCAATGGAATACCTCTTATGGGTAATTTCCCACCAGGGAAATACGCCAAAATTTGCTCCTGTGGAAGATGTGAGTAAAGTGCTTTTGTAGAGCGGGAAAAAAAGCTGTTTTGCTATTTAATGCCCTCTAAAAAGAGGTTTCAAGAAAAATATTTTAACCATTGAGAAAAAAAGCTGTATTTCCTTATCTACATATGAACATCATGTGGATTAGGGCACACAACTGCATGTGGAATTTACCACCGAGTGAAAACGCTGCATTTCTATTTTTTTTTACACATTGTAACACTTCCCAAAAATCTATGACTGTCATGCTTGTTCTGGGTTACTACTCGGAGTTCTTGAGAATCCCGAAAAAAGACAACATGTTCTTTCCATACAGGCTACAGCAGATAACCGACGTTTTATTCCAGGTATTTGTAAATGAGGCCCCTTGTGGTTTGGTGCCTAGAGCTGGTAGAACATTGGAATACAAGAGCGCCTATAGTCCTGACCCATAGAGGCAAAACATGCTTTGTCTAAAAGGATTGAACAGGACCACTAGAAAGGAGAGCGCTGGCCTGATACCGAGGCCCAATCAGGGATCCTGACATATCCAGCCCCTCATAACATCGCAGGCACAGACAATCTATGCAATTCGCCACTCACACTACCATTGATAAACAAACAGCAGAGGGAAATAGCGTGCCTTGTTAGCCACTGCTACCTGAGGTACATGAATCCTTCCGCGCCAGCAGGGAAACGCGCGGGAAGGCGGGGGAGCCGCATCCAGCTGCTCAAGCTCGAGGCATATGTGCCGCTAATTAAAAGGCCCCGGTACGCAGCTCCAAGTCATGAATATTTACTGAGGTAAACACGTGTAATACAAGTAACGGGCGCGAGCGCAGCCTCGCCATGCTCGGAAGCTGCGCCCCTTCGACACAGCAATGCTTATGAAAAACTGAAAGTTGTGAGTAATGCTCAAGGGCCGACGGTTTTTCTCAGGTAATTCATAAAATAATTTATGGCGGCCTTAAAAACCTGACTTTTCTCAAAATATCCAACAATATTTGTTCCATCTCATTCTTAAGCCACTTAGTGCAAAGAGACTTCTAAGAGTGATAGTTGTAGTTTAAAAACAACCTCAAATAGACAAATAAAAGCCCCTGTAAAGGGTTCAGATTCATTCCTTTCAGCTAGCCTTTTGTAGACCGATCTTGAAACCGAGACTGCGAGTTCCCCTGCTTTTCTGTTTCTCTTCTCCATTTACTCTTTAAGGATGGTATTTTCGATCAGCTCTTAGTCTTAACTGATTTCACAGAATTGTTTCTGAAAATATGAAACATGTTGCCAGATGTACAACATTTTTCAGTGCTTAAATCTGAGCACGAAATTTCAGGTAGGGCCACCACTCTCGTTTTTAAGGAACGGCATTTATTTTTCCTCATCAAACTGACCCGGAGCAAAAGAGTGAAAAAGGGGGACAGAAGAAAGAAGAGAAAGACGGGAACACGCACAAAGGGTACAGGGGCATGAGAATGAGATCTAGGGGCAGGGAGTGTCTGGTGGTGGATTGAAGGGGTATGAGGTAGAATACTACCTAGCCTTGGTATTCAGCACGCTGACATACAAAAGTGCCACCCGCTAGCTTCTGAGCAGAACTTTGCGCCCTAGCCCCAAACAAACTAAGCACTAATTTTATTAGTGATTTGTAGCAATGTTTTTTTTTATGAATCGCAAAATGACGGGCAATGAAAGACAGGTTAAATTTACACTTACTTACTCGCACAGATTCCCACACAATAATAAGCAAACGCTATTAGTAAATTACAATGATTATTACATCTAGTAAGTCAATTGTCATTCAAATTTGATGAAACGTCCTAACCATCATGAATGTCGCAAATAGAACTATCGATGTTCAAGACCTGAGGTCAGAGGTCAGAGCTTCTGCATTCACATAAGTGACACAGCAAAGTCTTTAAATAGCACTGCAGGAAAAGGTTCATTAAAAATATTTTTAAGCATACCGGGGCAATTGTGTGGCAGTGGAAAAAGACAGAGTCTAGGGGACATTGTCTCCTACACTGGCCACAGAACATCCCAATGATTAACTTTCATAAGCAAATTAAAAAATTAACCCATTCACCATTATTAGGTTAACTGAAAGACTAGTACCTCCATGCAAAAAAATCGCGACTAAGACAACGGCAACCAGATATGTTTTATCCTGCCATCAAGCTATGCATCAGTCTTTAACATGCCTATGCAAGTGTGTTCAAATGCATTTTTATTGGATTGTGCAACTTATAGAGTTTTGTCCATTGGACATACTTGTCTAAATTATGCACACATGCATTTGCAAACGTATTGAGTATACTAACAGTGTAATCCACTAGACAGGCTCGTCATTAGCTTCAAAGCAATTAGGGCAGCCATGTTCATTTCATGGTCTGAGTTCATGGTATTTTTTGGAAAGTCCTTTCTTGTGACTATTTATTTAATATTTGCAGATCTTTATTTGAGATTTCTTATATATTTCACAGCGAATCTTTAACTTTTTTGGTGTGCAAGGTTTTGAGCCCTTCTGTCACACAGAACGCAACCCCGAACTGGGAGGGGAGGACATTTTAGAGGATGAACCATGGCATGTTCCCCATATGTCTAATAAAAAATATGGGCTTCTCTTTCGCAGCCCATGCCTGCCAGTCCAGTTCCCAACTACATGTCGGACCGTTTGTCCTTTAAGGATGAGGAAACACATGAGGTAAAAACTTGACAGGATTCACCGGACGACAGTCCCTTTAAGTGTGACGAACAAACCAGTTGGAAGCATGATGACGAAGTCAATAAGGAGGAAGAACCAATGAGAAGCAGGGTAGAAGCAGAAGCGTGTTTGACAGAGGCACATAAGCAGGACGAGAAGGCGACGGACAAGGGGATACAAGGAGAACCCCTGCGAAAAAGGCCAGAGAGTGAGATGCTGAGTTCCACATCACGAAAACTGCAACGTGACTGCAAAGAGGCATGGAAGCAGCCCAAAGACCCAGGACCCTCCGCGTCATCTGCCACGGTCCTGGAGGAGCAAGGCTAGCCCAGGTGCGTACCCGTATATGGGGATTTGGGAGCAGGGGAAAGGGAAAGGAAGGCATTCCCAATAGCGGGGGCGCCCGATTCTAACAAAAGGATAGACCAAAGATTCTTCTCAGCGTTGAAGAATGCGTGAGCAGGATAGAAAGTGGGTCTAATACAGTTGTTCTTCACTGGAGTAACAGAGTGATTTATAACGAGAGTATCTAAATATCTAAACGATTCATTATTACGTTGATTTTTTGGGGGGATAGAAGGAACACCGAATGATTATCCTTCCCCCTTCTAGTCGAGACTGTTAATTGCAAAGAAAGCTTTATTTCTTTTGTACCACTGGGTGTCGGGTTAGGTTCGTTGGCGTTGCCCTCACACCCTTTCCCCTAAAAAGAAAACCTATTAAACAACAACCTACTTACCTGTGGCACTCTCTTTGTCCCGAGGGGTTCCTGATCTTCCAGGTGGTCCTGGACGCTGGCTCTCTGCAGAAATATGGAAAGACAGAATTACTTTACGTTGATTGAGACTCTATGCCACAATAAAGCCATACGTTATAATTACAAGTGACTTTGTCTGTCTGATGTATCCCGCCAATTAATAACAACTCACTTTGCAGTGTTTTGTATATCCCAAAATGCTTTTTTGTATCCCCGCTAGTTGTGTACTATTAGTGAACTGTAAAGACTTCACACTTCTAACACCTAGATACACACATTCAGCAGTAGGGCTACATGTATGTGCATGCTAGGTGCCTTTCATACACTCCATCCTCTCTTCTATCTGCTCTTGTTGGGTGTGAAGATGCAGGCATTAGAACAAAGTCAGGAAAAGCATCTCAAAGAAGCACTAATGAGATCAGGGTCCTGGCTAAGGAAAAAAAAGAGTCCTGGAAACCACTTGAACATGGAATTTTCCACTTGGGTCTACCGAAGGAGAAGCACATGGAGGGTTTTATAGTTTGCTGGGGCTACATCATCAGCAGAGAGCAGACAAGCTGATTATTAGCAATCAGTGGGCATCATTATAAGTGTCCCGGTAATACTTCCAGCACTCTGTCCCCTCGAGCATCAATACTGCGGTACTGGGGGTACCAATAAATCCATGGGGATAGAGTTAAACCAGGTGGCCGTTACAAGTGGAACCCTGGGAGTCCCCTTAGAAATCAAGAATTACTGGGTCCAATTACCCCAGTAATTCCTCATTCTGCCCTGGAGTTCCACCAGGAGATTTCAGCTGCTTTCAGCCACCAAAATTTCCAGATGAAACCAAACAGATCTGTGGTGTTCCATCAGATCCACACACACTAACCCCAGCAATGTTGCTGAGGGTGGGAACCAGAGGCGCGGGGCCAAAGGGCGAGCCAGCCTCCACTATCTCATGAATACACAAAAGTGGGCTGCCCCTTGAATCAATTCCTATGTTTATCTACAGAGTTCTATAGAGATGCACTACCAGTGGGGGCATCTCATAAAAAGATACGGACTGGCCTCACACACCGCCCGGTGTCATGCTTCATCATCGGCTGTCCTCGCCCTCTAAAAACGTGGTTTGATAGAGGGCGGGCATACACCTGGAGACAAGGATGCACTTCTAAATCTAAGTGATGGCCGTGGGGGAGTGATAAGTGATTTAAAAACCATTACATTAGTCCATGTGCTATGCTTTATTCAAATGGTAAATGTATGGTGGTTAAAAACTAAGTGAACGGTGGTATGGGATATTATTCTCCCTTCACAGTATGAAATGCGGTCGACATGTTTCTGCTGAGGTGTCCCCGAAGGGTACGTAGCATTCCAGCCGTTCTTCCCGGAGGCGTCCTCTCTATCAGCGGGGAGACAGAGAGGACGCCTCTGGGAAGAACGGCTGGAAGCACTGAAACTAGACAAAAGTCTAAGTAGGTCCTTCCACCTCAGTCCTCCCATGGAGCGTTTAGGGTAGAAATACAGGAGTTACTCTCAGTGGTACTATACCAAGAGGGAAGTATCCACCTACATAGTGTTTTTTTAACCCTCCCCTGATCTAGCGACAGGATTTTCCTTCCATTTTTCACTAGTTAAAAGGAAGTGAACACATGGGGTATATAACCCCCCTTTCCCCCCCGTTTTTAGGTCCTGAAGAATGCTACCGTACTCTTCGGGGACACCTCAGCAGAAACATGTCGACCGCATTTCATACGGTGAAGGGAGAATAATATCCCATACCACCGTTCACTTAGTTTTTAACCACCATACATTTACCATTTGAATAAAGCATAGCACATGGACTAATGTAATGGTTTTTAAATCACTTATCACTCCCCCACGGCCATCACTTAGATTTAGAAGTGCATCCCTGTCTCCAGGTGTATGCCCGCCCTCTATCAAACCAGTTTTTAGAGGGTGAGGACAGCCGATGATGAAGCATGACACCGGGCGTGTGTGAGGCCAGTCCGTAACTCTTTATGAGATGCCCCCACTGGTAGTGCATCTCTATAGAACTCTGTAGATAAACATAGGAATTGATTCAAGGGGCAGCCCACTTTTGTGTATTCGTGTTCCATCAGATCTCATATTTCCGATGGGGCTGGTTCTTACCCGTGTCATCGTAACTAAAAGGGATGTCTGAAGCCCTCTGTCTCGGCAAGGATGCATTTGTCTACTGAATACAAAAGGTACATGAACATTGTGTATGGCACAAGCTAACTACAACAGGTACAAAGGATATTAAAGTAGTGCTCGACTGATTTATAACCCAGAAAAGTCTTTCAATGTCCCCAAACAAAAATACTGTTTTCTCTAACTTTGCACACAGATTTGTTTCTCTATGCGAACAATTGCTGCTACTGCCGCTATGGAGTGGTGGGGCGGCAGGGCAGCAGGAGCGTCGGAGGGGGGGTGGGGAGGTTGAATTAAAAAGTTAAAAAAAATAAACTTACCTGTTCCTATGGCTGCCTCGTGCTTCGGTGCTCCTCCATTCTGCGGCTCCCGACAGTACCTGGGACAACAGACTCCCCATCCAATCTAGACACTGCTCTCATAGTGTGGGGATCGGCCTGAGCGGGCTGGTTTTCCGTTCCGCTCAGGCTCAGGGAGTCTGTGCCTTTCTCTAACACGGCTGTAGAATACCGGATTACAGAAACCTAAGTGCGCAACAATCCTCCTCCCCTGGCCTGGCCCCGCCCCTTTTTACGCGCACTGGCTCAGAGCCAGCAGCTGAAAAATAAAACAATAGTAAAATATCGTTTTATTTTTCAGCTGCTGGCTCTGGGCTAGTGAGGTAATGCTCCTCCATTGCGGAGGAGCTGCTGCTGTATGCAAATGATAGTTTGAAATATTTGCCACTATCCAATATCTTTTTAAGTGCTCACGTTTTTTCAACTCATTTTAGTATATGCATGCTTCCAATCAATCCAACTAAAGCTAACGATTAATTGCTTCTTTAACAATACAAGAGTATTTGTTCGATAGTAGACTTTAGGTTTGCCCAAATCATTTTAGATGGAGTAGTAAAGTTTGATGACCAACGTTACTTAACTTTTGAACAAGTAGATATCACAAGTGTTAATGTTCCTTCTGATGAGCATCCAAGCCTTTCCATTAGTTCCCCCAATGACAAGCTGCGTTTGGCTGAGCCAATCATAATGCTTAGAACGCTGGTCATAAATAATCATGTTTACCTGCACTCTGTGTTCAGTTAAAGTGTGAAGCAAGGTCATGGAACACAAAAGAGCAGTTGGCCTGTTTGTTTCACTGTGTTAAATGAGATTATGTATATTAACAGCTCCTAATTGTCATTTCTGTATTTGGAGGTGGGCAATTAACAGTGGTCAAAACTCTCTGCAGCGGGCAACAGGGCCTAATTATATCATCTCTGGCAGTACCTAGAGATGTTTGTCTGACACTAATACAATTAAGAATGAGAAGGTGAGTCTTAATGAAGCTGTAAGGAATTCTTTATTTATAGCATGCTTTCAGAATTAATGGCATGCATATGTTTGTTCCCGTAAATACTGTCCATGTCGAATCTTGTTCAAGCGGCCAAAGAGCCAGTTGATGCAAGCTAGCCGTCAAAAGTGATATGTAAAGGTGGCTCACTCAGTTAATTCAGCAGCAGAACTGAGCCTTCCTATGAACTATCGAGGCCTCGTTGTCATAGGGGTCCTCCTAGATTACTCTGGATGGGGGCCCCAGGGGCTATCTTTCTATAGGAGTCTGTGCCCACTAGGAGGCAAAAGGATGTTTGTGATGTAGACCCTAGAATGATATCATTGCAGAGTAAACATCAGCATTCCCTTTTGTCCCTGCTGGCATCATGGTGGCATTTACAGTTGACTGTTTTGAAGGCAAGGAGCAGGAATTTGCATTGCATTCACAGGGCTAGCAGATGGTTTGTTGATTCTGTGGCCAAGCAGCTAAACTAGTATTGCTAGAATCTATTTTCAGATCTTGTTGACATTTGTTTGATTCCCCCTAGAGCTGCAAGGAGTGGGAGGGCGTGCTGCATAAGTCACCACCATAAACAAATATAGTAACTTCTATATTTGCTGCAGGGAAGCCCAGCAAAGGAGTTTATAATCTTTAAAAGAGCCTAGTGGTGATTAGACTATGTTGTTAGCAACAAGCTAGCATAGCAAGTTCTCGGTACACATTTGCAGCATAGTAAAGTTTGGCTGCTTGACATGAATAGAAAGTATCATCATGCACTCAGAGGATGAGGATTTGATTGGCAGCAGTGAGGAGAGAGAACCCTTTTGAGTTGATGGTTTCTGAACAACAATACAAAGAGATGCAGTGTAGTTTGGTTGTGAGGCAGCCCCATCAATGACATGAAGGTAATGCAGAGCACAGCTAGCATACCAAGGGCCTGATGTACTATTTACATTCCCAGACCAGGGTTGTGCAATTTGCAAACCAAATGGTTTGTGGATGAAAATGGAATTTGAGATGTGATCTACGTACAAATAGGACACATGGCAAATTGCCCATTCGCAGCAGGCCACAAAATGATGAATATTCATTAGACAGGGCTCATTTGGTAACCCCTATGATTGGCTGCGAATGCAGGGATGGAGGGCTGCAAGGAAAAGCAAACCTCTATCTCTCTACTCGTACTTCGAAAAATATTTTTTATTTCCCATTTGGGAAGACATTTTCTGGTAGTGGGCCTGTCAACCCATCAACCACCTGCCCCCGAGGTCACCTACACCATTCCCAAAGTAGGAACTGTCCGATGGGGACAGCTTCCCCCCCACCAGATGCCTCACATTTTGAGGTGTTGGTATCTGTTTAATGGTTTGTGACATCCCATAGCAAATTACAAATAGAAGTGGAAATACCCCTGTTATTTGCAATTCAGAACATTCTGCAAACGCCCTTTTATGAGGCAGAAAGACTTATTCCATATTGTAAGAGTGTTTTTGGAAACAGTAAAACGATGTTTCGACGCTACAAATCCGGAATCACGGGCTATAAGACCCCAAAACTCCTTTATACATCAGAATCCTGTCTAGGAGTGGGTTCGGATTCATTTTTTCTAGTATATTATTTTTGTAGAACAGCCCAACCATGCACTGGTAAGATATTTCAGTGAATTAAACACTCGTTGTTGAGATCTGTGTCAAATTTGGAAGTCACAAGTTTGAATCCCAATAGGAGTTGATGAGGAAGCAATAAGTAGAAACACGACTTGTTGTTACTATTGCTTCATAGCACACACACCGCCAGCCCCGGTATTGCAACTCAGAAATAATTAAATACCTCTGTAAATGCACTTCAATCTTTCAACAGTATCCAGAGTGAGTTCAGTACCGGGTCAGAATCACAAACAGTCATGACAAAGCACCTCAATCCTGACCTAGACAACTCTGTAATTCCAAAACTAGGCCACAGCTCTATCAGGGCACCTTAATGCTGCCCTAGAGCACTTCCTGCTATTCTAATACTAGGACAGCAAATACAGCTCTATCAAACGCTTCAATCCTGACTAGCAGCACTCTCCGACACATAACAGAAAGACACCCAACACAGCTCTTTCAGTGCCCTTAAATGGTAGCCCAAACCACTCAGATACCCTTTCTAGTGCTCCTCAAAACTGACAGGCTTCCCTCGCACCTTTACCATTTCTGCTATACCACCTACGCCCTCATTAGGAGAGACCTGAAATTCCTGGTGGGGCTGGTAATCTGTTTAGCCAGCAAAGTTACGGGTGGCCTGTCACATTTCCCATAGATTTTGACTGCTGAAAGCATCAGAAATCTCTGGAAAAAACGGAGGGTGAGAAAGAGGAAATACTCAAGGAAATCAGACCCAGAATTACAGATTCCCCCAATAATACCTCATTTGGAACGATCTTCCCATACACCTCAGGACTGCCTTATTGCTCCGGGAATTCAGGAAAGGACTCAGGACCTGGCTGTTCGAGTGAACAGATCTCCTCGAAGCAGCTAGCAACTCCAGCGCCTTGAGAATCTCACAGGTGGTTTGCCGAGCTTTATAAATCCTGATTGATTGATTTTTGCCTGGAGTTACTGGGACACTTGATATATTTATCACTGGAGGTGAGGGATTAAACCCCTGCCATTACTCCTCTCTGTCTCTCCCACCCCCCACCCCCCTTCTTGGGCACTCGTACTGATGCCAATAGAGCTCTCCCAGTGAAACTGAATCTTGAACTTGAGCACACCTTGCTAATCTCCTCAAAACTTGAAATTACCAAAACAATGTGAAAAAGTCTTTTGAGATATGTGTACGATGACAAAATTACAATTCATATTTCAATTGCTGCTTCAGTGCTTGTACAGAAAATTGAGAAATCTTAACTTTATCCCACTTGAAATTTACCAGCAGCAGCTCCTCTGCTATGGCGGAGCAGTGTCAACCCCCCCCCCCCCACCACCACCCCGCCAGCACCCACAAAAACATGGAAAATAAAATGACAATAAAATGGGTTTAAAACATGTTTTATTTTTCTTATGCTGAGACTTGGGGGCGGGGCCAGGGGGATGACAGTACTGGAGGAGGAGTGGTGGGCACTGTAATCCGTGCGCATGACGTTTTGGCCAGCTGTCTCAGGCCGGCCAAACCGTCATGTACACTGAAGCTCTTTCCAACCTGAGCTGCTTTGACGGGTTGAAGAGAGCAGGCACAGACTCCCATTCTGTCTGGGAGCGCAAATTCACGGCGCTCAGGCCAATCTTGAAGCTGCTTTCATGCAGAAGAGCAGCTTCAGGATTGGCCGAAGGGCAATCTAGGAGCCTGTGCCTGCCTGCACTGGAGAGGAGCAGAACAGAGTGATGCTGAAGGATGGCAGGTACGTTATTTTTAATTTTTGTTATTTGTCTCTGTCGTCCTCCATCCACCAACTCCACCCCGTCCACCCGCCTCTTTTCCCCCGTCCACCCCGCTCCTGAAATTTACATTACTTTTATGCATGTAAGGAGAATAAAAGCATGCCAATGAAGAAGCAGCAACTTCAGTTTTTGATATCACATGTGGTCAACATTGCAGAAAACAGATAATACATCACAGTGGTGTGAACCTTCGCCCACCTCTGCTTTCGGTGGGAGTGTAGCACCTTACCTGCAAACTTCCTTCGATATTTCTTTTTTGGGCTTGAGGGAAAGAATCCAAGTACCTTTGAAAAAGCAAAAGATTACAGAGTTTAGTCAGACTTCGTATGTGAGAAGAAATCAGGGGTGAACACTATTGGCTAAAGTACCATATGAGAGAGATTCTGGCCTCTCACTTGGGAGAGGGTAGGCTAGGGTTGTGATTTTTAATGGTAATTTCAAGAAAAGAGATGTCCACATTCAGGGTCGAACTCGACTATGAGGCAGTCTGGCAGTGGTAAATGGGCCAGTGTGACAGGTCAGTGTCTGAGCCAGTTGTATGTCTGTGTATGGGCCGCTTTTATGGTGTGGTGGGCTGGTGCTGTAAACAGATTTAAATGAGACTAGATGGCAATAGGTAGCAGCAGTGTGCAGGCTGTGGATGCTGTTATCTCATCGCATGCAGCGTGGATAGACCAATTGAGCTTTGTGGGTAAAAGATCAGAGATGTGTCAATGTGTATATCTTTCTGATAGAGAAGGGGTACGGTGAATTTCACTGCCGCATTTCTCTAATATTTCCTCACATATTGGCCATAGCCAAGCAAAAATGCCTGCAGTTCCCCACCACTCAAAGAACACCCAGACAGCATGCCTTAACAAATTCCTAAGTTGCTCGCTTTACAAATGCTGGACTCTGTTTTTTACTCCCAGTTCATAAATGTGTGCCACTTTTATTTTGGTCTGCAGCCTATTTTCTGCTCCAGTCCTACTGAAGTATGGGGGTATTATTGCTATTCTGTTCAATTTTTAGGTATATGTGTCTTTAAACATTGTTGTGCATATATTAGAATGCTCTTCGGTCATGATGTTGGGGATATCATTCTACACTCACCCTGCCCACTTACATATGAATCATTTACTAATGTATTCACTATTCGGTGTGGCCCTGCTGGCCAGCGTCCCAGAGTCCAACCTCACACCTCTGAAGATTGTACTACCTGCAGACACACATCTTGTTACAGCGTTTTATTAACACAACAGAATCACACATCACTGACCGAACTCCGATGGCTACCTCTACCCAGACACATCACATTCAAGACCTGCTGCATCATCTACATGGCAGGCAATGGCAACACTCTAACATAACTGACAATCAACACCATGGCATGAATAGCCTGAACAGAAGCAAAAGCAAGAAGGAAAAGAGAAAACACCAAGCCTTCTCCTGCTATGAATCCAGAGCTTAGAATGACATCTCATTCAGCAAGACCCTTCTCCACTTTCAGAAGGAGCTGAAGACCCATGTTTTCAAACAGCACTATGCCGCAATATACCCACACGTGGTGCTGTACTCTAAGGAGCACTCCACTATCAGAACCTTATAGCTCAAATCTGCCCAATGCCAGTCTCTGCCTACCTGGTCTTCTCCCACTCGACCCCAGGAACGTGGTTCATTCGGGATATCACTTCCTAACAGCCCTCTTCAACTACCCTCCTCCTATTTGCTCACTGTGCCCACCTGATTCCTGTATTGTACACTGTCTCTTATTTTATTTATTTAATATTTTTGTAAACTGCTTAAACCTTAAATTGCCCTGTCAGAGCAATCTTATGTAGCTATCACTGCTTTATAGTTCTGTTTTAACCATACAAGTCTAATACTCAGTGGCGGCTCCTCCGCTATGGCGGTGGAGGTTCGCCCCACTGCTTTTAAGTACTGCCAAGTAGAAACATAAAATGATAATGCAAGCTTATATGTCCCTATATTGCCTTTACCATTAAAGGACACTATAAGTGATAGATGGTCCATAGAATAACATGGGCTGGCACCCGGGCAAACTCGAGGTTGGCAACTCCATTGTGTTATCGCCTAAATATGTCATGTTTGCTATCAAACAATGTGCCTCGTCACCCCTGACATTAATCTTGTGTTGAGGACGATGCGGCATGCACCCAGGTGGCTACCTTAGAGGTTGTCCACCTGGTTGCTCCAGCCTTTCCTGTGCTCTGGCAGACAGCCCACGCTTGCGAGAAGCAAAACAGGAACCTGACCCATGCCAGGGGGTGTGAACTCTCCCAGGCGAGAAAATTAGGTATTCAGGAGGTGAACACCCCCAGAAGGCTAGCCACACCTCTAGGGTGGGCTACCTGGTCTTCATAGCTAAGGAAGACTTCTGCCATTTTTAAAAGTGGTAGATTAGCGGGTTCTGGGTAGAAAATGTGGCCTGCAACTCTGGATGTGGTCACCTCAGGGGAGGATTAGCTGCTGGGGATAGTAGCTCATTGGCCACTTGCACCCACACCCCTAAGACCCCTAAATCTAGGATTTAAGGGCTACCCTGACACAAGAACCTCAGTTCTGAACCAAACCTGCATCAAAGAGGGCAAAGAGGAGACCCAGGACTGCAACAACAGAACTTGCAAAACACTGTGGCAACACTCCTGGAACTACATGACTGAGACTCGTCCTAGGCTAAAGCTCAGTTTCCCCTGACAGAGGAACCCTGTGAGAGCTAGAAGCAACCTCAGACTCCCGCGGACTAGTGGCACTAGTCCCCTGCAAATTGCAGGTAAAACAATGCACCAGATGAAAAACAGAAAAAAAAAAAAAAAAAAAAAAAATCATCGCTGGCCATCCGACCCTCCAAAGGATCCCCCAAATCCAGATGGTCTAGTGCATTGTGGGAACTGTAGTCATGCTCTCCATGAAGTTTCAGGCAACTACCGTGTTTCCCGGGACCTCTGGACGTCGAAGTAACCATCTGCTGTGCTTACTGCTGCCAAGGCTTGTTGGTCGCCAGTCCGGCAAATGACCCCTTCACTTGATGCTGCATCTAGAGGGAACTCCATACATCTTTTTTCCAACATCAGCAGCAGCCCGTTGCTGAGATTTTGCACCCTGTTTGCACTTTGTAAACGGTAAAAGCAGCTCTCCCACAGCTTCCATTCAGCACCAGGGACAGCCAGGACAGCTCTGCATCCAGGCTCCACGGGCCAGGTAAAATTGAACTGACTTTTGTGGCTTGGTCCTGGGACCCGCATCACCTTCACCCTCCTTGGGTTCCACGCAACTCGACCTGCAAGTGACCAATTGTCATGATCACTTTTTCCCATTGGCCACAATGCAAAAGTTCTGCAGTATTGAATTGCTGTGATTTATGTTTTCTTAAAAAATCCATATCTACAGTTATATGTATCTAATCACGTTTGTTTTGGTGTCTAAATTAATATAAAAATCTGCCTTCTTTTTGTAAATTGGTGTTGAATTTCTTTCGAGTTGAATTAATTACTTATCGTCCATGTTGGTACTCTGAACGCTACTTTCATCTATCATGGCTGAACGCACCGGACTAGCTTTTGACGACACAGTGCTTGCTGACATTCTTACTACACCCAGTATTTTAGAAACACCAATGACACAAAAACTGGCAACCGCAGACGAATGGCAAAAATTAACCAACCTGAAACGACTGTACATTAGAACTAGTACACATGGTGCAATTATGACAGAATACCTCCGAGGTAATTGTGCCCCGACAGGACTCAGTTACTAACATTCCTAGATTGTTCCTTGACAACCCCTCCTTCCTTAAAGACTGGTCCCTCATTGCATGGTGGTGCACGAGGGAGTGGTTAAACTTAATTATTAGCACAGCCAAGAAGGAGGCGGAAAAGGTCTTGGTACAGATACAGACACTGGAAACTGAGATCAAGGTTATCATTGGGGCCACGGTTTTCAAAAAGAACTTGGATGAGACCAATAAAATGACCAAAGAATACAAAGAGACTCTGTTGACAAGTAAAATCACAAAATTTAAGAAGGATCTAGCCAAATTTACCATGGAAAAGGTCTATCCGTACACTGATGCTTCATATAAACCACCCGAATATCATAGAGCAGGCCGCAGGTTTGGTTCCAACTATTCATCCTCTGACAGAGAAGGCACCTCCAGCGATTCGGATACGAGTCAGGGGTACACCGACCGTAAACCACAATACAACAATCGCAGGAACTGGCAGGGACCACGAGGAGGGAACCAATACAACCAATGGTGGCCACCTCATCCTTGGAACTACCCTGGTATTCCCTTTTTTGGACAGGGCCAACCAGGCCCCCTGATGAATTTCCAACCGAACCAACCCAACAGGCTATGGGCAGCCTTTTTTAGAGCAAGGCTGTGGCCGCTCACAAGGCCGCCGACGGTCCCAACAACAGGTGCATTGGAGCTCCCCGATCGACCAACGGAACACGAGGAGCATGACGAGGAGCTTCCAACAGGCGGGCCCGAGCGAGGGACCAGTTTGATAGTCAACCTAAGTAAGAGATGTCCGACCCCTGATGAGACTGCCGTCTTGAACCGGGGCCTTGGCTTTGTCCCCACTAACTTTGGTGATCCATTTTTAATCCAAAAAGAAGTGCATCAATTTTTTAGGAAAATAAGGTTGCATTTTTTCTTTGCGGGTAAAGAAACAGGCACGAACGAAACAGAGATTCAGAACACTAACCTACGCCTTAAATCGACATTCAACCCACCAATTGCAGCACTTCCAACTGAGGTGGCAACTTTTGAAAAAGCAGTCCTCAAAGACCTTGCCCTAGGATTATCATCATCAACCAGGGCCTTTGATAACATCTCACGGAGAGAAAAAGAAGCTCTCCAGTCACTCTCCTCCGACAAGACCATCACCATCAAGAGCGCCGATAAAGGCGGGGCTACAGTAATACTGGATACAGAGACTTACAGAATAAAGTGCCTACGACAACTCACAACAACACCGCATACCGGCGCCTAGAGAAAGACCCGACGGAACGGATCATGGATATTATTTCCAAATTGACACAAGAAGCGCTGGAAAACAACTGGATTACCAACAAAGAAGCTGAATTCCTGTGTACCAAATCACCAACAGTACCTTACTTCTACATATTACCAAAAATTCACAAACCACAGCGACCACCCCCCCGGCAGACCGATCATTTCTGGAATTGGTTCTGTGCTAGAACCATTATCGCAGTTTGTTGTTTTCTTCCTTAGACCACTTGTGCGCAGTATGCCGACATACCTGAAAGACACTACAGACGTCTGCGCCTTTTGGAAGACATAGAATTTGATCCCACCACTGATTACCTAGTTTCATTTGATGTAGAATCACTATATACCTGCATCCCTCAAGACCAGACTTTGGAAAAAGTGGATCAACTACTGACTCAATTTCCACCAGACACCATTTCACCTATCCCATTCATTATGGATTGTGCAAAACTGGCAATGAAAGAGAACTTTTTCCAATTTGAAACCCAATTGTATCTCCAAATCTCAGGAACTTCCATGGGCAGCACCTTCGCGCCTACTCTAGCGAACCTCTACATGCATATGTTCGAGGAAGGTGTTGCCCTTGGTAGAGATAATCCCTTCAGCGCACAGATAATCATATGGAAGAGATACATAGATGACATCCTCGTCATTTGGAGAGGAGACGAGACCTCCTTCCGACTCTTCCACAATTGGCTGAATGAACAGAACGAGTATCTACAATTCACTTGTGACTACAGTAAGGTAGGCCTTGCCTTCCTGGGCCTTTGGATCTACCCGTCAGGAGGAACCCTTGAAACTGAACTCTATCAGAAGCCAATGGCTCGCAGTGCGCTGCTCCAATATGAAAGTTACCATCCTAAGACATTGTGTGAGAATCTGCCTTACGGGCAGTTTTTAAGACTCCGACGCAACTGTTCTAACACAGAGAAGTACAAAGCCCATGCCTCTAGGTTAAGAAACAATCTGTTGGACAGGCATTATCCAGCTGCTTTGGTGAAAAAATCCTCCAAAAGAGCTTTGAATAACAATAGGGAAGCCTTACTAGAACCACGACCTGAAAAAGCAAACACATCCAAATTGGTATGTGTTAACACTTTCAGTACCCTCTCTAATGTAGTCAAAAAGTCTGTACTACATAACTGGAACATTCTGAATAAAGGACTCTTGACTCTTAATAAACCCCTTTTTGCGTACAAAAGGGGTCGCAATCTTAAAGATACCTTGATCCATACAAGACCATCACTCGCTAATACACCAAGAATCAACACCCTTTGGAATCGACCGAACGTCCAAGGTCACTACCCATGCGGCAATTGTGCCGCTTGTGCTCAAACTAGGGTAACAAAGTGCATTGACATAGGAACAGCGAGACCATGGGTATTACAACATCACACTAATTGCAATAGTGAACGGGTAATTTACCTAATGACATGTCCGTGCGGACTAAGATATGTTGGGATGACTACCAGAAAGGTGCGTACCTGAATCCTAGAACATAAGAGCACGATTAGGTGCGCGAAACAAATGACTAAACTTACTAAACACTTCTTTGACTTGAAACACGGCGCAGACACACTCAGTTGGACTGTCCTTGACAAACCTAACGTCAATGCTACCATACCAGGTTTGTCAACGAAACTGTTGAGGTTGGAGCAAAGGTGGGTGTACAGGTTGGACACAGCGACCTCCGGGCTTAATGATGACATTCCCTGGTTGGCATTGGCATAACCATGGCCCCCCTTTTTCGATACCATCTGATGCCCCCTTACTACTCCACTTCCAGCTCTGCTTTCTTGCCACCACTATATATGCTCCCCAGCCACACTTGCTGGGTTAAGCACAACGATGACATTTGCCCCGTATACTTCCCATGGTTTCCAGTCACCTTGTTCCATCAGTCTGACCTTAATACTTAGCATTCCATTTGTGCGGCCATTGGACAATTGTTCCTGTTTGCCACATCATTTTCCGGCTCTGATAGTTTGGTACCACTTACGATGCACCCCGGCCACTCAGCTGGGTTTGAGCATTAGGACTACTTCTTTCCATATACATCCTTATGTGGTTAATAGTTATTTTATTCCATCAGTTTTTCCCCAGCTCTCCGCTTGTTTTACTAGTAGATACCCATTCTGTTGTTCCTTTCAACAGGAGCCTGACTGGTTTCCATAGCGAGGGTCTTATGGACTACACTCTCCAGACACCTCCGCTTCCATCATCTTTTGCATTTTGTCCCCATGCTGGCAAACGTTCGGTTTTGCCGCTCTGTCCACAGGCGCCTCACTAGTTTCCTCAGCGACGGTCTACTGGACTACATTACCCAGTTTTCTACCGCTTCCGCCGGATATCCGGTTATGCCGGCAGTCCTCCAGGTGGTGTCAATCTCCCGGACATCTTTTAAACCGCACCACGCTGGTGCACGGTCTCCCTGTTCCTGGACCACTGCCACACTTGCGGAGGACCGCACTCCTGGCGGTAAGTTCTGTGCACTCCTGTGCTCTTCGTCGTGGACCTTCCTTTTCCCACTCCAGACGCTTTTTGAGTACCTTTCGTACTCATAACTTCCCCTCACAGACCCTGGCCCCTTAAAGGTTATGCCCTGTGCATTCCTTTTTTGTTATCGGACATGCAGCTAATTGCTCACCTTTCTGAGTTTCACCCACCTAGCCTTCATAACTATTTTGACTAGCGCTGGGCCATTTTTTACCTCTCATGTGGATAATTTGTCTTGCAGAGGTCTTCTACTTATTTACTTGTTATTCCAATTGCGATGGTTCATCTCCTACCAGCCACCATGAATGTCTGACTTTCGTCCGGAGGCTGTCTTTGCCACACTACGTATATATTTTTAGAAACCATACTGCCACACTATTGCCACACACGCCCTGACAGCATGGTCTTTTACACATTATCTCCGGCTGAGCGTTCTATTCTCTTAAACTCTCTCTGCCCTTCTGGGGTTTTCTGTTTTTAACTGCCACGTACCATTCTCTTCAGGTCGTGGCTTTGGTACCATATGGCTAAGTAGCCAGGACAGAAGCAGTAAACTACAGATACCCCTAGTGGTGAGTTACGCATTAATCTGTTTGCATTATGGCACTCTATAAAAAGCAGCAATAATTGTTCTAAATGCATGACTAATGGAGGTCCCAATGTGTGATTTAGTGATAATATGTTTGCACGTATATGTATGTGTCTGTGTATATACATGACATGTTTTTCATTTCTGTTTTCGACACAGGGTACATGTCGAACGTACTGAACAAAGAACGATTCTCTGGTTCAGTATGACACAATTACACTTTTTTGCTTTTCGTGTATCACACTTTTATATATAATTCTTATTCGTAATGCAGTAGCTACATTTTCGACCCTGAAGAAAGCCATGACACTGTACTAGGTCTGATGGGCTGAAACATGTTGGTCTCTTAAGTACACAGCGGTCTTGAATCTTGACCCCTGTGTTCACAAGCATTTCTCTGCTTTTTAATCCGGACACCGGGTAGCGTTATTAAAGTTGTAACAGAGCTAACCCTGTAGCCAGTTTTAATTCACCTACATTATAGCACTGCATTTTTTTGCAATCACACGAAGCTCTCATAGGGTCTTAGTACACCCGACCTCCCAAACTAAAACATCCCTGAGCTCCTCCCTCGTAGAGAGGGGGTTGTAGCCCGCGTGAGGACTAGGTTCCTCACGCGAGGAGGTACCCCTATGATGAAGCATGACACCTTTGGTGTGTGAGGGGAACTGTCCTTAAAAAGGAATATCCCCCGCCCGTTACTTTTATCTCTTTATCCACGTTCTGGAACGCCATATCATTCCGGACCCGGGGCCTCTTTTTGTGAAAACTCTGAAATGCTTAACACATGTTCCCTTAGTAAAGCCTGACTGTTCTTTGCCACACTACCAGGATTGAGCTAAGGATTTATTATTGTGAATCCAAGGACCATCTTTTGGGTCTGTGAAAGTATTGCATGGGGAAGCCTAACAAGCATCACCACATAATACTCCACCTTCCTACAGAGACTGAATCATAAAGTATGTGAAAACTGCTGGACAGAGCACACTGTGTCTATCCATGTGCCCTAATCCCCCTTTGAAGAGTACCATTACAATTCAAAGGATGACTGGTACAATCAGGTCCGAATCAGTGGCCGCTCCTCCACTATGGTGGAGGAGTGTCGCCCCACTGCTTTTAAGCAGTGCCAATTAGAAACATAAAATGATAACAACTTAGAGTTATCATTTTATGCTTCGTGTCCTGCTTCTTTGCGGGTGGGCGGTGCTGCTCTGCTCTCGGAGGAGTGGTTTGCCCACTCCTAAGTGCGCAATGACTGTTTGGTTGGCCCTCTCGGGCCGCCCAAACCAGTCATGCGCACTTTCCCCGTTCTCCATGCAGGCTGCATTACAGCCTGCATGGAGAACATGCCCACCCCTCAATGATCCTCCTTTTATCCTCTAATTCATCAACAAGTTTATTTTCAATTCGAATCAATGAACAAGTTCATTTCTGTCTATGGACAAGGGCAGTGTCAAGCTTAGTTGTGGACCTAAAGAAACTCCAAACTGTCTCCATTTCTGTGGCATTTGGATGGGGGTTCAAATGTTTATACAAAGGAACCTCTGAAAAGACTAAGTCATAGTTTGAAGAATAATACTCAAAGTGACCCTGACTGTACAAAAGGGTAAGCAAAATGCTACAAGAGACACCATAGGTAAGGGGAATGTGGTAATAAGTGATACCCTCAGCTACTGAAGCAGGCAACTGGGTGCAGACATAACAATCATTGGCACCCATTGAGTCTTTATACTCTTAAAGCAATCTGAAATATGCGCTTGTTGAAAAATCCCCTTTTGAAGCATTCTTGTGTAATAGCTTAAAATCAAAACTATGTGTAGATGTTGCATGGTTAATGGAGTAGGTGTAGATCTAATGGGACCAGTGTCAACTGTGAAACTTAACCCTACAAGCAAAGCAGCCATGAATATGATACCAACAATTAATACTCCACCTACTTTTAACCTACACTGATCAGGAGTGAGGACACCCATGACTTCTCTACAACCAGACCGATAAAATTAGAGTTAGCAGCAAGCAGATTTAGAAACTCTGCAATGTTTCTACTTGTGCAAAAATGATCTTCAGTGAGATGATGAGATTAACTTATGTACAGTAATCTTCGAGAGACATCCCTAGCCCTAATCCACCTTCCTCTGTTTTGACAACTCTACTCTTCTATGGCAGCTTTGGCACTAGGAAATCTTCGTAATTCAGTAAAGCAAAAGTCCATTAGACTTCAGTCAGTTGAGATCAACAAAAATCAATTGATATACACAGTTCATTTTGTTTGTTGTACATCAATCCAGTGACGCAAGCTTCTTGTTTTGGCATCCGAAATCACAGATTGGTACTGCACTTATACCACCCGAATTATAGAGGACCTGATCAAGTTCACTAGTTGCGTAATAAGTCCACTCAGAGGCAGAATATCTCCTGCAAGGCACTCTTGCTCCTTTTGAACTCCTTAGTCAGTTTCTTTGGCGACAGTTCAGTGTACATGCTCAGCAGACAAGCTCGTTCTCAATCACCCTCGCCCATTTGGCCACTTGTTTCCTTCTCTGCCCCCTCTGGTCAGACCACTCAGCCCTTCACCAGGATCAATATTGGCAACCACTTGTGCATGTCGTTGGTCCCGTTTAGTGACTTCAGACTCACTCACTACACTACGGGCTGAGGACTCGCCTCAATTTCACTCAATTTAGGATCTTGAACCACATATGGACTCTGAGGCTTTTGATCACTCTTCACCCCCCTCTGCTCCTTTGAGGTGATCTAAAAGCTGTGTTTGTCGATCAGAGACAGGCATTGTCACTTTCTCCATCAGACATCTCACTCACTGAGTATGCAATGCATGCACCCAGGTAGGCAGTCCACCACACTTTACAGTTGTGTTAGTCAAAAGGATCACCTGGAAGGGTCTCTTCCAGTGGGGCTCTAGGCACGACTTCCGAACATGTTTTTTGATGAGCAACCAGTCTCCTGGGCAGAGGTCATGACACTGCTCCTGGTACGGGAGAGCAGCAACAGCTCCAACCTGATCAGAGACAGAGTGCACCACATCAGCCAGCTCTTTGCAGTACTTAAGAATCATATCATCTATGATATTCGCAAGTGCATAAACAGGCACAGCAGGTACTCTCATAACTCGGCCCATGAGAATTTCATAGGGCGATAATTCTGTTTGCCGGTCAGGAGTACTTCGAAGACTCATCAACACCAATGGCAATGCATCCAGCCACTTCAAAGAGGTAGCCACACACACCTTCAACCAGCTGGGACATTAGTATTTCCCACTTTCACAGAAGGCAGAAAGTGCAATCTTTTCATTCCCAACATAACAGTTCCAGCAGGGAAGACTGGTACAATCTTTTACCGGTCACAGAATATGTACAGTTAAGGCATGAGTGACATGCAGGTTAAAGTGACAGATCTCTGGAGCGGGTACTTAACTCACTGAGGGGAATGTTTAGCTGGTTGAGTAAGTGAATATGTGAGTTCTGACACCATTCTAACTTGGGTGATATTACACATCAATACCCTGAAAATACCAGTTTTCCACATATTGAGAAGTGGCTGTTAAATCATTAGTCATTGTTATTTGTAGCAGCCCAGTCACAGCCAAAGGAACTACTCTATACAGGCACACGGGTTGGAACCTCTTTAAAAAGCCTTTCAATGTGTGTGCATCAGGTGCTCTCAGGGTCAGAGTGGCCTATATGGCAATCAGGCAGTGCACAAAGTGCTATCCTGACAGGTCAGTGTGTGGGCAGTTTTATTTCGCTGTTTGTGGGCCTGCTTTGTGGTATATTAGGCCGTTTTTAGGTCGCAGCCTACCAGACAGTGCAGCTGTGTGGTATACAAAAGATATCATTTTTTTTAGTTCCAGTAACCACCGTAGAGATCAGGTTCCACCGGAACGAGACGGAGAGGCTGCCCGTCTCCACAAATCGACCGACTAACGCGGTCACACGCAACTGGACTCGGGAACACCGGCTACGCGATGAGGATTAAAAACCGACATCACGGTGATCGCCGACACCGCTGACGCAGTTTGGGTTTGCTCGGAATTCTGATCTCCCTTCCTTGCCACCTTGCACCAGTAACCTGGTATCTGGAGCCCCGTGTACTTGTCCTATTGACTTCCATAAGTAAGTGCTGCATACCATATTTAGGGTTTAATCACGTTCAGCCCTCCCCCGAGTGGCCGGGCTGCCTGGTGAATGGTGCGGTCATCAGCAGCAGTCGCGCCGGAGGGCGCTAGAGAAGTAGAGAGCCCCCTCCCAGCGGCCAATATCGGAGTCTTTGGTGGGCCCTGAGAGGGGTTAAGGCCTTCGGGTCCCCAGCTGGGTGAGTTGGAGTGCCTGCTGAGGTGCAGCACCGTGGGAGAGTTGAAGCCTGCATAACGACTGCACGGAGCGGGGAGGGGAGCCCAGGCCATTGATTGGAATGGGCTGGACCGATGATTGTTATTGGTGAGACCTCGCACAGGGCCTGGAAGATTTGGAGCCCCTGCGCAAGACACTAGAAAGAGCAGCGAGACCCCTGAGGAGAGAAGGTGGAGGTGCGAGGTGGCACAGGACGGTGGGAGGGGCTATCCAAGGTGTATGCCAGCGACATTTAAACAATCTCCTTTGGATGTGCACGAGTCTGATCTGCCTGGACTGACCTGTTCACTGATACCTGAGATGGTGGCTCCACTGTGGAGATGCTCTCGGTAGGAAGCCTGACGTGTGATCCCTATCAAGTGTCTTGCCTTCCAAGAGTCCTAAGTAAATATTACTAGTTCACAATCCAACAGGGTCGCAGCTGAGGCTGATGGGTGCCTGACCCTAACATGGCTGCCAGTTGTGACTTTTCCCCCCAGCTGAAATCTTCCTTACATAATCCTATCAGGACTGTGCCTGACCTCCAGATGGCGTCTGGAATTCATTCGGACCATGGTTTCTCCCCCCCCCAAATCTGACAATCTCCGAGTACTCCTGATCTCCATCCTGACAGCGGAGTCCGAGCACTATGTCCGACGCCCGGTGGAGCTGCTCTGTTCAGCTATTGAGGAGAGCGGCCTTGGTTCATCCCCGGACCGTCACCTACCCAGCCGGACTTTGGGCACAGTTTTTCTCCCCGTCTCCCTGTCTCGCCCACCCCCCTCATCGTATTTCTGTAACTCTGCTTTTTCCTTGTCTCCTATCTATCTGTTCCCATTTAGCACTCTTTCTTTCTTTGTCTTACTTCCTTTGCTCCTATCCCCTCTCACCTGAATCTTTCCCCTTGCCCGCTACACCGCCTAACCCCCTGTCCTTTTGTGCCCTTTGACTAAGCACTCCTTCTCCCCTTGTTGGGGAAAGATCCAATATTTATACTCTGGAGTCTCAGCGAACCCGCTGAGAGAGTCCACAGCGCCTAGGGAGCCACTCACAGTTGAGGTATGGTATGGCACCCCTTGCCAAAGCACTCCCTCTCCCCTTTTGGGGAAGGATCCAGTATGTAGGCCTTGGAGTCTCAGAGACCCCTCTGAGAGAGTCCACTGCGTATAGGGAGCCTCTCGCAACAGAGATGGGGAAATGATACCACTTCCCCTGGGATCACAGCTTACTGGACTTTGGACGCAGCTCTGACTCGTCTACCGGTTTGTGTCCCCGTCACCCTCCTCTTTCCATGCTGTGTCTCTCACCCTCCCTCCTCTTTCCCTCCTCCATTCTCTGTCTACTTCCCTGCTCTTACCCCCTCCCCTGAATCTCTCCCCTTGCCTGCTTTTTCCCTTAGGTATATGTCCTTTTTGTTTGTCTCGACCTTACTTGTCACTATGTTGCCAGGCTCTAATAACTGTGTAACCTTTGTAACGATGCAACCTGCAATTATGGTCTGATACTCATGTAAAGCGCTCTGATACCCCCGGGTGTAGCCAGCGCTATATAAAACCTTTAAAATAAAAAATAAAAATTAAAAATTAAAAAAAAAAGACAGTGCAGCTGTGTGGTATACAAAAGATATCTTGGGGCGCTTCAGAAAGTTGACCTGGGAATGCATTCTGCCTGTTGCTTACCATTGGCTTTGTGGTTTGCAACTCACAATTTCTGGCTTTCCATTTGCTGGCTTTATTTGCTTTAGGCTGTTCAGATTGAGTTTGTACCGCCCCACACCAAAGCTGTGTTTACAGTATTCTCCCATGAACTTGTTTTCTGTAATAGCCAGGCCTGTACATCTTGTTCTTATGTCATCACATTTGCTAGGCATTCAAAGACTGAGGTCAAATGTCAAGCTGTGTCTTCCAGGGAGCCTGGTGTTTATTTTGCTTTCCACTGATTTCAAGGTGAGAGCGTTTACAGGAAAGAGGAATGCAGAATACTTTCTCCATGGAGCCTGCTTGTACCATTTTTTTATTTTAGACATAGCCATATCAAAAGGTATCTCGTTATTCAGCTGCACAGTACATTTGCTTTTCATTCTTGGGGCATGAAGTTCACTATTAGCATTGTCAGGGTGGGTGGAAGCATGAACGTTTCTAAAATCATGTTTGAAAAGTATTACTTACATACTAGTTACTTGCTTTCTTTCAAGTGGATTAACTTGTAAATAAATGCTTGCCCATTTTTAACAGGGGACCGCATGCAAAGTTCAGAAGGGCACTTGCAAACCGCACTGATTTAGCCTGATGTACTAGTACTTCTAAGATAAAACAGTTCTGCATGTGAATGAAATACTTTTTGGGAATTTTTGCAGAGACTTTTTCATATTTAACACATTTTTTGCAAAATTCCTCTTCTTTGGTGAGTCTATTTAATTTATGAAACTGCCTTTTAAGGAACAAAATATAAAACCGCATTTCAGTTTCAGCATCAGCCGAACATATGGTGATCTTGGGCAATATACACTGTTTATGGCACATTCACTGTCAAGCACAGAATAAGATCTTTTCACAGGAAAGAGCCATCCAAATTGTGACGCAATTTAACAATGCTTGGTTTTCACTTTGATGTTTAATCATATGCTTTATTTACGACATCTGTGGCAACTCATTTTGGAGAGTTGGAGAAGTTTAAAGGCACTTTTTATGAAAGCTTTTGTGTTTAATGTTTAGCTACACAATAATTATGTATTCGGTCTGCAACTGTGCCTTTTTCGGAACACATATATTACTGGATATAAACAATGTTCTCATTTGCCCATGCAGGCGCTAGGGTCATGATTTGAATGGTGCACCAGGTGCAGTGGCACATGGGCCAAAAGGTCTAGGGAACCTACTGAACATCAATTATTGCTTTATTTTACTACTAAATAAGCAGTCAAAAGTGCAATTACCTTGTAGGCACTAGGGTCATGATTTCAATGGTGCAGCAGGTGCAGTGGCACAGGGACGTCAAGGTCTTGCGAACCTACTGAACACCGAGTATTGCTATATTGAACTACTAAAAAAGCAGTCACAAGTGCAATTACCTTGCAAGCACTAGGGCGATGATTTGACTGGTGCAGCAGGTGCAATGGCACAGGGGCCAAAAGCTCTTGGAGACCCACTGAACACTGATTATTGTCATATTTTACTACTAAACAAGCAGTCACAAGAGCAGTTACCTTGCAGGCACTAGGGTCATGGTTTGAATGATGCAGCAGGTGCAGAGGCACAGCGGACAGAAGGTCTAGGAAGCCCGCTGAACACCGATTATTGCTGTAGATTACTACTGAACAAGCAGTCACAAGTGCAGTTACCTTGCAGGCACTATTGCCATGATTTGAATGGAGCAGCAGGTGCAGTGGCCCTGGGGCAAAAAGATATAGGAAACCTACTGAACACTGATTCTTGCTATATTTTACTACTACCCCCAACTCGGAATTAGCTCTAGCCGATGTCTCCCCTCTCCCTACCGACCGTCTGCCATCCCAGTGCTCCCTGAGGCGCAGTGTGAGCTCCGCCTCCTCCATCGGCACGCTTCCTGACCCTTCCTCTATCCCTTCACAGGCTTCCTCCCTCACAGGCTTCCTCTTCTCCTCACCTAGGAGAGTGGCACACCTTAAAAGTGTACGGATCACCTTTTTTCACATTATGGGCAGCTTTTTAAAAAAGCACTTAAAAGTTCTATAAAGTTTTTTAGCGCTTTATAAGAGCACCAGTTATATTGCACAAAGACACTTTTTTATGGCACTGGGGAGATTACATGATTTAGCCAGGATCACAGGATGTTGAGCCAATGTTGAGACTCGAACCTGGTTCACCAAGTAGGCAGCTCTTTCCGTTATTTCATATCTTTATTATAGTCATCTGCAACATGTACAAAAAACATTGACAAAGACAATAGATTTCACATAGGTGAAATCTATTGGCTTTGCCAATGCTTGTTCTTTATTATTACATATAATATGATCTTAAAATACATACCTTCAGGATGTGCGCTGTACGAAAAGGTCTTCAACATTTGATTTTACTAAAATGTTGTCCATGTAGAATAGCAACCCAGGCCATCCAAAGGGTGCACATAACTGACTTGCTATAGTTCACTATTGACATTGTCCGGGTGGGAGGAAGCATGAACATTTCAGAATTCATGTTTGAAAAGTGTTCCAAAAAAAATAAATACTTGCACTGATTTAGGGCCTGATTTAGATACTGGCGGATGGGTTACTCAGTCACAAAGGGGACGGATAGCCCGTCGGTCTAAATCTAAATCCCATAATGTCCTGTGGGATTCAGATTTCGGCGGACAGGATATCCGTATCGGTTGTGACGGAGTAACCCGTCTGCCAATACCTAAATCAGGCCCTTAGTCTGATGTACCACTACTACTAAGATGAAACAGTTCTGTATGTGAATAAAATACATTTTTGACATTTTTTAAGAGACTTTTTCATATTTTACATGTTTGTTGCAGAATGTCTTTAAAAATAAAGGTGGCCAAAGGTTAACTGTGCAGGACACCCTAGTTACTTGCTTTCTTTCACGTCGATTAACTTGTAAATAAATGCTTCCCCGTTTTGAACAGGGGGCCGCATGCAAAGGTCAGGAGTGCACTTGCAGCCTCCAGACTATAGATCTACAGGGACGTTATAGTATAGATTATACATAAGGCTCCCTGTTTTCCATTTTTACGGATTTTTACAGATAAATACAGACAGAAAACAATGTGTTTTCTGTCTGCATTTATTTTTAAAAGTGGATAAATACAGAAAATAGTGTTTCTTTTAAGTGATTCCCATGCTGTCTTTCATGGATTATAAACTGTTTCTACTTTTCCGGGTGAATTTATAGAAGTGATACGGCGCTCAATAGACCAGTGTGATATTATTGTAATTCTGTAAAGTGTGTTGCGGTGCTTAGTGTAGGAGAGTAGGATCTGCTTCACATGGGTACCCCCACTTTTTGCTGATGCTTCACTGTTTTTCGACTTTAGTCTGGCTGGGGCCCTGCTAATCAGAACCCCAGCCTAGCTGCTTCCTCTCTAAGAGGGTTTCCATGTACCTTAGGTACATCTTTGATTGGATTCTGGAGTGCCCTTATAAGTCCCTAGTATATGGTATACTATGTACCCAGGGCATAGGTACCCCAGAGGCCTGCCAGGGGCTGAAGCATGTATTATGCCACCACTGGAAGGCCAGCCAAAATGACACCACAGGTCTGCTACTGCAGCCTGAGTAAGGTGGTGCATGCACCCCTTACTGTGATATAGGCTACCTATATCACTACCATTGCACACACATATAAACCTATAAGTCACTCCTATGGGAGGCCTTTATAATCCTGAAGGCAGAGTGCTTAGTTTTTATGTGAGAGGGTGCCCCTGCATGAGCAGAGCCCCTCTGCAGCGTTCGGAGTCCCTCCTCTGATGCTGTATGTGGTACAGCCTGACCATATACTCTTAAGTGCATTATATCCTCGCGGTACAATGCTAACTTTGGACTGGCTGCACCAAAACATGTCGTGTTTGGTGTCAAACATCTTGGAATACTACCCCCCCGCCAGTCCTGGCGGCGGGGATAGCATTCCACCCTTCTAGAGGGAGAGACATGTACCCACCGGCCTACCCGGTAACTTCTTTACAGAGCCCTGGCATCACAAAATGGATGCCGCTGCCACAGACACTGGTCTGGCCTCCTGCTGCCGACTGAAACTCCGGCAGGGGAGGCCTGGACAATAGGTTTCCTGTCGAAGGGAGGTGTAAACACCTCCCCAGATAGGATAATGTGTATTGGGGCTGGGCGGGAGCACTCTCTGGTGCTCAGAAGTCCTGCACTGGGGGCACACTTGGTGTCCCTGTGCATATGCCAGTTCAAACCGGTTGCAGGGGCTACCTGCCCCTGCTCTAGCGCGAAACTGGACAAAGGGAATGGGTGTAACCACCCCTCTTCCCTGACCCTCCCATAGGTGGGTCCCCAGAGTATGTCCAACCCCCTAACTTAGTATAAGTATGGGACCCCAGTCCTTAGGACTTTAGATATCCCTGGACGAAACTCTGACACTGAATACTGGACCTTCGACGCTCTACTTCAAGATTAGAGGACTGAAGAATCTCCCTTGGGGTCAAGGAGTGACTCCCCTGCTTGGCAGGCACCTAAGAAGCAATTGTCCGGTCTGCATCGCTGAAGCTCCCGCCGGACGCCGAAGTCTTTGCAACACCAGAGGTGGATTTCCAGACTTCCCCGAGGCTGCCCTGAGTCCCCAGCGAAGAACCACGACTGAGCTAGACACAAGGCCTAGAGCCTGTAGAAGTGCTTGGACCCCAAGGAACCACCCAAGGTAGTGACACAGGGGACCCACGGGGGACGCGTGCAGTGTGAGAACACAGCCGCGAGCCACCGTTAACTTCTATGGGAAAGTCGCAGTTGGATTTTTAAAAGGAAAGGACACTTAGAGGAGGACTTGGAGCAAATCCCTTTAGAACTAGGCAGTTCTAGAGTCAATACCCATGGGAGCACCGGAGTACTCGAGTTACCTCACCCAGGGAAGCCGGGTGCATAGGTGTCTTTTGTCGTCGGGTTTCGTCGTCGTTTTCAATGGCGATCTGCTGCAGCAGGCTGTTGGCGACCAAGTCGGAAGTGTCCGGGTGGATCCAAGGGTGGGTCGAAGATCTGAAGAACCTGAAAGCAGAGGGGACAGAGTCTGGGTCTCTAGCCAGTGACCAGGAAGGCGATGAGCCGATGCCCACCGATGTCGGGTGCTTCAGGTAGGTTGACGGTCGTCTTGACTCTTCAGCCACGAGGTCCAGGAGGCGTCGACGACAACCAGGAGCTGGATTCGAGCTGTCCCACGACGTCTGTCGATTGCTGCGGTGTCGGCGACCGGATTGGACCCAACAAGCCTTGGCAACGGCAAGTCACGTGGAAACAAAGAAAGGACGTTGATGCAGACCAGCAAGGTCTGAGGGACTCACCCAGCGAGGGTAAGTCAGGGCACGTCTGGAGCAACGAGGAAAGCCCAAGCAGAAGAAGAGTTGCCTTCGGGAGGGCCCACTAGCCAACGGACTAGCGACCGCGAAGGAGCCTCGAGTGGACGCACTTGGAGCTGGCTCACAGGACACTCGTGGAGTGGAGGCCAGTGATCTTCGGTGCTGGAGGCGGGGGCTACTCGGAGCCCAAAGCACAACTTCGTGGGAGACCAGGAAGAGGATGCACTTGCAAAAGTTCTCGGTGTCCAGGGGTCACGGTTCCACGTTACCCACGACAGGAATAAACTTTATGCATAGTGATACCTCCGAGCTGGTTTTAACTCACACTGCACTTTCACTTTCGGTGATCCCAGACGAATCATTTTTCTTCATTGTTAGTCTATATGTTGTGTCTTGTCTTCCCCTACCCTATTGCTCCACCCCAGGCGTTGGGTTACGCAGGGGTGTACTGAAGCAGCCCTATGATGAAGCATGTCACACAACTGTGTGAGTGAGGGCAGTATTCTGACACACAGCTCGTGCCACCACACATACGGATATTTTATCACTCTCTACTCCTTCTTGTGTGTGCAGGTTGTTCAAGGGGGACCGGAGTAGAGTGGTTGAATCCCTCACCCCTTCACTTTTGTGTTATATATTACTGATGCATGGGTTGCCACCAAACAATTTTGACACCATCTGCTATAGAATGATTTTACTCACGCCAATCATGTCACTCAAACTATCAATAGAGGTATAAACCGACACGAATGTCACCTTAATAAAAATTAGACTATATGATAATCAATACATCATATCTCATAAGTGTACATTTCCATGTATTTTAGACCTGATGAAGTTGCGGGATTGATTCTCCGAAGCGACGAAACATGTGTTGGCCAAGGCCAAAGAACATAACAAGAAAATAAAGAGCAGATGAATGAAAGAGTTTGGACAATTTTGTGTAATCAGTGCTAAACAACTATATGAGGACACTTTCATGAATTATAGGCCTGCAGCTGAGCATATGGACAGCGTGGGAAATTTAAAAAAAAAAAAGGATGAAATGTATTTAAATAAAGGCATATGTCAACATACATTTATGGTATAATGCTAGTATTTACCAGTGGATGTATTGTTATGTAATATTTGACAGCTTAAATAGCTAAAACACGACAGACATCAATGTATGAGAGCACGTCTATCAGTTAAATAAATATGGAAATGTAGTTTTTCAGATTCATTTATACGCAAAACACAAAATAAATATGGATAAATACAGATAAAATGGCCACAAAAAAAATATTGATAAATACAGACGGAGATGTTAAAAAAATAAATACCATAAAACCGGGAGCCCTAATTATACAGCAGTGCTAGCTTCAGTGCAGCATAGTTGCAAGTAAAGAAAGAAACGCTATAATGCAGTCAATGCTGCTGGCTGTGTCAAAGTTTTTTTATTTACTTTCAGCCGTTTGCAACATGGCTAAAAACATTAGCAAAGCCACTAGATCGCACCTAGGCAAGACCTATTAGCTTTGCCAATGCTTGTTTTCTCTGGTATTGCAACAAAATTGACTGCAAAAAGCACAAATGCATGCAGTTGCCTAAACACATATACAGCTTGTCTTTACAAGCTCAAAATTACCCTGATTTGCAAATGTGGGCCACTTGTTTAGCTACCTGATCAGCAATTGGGGGCCACTTTTATTGTGGTTCCCGGACTATTTTCTGTCCCAGTTCGACCCTGGGTGCTCTGAAATCCAAGCCTTGGTGTTGCACTTGTTCAAAATGTTGAAGGCTGCCAGTGCTACCTATCCAAAAACTCTTGATACAGTAAGCATTTAAATATTAAGGTACTGACACATTGCAACACCTGTATTTAACAAGCTTTCCATGACGAGAGCAGGCTGTACCTTCCAAATGCATGAAATGCGTCAAAAGTTATATTTGTAGGCTGAATATAAGCCAATTTCCACCTTCTTTGCCTTACACCCCAAAATATCGTATTGCACAACCGTACTAAAATCGCCTATCATGGAAATTCAGCATTACATTTTCAACTTTAAGATTTGGCCAAAGTCAATAACTGAATTAATAGAAGGGCTTGGAAAGAAGTGGCATTGCTGCAAAGTGTGCACGTGCAAAGCGCAAGGTTGATTCTCTGCAAAGCAGTTGTCTACAGCGCCCCCTGGAGGTTGGTGCTGTATATGCGGGCATTGAACCGAGCTCTAGCTACCTGGGGCCAAAGGGTGGGGTAGCGCTAAAATATCTCGAGACACCCCTGCGCAAGTGAGACCAATATAAAATGTAAACCGCTGTTGTTTATCTGGTATTGTGTCCTTACGGACTTGGTTGCTGGCTGGGAAAGTCCTCCCTGGAGGCAGGTTCACGAACGGTAAACATTCCATTCAGACCACACGCTGTGTTCGAGCTGCGCAGGGCAGGAGCTAGGAAGCTGAATAGGTACGAACCACACACCCCTCCCTAAACTTTGTTATTAGTGTCTATTAAAATTGGACACATACATTACGAAATTGTGCAGGTAGACCGTTCAATAACGTGTGCTGTAATGCGTTAAGGTCGCGCATCTATTATAAATGTTAAATATATGTCTTTAAGACCAGTAACTGGATTTGAGATGTAACCTGGTTTTGTCTTGATTGTATGCACCCAAAACTGTGCTGTAATGTTTAAAGCATTCTTGTTAAGAAAAAAACAAATTCCCTCATGAGAACACAACAGCAGTACTTCATAGAAGACACATTTCGGAGAGGTGGCCTGGGTTTCTGCCTATCAGTACTTCTGTGCGCGCGACGGGTCGGCGTCACGCGTGCCTGCACGTGCAGCGACTTTAGATAGATGAAGACTTGGGAGTGCGTCCTTAGGGATGCTGTGGACTCAACCCATTTCCCCCCCTCAGGAGACATGTTGCAGGCGCGCCTGCTGTCGGTGGCACCGCTCCTCTCGTAGGACGCCCTGGCCTGTGCCGAGAGAGAGAGCGTTACCGAGCAAAACCAAGGACCAGAGAATTACTCAGACAGTTAGACTACGTTTTCTGGAGTTGTAACGAATCTAAACAATATGGCACCTGGACAGGAAGGGGCAAGCAGGAAAGGGGCGTAGGCTGAGGATGCGTTGGTTGGGCCCACAGAGGCAGAAGAGCAGTCTATGATCATTGTGTTCCCATGGGGCTCAGACAGCTATGACTGGCATCCAGCTGAAGCCCCATCCACAGTCCCCACAAAGGGCCCAACCCAGTGGAATGGAGGCCGCTGTCTGCCTGAGAGGCACAGTGTCTGTTGTGGGGCGTTGACAGACAGTGGGAACGTTGGTCTCCAGTCCAAGCTGTTTTACAGCACTGCACCGCCATAGCGGACAGAGAAATGTATAAACCAGAGTTTTAAACAAGCTTTGCAATGCAATAGGTCTCGCATTTGCGAGCGTTTAAGCTATTGGCATTGTAACTGGCAATGCCTTTTATTGATGTGTTTTTTAAAGCTACACATATATAAAAGGCATTATTTCTAATGCCAATAGCTCAAACTCTTGCAAATGCGAAGACCACTCTAATGGTGGCCGTGCCTCTTTCTTTAGACGTTGCTCGCCGTATGCAGGTTACAGCAAACAGCGTCTAAAGAAAGGGGCGGGGTCAACATTAAAGTGAAAGCGTGTAAGGTGCGCTTTCACCCAAAGCGAAAAAAAATTATTAATTTAAAAGGTTCTGTAGCGCAACCGCTAAAGTGAAAGCGGGCAGTGCTGTTAATTAAATAAATAAGCGTGGCCGCTAAAGTGAAAGTGGCCCGTGCTGTAAATTAAATAATTAAATAAGTGCAGCTGCTAAAGTTAAAGCGGACTGTGCTATAATTTAAATACAAATAATATAAAAGCAGGTGGCCTGCTGCGATGCCGTGGGTGGAATATGGGAAGATCATTAAAGAAAACAGTGCTTACAGACTTATAAAGCAGGCCGTGTAACAACACAAGTAAAAAGTCCAATCGTTATGGGAGTTTACAAATGCAGACGAGGCGGTGACAAGGAGGGACTATTAAGCCTATTCGCAAATGAAAAGCAACAATTGTGCAAGGACAGTAACAGGGGCCAATTGAAAAGATGGGCGTGAAATGGGCGGAGCTTCTATGCCATACCTCAATACAGCATGCCTTGCAGAGCAGCGCATGCGCTGCCTAGGCTCGACCTAAAAAGGGCAGTACACTCTTCTGGGAATAGGTGAAACGTTTTGAGATCCACTTTCAGACTGCATGGAAACAAGGCAGCAGAGACCAACAAGATAGAAAATGTTGTGAAAGCTGCAAGCGAGAAATTGGAGGGTCTTACTGGCAGACTGCATAGAATAAATCAAGAACAGCATTTTTTTTTTTTGTAATTTATTTTTGGTTAAAAAAAAAGAAAGAAAAAAAGAGTGCAAAGTTACAGCGGCATAGAACTCACCACCGGGAAAAAAAACATAAGTGAGAGAAGGCACAAATGGGTGTCAACAATTAATTGCGACATGCACATCATCCAGACAGTACAGAGCATAGCACAAGCAAAGTAAGCGCAGAGTAGTGGACACATACAGCACTTCTGCGCATCAGTGGCACTTCCGGTAGCAGCTATAGTCTGATATAGGCTGGGCTGATGCCTAGCGCCCATGCAGCAGCGGTTTCTCTTCATGGGCGGAAGGAAGCATCGCCCCACATGCTGCCACCGCGGTAAACACAGAATAATGACATGGCCATTAACATTTTATTATTCTGTGTTCCGCCGGCCCGCACTGCTGGAGTGTGGGGGCAGGGCAGATTCCTGCGGATTGCAGAATGTCTCCCAGGGCTCTGTGCGCATGTCAGATTGGCCGGCTGTCTACAGCCGGCCTATCAGACATGGGCACTTCAGACCCATCAACACCAGGGCTGAGAAACAGCCAAGGGATTGCTGGCACAGGCTCCCAGCCTCAAAATGAGTGCTGGGTTAGCCAGCCTCAACCAATCCTGGAGCTGCTCTCATGCTGAAAAGAGCATGACAGCAGCTCCAGGATTGGTTAGACTAACGCTGCACTTGGAAGGAAGTCCTTCCCTTTCCTTCCTGCTCCTAATCACCCCCAGGATCAGCGCGGGGAGAAGAGCAGAGGACGGAGGGCCCGAAGACCAGAAGCAATTATGGTGAGAGCCATGCCATTTATTAATGTTGCCAGCCGCCACTGAAGTTACCTGCTTCTTGAGCCTGGGGGGCAGCATTCCAATAAGCTCAAACATTAAAGTTTATCCAGTACTGTGCCTAGAGTTAACCAACTGACACTTCCCGCTAGCCCGCATTTTGCAAGAGGTATGTTTTGAAGGGTTTCCAAATGTCTCTCGGTGTGGAGGAGGGAGGCAGCATACTGCATATATTTCTAATTTTTCATTGCAATACACCAGGTCCACAATCTACTACTTGAACTTAGGGGCTTGTCCTCTGTCCCATCTACAGACCACCAGTCTCTTCGTTAGCAGCAGTCCCAGTGCGACAAGCTTTCTATTTGCAATGTCCACATATTTCACATAGCCCAGGAGACCCACTCGTGGATCCACCTCCATTTCACAGCTAGTCATCGTGAATAGGGCAGCAAAGACCTCCTCCCAATATTAATGTGCCCATGCTAAATGCAAGAAAACTGCACCCAATCTCCCACATCGCAAACAATGATCATCCTGTGTTAAGCCCTATCTGTGTAATGATTTCTAGGGGTATGGTATGCGCGATGCAGGAATTTATAATGTATGATACGAAACCTGCTGCAGCAGGAGGACGCCTGACAAGTGCAAATGGTCTTAACAACTCCCCACTGATCCTGACTTTTGCTATAGGGTTTGTGTGTAGGCGGTGTATCCATCCCATGAAGGGTCCAGGGAGTCCCATTCTCCCAAGGATGCAAAAAAGATAATTCTACTCCAGGGAGTCAAATGCCTTAGTGGCATCTAGAAATATTGCTGCTGCTTCTAGGTCCGGATCAAGTGTCTGCAGAATTGTAAACAGGGTGTGCAAATTATACGCAGTGGAGCACCCCGGTATGAGTCCAGACTGATATTGTCTAACCAAGTGAGTCATAAGCAGCGGGTTGTCGGTTGGCAACTAATTTAGTTAATATTTTGTCATCACTATTAAGAAGCGATAGTGGCCTATACGAATCGCATAGGGTCGGGTCTTTATTGGGTTTCGATAGCGTGATAATCACCGCTTCCTACATTGTTTGGGGGAGGGAGCCCCTGTGCCGGGTCTCCTCAAAGACTAACAAGAGCCTGGGACCCAAGAGCCCACTGTAGCGCTTAAAAAAATTCTGCCGCCAGGCCATCAAGGCCCGGCGTCTTACATGTGGGCAAGGAGTAGAGCAAAGGTACAGCAACAGGTGCTCCTCACTGGGGCTCCCTGAGGAAGCATATAATGTTTGGTAGTATAGTAAGGAGGCATCTCTAATACAGACAGGGTCCTGACAGGACCCATCCCTCTCATTCAGTATTTCGGGTATGTCACTAGCAGGTCTTGGGTGCCTCATCAGCGTGGCCAATGATTTTTCCCCCTCACCATACCTCCTAGCTCACACATATTTGCCTCTAAATTTGCATTCTTGTTGGCTGTCTCATTGTATTCATTGATTTTAGTTCTGATTTGCTTTAGTGTTCCATTCCGTCCATCCTCCTCAAGTGTCCTCTCAAGTATCTTTAGCTCATCCTCCAGCTGCGTGAGGTGTCTAGGAAAGGCATGGAGGATTCCGCGGAGTTTAGCTATACAATTACCTCGAATGGTAACCTTGAAAGTCTCCCAGACCATGCCATAGGAGGTAAATTTGCCTTCATTTCGCTTAAAGAAATCCGCTATTTCCCCTGCAGCTTATTCGCAAAGACCAGGTCAAGTAGGACCACAGGGGCGAGGCTCCACTGCTACCACATTCAGGATACACAATGGACCTCCAAGCTCAACAACACAAGCGAATGGTCAGAGAGCGTGTGCGCAGCGTGATGTACGTTTCGCACCCACGTGGCTATCTCCCCCATTAGCAACCAATAGTCACTACATGACTATCCCCGTGTACCCAGGAGTAAAATGTGCCTTCATGTACAGTTGGGTGCCTCAACCTCCAAATATTGCACAAGTGGTGCTCTTTTATCGTCTCTTGTAAATGCCTGGATGCTAAGCTACGGTAACTAGGGAGCATGTGCGATCAATCAAGACCTTCGTGGAGCACATAGTTGAAGTCCCCCTCGGATCAATGAGAGCGGGTCAGAGGAGAGAATTTTGCCTCATAAGCCATCAAAAAAACACGGGTCATCTGCATTCAAGCCATAGCAAGTGGCAATCATCACTCTCCATGTGCTCGACCTACCCCAAGTCATGGCACAGCGCCCCAGGTCATCTATGAGGGATCCAAGTTTCCACTATGTGATCCCTTGTTTGATTATTATAGCCCTCCCTGGGAGTATGATGAATACGATGACAGCAGTCTATATGATTCCCATTCAGTAGCAAAGCTATTCACCGTGGCAGGTGTTAAGTGCGTCTCCTGCAGGAGTGCAATCTGTACCTGGTGCCTATCCAAGTATGATAGTACTTGCCTCATTTTACAGGGATTATTCAATCCCCTAATGTTCCAGGATATACATGTCAGTGGCCTAGGAGAAGCCTATGTTTGCTCAAATTTATGGTATGAGCTGCAGGGTGTCAACATCTATGTATGATCTTTTTTGCATGTACTGCACCCAAAATAAGTGCCATGCAGCAAAACATCTATGAACAATTGATTTTCCTCTCCGTTAGTCCTTCCCCCAAACCTCAACCACCCTCACCCACAGTGGCAGCCCAATCCAACAGGACAAAACTCCCACCCCATCATACGAACCATGCAACCTACATATAAATCATAATCTTGATTTTGGAATGGACAATGTAACCATAATGTGAGGTTAACCCAATGGGGAGACCAAAGAGCCAGTAAACAACCCCCAATCCAAGTTGGCGGCATCAGAGGAATCTATAGCGCCTCCTGAGTCCGCCATGACATGCCATCAATGTCTACAGGGCTGCCTTTCGAGCAAGACTTTAATGCCAAGCATACCACCACCTCTGCTGGACTGCTTCTCAGGAGCCCCATTGCAGTATGTCTCAATTCTCTCATCCTAGAGGGCAGAAATATTTCTATTACCGCATAAAGCATCAAGCAAATTGGGCAGGATCCTTACCCTCCACTTCACTACAAGTAACCATAGCCAAGCCATGCTTAATCCCGATTAGCCAACAGGGACGAGGCCCGGGACCCAGTCGTTGAATGGGCTCCCCAGCACTCATCCCGCAACAGCTTACGTAAATAGCCTGTAGCCTGCTGCAGGGGTTGAAATATCTTTTGTTTTCCTTGGTGCGTGACACACAGCCATGCCGGGTGTAGCATTGCGTATTGTATGTTGGCTTGTTGAAGCTGCTGTTTGACGGTGGTGAATTTCCATCTCACCTCCTGTACTACAATAGTAAAGGCAGGGAAGAGGGACACCATGTTCCCATCAAAGTTTAATGTATGTTTCTCTCTAGCCATAGGAAGGGCAGTGTTGCACACAGGGCAGTGGTCTACTGGCCAAACATCAATGTGCTCTTTCCACCACCAGGAGCAGGGAGAAAAGATCTGAGCCAGAGTGATCAGCATCTTTTCCACATACTCTTCCATTTTGCCCATGGTTGTGGATTCTGGTACTCCCAGTATGTGAATGTTGTTTTGGCATGATCTGGCCTCCAAGTCTTCATTTTTTGCAGCTATCACCTCTGGTACTTTTCCCACATTAAGAACAGACTCACCCTTCATTGCAATCTCATATTCTGTGTTGGATATACGCTGCTCAGCTTCCTGCAGCCGGTTGTCATGCTGTTCCAGTTCATAGGAAATCATGTACATTCTAGAACCCAGCGCATCCACTTTTTTAATGCCAGACTGTCCTGCATCACATGTATGAGATTTTTCACATCCACCTCATCATCATCCCATTGTCCTACATAGCGGCCTGATCCGTTGATATAGCAGATTCAACACCTGTCGTACGCTGACTCTTGCGTACCAGAAACTGTAGTTTTAGCTGCTTGCCCTCTACCTTCCCCATTTCTGACTCGTTCTTCTCCATGGTTCGTACCAGCATGCAGCACAAGGTGACCCAGGCAGTAACACAGTTCTGCAGCGGTGTGGCCCACTGTTATCTAAGAAGCACAGGGATACCCAGCACACCAGGAATGGGGGGGTCTCCTGCAATGACAGTTTCCTAGTGGCAAGTGGGGTGGTCTCGCCTCACCACCTCACATATGCATTTCTCCATTATCTGCAAAAGGGGGGGCACGAGCAGACCGTGTGGAGGTCCCATGTCTCAGGAATAGGTGCGCCAGATGTGCCATCACAGTGTGGTTACCCTACTTTAGGCTCATACCATCCACAGGGCTCCAGACTGAATGCGGCTCATGATTGTCCTCCGTGTAAGCATTAGGGCCCACCGCATGACCCAAAGGATGGTCCCGCCTCACCACCTCACAATATCACTCCACTGGCCTCAGGAGGTGGGGCACGAGCAGACCATTCTCTAGTACGATGGGCTTGGGGCCAATCGCAGTAATAGGAGCTGCGCAGGATGCACTAAAGTGCGGACCTCAAGCTACCAGAGATTGTGAGGGAGATCGTCTTCCAATATGCAGTTAATTGTGCAGGCCGCCCCTACAGTAGTCCAGATGCACCACAGCAGTGTCTCCGGTAGCAATGGAGGAGTCCTCTGACCACCAGAAGCATGTCTGTGCATGCTGCGTGATCCAGCGTGGCACCTCCGTCCTCTCCAGTCTCGCCGCCGCGAAGGCCGCAGGCCTAACAAGTCCTCCGTGGCCTAGTCCCGGCTCGAGCTCTGCCATCTCCAGCATCTGGCGCCTCCTCCCAGGAACTGCCAGAACAGGCCCCACATCGAGCGGCCTCACCTCCAGCAGAGGCGGACGCAGCAATCCAGTCCGCAGTGTCTCTCCACCTTCTGGAGGTAGGCTGCAGGGCCTGCCACAGTAGAGCAGGCATGCCACTCGCTGCATAATCTGGCTAGTAGTGTTTTTAGCAAAACCAAAGGGGATGATGGACGGAGTGTTGAACATTGCAAGCACTCACCCCCAGTCAACTGATCTGGGTTTAATCCATCATCATTCTTTAGCTCACTCCGCCACCCCAGTTCAGACATGGCCATATGCAAATCAGTCTGACCCTGTGCCTCATGGGAACAGTCCAGCCCGAACTGCCAAGCCATGTCTTCCCTGGACCGGAAACAAGCATCCTGGGCTGTAAGCCAGAAACCGGTCCCAGGTTGCTTGTTTCCGGTCCAGGGAAGACATGGCTTGGCAGTTCGGGCTGGACTGTTCCCATGAGGCACAGGGTCAGACTGATTTGCATATAGCCATGTCTGAACTGGGGTGGCGGAGTGAGCTAAAGAATGATGATGGATTAAACCCAGATCAGTTGACTGGGCGTGAGTGCTTGCAATGTTCAACACTCCGTCCATCATCCCCTTTGGTTTTGCTATGTTCGCCCTAAGTTGGCAGGGTATGCCCAGACGTGGGTCCCTTGCTCACTTTGCCACTGGATTCAAGATAGCCTGGCTGTTGACGGCTGTAAGCCAGAAACCGGTCCCAGGATGCTTGTTTCCGGTCCAGGGAAGACATGGCTTGGCAGTTCGGGCTGGACTGTTCCCATGAGGCACAGGGTCAGACTGATTTGAATATGGCCATGTCTGAACTGGGGTGGTGGAGTGAGCTAAAGAATGATGATGGATTAAACCCAGATCAGTAGACTGGGGGTGAGTGCTTGCAATGTTCAACACTCCGTCCATCATCCCCTTTGGTTTTGCTAGTAGTGTTTTTAGTCAGCAGGTTGAATCTCATCCCAGTGGGTTCAACAATATTTTATTTATAAGGTTTTATATAGCGCAGACTAGACCCGATGAGGGTATCAGAGCGCTTTACAAAAGTTACATCAAAAGAAAAGTTGCGCTCTGGTCACATATAAATGAGTATCTAAGATGAGATCGTATATGTTGTAAGTTCTTGTTGAAGGTCAGGATTGTGTTAGTCATTCTCGTTTCGAGATCATCACGCATCTTGGTAGATGAGCAGTTTCTGGTTGGTATCAACTTGCATCAGGGCTGGGATCAGGAGAGAGTTTTATTCATTAGAAGTAGTTTGACTTCATTTTTGAAGGAGGTGGTGGAGGGGTTCATTCTGATTGCTTGGGGCAGGGCGTTCCATATCCTAGGTGCTAGGCCAGAGAAGGTGCGTGTGTAGGTTTTCTTTTTCCTAAATTTTTGTGGTTTCAATAGCAGGGTGTTGGTGCTTCTCAGAGTTCTGCTATTGCCTGATAATTCGAGTTTGTTGGCTAGATACTTTGGTGTATTGAGGTGCAGGGCTTTGTGCATCATGCATGCAATCTTTAGCTGTGCTCTTGCCTCATAAGGGAGCCAATTCAGTTCCTTTAGATCCGGGGAGATGTGGTTGTTCTTTCTGGAGCCAGTGACGAGTCTTGCAGTCGCGTTGAGTGAGGCTCTTAAAGGAGCCAGACTGGATCTCGGCAAGCCACATAAGGTTGTATTCCCATAGTCTATTCTGGGTAGAACTAGAGATTGAACGGCTGTTTTTAGGTCGTTGTCGCTGAGGAAGGGTTTTAGTTTTCTGAGAATGCTCATATAAAAGTTGGCTCATCTGGTGGCTGTGCTGATGTGTTCCCTCATGTTGAGATTCTTGTCTAGTATTATTCCCAGTGATCTTGTGGAATCGATAATGTGAGGTTTGCAATTGAGGGCTGTTAGGTGTTTCATCCAGTTTACTATGTCACCTTGTCCTTGTCGTGGGGAGATTAGGAGAAAGTCAGTTTTGAGCGCATTGAGTTTGAAGTGGTTTTTTGTTAGCCAGATGTAGGTTTTTTGTAAAGTTGTGTTGAGTAGGCGGATGTCATCCGGCGATGATATTTTTAGGTATAGTTGGGTATCGTCCGCGTACATGTGGTAGTGGATATTGGAGAGTTTCAGAATTTCGGTTAAGGGTACCATGAATAGATTTAAGAGGGTAGGAGATAAGGCGGGACCTTGAGGGCCTCCCAGGGTGACCGGTGTGGTCGAGGATAGCGATTGGTTCATCTTGATTCTTTGAGTTCGGTTGTCTAAGAAGGAGGCGAACCACTTTAGGGCAGCTCCTGATAAGCCCATTCTGTGTTCAAGTAGGTCCAGGAGACTGATATGTTTGACCGTATTGAAGGCTGATGATAGGTCTAGGAGGATTAGGAGGCAGGATTCATTTTGATCTAGTATTCTGAGTGAGTCATCGACGATGTGGGTCATGGCCGTTTCCGTGCTGTGATTCTGCCTGAAGCCTGATTGGAACTGGTCAATGAGTTGGAATGGGGCTATATGGTTGCATAGTTGGGAGTGGACGCACTTCTCCAGTAGTTTTGCTAGTGTAGGAATAGTGGATATTGGACGGTAGTTATCTGGAATTGTGTGGTCAGCCATGGGTTTTTTTAGAATGGGGGTTACCTGTCCTTTTAAGCAGCTTGGAAGGGTTCCTTGCGCTAGAGATGCATTTCCTAGATGGGTATAAGAGCAGATTTGCTCTCGCTCAAGATGTTGGCTGGAAGCGGGTTGTAGAAGTGGTTTGACGGTTTAAGTGTTGTTATTAACTTGAGGATGTCATTTTCGTTAAAGATTTTAAAAGTGTTCCAGGACGCATTGTTTTTGAGGTTAAGATCGTGCTTGATAGTTGTTTGTGCCGATTGTGGCACGTTTGGGTTAGGTGGGGGCGACAATGAGAGTTGTTCATTTGCTGTAAGGAGCTCTTTTTCTATCATTTTGGATTTTTCCAAGAAGTGGGCGGCAAAAGTGTTGCAGTTGGGTTGCGGGTTGGGGCCTACAGCGTAGTCGGTGTGATGTTGAGCAGACTGAAGTTTAATAATTTTGAATAGTTTTCTTGGTCCATTTCTAGCATTGTTTAGTTGATCTTTGAAGAAGTTAGCTTTTGAGATTCTGATGTGTTTGTTGTAATTACTCCTCCTTGATCTTAGTTGTTTAAGGTGCTCTAGGGACGGTGCAGATATTCAGGTCCTTTCCGCTAGTCTTAGGTTGCGGCGTTGATCATTTAGGCTCCCATTGTACCAGGGTTTGGAGTCTTTAGAGGATGGCCTTTTTAGTTGAAGGGGCGCCACTGTGTCGAGAATGTTAGTCATTGAGTTGTTGTAGTGGGTTGTGAGTTCATGTAAATCTGTCAGGTCCACTGGTGGCGATAGAAAATTGTTGGTGAGGGATGTTAGGTCATTAGGGTTAATGTCACAAGTATTTCTTTTCCATTGTTTGGGCTTCTTAAGTTGGAGTTTATGTGTCTTCGTTGGTTCAGTGATGAGGAAGGAGATGCTGTGGTGGTCCGTCCATTCACAAGGGATGATCGATTTAAGTATGATGGAGTTTGGCCTGGCAATGATCAGATCCAGTGTTGCGCCAAGGATGTGCGTTGGGCTATCGCAGAATTGGACAAGTTTGAGGTCAGTTAGGAAGGTTTTTAAGCGGTTAACTGTGGGATCGTTATGGTCGTTCCAGTGAAGATTGAAGTCACCGAGGAAGATTTGGGGGCAGTGTTGCCCCAGGTTGGAAGAGATGATTTCCATGATTTGTTCGGTGAATGCAAGATTGTTGCCTGGAGGATGGTAGACCAAGTGTAATTTACATAGGGGACGGTTGTTGCTCACAATGTTTATGCCTAGGTATTCGCACGTGGCAAGGTCGATAGATTGCGATTGAGTCACCACTAGGTTGATGCGGTGTATGCAGGCTATGCCGCCCCCCGATCTTTCCGGTCTATCAGCTCTTACGATGTCATAGGCTGGGGGGATTAGAATGTCCAGGATTGGTGCAGAATCATTCTTTAACCAAGTTTCAGTTAGAAGGAGTAGGTCAGGGTCATGGGCGAGGATAAGGTCTGCAATGTCAGCTGCGTGTTTCCAGGCCGATCTGCAATTTAGGAGACAATAGTGTCCGGGACGCAATGCGCTCCCCAGGATGGCCCCCCAGCATATCAAGGAGTGCAGATTTTTTCAGATAATATCCTCCGACCGCAGCAGCCTCACGAGTGTGAGGCCATCTTGCACACCGGTTTTCTGTCGTCCCCTCAGCCAAGAACAGGAGAAGTCAGCACACAAGATTCAGAGGCTTGGATGCCAGATGCCTGTTCTGGAATACATCATACAAGACAGGACTTCATTTAAATCATGTGGTTGTGAACATCACCAAGTGAGAGTAAAGAATTCAACTTATCAATAATTTAAACAGAGGGGTACTTAGGCTGTTAGTATTCCTAGTTAGTGCAAATCCTGTGTCAGTCTTTGGTGGGGGAGATGTCCCAAAAGCTTTTGGATCTGAGTGCTGATAGGAGTTCAAGCTGGGAATGAGCAATAATTCATAAGGTCTGAATATAGAATGGCACCAAAAATTGTAAGCTCAAACACAATCAGAATAATGAAGCTTTCACAGAAGTTTGTAAAATGAGGGGAAGAATCTTGTGAGCAGTGGTGAGACAGAAAGTGGTGCAGAAGGGAAATGCTAAGCTCTTAGTATTTCCTGATCCGAGTCTTAATAGCTTATCAATGAACAAATCATTAATTACAAACAAATGGTGGTGAAAGGGCTGACCGCATCAGTCGGCTTCTCCTTGAAGCTCAGGTTGGTGCACTGTGGGAAATTTAAGTATTTTCATAAGCAGAGGTGGCCACAGCTTTTCGAGAAAATTTGAACTTGGATTCTGGGTCACTGTATAAGTGAGATGAAACTAATGATCCTGCTTTGGGTGCCCTCTGGGATGTTAGAGGCTGGGGGGATTCTAGTTAACATGGTCTGGGCATCTACTCTTCTGCAGGAGGTGTGAGAATTTGGATGATAATCAATTACAAATTAGCATGTCTTCAATTTCTCTTTTTTTTTAACTTTGTCTCTCTGCCCCTAATTTCTCTACTTTTCCACTCATTAGGGCCTGTTTAGACCTGGTGTGTCATGTTGTGATGGGCTACACATGCAAAATATTATTTCTTTTTCCTTTTCAGTATGCACAAGAATGAGATTATTTATTACTTAAGGTATATTTAATGTGTTACCAATTATGCATCTTATAAGGTAGTAATCAATCAATCAACCAGTAGATTTGTAGAGCACTTCTTGTCACCCGTGAGGGTATCCAGGTGCTGGCAGGGTCATGTTGATTAGCCGAACAGCCGGGTCTTCAGGTACTTTTTGAACTCTAAAAGAGATGGGAAGGTGCGTAGATGACTTTAACTTTAAACATATAAAGTTAAAGCGGGGCATATTGCAAAGGCTGCAAAAGCCTAAAAACAAAATGCTCACGCTCGTTCCTTAAGCCACTGGGTAACAGAATTTCAATATTAGGTCTTAATGAAAGGGTGCAGTACCAGAGCTGTAACCAGGTGTCCCTCTGGTACTGCACCCTTTCCTTCATTAGTGGAGTTTATTTTCTTATTATGCTACTACTGACATAATTTTAAACGAAAAAAAAATTAGCATTTGCAACGCCGATAGCTCAGATTTTCACTAATGCGAGACCTATTACATTGCAAATGCTTGTTCTGGTGTAGCTGCCAAGGTGACTGGGCTTAATGTTCAGCATGACCTGAGCAGAGGTTCCAGGGCGGGGGACAGGATTTCATGACTTTATAAGATTAATGAAGACAGCAGCATAATGTATAGTTCTTATTACGACCTCGTAAACATTGCACCAACAGCACAGCTATGTAATAGCAAATTACTGTTTTGTGAGATGCTGTTTTCTTCGAAATTATTGTGAGCACCTCCTGAAAGCATTATTCGTTTCCCTCTCCTCCTTCTACACATTTATACTCATTGCAGGGGGCATGTTCCAGTAGCTTAAGAAATACTAATGTGATACTTAGCCCAAGTGCCGACAAATATTTGCAATAAAGGGACCTGCTGGGAAGCATTACTCATAATCAAAAGTGTTGGGAGGGAGGTGGCTGTACAGCATGCTGGTGGTGTAATATCAGCAAGGCGTTCAAATATGACCAAAATAAGAAACCCTTACCCAATCACTGTTTACAAGCCTTCAAAGTGTGAATTTGGGCAATGGATCTTCAGTTATATTAAAATAAAGACATTAATTTGGGGTTAGATGAAGCAAAATTGCATTTTTTGACTGAACTACCCGAGAAAGAGCGGGCGGAAAGACTTTTGGAGGGGCATAATTGAGTCGGAGGCACAGAATAACGAGTAAGAGGGCTGGGGTGAGGTGATGTGAATGAAAGAGGAAGAAGGAATGGGAAAATAATATTGCCAAAAAATAAAGGACAAGCATTGCCAAAGCCAATAGGTTTGGCTTTTTAACAGCACTTGTACACAGTACACACAAACACACAACGTCCATATACACTGTGACATTGATTACATATGTATACACATATGAAGCCAAAACACACTTAAAGAAATCCATTTACACACAGAGTAACAGAAAAATAATGACGCACAAATCATAGGACATACAGGAACCCAAGCACACATGCACCCAGGCACACAACCATCACACAGTAACCCGGGCCGGGGAACGCGTAGCCGGACCCGATGGGGGCCCGGGTCAAACGCCGCCCGAAGGCGGGAAGCCCCCCCCCCCCCCCCATCGCGGAAGCCCGCGAAAAAGTGGGACAGCCAGGATTGGTCGCCCCAAGGTAGCCGGCGGCATCCCAATCAGGGGGCGAGGCGGCAAGCTGCTGGGGGGGGGGGGTTAAATAGGGGCACAAGGCCCAGAGATAACACACAACCCCCCCCCCTGCAAGAGGAACACAGAATATCGCCGCCTACATGCTGAGGAGTACCTGTATCGCTGGGACCATCGACGACTCGCCCGGAGGAGTGGAAAATGTGGCAGCAGAGGAAAGACCTCTGTTCTAATCAGGATCTAGGGATCCAGGGAGCGGACTGAGGGCGACCAGGAAGAGTGGCAGAGGCTATCTGCCGAGCAACGTGGTCCAGGCTGGGCCCGGCGGAAATCAGGCTCTGGGAGGCATAGAGGTCAGCGCCCAGAAGAAGCGGGAAGCAGAGTCTGCGGGGAAGAGGCCACCTGCAGCGTCGACGGAAGGCGGCGAAGAACGGAGGACAAACGCCGAAAGTAAGCAGGAGGCGTCATCAGTGGCTGGGAGGCCACCTACATCGGCGGCCGTGCAGCAAGGGGGTAAGGAGCAGCGGACTCCCCTGGGACCTCCTAGCAACAGCCGTAGAGGCAGTCTGGAACGCCTGGGCCGGCTCAAGGAGAATCGCACAGCTGCAAGCGTGCGAAAACAGGAAGGCTCGGGCAGGGCGGGGGCTCCCTGTCCCTTTAAGGTTTAGCTCCCACATCCTGTGGGTAAGCCTTTCCCGGCCCGGGTTAAGTCTGTGGGGGAGCAGCGTCATGACGTAGAGGCGCATTCCTGCGTCACCGGCTGGCCAACGATGGAGGAACAGATGGATATTTTCAACTGACAAACGCTGCAAGGCCAATACACACTAAAAGAGCCTGGAACAGAGTCTGCGTGACATACTCCAAGGGGGAGCCCGGCCGGTTAACCAAACGTGTAACAGCATAAGGCATAGTGGCTCGGGACGGCCATAAGAACTACCAAGCGACAGCATAACCCCACTTGACTGCTCACCTCGACTATAAGGTCAGGTCAGGCAGCATCTGTAGTGAGCAGGTAAACAGCCCAGAAGCAAGCTGTGACTGAGCCAGGAGGGAGGCTAAAAGAAGAGGAAGTTGCAGCCTGCGAGCGCAGGAAAGTCAAGGAGCCCAACAAAAAACGTGAAGGAGAATGGCCGGATGACGCGGGCGGCTGGGAGGGAGACACAGCTGCCAGCACGCTTCAGGGAGGCGCAGGGGAGCGAGGAGCCCCCCCAGAAAGGGCAAAAGAGGCCAAGATTGGACACAGGGCCGGAGAGGGAAACAGACCTGCAGGCCATGCTGGAAGAAGCCAGGGCTTTGGTGGCCCTGAAAAGGAAGTCTTGGTTGGACCAGCACATGGGGGGGGGGCCAGCGGGAAGAGGGAAAAGCCAAGGCAGGCCTCCCAAACTGCACCACCCACCAAGGGGCATGTAGCCAAAATGGCAGCCCACAAGAAGCCAAGCAAGACAGGAGCAAGGGGAACAGCGGGCAAGAAGGCAAAGAGTGCCGGGGCTAGGAAAGGAGCCCGGGCCAGAGACAGAGCGGCATCATCCCCGGAGGTGCTGTCCGGCTCAGACACAGAGGAAAGCAGCAGCGATGAGGGGTCGGTGGCCAGCACGAGGGCCCCTCGAGAATCACGCAACAGGTGGAACATCACGACGGAAAATGGCACGGGTAAGCGACATGCGGAAAGCGCAAGGGGAGGGCGCAATGGGAAGCAGCGCGCTGGGCCAGCGAAAGGGAGGCCAGGGAAAATTGTGAACCTTGGAACACAGCTAAGGGTAAACAATCTAGCAATTCGGGGGCCATGGCCTCTCCAGGCCCCATGGTTTGCAGGCCAGGGAGGGGACCAACAGGATTTCCAGGGCAAGGCGTGGGGTCAGAGAACAGCCCACCCAGCAGCGTGGGTGGCCTGGTGGCAATGGCCTGGGCCGGGATCCCCATTTGGGGGGGGCCCCAGTGGAATGCGGAGTGCAGCGGCGGGAGCCAGGGGCCGGAGCATAGGGCAAAGAAAAAATGGGACCCAAAGGGGGCAACGGGTGGGGGACAGGAGAACCCCCACGGGAGAAACGGACTGGAGAGACAGGGGATGAGGAGAACACGCAAGGGGGGGCAGCTCCTGAGGGCAGCAATGCGGGGAAAAACAGAGCAGGGGAGGGGCCCGGACACAAGGGGGAAACCGGCCAGCGAATACATACGCCCCTCCCCAGGAGACCCCCCCCACCACCATGAAACTCCTAGGCCTAGCCAACCTCATCCCGCTGACAGTAAAGGAGAGGATCTGGAGAAAAGAGTTTATAGATATCTTCTCGTTGCTAGAGGTGCGCCAGGCAGGCTTAGACCTAACAACACATGGCAATAAAGATGAGGACAGGAGGGATAGACGCAAGCCCAGGGTGGAAAGGGCATTTGAAAATTGGCGAAGAGCGTTTAGAAGCCTAGCATGTGTATTCATAGAGAAGTTCCCGCAAAGTGCAGCAGCACTAATTTTATATGAGCAGAAGGTGCAGGATGCACAGCTAAAATACCAGGGTGACGCTTGGTTAAAGTATGATGAGGGTTTCAGGGAATAGATGCAGACATGGCCAGTGATTGAATGGGACTGCCAAGATATGGAGGGTTTCACAATGCACATGGTAGCAGCCAGAGAAGGTCTCAGCTCACGGGAGCAGAATTTTCGTCCCCATGGGGCACAAGGAAAGTACGAAGATCAGGCACAGTCGTTCAAGGGGAAGAACCAATACAGTAACGAGTCAGGAAAGTCATGTTGGAAATACGACAAGGATGAGTGTAATTGGGGGACCGCCTGCAGGTTTAAGCACACCTGCGGGAACTGCGGGGGACCCAGCCGGCCATACGCTGCAAGCAGGCCCAAGGGGCAGGAGGCAACAAGGACAAGGGCAGGGCAAAGAAGAACCGGACAGGTGGCGGTAGGCAGGGGCGAAGGGGGTGCGGGTGGAATGCAGCTAATACCCACCCCCATAAAACAAGCAGACTACTATCTTTGTTAAATCATTACCCCAAAACATCTAACAGGCAAACATTAGCGGAAGGTTTCACGACGGGCTTCCCCATCCCATAGAGAGGTCCTTTGGGCGCACATTAAAGCCGGAACTTGAAGTCAATACAAGACAACCCAGGGGGCGGCAAGGCAGAAGGTGAAAAAAGAAGTCCAGCTGGGTAGAGTAGCTGGCCCATTCATGTCCCCCCCTCTAGAAGATGTGGTGGTTTCTCCGTTGGGCATGGTGCCCAAAGAAGGATACAGGCAAGGGCAGGGTAATACACCATCTGTCCCACCCCCATGGGGACTCCACCAACGACTGGTTGGAGCAGGGGAGTTGCTCAGTAGCATATGCATCAGTAGATGATGCAGTAAAAGTAATAAGACAAGCAGAAAAAGGGGCTCTGCTGGCTAAGACAGACATAGAATCGGATTTCCGACTGCTGCCAGTACTCCCAGATAGCTACCACCAGCTGGGATTCCAGCTGGACGGCAAAATACTACTTTACACAGTCTCATCAACTGAAGATCCCTGGGTTATCATTTGAAAGACGGGGTACACCTGACAGGGGTAGGGATGGATATGCTCTTGCTTAACATCATAGGAGTTCTAGAGCAGAGGGGTTTCTCGTGAGTAAAGAAGGGAGGGGAGAGTAGGGGGGAGCTCTCTCCGACTCTTTAAACCGTAGGTAGCGTGGCGGAAGAAACCCAGGAAAGATACACAAAAGAGAGAAAAATTACTAGAGGTAGATGGAAGGCTCACACAGTGTCCTTGGGATGCCTCATGGCAGGGGCACTGAGGGAGCCAATGATGGCACACAGCCACAGGCAGAGTAGATGGTGCTCCCACAGGGTCCTTGGGATGCTTCACAGCAGGGGTATTGAGGGAACTAAATGACAGGACACAGCCACAGGCAGAGTAGATGAAATGCTCACACAGGGTCCTTGGGATGCCACACGGCAGGGGCCCTGAGGAGCAGGCGAGTGGCCAACAAAGGGTCCAGGGCAAGCGGAACGGCACTTGCAGCCCGGGCAGGTCCTGACGGATGCCCACAAAATTCGGTAGCAAGGTGAAGCCTGGAACCGCAGACACAAAGGCCCACAGAAGGGGCACCTCGCAAAATATACTGTCTGGGAGCGAACAACGACAATGAATGTACAAAGACAATGAAAAGTATGCAATAACATGGATGTTTATGAATGACCATATGATTTGCGGAATGTACAACCATGTTATGTTTGAATAAACTGCGACCTTTTAAGGCACCAAATCACGTTGTCAGCAGATTAATTAAAAGGTGAAAGGGACGCAGTTATGTGGGCGGGGGGGGGTGAGGAGGACTCGCCCCTGGGAGGGGTTGAGACCAGTGGCGTAGCTAGACCTACTGCCACCCGGGGCAGACCCTAAATTTCCTGCCCGGTGCAGATAAGAGGGGGTGGTGGCGGCCGACTTGTCATGGGGAGGGGGCGGACGACTTGTTCTGGGGGGTGGTGGGGATGGTGGTAGTCGACAGATCCGACATGCTGACCACCACCGCCCCCAAAAACAGTGCCGCCGGGGCAGACAGCCCCACCCCCCTGGCTACGCCACTGACAGAGACTCACACCATCAAGTGGTTAGTGAATATTCTGAGCACACCCTGACAACTACTAAGCGGTATGTGGCAGATGAAGCTTCCATGGAAGGCTGCTGGCTGATGGAGCACACATCTGGGTACCTATTGACTATTATTACTGAGCGATTCCCAATGTAAGGGAGGCTGCATTTTTAATTACTAGAAGTGCACTCCTTGAAATAGACAGCACAGTATGGAACGGTAGAGGAGAAGCTCATGTATAACACTGGAACGTGCATCACAGAAAGTCAGGCAGTTGTGTATTATATTGTCCCAGTAACAGTGGAAGAAAAAGCATAAAATAATTGAGAAAGTTCCTGTACAAAAAAAATAGAGAATAGTAATTAGAAAACAAAGTCAAGCTTGCGACTATGGAGGGCTTGTGAGTCATTTGCAGGCAGGAAATGAGCATAGCAGATGGAAGTAGTAGTCTTTGAGTTACATTATTACACAAAGTGCATGCCCAAATACAAACGTGAATAATGACTGAGAAAGAAAAGATAAAACTGGAGACCAAGCAGGGCCTGTCACATGAACAGTCAGGTAACAGGCGAACCAGATGGCACCAGCCGTCTTTCTCTGCTGACGTAGTCTATATTTTTCTGTTAGTAGTCCCTCACTCATTCTAAAGGTTGACTTATTTGCATGCTCTTTCTGTATTTGGCCTCTTTGCTGTACTCATTTGTACATATGTAGCCCTGCATTTTGTGCATGTGCCTCTGAATGAACATATAACAGTCAGCCAGTAATCAGCTTATTTCGGGTACCAACCTATAAAACAATATTAAAATATTATAAAGCAAACATTTAATATGACATCACAAACATAGAATAGGCTAAAATGCAATTTAATCAAGAATCAATGGAACAGCATCCAATAATCCTGGCAGCAAAGAGGTAACTTGACTCTGCAAATACCACCATTCTTAAGGTATCGGTTTTACTGGGTCCAAAGCCAGCTTTGAATTGCGACCCCAAATTTCACATCGGTGAAATGAACAAAAAGTGCATCTCGGCCTCGTTCAAATAGCTTAGGAAGTTGGGCATACTTTTTTGAGATAAATAAACTTTAGTCAGGCTCCCTTGGGGAACACTTGCAAATTACATTTATTGGAGCCATAGTTTATACATAGCTCTGACTTCAGTTGCTAAACTGATTATAAAAACTCATGGGAGTCCATGAGTGATGCAGGCCTATTTACTCAGGTAGTTCACAGACAGGCCTGAACTAGCTTAGTGACCCGCCACCCGTAGAATCCAAGAATGACACTGGGGCTCCCCAAAGTGATTCATCTCGGGTGCCCCCCAAAGCCTGACCCAGCACAAAAGATATCTTATCTTAGCTAGAGTGGCAATGCTTGCGATGCAAGGGTCCGAAAGCAGTGAGATGGTGGGGGTACTAGGTGGGAGCCTCAGTGCAGTAGTAGTAGAATTAAAGTTGATCTATTTTTGAATTTTAATCACGTAAACTGGTTACACATTTTGTATTTTGTAACTGGATTAAACTGTAATGCTTTTAGATCACCTTTGCTTTTATTAATGGTCACCTTGAGTTTTGTCCTCAGCATGTTTCCAACCGCTTACCAGCCTGATCACTGAAAAGGACCGTGTGCAGTCACTGTTGGGATGTGATCTGGACCTCTGGTCTGAGATGACCCCGTAATCATCTAGAACTTGGCAATGAGTGATAAATCCACACAGGATGCAAACTTCTATTTTCACTTACATCAACTACAGTGGTGTCACTGGCGGTGGGAGGTGGTATCAGTACCCTATCTGTAAGTGTCCTGTCCACAACACACACGTGTGCCGCACCACCAGTAACGGCGAGCAAAACGAACTACCCTCTCAGCCTGGGAAGAGTGATGTTTTTCCTATTTATATTTCACGTTCTACTTACTCTTGCATTCCCTAAGAGCATTTGATTTGTTCAGGGTGGTGTGTTTCTCTAGTTTTTTCATTCAGAAACTTACTCAGGTATAGTGCGCAGTGTGAAAAGAGTCACTCCTATGTAGCTGTGTGAGGTCAGGTTTCGGGTGGGCCAAGATTGACTGCTGTGGAGTCAGTGGGTGATAATGGGTCTCAGAATACATATTCATAAGAGGTTTATCTTGATAACATCATGCCACCAGCAGTGAAACCCCTATATGTAACATTCTGACTGGGGATCCTACCCATCAATATTTTTAGCTCAAAGTGGCTATTGAATAGCATTAAATTCCAATATATGTCCAGCGTGCAAACAGAAAGCAGAAACTGAGGAACATCTGTATCTTTTCTGCAATGCATATGACAATATCAGGAAGAAATGGATTTAGCCTCTTTGCAGACTATTTGGAGTAAGGCAATATCGGATAGCACAGAGAATACTCAAGACAGATACCGTGACGTGGTTGTTTTTGGAGTGACCACATTTTTCTTCTCTGCTTGGCGCTTCAGGTCCGTTTTTAGGAAATAATGTGATGGATATAGTACTATTAATGAATAGTTCAAAATGTAAATTCCGTAGAGGATGACCATATTATATTATTGGATTATTTTTAGGAGTGATTGTATGATTTGAATGGATGTTCCCTGGTTGATGGAACTAAACAGTGGCGTTGCCCCCCCCCTACCTCCCCTCCCCCCTGCCAGCCTCAAAACTTGAAAAATAAAACAATAATAAAACAGGTTTATTTTCCTTTTATTTTGTAAGTTCTAGTCGTAGAGGTAGGGCCATCGCGGGGGCAGTCAAGAAGGGGAGTAGTGGGCACTGCTATCAGTGCGCATGTCGGTTGCCTGGCCGTCTCAGGCCGGCCAAACTAGCAAGTGCACAGAGCTGTCTCCAACTCAGCTGTGTTTCTGGGTTGGAGACAGCAAAACACAGGCTCCCAATCTCTCTGGGAGCACAAATTCACAGCCCTCAGGCCAATCCTGATGCTGCTTTCAAACATGAGAGCAGCATCAGGATTGGCCGCAGGGGAGCCTGTGCTGCAGGGAGGACTCAGAGAATAAGGGCGGCGGACCTGCATCAGGTACGTTTTTTTTCTTTCTTTTTATCTGTTTTCATCCGTCGTCCCGTCCCCCCCATTCCTCCCCGTCCCACCACTCCGCCTGCACCACAGCGACTACTGGAACTAAAATGTTCGCATGGTGTTCTCAGTAGCCATTTTTTGATGATACCTTTTGAATATATAGCATAAATTGCATATACGTTTTAATATTTGTATTTATATGTATTCATGATGGACGCTACGTATGGAGTTTATTGTAAGTTTTTAGGGGTATTTCCCGAAATAAACTTGATGATGATGAGTATTTCAGAAAGTTATAGAAAGTAAATATCTAGGAAAGAGACTGCAGAAGGAAGTGCTGTGAAGAGAAGAAGGGGTTTGAGTGAGACAATTCATAGACCTTGCCTCTTCCACAGACCATGTGCCACTCCCTTATAAATCATGTCTAGAGACGCTCCTGATCAGCTAAGATTTGTGCTCAAACAGAAATCCTATGTTGGGTTCAAACACAAGTTTGCAAACAATATAGGATAGTCAGCCCCATTTAGATCGGGAGCATATGAGGTATTTGTAAACGCTAGAGGTAAAATAAAGGTAAAGTACAAAGCAAATATTTTGGGTCGCTTGGAGTGTTTTTTTGAGGGGGAAAAAACAGGGTAATTTGTAAAGTTTGCTTTTCTTCCTGCAATACAAGACTTTTGTTCTCAAGCTTTCCTTCTGGTGTTTGGTTTCATCTACTTTTTAAATATCTAGACTATACCCACCAAATTGTGCTGTACCAGTTTGAAGAAAAAACGGCAAAACATCAAGATAGCAAGTTCGGAAGTATAAAAAGATATAATATCCAATTTATCAACTGAAATTTCCCTGATAACATAAACCTAAGGCTGCATTATTTGATTCAAACTAAAAAATTCAAGTATGCTTGTGCTGAATTTGATGAGGGCAACATGAATGATGTGACATGCAAGAGCCTAAGACATCACATTAATGTATATGCAATATAGTGACTGGTTTGGGTGAAAGGTGAACGTATGAAAAGAAGATATTAAAAAATGGCAACATAGGAAAACTAATGTTTAAATCTACATGGTTTGACTGATAACATTTCAGATGTGGAAGACAGACATGCCTTAGAAAGGATGAGGACTGCTAGTGAAATATTGAGTCTGTGACAGGGCTTATAACGGTTATATATATTGTTATTGATTACAGATCACCTTCAAGGATGGGAAAGCTGAAGGAGGAATTGACCTAATCACTTAATGAGATACTTTAGGCGGCTGGTGAATTTTGAAAGAGGTGGGGTGTCCTTATAATTGCCGCAAACTGCAATAGCGAGTCAGCGAAGCGAGCAGGTATGACTTCCTTTATGGGAACTTAAATCGATTCTTCCTCTGAGGATTTTTTAGTGATGCATTTTACAGCCCAATTTTCACATAAATTGGCTAAACATCCAGAATTCCAACGGGGTACTGATGAAATATGTCAGTACTGTCTAAGTCTTCCTGCCAAACCTTAGCACTCCCAGGAGGTTCACCCTTCTCAAAAAACTCTCAACATCGCTGGCAAAAAGTGCATTTACAGCAGTTTCCCAAGGGATTGATTAAACTACGGTTCGTTCAAAAATTATGGGTTTGCAATCTCTAATGGCCCATCATTCTTTCAAAAAGTGTTTAGTATCTTTCTTCACTTCTACTTTACTTCTCCTCACTTTTTTACACTGTGGCGCATTGAAGTCAATTGCCATTCATCTATCTATGATTGAGAATTGACTTAGAAAAGGCAGAGTGAAATAAGCCAAAGTGTTAGAAATTTCACAAACTCAAACCATACACATGAAAGCTAAAAAAAAACACTAAATGCTTTTGCAGTTGTGCTACCACTCAATTTACACATTATTACAGGATCAGACAGCAGATTGGCTAAACCACTTTTACACAGACCTCCAACAACAGTACTGAAAATAGCATTAAAAGGTTTTATTGATATAGATGATGAAATTCTTCCAAACAAATAATAAATTAATAGACTGGGCAGTACGTGCCCTCTGATACCAAGTGCCCAAGTTCAGAAACCTGTCCTGAATTATCATTTAAATATCACCAATAAATACATTTAATAAATTGCAAGCAATTTGTTTCCAAATGTCCCTTTATCGTTTTCTGCAATTAGATATTTTTTATATCAAACTCAAGTATACATGTATGTGAAATTTTTGTAGCGTGAACCAAGCCAAAAGGCGGTGGAGCTCTGTAAATGTAAGCGTGCACTCAACAAGTGATAGCAGCGGTAGCTGGAATCTGGGAGCAGAAGTGTACAATTTCTGCTTTGTGGTTGTGTTCTTCAAAAGGTGTGTCTTCAACTTTTCCCTAACTTGGAGCAGCGCTGGCGTGGTCCTGGTGGATACAGGGATGTTGTGCCAGACAGTAGGTGCAGAGATAGAAAAGACCTGCTTCCTTGTTTTTCTTTTTTACACGTCTTAGCCACCAGTCTGATGATGTCCTAGCTGCAGGTATTTCCAGAGCCACAAAAGACGGTGAGCTTGTCTGCAAGATAAGTGGGATGCTGGTTGTAATGGCTTTGTAAATGATGCAGCTGATTTTGAAGATGGTTTGGACCGGGAAAGGGAGCCAATCGAGTTCCGCCAAGATGGGTGTGATGTGATCATATTTATTTAGGCCCTGGATGAGAAGTGTTGCAGCATGTAAGATGCCCTTAACAGGGGCAAATGTAAAGTCTAAGAGGCCCTGAAGCAGGGTGTTACTGCCATCCAGATGTAAGAGTAAGTTCAATAAAACACAAAGAAAACCTCACCATTTAAAGAATAGTACTATTTTTTGTCTTCCACTACCAGCTTTTAATTTTCAGTAAGTACATGTTTGGCCCCCAAACATGAGCTTGTCATTTTCAACAATTACAGACATATACTAATAAAACACATGGACAGAAACTACCTGTCATGCCCACTTTTCATCATCTAATAACAGAGATATTAATTCGTATGGCAAGGATTTCCTTCATTAACCAGGCCTATCCACAATCATTTCAAGAATGCCCACTATAGGCCAAGGATAAACACCATCATGCGAGGTTCACTATTATGCCAGGTATAGTCACAGAATCAAGAATGGCCACAATATGACAAGGATAGGCACCATCATCCCAGGTCCCACATCATGCCACGGCCACCGTTACATCAGGAACCATAAGAATGTCCAGAATGCCCCTAAAAGAAAAGGCATGGTCGCCATTGTGCTAGGGACACCATGAGGTTAAACATTTCCTCAAATATGGCAGGAGTATTCCCACTATATTAAGGAGGGTGGCATCATCAAACTAGGGTTGCCATTATGTCTGGGATAGCCACATCCACATTCTGAATGCCTCAATATGTCAAAGATTAGGTCATGGCCTTTATGCCAGAGCCCAAGTCAAGTCAAGTGTGCCCACAATATGTTAAGGAAGGCACCATTATGCCAGAGCCACCGCTATATGCCAAAGAAAGGGAAGGTGGTACTTGTGGAAGAGCAACAATTAAGCTAGATAGCACTGGCTCTCCTCACAAACACTTAGTGCTAGCCATTTACTCAAACACAGACACACATGCCCAAATACATATAAACAAGCATGTGAACACACAAAAAACATACACTCATGCAGACACACAGACTCTTTGCTGTCTCCCACACCTGCAGTTTACCTGCAGACACCAGTGGGCACTCCTTATTCGGGATCCAGAACAAGACAGCAGCAGGAACCGGCAGGATATGTCATGCCCGAGAGATCCTACTCCGGTACAAAACGTCACTGAAGGGTCATGATGGACCCCCTTAGTTTGTCGATGTAAGGGTTTTGTCAATGTATTTTTTTAATAAATTTAATTTCTCTTTATTTATTATTTCTGCACAGCGTGTAACCTGGGAACAGCTTTCCGGTGCCCGAGCCTGTATGAGCTCTGTATCCCGAAGGAAAGCACTGCACTCAAAGGCATTGACTTTTACCTTATGTGTAACCTGGGAGATAACTTTTCTCTCTGACAACTGAGTCTTTAGGAGATCTGTAGACTGAAGGGTGGGTCATCTGTCTGAGGCTGTGAGATCTGTGTAATCTGACGAATATTGTTTTGTCTGAGACCTCAGGGCATGATTTTGAGTTTGGTGGATGCGTTATTCCACCACAAATGTGACAAATATCCCGTCCCCCTTACTATAAGTTCCATAGGATATAATGCACTTGTAATACGGCGGGCGATATATACGTTACGCTAGTGACAGAGTACCAGTCTGCTAAACTCTCAATCAGGCTCTTAGTCTGTATTATCTCTGCCACCTGAGGAATAGGACTGCCGTCCAAGGACTGAATGATTTCTGTATGAGGCGTGTCGGCTCCGCTCCTCTGTCTTAAGACTGAGCCTGCACAAACTCTTCAACTTGAGAAAATGTTCGAGATCTGAGCATATAAGATCCCTTCATACTGATGGATTGGTTCTTGAGCCTGAAGAAAACTGTAACCTCAAAGAAACTCTTCCTACATGAAGATAAAATCTAGCCTGCATGAAGGCACATGTTTAACCTGAGGAATTGCACTGCTGTCAATAGATTTTGTTTTGTTCAACCTGGCCTAGAGATCTGTTGTCTAAATTCAGAGGCTCTGTCATGTGTTGAGCTCCGAACAAACTCTTCCCTCAGTGCAGGCAGGAAATGGAGACTGTTGGCATGCACCTCACTACTTTAATCTACACAAGCATACACCGCCTCAGCACATCACTGTAACCACGAGGCTTCCTCTGCTGCAGTATCAAGAAGCAATCAAGTTATCGCACATAACAAAGTGCTTAGAAATAAACAAACAGCGCTATAAATGTTTAGAGTATTCCGTATAGTTAATATAAAATGTCCCTGAATGAGCCTAAATGTGCCATGCAATTTGCAATTAAACATATCCCATAAATCTCTGCCACTCCAGCCAGCCGTTCTTCTGTGTATGAGACCTGGGATTCAGGCACGGCCGGTACAGGTAAGAGCAGTGGGGGACGGGTGGTGGGGGGGGGGGGGTCGACATACTAAGGGATAGAGAAAATAACTAAATAAAACCACTTACCTTCGACTCGGCGATACAGCGAGCGCAAGGTAAGTGGTTTTATTTATTTATTTATTTTATTTTCTCTATCCCGTAGTATGTCGACTTACCCTCCCAGCCCCTCCCCCCCACAGCTCTTACCTGTACTGGCCGTGCCTTCTGGGATTACCGCCATGTATGTGTTATTTCGAACACTGCTAAATCTAAATGTTCCCCATAGGAGGGCCCAAAAAATGCCTTAGCCGAGGACACCACAATCTTTAAAGTTAGAGTGGCCAGGCGTCTCGGATTTGTCTGGATAGTCCCGTTTTTTCAACAGTTGTTCCAGCAAATTTCGGTAAAATTGGCTCATGTCTCGGTTTTTTGAGACGGTATACGGAAAACAGTGAGGGGCACTTCTTTTGGGGTTCCAAAGCAGGGCTAGTTAGCAGTTGTTATGAGTAAGTCTGGGCGGCAAACTCCGCTCCGCTTGTGGAGTTTGCATAGTTTTCCGCACTCCGCCTTACGCGGAGCTCGCGGAGTTCTGAAAAACCCGCTTCGCGTTGCGGGGCGGAGTTTTTTTTCCTCGCTCGCGTTCGTCAACGTCAAGTTGGCGAACGCGAGCGAGGAAAATACACCTTCCGGCGAGATTTTTCCTCGTTCGCGATCATCAACATCAAGTTGGCGAGCGTGGAAAATCAACCTCCCGGCGAGATTTCTCAATGCGGGCAATCAGATTTCTCATTGCGAGTGGTCGCTTATGCTCGCGACCGCTCGCGTTGAGAAACTGTCTGTTCGCGTTGAGAAAAGCTGCTGCTCGAGTAAAAATCTACTCGAGTGGCAGAAAGGAAGCAGCGCCTGCTTGCGCTGTGCAACGGTTCCGTTCGCAATGATTGCACAGTGCGGACAAGCACCTGGCACTGAAAATCACCGCGAACTGGCATTTATCTAATGCACTCCGCTGCTTGCGGAGCTCAGTGTAGCGCGGCGAAGTTTTTTTTGCACTTCGCGGAGTTCCGCGAACTACACCCAGGCTTAGTTATGAGTAAGCAATTTAATTAATAGATATGATGCTGGTTTTAAAAATTACATTTTATTTATTTTCTTAGTGCCTCTTTTGTGTTTCTAGGCTGATGAGCACTGTTATTCTTTACCACTTTGTTGATGTAAAATTGTAGTCCTTCCTCTATTTTTGCAAAATGTCCCGGTTTTTGGGTTGCACGATCTGGTCACCCTATTCAAAGTGGATCTGCTGCAGTCCATGTACTAAGCAGATGTGTTGACAAATGTAACCCATGCAATTGCACCTGCTAACCTCATTCACTATTTTCATTGCCTCTCATCCAAAGCCGCGAGGATTACTAATTAATCGCCAAGGGATGTTGCATTGACTGTCAGTGCATTGGTACTATGTTGCGGAGTTATTATAGCAAAATGTCAAGTAAGGACAAGGAAACCCTCACCTGATAAAAGAGAAGCAAAAAATGACAAACATTAATACATGTGCATGTGATGTGTAGTCTTGCAGACATGCAGTGCCTTTTCTTTAATCCTTCGCATCACCGTCACCTTTGTTCTTTTCTAGAGGTGCGTCAACAAAGCAGAAAGAACTGCTTCAGTTCTGGAGACATTTTATGATCAGTCAGACCTAGAGTCTGTAAATAACAGTCTGTTCTGTTATCCAACTTAATAATATCTATTTTCCGGCCTTAGAAAGATAAAGGGCTGACTTGACGTGTCGGTGTTTCAACTCATGATATTCCAATGACTGCAGATGTCAGCACTGAGCATTTAATTCAAGGAGCCATATTGCTTCCATGTGAACACGTCTGTTTAAAAAGACATGTTCGAAGCTGAAGAAATGATGCACATAAATAATATTACTTAACCCCTAATTCGTAGATCGTGATTGGATGAAACAATTCCAAACAAGCATTGGTAATGCATCGGTTTCGGCTATGTAATAAATAAAAAACTGTTTTCATCAATTATCGACGGGCAGAAGGAAAGAGCTCTCTGACATAACACGGGACTGGAGAGGACATGGTGCAGTGACCAGAGCTGCTGACTCGAGAGCTGGGGATCCAGGTTCGAGCCACCGCACAATGCAAATCACTTAATCTCTTCAGGTGATAAACTGTTATATAAATAGGCTGCAATAGTAAAATTTTATGAAAATATACTTCCAACAAAGTGGATGTTAACAGTATTTCAGCAGCGGAAACTGATAAGAGAAGCAGACTAGGGACAAGCATTGGTAAATGCAGGAAAATATGCTACAGCCACTAGAAATGGAGGAAAGGTAAGTGACACGCATAGGAACCAATAAGAAGTTCCTTTTAACTGTATATTAAAAACAGTAGATTTCTCAAGGACAGCGCAAGCACCGTGCAGGCGAAACCTAAAAAACTACTTGATCTGTGTAAAACAAAACAAAGTCTGGATCTAGCAGATAAAATTCAGAAAGTGTTATGAGAATCTGACATTACAAAGCATTTTCATACCCAAAAATCATCTTAAGGAAATAAAACCTCAATTGTGCAATTACAAAAAAACGACAAGACCAATGACATGCGTATCCTATTGGTGAACGTTTGACAATAAGACATGGGTGGCATCTTGGATGTGCCAATGCCAGTGCTTAATTTGAGTGTTGGTTTCCTGTGCTCGGCACCGGCAATTAATTGTTCAACACTGCAGCTTGTGACAGTCTGCCACAAGATGGCATTGTCTGCCCAACTTAGAAATGAGCACAACAGTAGTTTATTAATTCAATATACATTAAAAGGGACTAATACCTGCCGCCTACGTCATTCTTATCATTTTAGGCACCTAGGATAGTCAGAACTGTCACACTTGTAGAAGAGCGATGGTTAGCAGTTCTGTTGATATTGTTATTTGGCAGTGCTGGCATGACAACGGTTGGTGCGAGTTGCGGTGGCCTCATGATGAAGATCTTGGCACTTATTATTATTTTTTTTATAAATTAAACACTTGTTAATGTATCAACAAAGGAAACACTATTTTCAGACCTAAGCCATCATAGCAATGATTCGATGTGGACTTCTTTAACAATGTACAAAACTAGTCACATGAACTTTTATGAATGTTCTTGCCGCCAAATTCTGGGCAGGTTTACCACAAGTAGCATTTCAAAACCAACCTACTAGATTTGCCAGCTGAGAACTTTCTTTTTGGTTTACTTCTCTGTAGAATTCTCTACTCCACATATTATTTGCATCTTATTTACTTCCTTCATTTCTTTTTATGAGTGCCTCCTCCCCGAAAAGATGTTCTTCTGTTTAAATAGAACCGAGACAGACCATGATTATTCTATTACATGGCAAAGATTTGAAAAAGCATACTTTTTTCATCTGCATACTTGCAGACGAGGAGATAGAAGCCTTTTTTTACATTATCAAAATTGCAAAGAGATTTTTTGCATGTGCAAAACCTCACGTTTGTACCCAATTGCTTAGAAAGTTGTCATCTTGCCTACTTTCAAAATGTATGTGTAACTCTGCGCGGCCAGGTTGCAGCAGCGCAAATCTGTGCCCAGCACTCACTCACAGACAGATGCACACAGATCTGCACCGGGCGCATCTCCAATATCCCGAAGAGAGAGACCTGACTTTCATGGACATCGATTCACCAAAATGCCAGGGGTAGTTGCAGTGACATCACATGCCCTTTCACCTGTGACAACATCGTAGGAAGTGACACCACATAGCATCACCCCTGGTAGCATTACAGGAAGTGAAGTCATGTGACCTTTGATCCTGATGATATCATAGGTAGCAACATCACCAACCATTTACTCGTACTTTTCTTTTGTCCATCCTATTGCCGGCTTCAGAAGAAGTGGATTTGCACTATGTAAGAATCTGGGCACCAGAAAATACATGGAAGCATTTAGACTACTGAAAACTGATACTAGCAGACTAGTGGTCTTGAGAGTAGCCAAATATCTATTTGCGCTGTGGGTAAGCCGTAAAAAGTATATAAACGGAAACCACTGCTCAGCCAGCACGCAAGGGAGCACTAGTATTTAGTGCTTCACACAGGCTAAGTATTGCGTGGGTTTTTAAACCGGTAATAGTATTTCAGTACTGTACTATCTGTGGTAGACATGGTTTTCCCCATACTACACATTGCTATTCTGATATTCCAATGTACCTATGCACTGGTCACTTTATTACGTCTGCGTTGATGCACTTTGTTGTAGGATGTTTATTCACTGCTATGGCTCTTTTAGTCCTACTACGTCACCAATCTTCCTCTTTTTTTGGACCCATGCTTTCCTTGCTGCTATTATGATGCATTTGCTGCTAGCTCCCATTTTTGTTTTTCCAATTTTGTGTAACCAGCACTGTTTTAACTTTGCTTTGTTCATATTGTACTTTGATATTTTATTGTTTTTTTATATTTATTTGTCCATGATTTTCAATGTTTTATGTGATGTATTGTGATGTACTTTTATGATCCTAGTGATCAATAATAAAGTCTTTGATGATGATGATCCACTGTAACGTGAGTTGATGATAAAAAGCAATTTGGACATTGTTTTCCAAAGAATGCAGGTCCCAATGTGCCTTAAGGCTGGATTGATGAATTGCACAATCCTACATGGCCAGCAAATTGATTAAGGGCTATTCCTCCTTTTTTTCCTTTGCCCTCTCTGGGAATTCCATTCCTCCCTGATCACGCCACTATAAGTACTACATTGCATGAAAAATGAATCACTAAATGTTGTTTCCTACAGGTCACTCAACATAGGAAACGAAGTGTAGAAATAAATGAGCATCTTACACAAAACATTCAAATCCCATAACTTGCAAGAAATTAAAATGCAACAATGAACTATTGTTTCAACCATAGATTAGCATCCTTACTGTATTTGAATTTTTTTGGGTTAATTTAATCTGAAGTCACAAAGGTCGTGCAGAAGGTTTCTCTTAAAATGTCTCCTTGCTGCATTGCTCTTGGAAGCCTTAAACAACCGGTCTATGATATTCTAGGCTTATTTATTTACAGTAGTGGCTGCTACCGAGCAATAGTGGTGGGGTGGGAGGGGTTAAAAAAAAAAAAAAAAGGGGAAAAAAAAAGAAATAAAATTAAACTTACCTTCCCAGCGGCTGCCTCTCCTCCGTCCTCTTTGGTCGACGAAGCAGGAAGCACCCAGGCTCCGAGATTCCCCTAGCCAATCACAACGCTGTTGTCAACATGACAGCAGCATCATGATTGGTCTGAGCACCGTGGTTCAGCGCTCAGACAGGGGCTGGGATGTGCATGTTCTCCACCCAGGCTGGGCATTACAGCCCAGTTGAGAACATGCTAAATGTGCATGACAGTTTGCCGGCCCAAGAAGGCCGGCCAAACTGTCATGCGCACTTCAGAGAGTGCCTACCACTCCTCTCCCTGCTCTGCGGGCTGCACAGCCCTGCCCGCACCTTTACAGAGACAATAGTGAAAAATAAAATGATAACATTGTTATTATCATATTATTTTTCCTGTGGGGCGACGCTACTCCACCTTAGTGGAGGAGCCGCCGCTGTTTTATGTATGGTGTTTTGTAATGCACAGCTATCACTTCAGAGGAGTCTCTTGACGCTAAGCAGCATACTCCAGATGTAAAGGGCTTTAGAAAAGTTAATCAGCAGGAAGCCATGTTTTTAAAGCTTGCAGAAGCTTTATAAGCTGAGAGAGACAGTGGGTAGTCTTTCAGTTTCGCATATGTCCGCCCACATGTGTATTACGTCACAGTCCAGTAAAGGCACTGATTTTTCAATTGTCCTCTAGAAGCCTCCTTAGCTCAAACTATTTCGTGCCATCAAGTTTTCTATACCCAATTCTCCTTCATCAATACATATGTTACCACTCCTATTTATTTCTCACATGCTTACCAAGGCGTCTAGGTTGTTGCATTCTCAGGGCCTCTGTCCAAAATACAAATTTGACTTGAACGTCTTTCCTAGACTGGGGAAATCAAGCTTCTAGCCTCATTTTCTTGTGACGTCAGATCTAATTCGGCAGCCTACGCATGTTTCTCTACAAAAGTGCCTTTGACGCATTTTACCAGGGCTTCTGCAAGGGTGTTTACGCAAAGCTCAAGGTGGTTGTGGCCACCTCCATTCTTTTTGGGGATTCGGCATTTATTTTACATCATCAACAAGAGAGAACAATGCAGAAAAAGGAAGAAAGAAGGAAGAGAACGATAGGAAAACAGTGGCAAAGGGAGAAGGCAGGAATAGAAAAGAACCTGCAAGACTGTGATAAAGAGACATGAGGTGTACTACTGTGGAAGAAAGAGGTGTGAGGTGAAATTAAGACTAGGCAGCCGTGGCTCAAGGTAATCCTGAATTCGGCAGCACCGGCGGAGGGCTCCTAAGAAAAACTTTGCAACCTGCACTTTTTTTTTTTTAAACAAATAAATCAATTATACATTGTGCTTACCAACCTAAGAAGTGGCTAGTGTAAGATATTGACCACCCCCAGGCAATGTGACACTTTGCCACCTCTGTCAATGTGGGCAGATGTGTTGCTTTGGGTACGGTCCACTGCCACCCTACTGGTTGCACCATAGGTGTCCTAGCATAGTCCTAAGCCATACTTACACACTTCATCCAGACATCCACTTCCCGTGACATGGTGGTGTCCACCAGTGACGTCACTTTAGCCTCTCACTTCTGGAACCCCGTGAGAACCCCCAAAAGAGGAACAAATATCGTGCCCCAATGAAGATCCGACTCTGCAACACTTGTCACCTTAGTGAAATGCTTTTGAAGAAGTACCCCTTCTAAGTGTGCGGCTACATTGTTGTCATGGGAGGTTTGCCACAAAGTAATGAACCATCCTCCTTGCTTTTGCAAGTAGTATGACAAAGTCACTGCTTTCTCTCTGTGTGTAAGCTTCAAACATTCTATTATATCCGTGAATCGATGGTGACCCCTAGCGGACGTGCATAAAGTTGCCATGGAGCATCAAGTCAAAGTGTGCAGGCAGGTACCTTGGGACTGCGGGGAACGATTTGCTAATGCGTGAATTTTGAGAAATAACAGAACACCTTCCTCGGAGGCGGGTCCCTCGTAGGAGAAATAATTAAAGCAACGCCCCACGAAACCCTAACAACAAGCAAACTACAAATCCTAGATTCCCACCAGCAATGTATATACTTCAAAAGCGACTGTGTTTTTCTTAATTTGAAACAGTCGAGCGCAGCATGTTTTTTGCAGTTTTATACAGCGCGAACTCAAGCCGAAAGTATTGTAGCGCTTTACATGAGCGCCAGTTATATTACACAAGGACACATTCATGTTTTGGACTTTAAGAAACTGGGAGATTAAGTGATTTGCACAGAATCACAGGATTTTGAGCCCACCTGGCTCCTCCACTTTCAAAGTCGGCAGCTCTGGATGTTAAGCCACATCTTCTCTATTTTTACATTGTTAATCTGCCCTGCACTGTAGTGAGTCAAAATATTGCCCCAACCTGATGTGTTGTTTCTGCCTGTTGGTCACTGGTCCTTTATGAAAACTAAAGTGGCAGAAGAAGGAGAGATGGGACAAGGGTTGAGTGACCAGTGCAGCTTGGTTAACTAAATACTTTCAGAAGTGGCACATTCTATTGTTGGTGCCCTAACAATTGTCACATCACAGTGCCCTCTCTGCCATTCACTGGTGTCGGGAAGAACTACACGAGAAACTTAAGCCCTCCAGCATGGATGAATTTAACGTATTCCATTCGGGACACTATTTATTGAGAGATCTGTGCGACCACGAGTGGCGTAGCTTCCATTGGTGCAGCGGCAACTGGGTACATAGGCCTCAAGGGCCCACTGAACCCAGATTTTCGCTGTATTTCACAGTGCAAACAACAGCCTGTTTCCTTCCTTGCACAGGGGCCCATGACACTATAGCCATGCCACTGGCGACCATGCCCCAGTGCAGCACATATTATCATTTTTACTTTTGAAAAACCATTCTTCTTTGCACTTTTCATATATGTTTTATTCGCGATATTTTATATCCACAGTACAGTCAGCTCGCTCCCAAATGTACAGCGTTCACTATCAATACATCTTTGTTCGCCTATTTGCCCTCGCGTTCTGTCTTGATAGGAGACAGCCGAACCGCTGCTCTACTAAAGGAAACTGTTGTATGTTGACATTTGGTAACACAATCCAAACACCCTGATCAAGAAAGAATAACTGGCACTTGCTTTGTCTTTTTTGTGGACTCGGTTACTGTTTTCAATGTACTATGGTCTTTTGTAGCCAACCTGTTCATAGGCATCCTGCTTCTATCTATATAGGTGAATTAAAAGCTGTACAATACACATCAAAATAACACAATGTCTACAAAAATGTAAATGCGAAAATAGGTGAGATCTTTTGTTTCTGTTAAAGGAGGTGGCACTTTATTTTCATTATTCGAAGCTTGACTGTGTGTGAGATATATATATATATATTATTATTTTTTTATACGTGGTACCTATGCACATTTTAGTTAACATAAGTTCCCAAGACGCAGCCGCAGTCCCAGCCTTCGGTGGCTTACCTTTGAAGGTAGGAGTTAACGTCCCTAGGGGTCTGGAAGTCTGTCCCTCCGTCAGGTATCCACTTGATGGACGTGTCCACCCCAACGCCCACATGCCCTTCAGCCCCGGAGGAAATCGGCATCCCTCAGGCGCAGCTGGCACAGCAGACAGCACGTAACTCAAAGACAGCCCTGGCCGGAACCTTCCGCTCTTTCACCCATTTGATGCTCGCCTTGGATGCAGTACCTGACTGCAGCCACCCGGCCTCCCGCCGCGCGCTTTTGTTTCCCAGGCTCGCATTCCTACGGCGGCCGAGATGCCTCTGTTTGTTGCTGTTGCTATGGGCGCAGGGAAACCTCAGTTTGGATCAAAACAAATACACCGAAAACCCTGCAGGCTACATGTAGTACAAAACGCATGAGTTACTGGGGACTGGAAACCACTAAGAGGCCACTTGTTCATTAATCCTGATAAGCAAAAGTGTTCTTTGCTAGGTGACATGGTACACAAATAGGGAATTAATTACTTACGAAAAGAATTATAGACTGGCGTTCTGTATTTACCCTTCCTATGCACGTATACGTTATGTTCTTGCCGCCCTTCATAAGGACTCAACTAAAAATTCCCAATTCACCTTTTTCTGTCCTATTTTGCCTCCTTTACGTGGTCGGACTGGTCACTTTGTTGGCTGCCCGTGGTCCACGAAGGGGACCCTCATAAGAGGGCGGCCGCCTTAGTGCCACATGAGGGCACACAAGACAGTCTAGCTTGTGGGACCCCCCTAGGGGTCAGTGCGCAGCGTCACTTCCGGTAGGGGGTGGGCGGGGATGAGGTATAAGGGCCTCTCCCCACCCACCTGGCGACCTCTTTGCCGCTGCCCAGATGCCGTTTGGTCGTGCTGCTGGTCTGTTGGACACACTGTCCTGAGGTTGCGTCGGGCGAGGTGAGTGCAGGTAATGCCCTAAACCCCCCGTCCCACATCTTGCCACCCCTGTGGGGACCCCTTCCCCGCTGCATATGCCGGTCCAACCCCAGCAGTAGGCCCGGCGGTGTCGGGGCCGGTCCGTGCAGGTGGGGCGGCGGGACGGGGGGCAGGGTATAGGGGATTGGGTGATCCCAGCCGCTCATCGCACGGGCGTCCCGATAGGTACCTAGCAGCCCGATGTATAAGAACTGCCTTGGACACCGTTAGACGAGCGCCTGGCTGAGCTGCTAAGGCGGTTAGTCCGTGAGCCCTCCCCCGTCCCCAAACTGCCCGGCACCACCCGGCCATAGCCTGGGTTGGAGTCGCTGGGGGAGGGGGGGGGGGTAGGCAGCTCCCCTGGCCCGGAGTCAGGCTCCAATGCGGTTGGGATGCACCTGGGTAGGGGGGGTGCGGCGTTCAGACCCTCCCCGCTCCTCCGTCATGGGTCGGGCAAGAGGGCGGCGGTGCGCTGCTGCATGGGGCCTGTCGGCGCAGGGTGGCATCTCATGGTGTCGGGCCTGGCCCCGGGGTCACGCGTGGAAACTATGCTCCCCCTCCACCCCCCATTACAACAACCCTCCGCGCAGGGAGACGGGCCCCGCAATAAGCGATGTAGTGCAACAACACCCGGTATGGACTGCATGGCCGAGCGCGGCCACGGGTAGCGGCCCGGCCATCACGGCGGCGGGTATAAGTGTAAGCACGGCAGGCCGGTGGCCAGGGCGCGCCATGACGGGTCAGCGGGACGCCATCTCTCGGGGGCGCGGGGGCGCCTGGACCCCCCGCTCCTCATAGGATCTCCTTATGCTGGATCGAGGCACGCTGGGCAGTGCTCACCGGGCCTGTGCTAGCCGCCTGGGGCGCCTGTTTTGGTGGGAAACAACCTTTAGAAGCATGCATTACATCGCATGCCATTAGATCGAGGTTTTACAACGCAGAGTCGTTACAACGACTTGCACTGGAGCGCTATAGGACAAGGAGTAGTTTAATTTACTATCCAACACCTTCCCTACTGTGCGTAGGCTGGAGTTGGAATAGTAAATTAAACTACTCTAAGATCAACGCCCTCCAACGCGAAGTCGTTGTAACGACTTGCGTTGTTAAAACCGCGATCTAATGGCATGCGATGTAATGCATGCGTGATATCGTCATACATCCGTTTTGGTATACAGGTCATCAGCCGGAAGTAGGTGGGGCTGGACTGCATTTCCGGTCATCCCCCGTAACATGGCAAGAGGGTCAGTGCGAGTCCTCACGGCCAGCGGTGCCGGGCCGGTGGGCAACACGTCGACTGCCGGGCTCGAGTGAGGGTCCCCCCTCCCCTCCCCTGTCTCTATCACGCAGCTGCACTGAGGCAGCCCTCACGCCCCCAAGGTAAGTTTCCAGCTTTACTGCTGCAAAGTATCGGGGTCAGTGGTCATTTGTATGTTTAGAGACTGCGTGGAGGTCAGGTTCACGGCCTTCGCGGGGGTAGGAGTATGCAAGCGGGGCAAATGTCTTGCTCCAGGAAACTGTATGGTTTTTCATTGCAGGGTTTTAGTGAGCTTAACCTTGGATTTAATCGGCCGTTAGTCCTGGGCAGAGGGTTGTCAGCGTGCGCCCGTAACTGCCACAATTAGTCTTGGTTATGTCCCAGAAGGCGCAATGCACACCGTTGTCGCAGGGGGTTTTTCGCTACGAGTGCCCGTAGGCTGTCCTTGGGCCGCACGCGCGTCAGAGTGCGGATAGGCAAGACTCGACACCTATCATCTGGCCGGACATTACCATCGTGGCCCCGCTGGTGCCTGGGGGAAGCGAACGGAAGCAGGAAGCCATCTCCCTCGCGCACGTGGGGGTTGGCAGGAGAGCACAACTTTGTAGCTTACAGAGTGGTCAGCAATGGGGGTCGATCATGGTCGTGGATAGCGGAGGGTCGGGCAGTCCTGTAACACGTCTTGCATCTCGGGAGCGCGCCCCCTACAGCCTAGGAACAGCTAGTCTCCCGGGCATAATATCCAGCGAACAAAGTGTTTTGTGTTCTCTTGTGACCCGAAGCTCCAATCCCCGGACAGGCAGGCTTTCAAGGATCACTTCATAGTTGGTGTCGCCATGGCTATGCTTTCCGGCCCTCGGCCCGGGTGCCCTGGGCGCCGACCGCAGGCGAGCACCAGGGATGCCACGCGCTCCAACCCGCTTTTCTTTTGTGGTTTTGCTGTCTTAGCGGGGGCCGGGCAGAGCAGAGACGAGTCTGCGTTGCGTGTTTGCTGCCCTCCACAGCACTTGGTGCGAGGAGCTAGCCTCCAAGTAGGTCCCAGCCAGGATGAGTCTCCGCGAGCGCCCTGCTGCGGGGAACAGACAGCAGAGGGTGTGCGCGCTGCGGAATGTGCCTGGCGTCAGCAGGAGTCGGGGTGGGGGGGCGGACCAGGGTCAGTTACAGCGGCGGTGGGATCGACTGATCTCCCCTCTTCCTGCAACGCTCACGCTGCCACTGATCAGGAACAGATTCACACACACACAGGGCTGTGGTGTGAACAAAGGTTTTGGCACAAGCCAAGATACGTGTTGTAGCTGGAGTCATGATTGCAGCCCATCTCGTGTGATGCTTATTTGTCTTATGCAACCAACGTCCACTGACAAAGCCAACAGTCCTGCCTTGTTGTAGGTATGATTTTCCTTGTTATATCATATACCGGGATGCGATGAAAGAAACAGCCACATACAAGTAAGGCGGCACACTAGCTAAGCACAGACTCTTAGCTTACGTGTTCTACGCCACGCCCGCATGTACATTGGCCACGCCCCCTTTAGAGACCCCCGTGTTTTTCATCCCACTTAAGCCCTGAGCTGCACTTAATAATTACATGAACATCGAGAGAGAACATTTAGATCTGGTTTCCCAGAGCATTGAGGGATCTTTCCCCCCTCCAAGGAAGCTCCCATTTCGGGGGCACCGACTGCCTTGTCAAGCTGTTGGGCGGGGGGGGGGCCTCACCAAATCCTTACGATGTGGCATACCCGCCAGAGCTGCCGTGTTTGGTTCGAGTTTCGGCTCCGGCTCCCAAACCTGTGATTCTGGGCAAATTCCTTAATCTCCCCGGGTCTACATTAATTGACCGTATCCTTGTGTAATGCAACTGGTCCTCAAGTTAAAGCGCTCCTTACCTGCTGGTCAGGTTCGCGCAACCAAAACTGAGACAGCTAATGTTGCTCTGCTGATCTGTGAGGATCCTTCCATTTCTTATAATACAGTTATAGTTACACTGGGTCCGCGCCACGAGCGTAGTAAGGATGAGGAACCAGTGGCGTGTGGCCTGCATGACTGGATCTCTGAGCCATCAGATTCAGATCCTTGGCATCCCAAGCATCCTCTTGAGGAGCATGTATCATCCGAATGTACAGAAGCGCACGGGCCCCACTCCTCCATCGTCCCTCCAGGCGGGCTAATGTTAATGAAACTGTTGTTGCGACTTGTTCGACTACATGTAGTCACAATAATATGTTTGGTGGCGTCCGGGCAGATAGTTGCACAAGTGTCAGGGTCAGTAGTTGTGATGTCAATAGGTTTGGCAGCACGGCAGGAGCAATGTGTGGCGCAACTATAGTGGCTGCCTGGCGTCAGTCCTGGCAGATAGTTTTTTACAAGTTAAGCACTTTTCGTGCGGAATCTGTGAGGTCTTTGGGGCACAGCTGGGCCGATGTTAGGGCAAAGAGATTGGGGCAGTCACAGTCCTTCCTGCCCGAGTCTCGAAGTACGTGGGCAGTCACATGGGCAGAGCTCCTTGTTGATTCAGATCGTGAATCGAATGCAAGTTTTAGGAAGGCACGGCCCAGCACAAGACCTGCAATATTCATACATCCTCCAGTTACCTTCAGTATACCTGCCGCCCATTTCTCACGCTTTCATTACCTCCTCTAGCCGCCCATTTCTCATGCTTTCATTACCTCCCCTAGGTGCCGCACCACCAGATGAGCGGTACCCTTCCTTAGGGTTGGGGTCCCCTTTGTAAGATGGGGCTGCATTTGGTGCGGGGATAAGGGTTAAATCTGTTTTCATGAAGCAAAGAATTAAGCTGGCAGGCGAGCTCGTTCCTATGGCAGTGGGAGAGTGCAATGATCTTCTGTGTCTTTATTTATCTTGCATGGGATCTGCCTGCGATTTCTGGGAGTTGAACCGTGCTTGATGGTGGACTCTTGGTCGAGGGAAGATGGACCAGACAACCCAGAGGCAGTATGGGCGGCAGCGGCGCCAAGTGCGGGGAGAGCGCTAGGAGGAAGACTGAGGTGCCAGCATACAGGGGTGAAAGGCTACTGGGGCACGCATTCTTTCGGTTGGTATTGGTAGGGCATCCGGAATTTTACGCTAGCAGGAAGGTATGTAGTAAGCCCCGCACTCAAGGAGACAATTTTTTGCACACATGACCCATAAGCATGGGGCATATTGGAATTACTTAGGGGCAACCTTTTAACAAGGCCATCCCATCAGATAGTGTGCCGCCCACCTCAGCCTTTCACCTCCCTGAGGCAGATAAAAGGAGTACCTTCGAGTTGGGTAGCAATATAACCCGTTAATCAGGGCCAGGATATTGCTCGGGGTGAAGGCGCGCAAACACACCCAGGTTAGGTTTGGCATAGCCATGTCAACCTCAGTTGGCAAGCTTTCCGCACCATGCGATAAGGACAGGGAACAAACACATGGAGAGCCATTGGTATTGGATCTTGCACAACAGTAGTAAGGGAATAACATTTACTTTCGACAGGCCCGAGCGCACACAATTGTAATGAAGTTTAGCCGCGGCTTCAGCCAGCAGAGCTCATTACGAGTTTCAGAGGCTGAGGGGTTGTTACCTCCTTATGGGTATGGGTAGGTCTATGATATTTTGTGGTGCTTAGTGAGGTTCCCAAAACCGAAGCGGTTGTTGTATCTCTCCAGGGGGAAGAGATAGGTTAGGTACCTAATAGCTCACACCGTGCCTAAGCTCTTTTGAGGGTTGAGCCCATGGTAGCAAGAAACACATGTTTTGCAGCACCAAGTTGCCTTTCAGGATGGGATACGCAGGAAATACGCAAGTTGGGAGTGGCACAGCCAATGTCTATTACAACACACCCACACAGAGTACTCCCTCAGTAGTGGCATCAGAGGTCCCCCTCATTAAAAGTAGCATAACAAGCCGGGTCCCACAGGTAAGAGCACACAGAAGCAGCACACAGACACATATGACTGGTTTAAACACCTAGGGTCACAGTTGGTCAGCAGGTAGGGGGTACCTGGGAGCGCACTACAGTAAATAAGCCTGGCGGGCTTATAGGGTATATAATGCTGGATATTAGGACTCTTGCGCTGAACTGTTAACCAACACAGGTTTTACCGGCAGCGGAGCAGGACCTTTCATTACTGGTTTCTGCTGGCTCAGCGACTACAGCGTCCACTGTGGGGGCCGGGGTTTCGACCTCCTGGTCACGGTCCCCCCCCGTGGGTTTCCCTCAGCCTGGCACCTCCATCTTCAGCTCCAACATGCCCACGGGTTCAATCACCCGGTTCTTTGGAATATGCCACTTGCACAGGGAGGGCTGCAGCACAAAGAGCAAAGGCTACAGGTTATTGGACATTGGGCATTCCCATATTTTGGAAGGGCAGGCAAACCGCTTGTATTGTTCGCTCTACTCCAGTAGCTTTTCTACACACAGGCCTGCATTCTGGGATACGTCAGCATGAGTCTAGCCCTGGTCTACTCACGTTAGGGTGGGGACCTGGGCCAGCAAATGGGGACGACTTGCTTGGCATGCTCCCTGCAGTCGTTTTCACTGACTATGGTGATGCAGGGGAAAGGTTGCAAGCATGCGCCGAGGGATGGGTCCTTCGACACCATCCATATGTTAACCTGGTTAGTATTCAGGCCAAGGAGCGAATGCATGACCCCAGGGTGCCGGAGAGGGTTTTGGCGTGGCAGGCTTTCCCGAAGCTTGCACAGGTTGTTGCTTCCACAGAGTTTGGGGGCAGTTTAGCAGGCCTCAGCTTGTCGCTGCGGGTTTGAGGTGTCTGTCGGGTCATTTGACCGGGTACAAATAGGCTCTATTCAGTCAGCTGGGGCGTGAGTTTGCCATTCCCAAAAGGGTGCTGTTATCCCAATAGTGCTGAAATAGAGGGTTAGGATCACATAGACGGACAACTACCAGAGCACATTTTGCATTCATAGTTAAGAGGGTACAGGTACATTGCTCATAGGTTTACTCCATGTCCTCAGATTCTAAAGCTTTGCATGATACAGGTTGCTTCAGTAAGCAAAATATCCTACGAGTGGTCAGCTAACAAGGGGACTACTATCCCAAGTTATGGCCCAGGAATGCGGGCTGGGGTGGTACTCCCTTTTTTTTAAAAATTTGTTTATTAGACAACTTGCACATTAAGATCATGCATCACCCCAAACACTGGGTGCAACAAGCCTTGTATACAGTTACTGAATGCAAGCCGATTTTGTCTTTATATTACAACTTAATGCAAACATGGAGCCCCAACTAACAACCCTTCGCCCAACCCCCCCCCAGAACACCGGCATGGTTGCATAGTATTATTACATCCTCTGGCAATACATTGTGAATATGACAATACATCCCTGCAAGCCCAATAGTCCTATCGCACCTAACAGCTCAGCATGTATCCTGCCTCACTGCAAGTCTGGATTCCCAAGAAGATACCCCGTCAGTGGGGCCCAAAAGTCCTTGGGACGTGAGGCCTCAGGTAGCTCTTCAGCATATATGCCCAACTGTTCCCTGCAATATAACAAATCGCGAATCCACTTCTGCACAGTCGGAATAGCTTTTGCACCCCAACACTGTGCCACGGCCCGTTTTGCAAACAGATATAGATATAGATAGATAGATATAGCTACTATCCGTCTATTACAGGGCCTAAGCCTCTGCACCCATCCCAACAGACACACCTCTGGTACACACTCAACAGCCTCCAGGACCACATCCGTAAGTATGCGCGTAACCTTCACCCAGAAGTTGTATACACCCATGCAACTCCAGGCCAAATGCACAAAATCCGCGTTCTCCTGTCCACAGCGTATACAGCATGCATTGTCCCGCAACCCAAACCTTCGCAGCTGCAACGGTGTATAGTATAGCTGATGTATATATTTGAAGTGGATTATGCGCAGGTTACAGTTCGCCGTTAAGCGCCCAGTCAACGTACAACAGAACCTCCAGGAGTCTATCGAGAACGTGTCTCCCAAGATTGTCTTCCATTTATTATAGGAAGGTGAATCAATGAGATCGGTTTCTCTGAGGGATGCGTTGTATAATTTAGTAACAAGTCCCCTGCGATCTGCACTCGACAGCACCGCCCGCAGTGCCATCAGAGTGCGCGGCTCCATCGGGTATGCTGGGTATGCCGCTCGAATTGCCTGTCGCACCCGTGCATACGTGAAGCGCAGCATTATTCCAGTATCTCGTCCGCCCTGGAGATCCGTCAGTGAGCGAAAGCGACCCTGACTATAGAAGTCTCCCAAAAGTGTAATCCCAACTCCACTTAACGCCTTCAGGGCTGCCGGCTCCTGCGCCGCCAATATACCCGGATGCGCGGCGAAGGGGAGCGCTGGGGCATATAAATATTCCAGACCCGCCCTCTTGGCCAAGGTTTTCCATGCCCAGGCCGTACAATGCACAGGGCTAATTTCTCCACGTGGACCTCCCGCTCCACCCATTAAGGCCGCGGCAGTGAGTGGCCCTGGAAGGACCGAATCCGCCTCAATAGCAGTATGTGGCTGAAATTTCTGTGGATAGTACCAAAAGTGCGCATACTGCGCCTGCGCGCATAAGTAATATAGTCGTAAGTCGGGAGCCTCAAACCCTCCACGCTCAAACGGCTGGACCAGCACACTCCAGCTGCAGCAGGGTTTTTGCCTCCCCACACAAACGTGGACATGGACGACTGCAAAGTATTGAACAGCGCGAGATTCAGACGAATGGGGATATTGTTAAATAAATAGAGCAGCTTTGTCAGAAAGGTCATTTTTATGACCGCTATGCGGTCCGCAAGAGAGAGAGGGAGTTTAGCCCAGCGCTCAGCCCGTTCCGTAATCGTGGTGACCACACAACCATAATTTTCGGCAATCACAACCTCCGGGTCCCTGTGCAGCCACACACCCAGATACTTAACAGGGTCGGTCGACCACCTCAGGGGAAATTCGAGTTCTATCTCCCTAGTGCCTGCTGTGAGTGGGAAGACAGTAGATTTGGCCCAATTGATGCCCAGACCAGAGTATCGTTCAAACTTAATGTATTCACGTATCATTGCCGATAAATATATAGCAGGGTCTCGGACGTACAGCAGCATATCATCCGCGTACAGTGACACCACTAGGGGTCGCTGCCTAAACCGTAAAGCAGCCCCCCGTGCTTTTGACGCAGCTTACAGAGAGGTGCGTTTACTGTACAGATTTGAATAGAAGTCCATCACCACCCTACTTATTCCCGAGGTATCATAATGTGGCACTCCCTCCCCGTCCAGCAGTTCGGTTATGTGAGCCTGGCTGCGCGGCGCCGCTAATTTCTGTGCTAGCGAGCGGCTAGGGCGTCCACCCTCTCCATAATACCGGGCAGTGCAGCGACGAGATCATGCAACATTTCCTGGTCTACAGTTTCATTATGCTCTGTAACCAGTTCACGGATCTTAGAGAGGAGCGCGGGGCGGGATTCTGGACATACTCCCGCTCCAGCGCCACTATCTCCCCTGCAAGCTTACCGATTCTGCGCCTCAGATCCTTCAAGACCCCTGCCTGCGCGCCAATGCAGACTCCTCGAATCGTTGCCTTGAAGGCTTCCCACAGTACTCCCGCGTTTTCGACCGTTCCGGCATTTTCCCTGAAATAATTATTTATGGCTTCACCCACAGTGTGTTTGAACACCTGGTCAGTCAGAGCAGAAGGCTGTAGTCGCCATGCAAAGGGAGGCCTGACACACTCAGGTACCTGCATCTCAAGAAGCACCGGTGAGTGGTCTGATAGGGTGGGGTGGTACTCCCTTACAGGGGTGTAGGGAGAAGGGCAAAATCCGGTTGAAGGGTATTCTGGTTGCACCAAGCTGGGGGATAGATGTATGGCCCAGTGGGTCTGGTCGCCTTCTCCCTGGCCCCTCGCCCTTCTGGAGAGGGTTATTCTCTGGTTCATGCTGACAAGCCCCTCACCAATTTGGGGTTGAACGGGTATGGAAAGCATGATTAAATATGTCAGGGAATGCGGGCCCTGGCAGGCACTTTTGCAGTCACCCTTTTTTGCAGGGGCAGCACACCCTGCGGGCTTGTCAGCGGAGCGCATCATGCAGGCGGGACAATGGGAATCCCAATGTGTTAAAAGGTACAACCGACCGCAGCCACCCAGGGGAGGGGCCGGGAGACAGGTTATGTGTTTTATGTACAGGCGAATGTTGAGTATACCATAGGCACCCCTGTGAGAAACCGGAGGTTTGTTGGGGTGCAGTGGTAATAGGTAAATTATGTGCAAGCTGGATTAGTTTTATAGAATGGTGTGCAGTGCTCAACAAAGGGTTTTTAGCAACCTAGCATTTCTTTGTTTTGCCTGGATCAATGGTCTGGGTGAAGGGCCTCCTGTGCGTCCTGTGAGTGGCACGACGGTTCGAATTCATGAAAGGGAGGCATGGGTTTTCCACCACTGGGTTAAGTTGGTTGGGGGGCCCAGGCATGCGCTGGAATAGCTTGCTGTAGAAGCTGCGGATCACTAATGAGATAATTTGGTTGGGGGTTCCAGGCATGCGCTCGAACAGCTTGCTGTAGAAGCTGCGGCACAGACTGGGGTGGGGGGGGTCTCCCCTCCCGACATTTTGGCCATACAACGGGGAGGCAATGATTTGACTTGCCTGGGTAGGAGGGCACTGCTGCCAGAAATGAAATCCTCCTGGAGTAAGTTAAGCAACCAATTGTGGGCATGGGTGTTAGGAGGGCCAGAGTTAACCCCACTGTTAGTGTGGCGAGGGGACCGGTCAGGGGTTGCCGTGGAAACCTCACGCAGGAGAGTTAACAGTGCCATGCGCAGAGTCACTGAACAAAGGGGGTTTGGTTTATCAGGCATGGCCTGCTGCATGCTAAAATCCACAGGAAGTTTTGAAGAAGATGGGGTGCTCTTGTCCAGAGTGATACCAAAGGGGATGATGGACGGAGCGTTAGAGCAAATCAAACACTCACCCCCAGTCAAATGATCTGGGTTTAATCCATCATCATTCTTTAGCTCACTCCACCACCCCAGTTCAGACATGGCCATATGCAAATCAGTCTGACCCTGGTACCTCATGTTAACAGTCCAGCCCGAACTGCCAAGCCATGTCTTCCTGGACCGGAAACAAGCATCCTGGGACCGGTTTCGGGTTCAAAACCCTCATCAGCCAGGCTATCTTGAATCAGTAGTGTGCAAAGTGAGCAAGGGACCCACGTCTGGGCATACCCTGCCAACTTAGGCGAACAAAGTGATACTAAAGGATGATGGACGGAGCGTTAGAGCAAATCAAACACTCACCCCCAGTCAAATGATCTGGGTTTAATCCATCATCATTCTTTAGCTCACTCCACCACCCCAGTTCAGACATGGCCATATGCAAATCAGTCTGACCCTGTGCCTCATGGGAACAGTCCAGCCCGAACTGCCAAGCCATGTCTTCCCTGGACCGGAAACAAGCATCCTGGGACCGGTTTCGGGTTCAAAACCCTCATCAGCCAGGCTATCTTGAATCCAGTGGCAAAGTGAGCAAGGGACCCACGTCTGGGCATACCCTGCCAACTTAGGGCGAACAAAGTGATACCAAAGGGGATGATGGACGGAGCGTTAGAGCAAATCAAACACTCACCCCCAGTCAAATGATCTGGGTTTAATCCATCATCATTCTTTAGCTCACTCCACCACCCTCAGTTCAGACATGGCCATATGCAAATCAGTCTGACCCTGTGCCTCATGGGAACAGTCCAGCCCGAACTGCCAAGCCATGTCTTCCCTGGACCGGAAACAAGCATCCTGGGACCGGTTTCGGGTTCAAAACCCTCATCAGCCAGGCTATCTTGAATCCAGTGGCAAAGTGAGCAAGGGACCCACGTCTGGGCATACCCTGCCAACTTAGGGCGAACAAAGTGATACCAAAGGGGATGATGGACGGAGCGTTAGAGCAAATCAAACACTCACCCCCAGTCAAATGATCTGGGTTTAATCCATCATCATTCTTTAGCTCACTCCACACTCCAGAGTGGGCATGGACTTGTTTTGCTGGACCTGGGAGAGGCCCTGCAATCAGCAGGATGTAGGTAAAGATGCCTACCTTGGTGGGGGGCCCTGGTTGTGACGGTGGCCACACCCAGAGCTGTGGTGGAGTTACATGGCGATCCAGAGGCTGTAAGGTACAGAGGGGTACCCTCTGCAGGAGCACAACAAGGGTGCAAAGGCCAAATATCCCCAGGGAGGTCCTAGTGTCGGACCCTGGATGAGCGACGGCGCCCCATTAGTCCTACGGGAGGTTGTGGGCCTGAGCAACCGGGGGTTGCCTGGAACGCTCTGCCCCTTCGGGGGCGTGAGTAAGGGGTGGACTGGCGGTCCACCGGTGGGAGGGGTTAGCCCTTCCCCCAAAATTGGTAAGCACCGATTGGCGACGGCCACGGTGTAATTTGGCTCATCAGGCGGGCAGGGGAGGGGTTGCCTGCCCTTGGATAGCCCGTAAGATAACCCACCATGTTGGCATATTTGTTATGCAAATAAACCTTCAGCAATTTTCTCCACAAACAAGGTGTTGTGTGGTTTATTTCCAAATAATATTGCTGTATGTGGGATGGGGAGTGTTGCTGATATTGGCACTATGTTGGCTGCCCGTGGTCCACGAAGGGGACCCTCATAAGAGGGCGGCCGCCTTAGTGCCACATAAGGGCACACGAGACAGTCTAGCGTGTGGGAACCCCCCTAGGGGTCCGTGCGCAGCGCCACTTCCGGTAGGGGGTGGGCGGGGATGAGGTATAAGGGCCTCTCCCCACCCACCTGGCAGCCTCTTTGCCGCTGCCCTTGATGCCGTTTCCCTCCCTACCGCTTACCCGGCGTAAGTGCAAGGGTGGGGTGGGAGAAGTGTTCTAACTTGTTATTTTGTGTTGCAGGCGGAGTTACAGGGCGATCCAGAGGCTGTAAGGTACAGAGGGGTACCCTCTGCAGGAGCACAACAAGGGTGCAAAGGCTAAATATCCCCAGGGAGGTCCTCACGTCGGACTCTGGATGAGCGACGGCGCCCCATTAGTCCTACGGGCGGCTGTGGGCCTGAGCAACCGGGGGTTGCCTGGAACGCTCCGCCCCTTCGGGGGCATGTGTAAGGGGGTGGACTGACGGTCCACCGGTGGGAGGGGTTAGCCCCTCCCCCAAAATTGGTAAGCACCGATTGGCGACGGCCACGGTGTAATTTGGCTCATCAGGCGGGCAGGCGGCGGAGGGGTTGCCTGCCCTTGGATCGCCCGTAAGATAACCCACCATGTTGGCATATTTGTTATGCAAATAAACCTGCAGCAATTTTCTCCACAAACAAGGTGTCGTGTGGTTTATTTCCAAATAATATTGCTGTATGTGGGATGGGGAGTGTTGCTGATATTGGCACTATGGAATTTTACCGGTTGGCTGCGGGCTGGCATCTGCTTTCAGAGTAGGGTTGCCTGTCATGACGCAATTAAGCCCCCATTCCAGTCGCCGCCTCCTGCATCACGAGGCTGTGCTTCTTTAAACATTTTTGACAGGATTGGTTGCAGTAGAAATGGTGTAAGGTTGCACCTTACAGACTGAGTGAGCTGATGAATGCACTGCCTGTTGGGTAAATCATTATATGGAAGGTGAAAATGAACGGGGTGCCTACATTTGTTGATCCCCTTAGGTGGCAATGCTGTACATGGCTCTAGGTTTGGGATTGCTACGCATCAGATATTTTTTTTCCTTTTTTTGCAGGGTTCAACTCGTGTTTGCTGCATTTAAAGTGTAGGTAGGGTTGCCACCTTATCAGGAATTTGTTTATGTTTTTAGATTCCGGAAGGGCAAGGAGCAGAAACTACCCTATGATTTTTTACAAAATATTCCGTATTCTTTTATAAACTTGGCAGTTCTACCTCTTTAATAATGTTTGGAGGAACATTCCAGCTGTTTGTAATTTTTTCTGAGTGTAATTGCTGTAGCTATGAGCAGTGAGGCGGTGGTCGCCCATGAAGTTTTGAGGGCTCCAGGCAGGGCCGGACTGGGAACTGAAACCGGCCCTGGCAAACTGCTCAGCCGCCCCCCCCTGGGGTGAAGGGGAGTGCAGCCGAGCAGTTTGCGAGGGCCGGTTTCGGCCAATTTTGTTACAGGGGGCCGATATTGCCGACCCCCGGTAACAAAATCGGCCCCCCAGGGGCCCAAAACCAGCTCCCACCCTAGCAGCCCACCGGGGAAACACCCGGTGCCCGCCACGGCCAGTCCGGCCCTGGCTCCGGGGATGTAGGACTTATTCGCCTTTTGGCCAATAGGAGGATTGGATCCGGTCTCAGAGATCTCGTGGTGAGGTGGCTGCAATGGTATTGGCTTGTCCTACCACCAAGACCTCAACTGCAGAATTTTCAGGTTTAAAAGGGGAACAGGGATTAAAAGTATGGGGTCGGAGAGCAGCATCAGAAGGCAAAGTTGACATCGGGCATGCAGGGATAGGCTCTGAAGGGCCGTGATGTGGAGCAGGAATTGCGTGGGGGACAGAGACTAAGGGAGGAAAGTGTTGGCATTTTGGGATGGGAGCAGTATGCAGCCAGTAGAATCTGTACAGCAGGAGTCCCTGGTATCAAAGGGAACGCTGCAGTCAGGTGAAGTGTTGCAAACTTGGAGTCAAAGATCATCAGCTCATGCATGTGTAAGAGCGGCCCGCTGAGTGCCTCTTCTGGTCCACCAATCGTTGGAATCAGTGGTCAAACAGTTGGGATAGGTGAGAGGTGGGTCTCCAGGGCCCCATATAGTATCTAAGGCTACAGATACCAAAGCTCACAGATGCCACCTGTGGACCGTCCAATGAATTGGGTGGTGATACAAGACATGGGACATTGTAGGAGGTGGTATCTGCCCCACATGGTAGTGGAGTGCCTGGCAGTGTGGATGGCATCGAACTGCAGAAGTCACAAATAAAGGGAAAGAACAAGGGCCAGTAGCACCCAAAATATTTTAACTGTAGACGATAATGTCCATTTGAAAAAGAAATATCAAGATGCGCAACAGTCACTAGAGCCCTCTCCCTTCTTTCATCGTACCTGGGCAACTTATTTCATTATTATTATAGAAGTGGAGCATGGACCAGGAAGTCACTGTGTATTTCACGTGTTCTGCATGAAAACAGTGCGCATCTATTGATACCGAAGTACGTCTGACATACTCCTACCTTTTTAGGAAGATTGAGGTTCACACTGTGCTTCAGGGAAGAGCTAGGATTGTATGTGCACCTACAGCACTACCAGCATACTACCTATACTCCACACTCACGCCATCTTTACCATACACTCTATACCACCACTGACAACCTATACCAGCACCGACCCCCTACAGCACCACACTACACATGACACCAATAACACTACCTACATCTGCTCATTACACCTGCATCACCACCCACACCCTACGTCTACCTCCACACCTACACTTATAGCATCAACTGTTTCTTTTCTACATTTCCCATATAAAAATTTCTTCTGCTGAATGATGCATGCATTATGTGGTTCTATTACAGGTATGCTAACGCCTATATCACATGTACTAATTAAAATTAAAAATGACCATGGTTTTTTCCAGCTTGGACTGCTACCATTTTTCAATGACAATTAGACAAAGCCCTAATTGCCAGTTTATCTAGTTGGATGAAATAGACAGCTCAGTTGTGCATCTGTTTTTTTTAGTCAGTGGATAATCAACGGTTCAAGCTTTTTCTTCAGATGTTGGTAAGAGATGCATTCCCACAGAGCTGCAGCGAGTGTTTCCGAGACACCCAATTCTCCATGTGAAGTTTTTGCCTGAGATGCCCAGGACACCCCCGTCATGCTCCTGATCATCATCACAAGGCTTTGAGATACATGGTCCTCAAAGGTTGGAGCTGAATATTCAGGACAGACTCCCTGTGGGCCCACAGGGAGTCTGTACTCGCTACATCAATAAGATGGTTACTGTACATTGTACGGTGAAAGAGGGACAAGAGACAAGACACAACAGCGTTTAATCTTCAGCGGTGCATATATTATGTATCTGCGAGACACTGCGCCCTTTAAGAACTTATTGGCTTCGACCCAACTGGCGCATTTTAAACATTCGGACATGCCAGGACTCCCTGGTGGAATGTTTGAAGGGTGACTCAGCACAGTTGTCGGTGCGCTTTATGAAATTTTTGATGGCCGCAAAGGACATTCTGGCCTCCGAAAAATCCATAGAACCATAAAGCTCATGCCACCATTATCAGTTTTAATCCTTTTAATGTAAATGCCTAAAATTTTCAAATTGAAGCTTATCCACTTTATTCTGTATCTCAGTATTCGTGATTGCAATGATTTTAATTAATTGTGCAATAAAATTCTATTTTATTCTATTCAGTGGTGCCATGTCAGTATTGGGCATCCATGATGGAATTCACAAGTAGGGACAAAGTTGCCAATAAGTCTCATTTTCTTGTTCCATCTGGTGTACTTTGGGAGCATGATTGAAAAATCGGCAGGGTGGGTGAGGCTCTAAGTTGGATAATTAGTTTTTCAAAATAGGTTGTTCCAAAGTAGTAGTCCCAGTTACTAAAACACCCTGAATGTAGAAGAGGCACTTGGGTCTTTGGATCTGACAGGATATCCCAATGCTGTCCTAAGCAAGCCTTTCCACAGACTCGTTTTCTGAGGTTGCAGAAGGGTCCTTACTACAGGCAGCTAGTGTTTAGGTTGCCAGAGGCTTATCCTAGTGTACCTGCGCTAACGACAGGCATCATGACAATGGTAAATGATATATGTGGTGGGGGTAGGGTGTAGTTTAATGTGTTTACACACTTGGAGGCTAGTCTGGGAAGTGGAATGTGCTTCTTGAAGATTACTACAGGGCTTGGTTAAAAATGAAGATCGTGATTAGCAGTATGAATTGACAAGCTTAGACAAGCCTGCGTCTGACAAAAATTGGGAAAGAAGGGTCCGAATGGGGTAGAGGAAGGATCCATGCATGGAATTGAATGCTGACCAAGGTGGTAATTTGCTATACAAGGGGGATTTCAAAATCCATAGCTTTCTTGATGAAATGTTGCCCGATTATATTGCAAATCACAGTGAAGCAGGATATTTGGCTTCACATTGTGGAATTCAGACTTGATTGTTAAGGGATCTTTAGATGGACAGTTGGTACTGCAGATACGGTGAAATGATGCTCCTTTTTGTGTTTATGATAGCTTTTTGGAAGTACCTAATTTGTTGGTTACATATAAGTTTGTCAACTGAATCAGTGATGTGCTTACAATTCCATTCCGGCGTGCAATTTTTGGTATACCATTTAGGGCCAAGAGTAAGATGGCTAGAGCTTAGGCGGAACACGGAGTCAAGGTCATAGAGATTCACTGGTAGAAGGTGCTGCCACTGCATGCTCCATTAAAGAGAATGCTAGCAGTAGTAGAGCTGGACGTTTCATGAGGCATTTCAGGCTGGAATATCGTAATGTGTTTCATGTTTGGGTGAAGGTGCAATGTGAGAAATTGGGTTGTTGGTTGAGGGGGTATGAGCCCTTCTCAATCAGCTGCCACAATCCTTGTCAGGGTGAACCACAGAAATTGCTAAATTAACCTTTGCTTAACCCTCTGGTAGTTTGGCACAAAAGCAGTCAGACCTTACTTAGAGGCAATGTGTAAAGTATTTATGCAGCACTCAAACTGAAGACACAACACAAGAAAAATACCACAGCAATTTAGAAAAATAGATTACATTATTTGACTCCAAAAGGACAAACATCCAATCAGTAGAGCAGGTGATATGCAAGTTTAAAGGTTTTGGAGAACAGCTGCGCTTAGAAGCAAGAAGCGTGAATTGGGGCTTTCTGGTCACGGTGGACCAGGTCCAAGTCACAATTTCTGTCCAACCATGATGGAGCGTAGGCCAGATACAGGACTCATTTTAGTCTGCTGTTAAAAGTACCTGGTGTCCTGGGCGTCAAGTGTGAAGTCCTGTGATGCCTACGCTGTGCTGGCATCAAGAAGACGTCAACAGGAGCTGCGGTGCGAGGCCCTGCGATGAGATGCATTGCGCTGGGTCGGTGCCGGGGGAGCTGCCGAACATGTGCTGCGATGCAGGTGTCGAGAGGCGTCTCTTTGCGTGAAGGTCGATGAAGCCGCTGATGCTGCAATGACTTGCATCAAGATGTGCCGGTGATGGAGGCGAGATGCGTGGAGCTAGGCCGGTTGTTGGCTTCAAGATGCATCATGCTGGGATGTTACTTGTGAAGCCGCCGATTAGATTATACAAGGTGCGGTCCTGCATCGAGATGCGTCGAGTTGCGTCGGCGCTGAGCAGCCTCTTGTGTCCCTTTAGCTCAGAACAGGAGGTCAGCCGACTGACCCTTGGAAATACTCTGGTGGTTCTAGGCCCAAACAGGCAGGCTGGGGTCAGCAGGACAGTCCATATCAGCAGAAGATTCCTTGAGCAGCAAAGCAGGCCTTGGGCAGCAGAGCAGTCTTTGGCCAGCAGGGCAGACTTCACACAGCCTGGTAGTCCTTCTCCTGTAGAGACCACAGGTATGGAAGTGATCTGAAGAGTTGGGTCTGAGGATCCAATATTTATACCTGGTGACCACTTTGAAGTCGGAGGAGAAGCTTCTAGAGTTTCTCCCACGGAGGTGTCTGGAATTTGCAGCCTCTTTGCTCTGGTCCCAGTCTGTCTGGGGGCACAATAGGCTAGTGTGAAGTCCTTTGTGTGTGAGCAGGGCCAGTGCCTCTGAAGTGCAAGGGTGGTAGGTGACAGCTCTGACCCCAATCCTGCCAAATATGGCCATCCTTCCAACAACCAGGCCCTCTATTGTAATGCTGTCTGGGAGGAATACAAAAAGGCCAACTGCCACCTACACCTAGTCATTTGACCCAGAAACAGGCTGCAAGCACGAAATGGTTAGGACAAGGAAATAACAACTTTGTAAAAGTGGCACTTTTAAAATGGTGACTTAAAATCTGACATTACTATCAGTTGCGGCCGGCATGGCTCGCGGGTAGGGGGGCGGGCGTGAAGGGAGTCTCAGAAGGAGGGGGATCGCGGGAAGGGGGTCACGATTACGGGAGGGTGCACAAATTGAAAAAACAACAAAAAAATCACTTACCTTGCCGCCGCCGGGTTCCGCGACTCTGTTCCTACTCTCCTGCTCCGACTTCAGGAACAGGAAGCAGGCAGCCAGGCTCCCTCCCCTATGCCAATCCCAATGCTGCAATGCAGCATTGTGATTGGTCTGAGCGCTGTGACACGGCGCTCAGCCTGGGGCTGGAGGGGTGGCATGTTCTCCATGCAGCTGGATTGCAGCCTGCATGGAGAAGTAGGAAAGCGCGCATGACTGGTATGGACGGCCCGAGAGGGCCAACCAAACAGTCACTGCCCACTTGGAGTGGGCAAAACACTCCACCCCTGCACTGCTCCGTTAGTAGAGCAGCCCCGCCCACCCGCCCACAAAGGAAACATAAAATGCTAATAACTAAAAGTTATTATCATTTTATATTTTTGCTTCTAGCACTCCTTGAAAGGAGTGAGGCGATGCTCCTCCGCCATATCGGAGGAGCCGCCACTTATTACTATTAAAGAGGGTTTTAAATTACAATTCCTCAAACATCGAATATGACATTGCTACCTGTTCCCAATCAAAAGGTATCACTTATTAAATGTAACAAGACAACCCAATGTTATCCTATGGGAGAGATAGACCTTGCAACAGTAAAAATCGAATCTGAAAGTTTTTTCACTACCAGGACATGTAAAACTTAAAAGTACATGTCCACCTTTTTAAATACAACACACCTTTCCCTATGGGCTGTTTCGGGCCTTCACTGGTGGTGACTTATAAGCTTTAAAAAAAAAAGGTTTAGGCATGGAAAAAGGTTTATTTCGCCAGGTCGAAATGGCAGTTTAAAACTGCACACAGGCTGCAATGGCAGGCCTGAGACAGGTTTTTAAAGCACTACTTAAGTGGGTGGCACAATCAGTGCTGCAGGCCCACTAGTAGCATTCGATTTGCAGGCCCTGGGCTTATGTATGACCTTTTGACTAGGGACTTACAAGTAAATTAATTGTGACAATTGGGTCTAAGCCATTTTTACTATGTTTAAATGAGAGAACACAAGCACTTTTGCATGGGTTAACAGTGGTAAAGTGTGCAGAGTCCTAAGGCCAACTAAATGAATTCAGCAAAACAGGAGGGGTGATGGCAAAATGTTTGGGGGAAGACCACTCTGAGGCTGACAAGTCTAGTATGCAGTGAGTCTTATTGGACACTGTAATATCTCAAGAAAGAACCCAGATAAAGAAGAGAATGACATAGTATTCCATTAGAATGTTATTCCATGTACGTAATTTTATCTTACATGTTTCGGCCCAGTCAGTTTAACTCTCTTTTCTGAGTGCTGGTTGCAACTGGCACCCGGTTGCTTAATAAAAATTGATTTTATTGTTGCACATATTAGCACCTTACATTTCATGTGCAGTGTTCTTCAGAAGGCCCGCTGGAGAGGAGTTGCAGCTGACAGGAAGCCTGAAGTCTGAGGAGGTTAAGTCAAGGTAAAGTCAGTTTGATTGGTCGGAGAGGGATAGATAGGAAAAAAATAGAGTTGGGTGTAGGGCATGTGTGGGTGTTGATTGAGAGGCGGATAGAGGGTAGGGAGGAGTAGAGGTCACACAGAGATGGTAGGTCAGAGGTTTGTCCAGATGGATCTGAGGAAGAGGATAAGTGGGTGGGAGAAGAGTAGGATGGTGAAGGGGAGGTGCAACAAGTAAAGGGTGCAAGAGAAGAAAATAGAAGGGCAGTGCACACGAGGAAGCTAAGGCACAGAGGTGGAGATAGTGGGTTATGAGGGTAGAGGTGGATAGAGGGTAAGGCATTTGGGGGCAGAGGGTGAGATGAGGAGCTTTGGGTGCAAGTAAAGGTTGTGGTGAGGGCTTCAAAAATATTGCGCTTGTGTGCACTAAAGATGGAGTAGAGGTATAAGGATGAGTCAGGGAGAGTGAGCCATGCACAGGAGTGAGTAGATGATTGGGTAGGCTGGGTTGGAAGATGGGGCGGGAGTGGAGGACAGACTGGTAGGTGAGAAAACTGATGGGCGTGTTAGCACACGCAGAAGGAAGGGAGAGTATAGCTGTTCAGCTAGAAGTGAGGACACTGATGTGAGTGAAGGCACGCTTGAGAGTCAACCACTCCCTGAGACAATGCTGATTTAAAGTCATGACCCTAAGGCCTTGTCTATTTTGCTGAAAGTGGTGAGTTTGGATTGAAGTTAGAGGGCAGTAAAAGCCAAGGCCCAGAAGGTCTGAGTCACTTGAGGTGGAGGCGTGCATTTTGGTGCACACTATTACAAAATGAAAATAATTTTTTATATCCTGTTGCAGTATTGATTTATATTTCTAGTTAACTGTGACATTGATATTACAAAAGTTTTTATATACGGCTAAATATACAGTAGTCACAATAAATGACAAATAACTCGTTAATTTAGCCGTGTTACAAGCATTCCTTCTATCTCCGTTTGAAGGACTCAGCTAGTGAGTTATATTTTCTGTTGTATTTTCTTTTCGCCAAGAAGGACTGCAAATGAACGCGCTATTCATTAACATAATATAAATTCAATATATGTCTCTGTGGTTACTTTTTGAAGACAAACACAACTTTTCTCATTACCCTGAAGTGAGAATAGAAAAGACAGAATAGAGAATGCTATTACAAGGATGTCGTACACGTGGTTCTTCGTGCTGTGTGCAAACTGGAAGACACTATTTTAATTGGTGTAAGTAATCTAGCCAGTATTAACCAACAACTGCCTTTCACATTTACGAATTTTCAGTGATTACTACCTAGCTCCTATGTGGTGAAAACCATTTCTGGGTTACTATTCTCAATATCTTGACCTACCGAATTCCCCCGAAGTGAAAAATGTTTACACATATCAAATCCTCGTCCATTTCTCCAGCCTTGAGGGAGGTTAAACAAAGAAAAGAAAGCAAGTTGGCCAAGATTACCAGTATTAGATATTTACCCTCCTAGTACCGATCAATCCATAGAATTCCATCACTGCTCGGGATGTTGGAGGAAAGAGATGCGACACAGTTGACTCTCTGTTTAGGGACAGAGTTCCAATACTTACGAAGGTAGAAGAGAAGGTGGAGCATCTGGGCGCCGAGTGATAGCTCTTTATTGTTACCCCACTCAATTGTACTCATGGGGCACATTAGCATAATGCGCATTTTCATAGTTTGCGCCGGGCGCACCTTTAAAAAGGTGCGCCCGGCGTAAACAAATAAAATGCGCCCTATTACAATGAATGCGCTGCCCCCAGGGCAGCTGCGTACTCGTGCTGGCCTGGGGGCAGCGTATTCAGGTGAAAAACGGAGCAGCTGCTTTTCAGCTGCTCCATGTTTTCACAGTGCAGGCCAGGAGCGGCCTGTGCAGGAAAGAGCGGTGAGGCAGTGGGGGCTGGATGGGGAGGACTCGACAGACGACGAGGAGGGAAAATTAATAATTTATTTACTTTTCCCTCGTCGTCATCTGTCAAGTCCCTCCCACCCCGCCCCACCGCTCTTACCTGCACGGGACGCTCCTGGTACAGGTGGCAACCCGCCTGCACTTTGAAGGGGTATTAGAGATCCCCTTGCAGGTGGGTGCATTCAGTGATTGCACCCACCTGCAAGGGGATGTCTGGGGGGGTTCATGGGACCTCCTTTCCCCCACCAGAGGGCTGCCCTCAGGGGGCTCACTGACAGTGCACCACCTGACAGCTTCTTTGCCGCTGCGCCCTCGTCTGTAATATTGCGCGGGTGCAAAGGGTTTCCCTCATTTGCATGGGGCACGCCCCCATGCAAATGAGAGAACAACCCCTGCAGATAGCGCTGGTGCTTAATGTGCGCCAACGCTATTGGTATTACAGAAGAGGCCGCACACGTGTCTGCGACCCCTTCTGTAATACCAAAGTACCCGGGGGCTCACAAAGCAGGCGCAAACACCTGTTGCGCACCCAGGGCACTTTCTGTTATACGGCCCATGGTATCCACATCACGAAAAGCTGCGTTGACCTGGGGCCATATTACACATAGGGCGCATTTTCGTGGATTGCGCTGGGCGCACCTTTCTAAAAGTGCGCCCAGCACAATCCAGGAAAATGCGCCTCATTATGGTGAATGCACTGCCCCCAGGGCAGCCGTGAACTCGCGCTGCCCTGGGGGCAACGCATTCAAGTGAAAAACAGAGCGGTTGCTTTAAAGCCGCTCCATGTTTTCACAGTGCAGGCAGTGGCGTAGCAAGGAAGGGCAGGGGGGGGTGGCCCGCCCCTGGCAGCACGAGTTTTGGTGGCAGAGGGCTGCTCTCAGGGGGCGCACTGACAGTGCGCCACCTGACAGTGCACCTCCTGACAGCTTCTTTGCCTCTATGCCCGCATCTGTAATAGGGCACGGGCGCAGAGGCAAAGAGATTCCCACAGTTGCATGGGGCACACCCCGATGCACATGAGGAATGCCCCCTGCAGATAGGTAATTTGGTAATTCAGAAGGGGCCGCACAAGCGTCGGTGGCCCCTTCTCTAATACCAAAGTGTCTCGGGGACACGCAAAGCGGGTGCAAATGCCCATTGTGCCCCTGGGGCACTTTTTGTAATAGGGCCCCTGGTAGGATCCCCACCGTTGACAATTCCGCCGCATTTTCCATCAATTGATGTTGGTTGATAGAATTAGCTGGGGCAGATTGGAGAGTGTAATTACCAAAGTCTAGCTGAGATTGAGCAAGAGTATTAATAACAGGAATGTCAAATTTCTTTTTGTAAAACAGAAGAATATTTTGAAATATTTTTAACTGAGAAAACAGGTATTTACAACTTTAGATGCATGAGGGCTGAACGAACGTTTGGAATCAAGATCTATGGCTGAAAGGGGCAAAAGATCATTTGGGTGGGCAAAAGTAGGGGTTCTAGGCTGAGAACTAAGAAAGGGACAATTACGAGTGCAGTCTTAGAAGGCAGTGGCATAAGACAAAGTGATGCCTGTACCACCCGCAGAATGTAATGAGGGGCCTCTGAGCCTTGCATATCTCACAGATATTCATTGGCTTAGGGCTGAATGAAGGCCCCCAGAAGTGTAGGGGGTCCCCATGAAGGGTTGAGGGCCCCCATTTACCTATGGAGAGCACACCGAATTAGATACTACACTGGTCAGCCAGTGAATGTAGACTGTGTGGGTGGGCACATGAAACTTTACTGCATATTGTGTGTGCCTGTCTAAAACTGCTTAAAATATGCCATCTTTTATTCCAACCCTAATTTCTTAAAGCAGGGATGATATCTGTTCGTCAGGTCCTCATTTTATGTTAATCTGGTGCTTCCATTCCATTAATTTGCCAGATGATAAAGTTTCTAACAATTGACGGAAAAATGTGGCTTGGCTTTGTTTGCTGGGTTGTTTGAGTGCCTTCCGCAGACTGGACTACTGGAGTTATCAGAATTTCATCCCTTTCAATTCATAACCCTGTCTGAGCTGTCAATACTGTCTTCCCTACACAAACACACAAAAACAAGCACATGTAATCTTCTCCACTCAGTGGTGTCACCTCAGATCTAAGTAAAGGCCCTACCCTCCACCCTGCACTACGTGACACTCAAATTAATTAAAGGGATAATCTACCTTACCGTCTCTACCTCCCATTACATGCTGTTGCTGGATATCTGCACTCCTTTTCAGGGCTCTGTAGATGAAGACTGCAGGTCCTGAAGACTTTTTCAGTCATGGAGATAATGCCTACTGGCAGAGGAGCTACACTCCATTGGCACAAGTAATGAGAGTAGCTTCATTTAAAGCAGGAAGTGGACTTTGGGGTCCAGCTGCCCAGTGTCGAGCATGCATTCATGTTAGGAAGGCAGGGTACACTGCAGGCCAAAGTGACATTTCTCTTCTTGTAAAAAGTAGCTAGTTAATTTCTGCATGGCACCAAAAGATATATGTCGCATAGAGAAAGGAGTATGCCGCAGGAACAGTAAAGCAAGGAAACTTAGAAACCATTGTCTCCTTGGATTTGCCATGATAGCACTTTGGAAAGACTTGTAGGACCAGTCCTAGTAATAACGGATTATGTATTCTACTCTATGCCTTGTACAGATCTGCCCTCTCATTGGATCAGCAAATTACAAGTCAAATCAGATGTAGCAAACCTGTGTTCTTGCTGCTGTCCTAGAAAATTGGATGCGAAACAGGAATGGGTTATGGAACTCCACAACTCCAATTCCTAACCTAGACCCTTCTTCATGGCAAACAAAGCTAAAAGCACATGGCCTCTAGGCAAGGTAGAATGAGATCTTAGTGCCAGTGCTGCTGTCCAGGCTGTGCTAAACCAGGCAAGTGCTGTGGTCAAGTTATTGAGTTAGCCTCCACTTACTAATGATGCTTTTGTGCTCCTGGAAGCTCGGAAACCTACTGAAACGAGTACTACATCCACAGCACATCCCTTCACCTCCCTTTCAGCGGTGGTCACCTAGGGTAATGTACCTATCAGGGAGATGGTGTATAAGAGGTCTTACTTCAGACACTGAAGAGAACAGGGAGAAGCAGACTCCTGCCTCCCATGAAGCGCTTTCTGGCCTCTGCTATACTATCTCCTAAGCAGCTTACCATTCATTCAAACTCTCTGTTAAGCTCTGACATCCCCCTCTGTTACCACTCAACACATCATGCAGTCTATTCCTCCCTAATCAATGCCCCCATTACCTTTACAGCCCCCATTCCAATCTGCAGATCAGATGCTTAAGACCATCCACGCTTATTGCAACGTTGCTCTGTCCTTCGTTATTACCTCTAATTTTCCCCCTACATTATTGTCTGCTTTTTCATCTCTCTCGCCTCTACACCAGCGTGGTGAGGCAACTTTTTAGACTGGCAAAATCCTCTATTGAATTCACCACAGCATTACATAACATTGTGTACAGTGTCCAAGAGACCCCACTCCCCCTGAGTTTTGTTGCTCAATTCTCTTTGTGGGTTTTGTTTTCTGTTGCTTGACATGCATCCATTACAAGGACTGGGTCAGTTGAGGTCGAGCCATAAACCAAAATTCAAAACCTGGGAAAAGGGATCCGCGGCCATGTGCCTCTTCTCCTAGCCTCAGTGTTCTACCAAAATATTACATTTCTATAGTGGCCCGCCTTATATCTACTGCATAATATGGACTGGCAACATACTGTATAGTTAAGTACAGCTGGGGTTAGGAAAGAAAACCTATACTACCCCATGTATGCTTACCTTGATGATATTGTGGATGTTAATATTGGGCAGTCGATATTAGTTCAGGTCAATGTTTTTTACCTCGATCTTTTGACATACAACCTCAGCAGTAAGTCTAAAGGCGAAGCACCACAGGACTCACCAAACCTCACGGGTGAAAGACAGGTGATGTTTTGAGACGATTTCCTACAGGATCAGTATTGGACAACAATGTGGCATGCAGTGTCCATGTTAGGGCTAACCTGGAACCAGAGGCACGTGCACAGGTGCCCAAAGGAGTGATCTAAGATGTGTTGGGTTAAGAAAATGAAGCACATAAAGCAAACCCTTATATTGTTTCTTTATCTCACTTTTAACAATTTATTTTATGCCAAGGAGTGTCTTATACACCGTCTCTTTTCAGTTCCTATTTATGGTAGTATTACAAAATTAATTACAAAACATTTGTCGACAAGAATACTTTTAGAACATTAAAGTGCATCATAGACATATCAGAGGCCCTTCCCACTTATCCTATTGTCACTGTATCAATTTGTTTCTTTTTTTTCTCTTTCTTGCATACAGTCTAAAAAATGAATCTGACCTTGTGTAATTTAATCTGGTGCCCGTGTAAGGTGCCCCAATACTCTTAGGCTGAGTTCCACCAGGGGAGCCGGCAGGAGCTTTGGGGGCCCTAGGGCTCCACTCGCGGCCCCCAACTTAAAAAAAAAAGGGAAAAAATATTAAACAAGCAATAAAATAAATAAATAACAAATGAACGGCAGGAGCCGCTAATTTATTATTCACTTCTCCAAAGAAGGAACACCTTATAATGCCTTGCAAGAGCTTTTTACTTATATTGTTTGGAGCCTGGTGATGCCGCTAGAAAGGGCCAGGGTACCACCAAACTTGTTTTAAGTTGTGGGGGGCTGCAAGGAGTGCAATAGCCCTCCATCAAAATTTTAAAAAATACAGTAAGTCTCCTAGGGTAGGACCCCCCCTTTGGTGGGGACTGGGAGCAGATGTCCATCGGCGTGTGCAGCCTGGCACTTAGGACTCGTGAGCAAGTCCAGAGTCCTAAGAAAGGCTGCCTCCATATCGTTGTTCATGTGGGGGCAGCCAATCAGATCTTAGCTTGAGATCTGTTGGCCCACAAATATTCCAAAATGTGAATTATACAAAGTTTTTAAGCCTTAATTGCTCAAAAACTACTGAATGGATTTACACCAAATTACAAAAAGCCCCCTTTCTTGACTTAGATCTAAATTTCTGCCAAACTTGATGTACATTCATTCAGTCGTTTGGACTGTAAGTGTATCTAAAGTTCCTTTGGAAAAATAAATAGTGAAAAACACGTTTTGGGACCTCCTCTTTCTCAGCCCCGCTACACGGATAACCTCAAAACTTTCCAAAAAGGAGCTGAGGTGGAAGAACTTTTCTTTTTGAAAGTTTTGTGATGATTCATTAAACTGCACCAAAGTTATTAGGAAACAAAGAACGCTTTTCCTATGGAAACATCATCCTAACTATAACTGCCCCGGGCGACTGCCAGTGGGGCGGGTGTGTGTGTGTGTGTGTGTGCACGTGCGTGTGTGTGTGTTTAATATTCACATCTGTTCACACGATTTCTTATATGATTCATACAGTGCATCTCCTCAAAACAATGTGTTGTAGTTATCTCCGAAGAGGGCTGATCTAGTATTTTAATCCAGTAGATAAATACATCAAAAGCCAAATCATCCGGGGATACTGACCAGTCAACTGAAAAGAATATGGCATGTATACTGTATAAAATATAAATGGTTTATTTTATTATACTATCTCTCACTCCTCACGACTCCTGGTAAGGGACTTCCTACAGCTATTTCAATCATAGGAGTATCAGTAACATTTCCTGCGTATTTATCATGGGCAACTTACCCATCATTAGCATTCTTTAAGTGTCAAACTTTATCAGGGAAATACGTTTCAAAAATCATCTGGAATTAGGAAAGTAAATGTATTAATCTACCTCAATTTGGAACAAAATGTCAGCATACCTGTATATTACATTTTTCTTCCCTGCTAAGAGTGCCAATAATTCACAGTTATTTTGTTTTTATTTTAAAACATTTTAAAACATCAACGGAGGAGGAGATACTGAAGGATTAATCAATCTAGAACCATTTTTATGATAATAACCTGCATTTTCAACTATACCCGGGGGTTCCTTATTAGCTAGGAGGAAATTGACATACCTTGAAATTGGGCGTGGCAGTTTCATGCCAAGAGTCTGATAGTCTGATCTGGCGGCATTTTGTAATGAGGATGATAAAAAATCATAGGACATCTTCTATGAATACATTTGTACCTGTTGAAAGAGTTAGTGTTGCTGTTCCTAAAAGACAAAATTGTTTTTGGAGCCGAACATGTGCCTGGTGGCTCAGTACCACTGCTGATGTTTTCTTCTGTTCCAAGGTCCAGGGTTTCAATGTTTTCTAGTCACCTGCCTTAGAGAAGATGACTTGTTCTCCCATGAAACTATGAAGCTTTGGGCCCAATTGTTTCAGAACTAATTGCATCTTTTATAGAACTCAGTTCAAAGATGTATTACAAGCTGCATATCACGTTATTCATATTTTTCAAATCTGTTGGAATGAGCCCTGCCTGTTTTTCAGATTTTATTCTCAGCGTACTGTAATTGCTTTGCTCCATTCTAAGGTCAATGGGGAAAAGGAGTTGATAGTGTGAATGTTAATGGCTCCTGGTCACCCATGTAGCATTATCTGAAATTGTAGTGGTCAGGCTGAAATGCAGCACAGGGAAGCTACTTGTGAGTAGTGATATCATGTTTCCAGTTGACAAGATTTAGTTTCAACACTTAGGTTTCTACACGTCATTCCATAGTTTTAGGGCGGCTGCCACAGTCTATGGAAGGATCTGACTTCATGGCTTAAAAGACCAGTGCAATGATAGCTCAACTGTTTTGTGCTGCATATTCAGCCAAATGTGATGTGTTGTACTGTGAATTTTGTCTTCCAATCCTGGAATTCTTCAACTCTCCGTCTACTTTTGAAACCATTTTGAAACTATGTTGTATGTGTACATAGTGCAGATCTTCGCTCTCAATTACTGAGGGCGTGTGTAACTTTATAAGTGTGGGATCCAGTGGTCAGACATTGCGTGGAAACAGGTTTCATGGCATTCTCTTGTACCAGGACCAGGCGCGTATGGTTATCTAAGCTGCAAACAGCAGACCAAACCTTATAATCGTTTCACACCGCTGGCCCGGAGGCCTTGGATGCCTGGTCTTATCATTCCCAGAAGGATTGGGGTGGAAGCGTAAGGGCTTGAGCCCTCACCACTTCTATGCAAATGCTTAACATGGATATTTTGTGACTGAACGAGGGCAAAAGATGCTGAAATGTACTTTCAATGGATACTTAAAGGACAGCATATGTTTCATTATAGTGGACTCCTTTTAGAACAGGGCACAGGCACTTTTATTGCTACTCTGTGTATTTTCACATGGTGTCATTTGGGTGGGCAGGAAAAGTGGGGGAGAAATATTAGTGTTGTATCCCCCAGTGATGATAATGTTGGCTGTTGCAGTTGTTCCATAGACCCGTCATCAGTGCGATCAATGGTGTGCTGATAATTTCACATAATTTTTCCACAGGTTTTGGACCGGGGTTGATATTGGGGACTAAGCTGAGCTTCCCAAAGCTGTCTCTTGAAGGCTCCTGGAATTAGTCTTGGTGGTGGCACCTGGTTGAGAGAAGGAATTCTCACACATTGTTTTTTTTACCTATCTTACCACAGGACTGTGTTTCAGCACCAATTCAGATGCTTGAAATTATAATAGCAGCTTCCTTTTCACTGAGTACTTTGTTTTGCTGACTAACAAAAGCGACCATCCTACTTTCAAAAACCCAGGAGTCCTAAATTCTGATCCTCTTTGGCCCTCTCAGCTCTTTCCCTGCTTATATTAAGAGTATGAGGGTGCTGTTTAAAATATTATTAAAGATAAGTGTGGAAGCACCCCTCCTCTACCAGCGGCGGTCCCCATGCCATATTTTACGTGCCCCAATCCTCTGGCGGGGCATTTCTTGCATAAGTGCTTCTTCCAACAGAGGCGGTGCACTTTCATCAGAAATGTAATGTATGGAGCGGGGCACTATTTCTCGACAGCCCGCTTTGCATTGTTTCTGTTTTGAAGAAACAAGCCACGAAAGCGAGGGCTTGTTCCTGAGAAACAAAGGCCCTGATGCCTGACGAGTTTTCTCCCTACAAGTGTGAGCTGTTGATCGTTTTCCTGCCCAAGTGTGTCATGATTTGCATGGCTGTCCAAAGCAGGAAAAATAAATGCCCAAAGGGTTGCAATAAATATAGTGCATGGCCTGCTGGGTCATGAGTTTCTGAAATCGGAGCCAGGGGAGGCTTCACCATCAAACACCTGGTAGTTCCCCCTACCTATAGGTAGGGCCACTGGAATTATGCAGCATGGGAGAAACAAATTAGGCGGCAGGTTTGAGAAAATTATGCGGCAAGGAAAGGCAAATTATGCGGCATTGTGCAGCACATTTTGGCAGTGGCATAGCTAGACCTTTTGCCGCCTCTGGCGACCCCTGCTTTTGCTGCCCAGCGGCCGCAGGTTTTTCGGGGGGTGCTGGCGATTCCTGCGTTCGTCTGCCGCCCTGCAACAGCTGCAGGTAAGAGCAGGAGGGCAGTGCCCCTGAAACTCGTGCCGCCCGGGGCTGATCGCCCCCCCCCCCCTTGCCACGCCACTGCATTTTGGGATAGTATTAGTTCATTATTTTTTCATCTTTAAACTTGTTAAGACTGTCTGGATATTAGTTGCAACTCATTAGTAGCAGTTTAAAACCCAAACACATCAGTAAGCTACAGAAAGGAGACTAGGCAACCTCTGCAATAGCCCTTCCACTGCGCGGCAACACGCGTCGCCGCATTTTTAGTAACTTTTCAACCGTTTGAGCTAGAAACAATTTTTGGGGGTTAAAATCTGCAGATTATGCAGCAGATGCTGGATTATGGGGCAAATGCAGCAAATGTATAATTATGCGAAAATCTCTGCGGCCGCACAATCTAGTGGCATAGCAAAGGGGGGCGACGGGCGGTCCACCCCAGGCGGCATGAGTTTTGGGGGCGGAGGCCTCGTTCCTGCCTCCCTGGCTCTTACCTGCGGCCGCGTAAGGCGGCAAACGCAGGAATTGATCGCCAGCACACCCTCCCTGCTCTTACGGCCACCAAGGGGCGGCAAAGGCTGGGACCGCCACGGGCGGCTAAAGGCCTAGCTACGCCACTGGCACAATCGCATAATTCCAGTGGCCCTGCCTAACCCTAAATGACTCCTCGAGTCTGGCAAAATCTTCCAGCCAGTGGAAGCTCTCACCCTGCGATTAAAACTCAAAACAAAATATATTTCTAACCTGCTTAGGAGCATAGTTGCCAGAATTCCAAACACCGGAAGCCGCAGCAAAGAAAAAGAAGCTCCCAGGGTGGCCACCTCAGTCCATGTCGTCATTACATCAACATTCCTGTCCTTTCATTTGGCTAGCTGATATATTCTGAAAGTTGTAGACTTGGCTTGCTTCAATTAAATCTACTGCATTAACATAACTGTTTACAATGTTTTTTTAAGAGAAAAGCCTAGTTCTGTCCAACCTTACACGGAGTAAGGTGGAAACTCTTACTCTGCAGGGCTTAAAAAATAAAAAATAAATAATATTAAATAAATATCTGAATAAAAGGTTATAGAAAAGCATCAATAAATCAAGCGAGGTCTACATATTTTCAAGGTACAGTGTATTTGAAACTTTTTTGTTGAGAACAGTACTTTGCTGTCCCTTACAAAGATTAAGTGCGCGCATATTTCATTTCAGCGCTATAGCTCAGTTGCTGCTAAAAGCCCAGTCTACATTATTTACAGCTCGAAGCTTTTTTTTCCCTTATTTTTTCAGAGTGACATACTCCTACCATAGTTGAAACACGAGCACTATAACTCTCCCGGAGGAAGCACAATATTTACCCTGGCAGCATATTGGCACAATTTGTGGAAACGCTTTTAAAGTAGCAGAAAAGTGCATGAATAGAAGTGGAAGAGATGAAACGCATTCCTCCCCGGGCCAGGAGCGCTGCACACAGAGTGTTTCCTTTTGTGTTCGCTACAGTGAAACAGCCGCATTCATTGACAAGATAGCAGAGTCTCTCAAAAGCTTGAGCTTGCCTCTTGCCTCAATGACTTCCGTGCGCTGCGTTTGGAAATTATTTTCTGATTGAGAGGGGGTCACAGATTCCTTCCTCATAGGTCTTGGATGAAGCAGGTACTGGACTCCTGCATGTTTTTCCCCCCAAAATTAGACATCATTTGTAATCAATTTATATATATATATATATATACATACATATCTATATCTATATCTATATCTATATAGATATAGATATATATATATCTATATCTATATATATATATAGATATATATATATATATATATATATATATATATATATATATATATATATATATATATATATATATATATATATATGTGTGTGTGTTGAATACAGCGCCAAATGTTGTCGCTGTCAGCCACTTCACAGTAGGTATAAAACAAAGAGATATTTCCCCAATTGCAGCTGACCAGTTGCAAACGAGATCCGCAGGATCGAGTCATGGCAAGCTGATTTTTCGATCATTGAGCCAGAGAGGACGGAGAAAGCAAACTCTATTGGTTAAAAAGAGCTAAAACGAATCTCCTTTGCTCAAACCAGCAGATCATGATTTCGTCTTACATGAAAGCACAAGTCCCAGTGCTTAATTTAAGCCAACACAAAAATGAAAGAGAAAGACCGGAATACCGCACAAAGGGAGAACACAGGGCCCTGCAAGGGTGGGATAAAGGGGCAGGGCGTGTCTTGGAGAGGATTGAAAAGGCATGAGGTGGAGTCTAAGGCTCTGCAGCCTTGATATTCGGAGCGCCGACATTCGATAGCGCCGGCCGTGGGCTTCTGACCAGAGATTTGGCCACCAATACTCATTCTGTTACAAATTAGGCACTGAACACTGGTTCTTCTAACTCCCAACGTAAAATAGTTTGTGCAAAATATACAATGTTGTATTAAGTGGCGAACAAACCTAAAGTACAACCTTCTTGTAAAAAAAGAGTGCCTCTTTTATTTTGCATATCCCCTTGATATTTTAGAGCTGATCTTCCTTTTTGGCTTTACTCAATGCCCAGAGTTCGGGGCTTTGGAAGTACTTTTTCCACTAAGAAACATGTTTGACAGAACATTCATGTAAATGACACGTGAATCGTAAGTGTCACACTAGGGGAGGCTTTGTTAGTTTCAATACGTAAGAACTTAAAAAGAGAAGGAAAATGTTTGGGTTTTCTTTGAAAGCCATCTTAAAAACTTCTTCAAAAAGAGTGTATGTGGTGCCGTATTTGCACAAAAAATAGAACAAATCGTTTTTATGACAAATACAGAATTCTAATTTCAACACGGATTAAATGACATTTAAAAATATACGGATTTTTTCAAGCAAGCTATCAGTTGGCGGCGTTCACACTGCCTGGGCAAAAACATTTATCATTGAACGGTCTGAAAAAGTAATCAGCAGCTGAAAGTTAAACAGTCAACATTTGCAAAGTGTCTGCCTCTGCACTGCCTTTTGTGTATCAGTCTTTTTGTCACATTTGAATTATTTGACTTCCAAACATCTTTTGTTAAAAATCTACAGAAAGGAGAGCATTTGGCAAGTGTAGCACATCCGTAATTACATGGAAAAAATGCAGCAGCAGAATTGCGTCATTGCACTGTCCTGGGGCCTCATTTACAAAGATTTGGCGTAGCGCAGCACTGCAAGTCTTTTTGCTGCGCTGTCCTACGCCACATCAAAAGGGCAGGGATTTACCGTATTTATGAGATATGATGCATTCCTGTCCTTTCGCCAGCTCCGGCGCACAATTTGGTGCCTAGCGCCAACGCAGTGCAAGGATGTCTACGTTGTTGGCAGGATTGTTTTTGTGTAGGAAGGGATACCTTCCTGCACAAAAACAATCCATGGAGGTGTTTTCCTCCTTCTATTCTGCAGCAGACATGGAAAGAGGAAAAAACGAGGAGTAATAAAAACTTTTCTCCTCATTATGCCTGCTCTGGAGAGAAGTAAGGTTTTGGCCCTGCCCCAGGTTTACATGATTTTGTAAATCTGGGGCAGCGTCAAGATCCATAGGTGTAGCATGGGAACACTGACCGCAATGCCCATGCAACGCCTCCTGGACGCAGAGTAAGGCATGCAGCGCTATGCGCTGCCTTGCCTTACTCCATAGTTATGAGGCCATGCAAAGCTTTGCGTCGCTTCATAGATATGATTGAGAGGCCTGCGCCACCGGAGCGTCACAAAAAGACACGCTCCGGTGGTGCAGGACTCTTGTAAATAAGCCCCTGGACTATAAGCCAATGGAGATGCAGACCTCTCATATAACACCATGTACCTTATGAAATGTCTTTAGCAGACAGTGAACACTGGTGAGCTGGAAACCTTCACACAGAGTACTTTTCCAATTCCTGTGTGGAAAATGGGCTGTTGTAATAGAAAGGCAGCCCCAGAAGCCTTTGTTCTGTTCGGTGGAGCTGGTCTGGCTTCATATTTAGTGGCGATGCTCCAAGTCATGTCTCCTCTTCAGATCCTCAGGATCACATGGTGCAAATAAATGCCGGAAGGCAGATCTGTTGTGGGTTTTGTATCGCCCCTGATATTAACATGCGTTCCTGTGGTTGATCAGTGACTCCCTGTCATGACGGTGCTTTGAGGCCAGCAGTGCTCTGCATTCAGGGATTGTATCATATGGGATTCCCCGAGTATGTAAGGCTTGTGGGGTCGCTGGCTGGGTGGGAGTGTTGAGTATGGCATGGGCTCCCCTGCCAGAATTTAATTTTCTCAATGCAGATCATGAGAAGTTAAAAATTAACATTTGTATCAATCTTGACATGCCCGAATAGGCTTCAAATGCTCTTTGCTCAGCAACATTGAGGGTTTTTTCGTTGCTAGGCAGAAACTGCTGGTCGCAGTTGTCACTTTTCACAGAGAAGGAATTTATTTGCTGTTACTTCACGGCAACCGGATTTGCTGCACTGAGAAATGGAGAACACACAAGGAAATGAGAGAATTAAAGCTTTCTGCGTTAAATGTTTTGATCGTGAAAGTGCACCCCAGTGGCAGTACTTTGTGTTGTGAAGCCACCAAAAAAGCAAATCACCTTTTCCTTAGTGGTTTTAAAGTCTAATGGGCCCGCTTTAAGCTTAGTCTGGTGATGCTCCCAAAAGCCTCCCCAGGGTGCCATGCACATGGCCTATCTTATGTTATGGGGTGAGGATCCAGACTCTACCAAACCTCACCTTTCTGAGGCTGGTTGATCTCTCAAAGCAAGGCCGTATACACATGAACTGTCTCTGCCATTGCCCCACCCACACACTCGTATGATAGACCGAGCACTGCCTCTTGTGTTTGTTTCCTGTGTCCACAGCATTGATTGACATGAAGCATCTACTTGTGTTCAAGACTCGTTAGGTCTCACCTACAGACAGCTTTCAGGGGACTGCTGTCAAAGCGCGCACTGTGTACAATACCTATACCTACATTGGTCTCTTGGTTAGCCCATTGCTTTTCAGAGTCTTTTGGGATTATTTCTTATTGAATGGATTTGCTTTTTCCTCTTCTTGTGTTTGTCCTTTCAGTGGAATACAGCTTTATACCATCCTTTTGATTGGAATACTTGTACCTTTCCGCGCCTGACATGAAGGACTACTCTTTTATTTTTCCCAGCACTCCTTGCGAGTGCATGTATTGCCTCTCACACATTGCCATGCAGTGCCATGTGTGAGAGGTAATCCTGCACTGATGTTGCAGGAAAGTGGGAAACAATACAAGCATCCCAGTGCATTGCGGTGGATCTGTGAGAACAATTAAGAAGGCTCCATCATGCTGTCTTGTGTGCCTGGCAGCACTGGAGAGAGGCCAAAGAGGAGAGGGAACCGGTAGGAGGGTCATGGTATGTTAGTGTTTGTGTGTAGAGCAAGGTGGTGTGGTGTCGTATGTGTTGTGAGTATGCTTGTTTCTTGGTCCCCAACACGCAAGGAACATTGAACTTCGTGAACAGTGTGTTAGGGGTGTGTGGCTTTCTGTAGTGCTGTCTTTGGGGAGGACGGTTAGAGTTCAGTTGTCTTTGTTATTCTCTGTATAAGAATGGAGGTGTGTGGCACACAGTGTTGTGCCTGGTCTTCTGTACGTCAAATACTATGTCCTAGTCTCAGAATCTCTCTCTGCACAGGTTGGAATGCATGATGAGAGTGTCTCTTGGCTTGGCTGGGTGTGCTCTACTGTGGACACTGAAAAAGTTGATCCTAAAAGCATCCCCATAAGAGACTTTCATGCATCCTGCTGACATTTTAAAATAAAGAGGGAATGTGTGTTAATAGTTGGACTACATTATTGCAACTGGGTCCTAAGGAACTGATCCACGAATCCCTGTCACACTTCATCATAGTTCAAGATTTTGTTAAACGCTCTTTAATCATTATTTCGCCCATCTTTCGTAACTTGGTTCTGAAGATCTCTGGGGTATTGTTGCAAGCCTCCAGAAGCCCTCCATTCCTCAGAGTAACTGAAAAGCCCGTCCAACTGTCGATGTTGAACTGAACTAAGAAACAGGCTGCTCTTTCCCTTTGGTGTCACAATTACCAAATTCCCTGACTCATTGAAACAAACGGGGGTGGTGCCTGTCACCGTTCTCTGCCCATGAAAGGGTCTGGTTAACAACAAGAAATATCCTATGTGTATCCCTGGCTAAAGCTAATGTTAAGCCAGGGGCTAAATAAGTAAGGCAGCCCACACAAGAACATACTCTGGCAGACTCACCATACAACTAAAACTCGGCTCCCATTGTGGGTTGTGCTGGAGAGACACCATCATATGGGGTATATTCCCTAACAACGCTGCCTGGTGACCTGGGCTCTTGTACAGTGCCTGCTATGGATCCCCCAGCACGTCATCTGTGTGGCTCATTAGAATCAGCAGCACCTTTGACTGTGTGCCCCCAGGGTTCCTGGCCCCATCATCGGGGGCCAGGAAGATGTTACAGTGGTGCCTGCCAGTGGTCGAAGTGGGGATGTGGGGATCTGAGGGGCACGACGTGCCCATGCTTTTTTAGTTTTAGAAAAACAGTTCCCCCTACTTTTTGTGAAAATACAACCATCCTGGGACAGTTGATTCTGACAGTTGAAATGCTTCAGATGAAGTGTATGGCAGGGAGCCTTCTGTGAAGTGAAATGAAGAAGGGGCAGAGAGATAAACAAGTTTTCTTCCCAAGGTGCCTGCTTCCCTGATAGAAATGTAAATGTAAGCAACTGGTCAATATGCAAATGTAAAGGGTGCTTGGAAGCAGCTATTATAAGGGAGCTACCATCTACGCTGTTAAGTGTGTGCTTTTAAAAGACAGTAAATAAAACAATTCGCTTCCTGATGACACACATTTTTTTTTTAGAGGTATTGTAAGGGAGCTACCACCTAAGCTGTGAAGTGTGTGGTTTTAAAAGACAGTCATAAAAAAATGTGCACTATGCACAGTCGGAGTATTACTAAAATCTTTATTTTGGAAGCACTTTATCTTAAAACTTTTTGCACATTTTGTAGCAGCCTATCTTATAGTGTATGTATGCAAATTTAAAATAATGACTTACATTTTCACAGTGCTTTCTGTCACAGAATGGGACATTGTAGCACTAAACATGCACAAGTCACTATTCCCCACTGCACCAACCAGGATTCAATTCTGTGGCTCTCTGGTGCAGTGCATTAACTATTAGAGGCTTCATAATGTACAGTAGTGCATTTCCCACAGATTAACATAACTTGCATTTAATTTTCATTTGAGCTGTTGGAAATGGAATGGAGCTGTGCATTATTTTATATGTAGCAACCTAAAGCTGAAAGATAGTTACCTGAAGGTGAAAAACCGAAAAAAGTTACAGAATAGTTTGTTATTTAGCCACGCCTTTGACTCACTTGACCCATTGCGCGCACTATAACAGTTCTCATACTTTTTTTTAATGCACTTCGACCACTGGGGCCTGCGGTTGGTCATCATAGGCCAGCTGTCAAGAACGGTTAGGGGGGGCTTAATGATAATAGGCCAGAGTAGATAGCAGTAGTTGTTGGTTGCCCCAACCCTCCAGGCCTCTGTGGGGCATCTGGGAGGCTAGGCCTGGCAGGCTCTGCCCATCCAGAGTAATGGGAGCAAGTCAGGTCTATTTTCGTCGTGCAACAATGCCAGCGAGATGTCCCTTTGTCTAAATACGTAGGAATTTAAAAAGCACTGGAAGAAAGGCTGTGGTGAGTACATGGGCTTTGTCGGAGATCTGTCACTTTTGAGGATGGTAGTGAATTTCTTGGCAAGAAGAACAAATTGTTTCATGCCGCAATTCACACCAGATTTTGATATCTAAGCACTATACTTAAAGTTGTTACTAATACCCATTTTAATTGTATTGATGCCTAATCATGATTCTATTTTTACAGTCGAGGTAGTCCTGCGAACATTAGATATTTTTTACAAAAGGGTACCACTGAAAACTCAAATTAACAATTGAAACAGATCTGTTTTGCATGTATTGCTTCCTGCCGCAACCATATTCCCCGTGAGCTATAAATAAAGCCCTCGCATCTGCCATTTAGCCACAAAATAAGTTTTAGAAGTCCCATTTCTATTCGATTTTAACGTGTGGTTCAGTGGTGTAAGGCAAAATGATAGCCCCCCCCCCTACAGAATGTGGTGAGGGACCACTGAGACTTTCTGCTGATGTGTGGGCAGCCATCCCTCGGGGGTGCTGCAAGGGCCTCCTTTACGCCCCTGGTGGGGGTTTACTCTGGTCTATGAATGCATCGTCTAGTGGAAGGATGAGGTGGGGTGTCCAGAAAACACTAAACCTATTCCAGGTCACCAAGCACCGGTTGTTGTTTTTATGTAAACTCTGAGACTTCGACCTTTTCCCGCCATAGTCTCCATGTGATGAACAGAGCAGCGTGACAGATGCTAGGCCATCCTTTAAACAAAGAGCTGCTATTGGATAATTTCAAGTCAGCCAACCACTGTGCGAGGTCGGAAAGACGGGAGGGAGGGAGGGGTGATGGAAGCACGTGGTGGCCGTCCCGTCAGGTTTTGATGAACTGCAAAGAGTTGAACTGTTGTGCCGGAAGACTCCTCAGCACGCGACCCAAAATACAGCGTGATTAACGGATAATGACTGGATGACTTTCACCTGAATTATCGCCTTGATAAATCCGATCCCTTCAACTAAGCAGCAAATCCGGATCACAGACCGGCTGCGGCTTTTTTTCAGTTGAGCAGAGAAGATGGCAGCGTGGGGCGAGGAGTCATCACTAATTCAATTTGTGTTCACTCATCTTTTGAATGTTTTACTTGTAGTTGGCGTTCACAGCCATGTGGATTCAGGGTTGTGAGCTGTGTCGGTGTACTATGCAAAAGAGAACCGCTGCAGGATACTCCACAGTCCTGTTTACAGAGCTGTGCCTTATGTCAGTGATAAATATTTGTATTGCATGTGTCTCTAAGAGTGCAGAGAAACTCCACCCCCCATGTTCATAGAGTATGTGTGAGCAGCAAAGACTGCCTGGATATTTGTGTGTCTAATTCAGTGGTCGAAGTGGGGAAAAATAAGTAGGGGAACTGTGGGTGGAGCACCAGGAGGCGGGAATAACCAGAGGATTGGGTCAGTGCGCGGAGTCAGAGGTGTGGCTAAAAAGAGCAAAACATACCAATTTTTGGTATGTTTGGCATTTTACTGACCAGTTACAGCTTATAACGTTATTTAATACAACCAATGGATACACGTTTATTTGAGGTTTAATATATGAGTTAATGACATTAAAATACATTTACAATGTGGGATAAGTTTTCAATCACAGAATGTCCCAAATACGCTTATAAGTGGAACCAGATACCATTTGTTTCCGAGCCATGCAGTTTCTTTCATCAGCACTTCTTCTCCCTTTTTCTAACCATTTCTGAACATAAAATTTGGGTTTAAATTCTATGACAGGAGGCACCACATGTTGGGAAACACTGTTGATTACATCATTCTGTGCCCCTCGGTCAATGCAAACTTGTAGTCCTACGTTTTTTATGTGCTGCACGCAACTTGTCATGAAGCCAGCATTAGATGCCTCCTGGTTTCCTGTTATTGTATCTAGAAATAGCACTCAAAAATGAATATATATACACCTAAAACAACCCAGACCTGTTGGTTTTGCAGATGCTTTAAGCAATATCAGATGAATGAGATACAACTATTATATTAGTAGTTTGTGTAATTACTACTCAAGTTAGTTAGCAATGAGAATTGCAAATGTATCACTTCTGAAATTATGAGACTCAAACAGTGGTAGAGTCAGAAATAGGTAGTGTTCCTCGGATTATCTCAATCAGTTATTTTCTCCCCTTCAGACTACTATCCTCTGCAATCACTATTAGACACCTTCATCCTCTGTGTCTCCCCAAGCACTGTAGGTGTCTAGAAATACCACCCAACAGAGACTGCATGAGGAAGTTCAAACATGAATGGCAAAATATCCTAGTTTGCAAATGTTTTCCACATAATTAAAGCTCTGCCATATTTGCCACATAATACACCATCGGCTGCATAATCTGATGGTTTGAACAAAAAAATTGTTTGTAGCTCACACCGTTCAAAACACGTGACTTGTATTGCTGTGAAGTAGAAGGCCCTTTCCAAAGGTTGACTGGTCACCGTTCTCACTGCTGCACTTGTATGTTTAACTTGTATTAATGAGGCAAAAGCATTGCAGAGACTGCTGGTATGTGTAAAAAAGTCAAAATAATAAAGTATCAGAAAATGTCCCACACATTACTCTGCGGCCTTTCTTTGCTGCATAATGTAGTCAACACTGCAACATAATTTTGTCCTCCATTGCTGCATAATTGCAGTGGCCCCAAAGCAGGCTGCACATGTTAAAAGTACTTGTGCATGAAGCAGAGAGATCGTGAAGTTTGCGAACTTAGAGGTATATATACGGTAATGGTGGCGTAGGGCAGCGCAGCAAGTTATTTTGCTATGCTGCCCTGTGTCACAGGGAAAGGGCAGGAATGCACCGTATTTATCCAATACGGTCCATTTCTGTCTTTTCCCCCAGTGCTGGCGCCGTTTCGTCAGCCTAGCGCCATTGCAGGCACCCGGTGGCATGCAGTATTGTATTTGTGCAGGAAGGGGCACCTTCCTGCACAAAAACAATCCTGGGAGGCTTTTTCCTCTTTCTATGTGTGCTGCACATATAGAAAGAGAAAACTACTGGGAGAAATAAAGATATTTCTCCTTGTTGTGCCTCCCTTGGGGAGGCGTAAGATTTTGATACATTCCCAGGTTTACAAGTCCTTGTAAATCTAGGAATGCATCAAAAACCATGGGGGTTGCATGGGAACACCCACCGCAACGCGTCCCTTGTGCAGAGGAAGGCAAAGCGGCGATTTCTGCTGTGTCGCATTACTCCATATTTATGAAACCATTCAAAGCCATGCAAAGTGGCTATGAGTGGCTTCATAAATATGACTTAGAGATTTGCATCATGCATTTACCACGTTCCGTGGTGCAAACAGGATGCAAGGTCCTCGTAAATATGCCCCTTAGTTTGGTGTGCATGAAAATCCTGCGTTGCCGATCCCTGGTGAGTTTCACTACTACTGCTGGAACAAGGCCAATGGAGGCACCAATGGGTGAGGCGGACTGGCCTAAAGGGTCCTGTGACCTCAGTGACAAAGTCTCTGTTTATCTAGGGTGTGCTTCTTAGTAGGCCTGCCCGCAAGACTGGAGGTGAACTTCAGTATGGATTGTGGTGGACAGGCCTTCAAGTTTAACCCACACTGGCCTCCAGTAGGGTCCACCTGCTGGTGCTAAGAGACTAGGGCTTCTATGGTCTAACAAGGCCTTCTAAAGTCTAGTAGGGGAATATGCTCCCTCAAGAGAGTAGTCTGGTCATGAAGCCTGATCCTGGTTCCCCAGTTTCAAATTCGGTAGCTCTGGCCATAGTGCCACATCCTCTCCCCCCCGAACACCTTTCTGTCCCACTTAGAGAAACTTGCACTGCCTTCAGCTACAACCCAATTGTGCCCAGTTATAAACACTTGGATGTGACTCAATTCATAGTAAGCACTGCCTGAGAAAGTGAATGTCGTAAACCGCGACCAAGATGCATTAGGAAAGCAGTGCGTGTCCCAGAAGGACAGCAGAAGATGTCACTCATCTGACTTATGGTGATACAGCAGCGTAGAAGGGCGAAGGAGTTCCGGGTTATAAATCATACTTGTCTAAATTAAAATTAGAAATTATGCGGTATAACACAGTGCATCCTGTGACATTATTAGTTTCCCATGCTGTTATTTTAACACTAATGAATACTGTCAGGGTGTAAATTTCACCTCGTTAGTACCAGTGTAATATAATCCGAATGCTGCACTCAGTAACTAAAGTTGATTGGTTAAGCTTTCCAATATGTCTAACACTTTGCGACACCACATTGGGCGCTTTCTCTTACGAATCTCACATCGACTCGAGCTAGAAACAAAATTGTTTTGGGTCACAGCTGTATATTATGCCAGAGATGGTCAATTATTATGCAAGTGCAGCATATTCATAATTATGAGGGAAATCTCCACACCAGCACAATCACATACTCCCAGCAGCAAGCAAAAATGAACTGTATTGAGTAGTAATGTAGTTGACCTCGACCCCACATAATCCATAACTTGCAGATTTTATCAAACAAACTTCAACAAGCATTTGCAATGCAATAGGTCTCGCATTCGCGAGATTTTGAGCTATTGGTATTGTAAATGACAATGCCTTTTATTTATGTTTAAAAAACCTGCAATAATAAAAGGTATTGTCATTTACAATACCAATAGGTCAAAGTTTAGAAAATGCGAGACCTATTGCATTGTAAATGCTTGTTTTTTAAAGCGCCAAGGTTTGGGCATAGTCTGCCAGGAATTCTACACTGGAGTGCTCTTCCTTTCATTGTGGCGTCGTCAGTCTGTGTGAGCCCGAAAATAAAGGGCAGATGAGGTCAAGGGTGGTGCCTAAAATGCATCCTGATGTGACCATTGTATTGGTCACAGTGGGGGCAGGCAGGGGGCCTCCTCGCTAAATTAGGTGTAAATCACACTCTAGCAGCAGGGCCACCAAAGGTAGCCGTTTTCGCGTGCTGGTTAATTACTCCTACAGTGTTGCTTTGCAGGTCCCTGCCCCCAGATACAGAGGAGAAGAGGGAGGAGGTCGAGGCAACTGCAGATGCCTTCCTTAATCTGCAAAACACAGGGCTAGACGATCACGCAATATTTTTTAAATTCGGACCATTCCTGCCGTCCTGGGACGCATTTTTAAAATACAGAAGTAGGGGAACGGACTGTGTTAAATTTAAAAAGTAGGGGCACGCCGTGCCCTTCCGATCCCGCCCACTTCTACCACTGGTCTAATTAGTATATTGAGGTTAGCTAGAAGTGGTAGTAACACAGCCATGAAGGGAGGAGATATGACCTACAGAGGTACCGATTTTGGAACCAGTCTCAGCTCAACATCCTGCAAAGCAAGGCCTGATTTAGAGTTTGGCGGATGGTTTACTCCATCACCAACGTGACAGCTATCCCATCCGCCGTATTACAAATGTATTATATCCAATGACACTTGTAATACGGGGGACCGGGTAGCTGTCATATTTGCGACGGAGTAACCCGTCGGTTAAACTCTAAATCAGGCCCTTAATCTCCCTGTGTCAAAAAAGGGAAAAATGTGTAATGTAATCTGGTTCTGTTGTAAAGCACCCTAATGCCTTTGGGCCAAGTTGGCGCTATTAAAAAACTGCAGAAAAAGTGCAACTCCTCAGAAAGATAACCACATGCTAGAGAATGTTCTTCCTATGAAAAAACGGTAATTTTACACATTTTTCACTAATGCTTCATGAGGTAAAGCAACTACGGCAGACATCTGTCAGATTCTCTGTTGGTTTCGGGCACACATGACAGCCGGATTCTTCAATAATGTTAGGGCGCAGAAGTGATCCGGTTCTTCCTTTATTTAACTGACCTCACTAGTGCACCTATGGCTTCCGCATCAGGAGCTGGACCCCCCACATCTTATTTCCTCTCTTGCCCTTGCTCTGCCTCCCGTCCTTCCTGTGTCCCCCCTTCACAGGAACTTCTTAGAGGACCGCAGCTAGACTGCTGACCTCCCCATTTCTCGTGTCATTCATGAGCGACATTACATCTCCCCCTATTTCGAAAAAGTTTGTGCAATTTCTTCTTTCTCATCCTCCACTTTCCTCTATGAGTCTTTTGGGCTTCTTGATTGATCTCTTCGACTTGTGGATGTTGAACTTGTGGATGTTGAAGAAGATCTCTGGTGTGTGTTTTGTAGGTGAGCTCATCTTCACTCTCCTACTTGCTGTCCCCTTTGACCCTTCCACCGGCTGCCTGTTTCAAGTTGTGATGTGGTCTGTTTCAAGTTATTTGCCTGTCTCGGTCTTTGGCAGTGATCATTGTCCCTTTCTTCTCCACTACTAGTAAGAAACTGGGGTCATACGTGGTGTCCAATTTCTTCATTTGGTGTTGCCTCACATGGACCCAGTTGCCTGTGCCGATGGAGCAGCGTAATTTTGGCTGCACCCTTTTGCGTTTTGATCATGCCATATATACACATACACACATGGTCTCGTATATTTGTGTGATTTAATATCATTAACATAAAGTGATGCACTTGACCAGACACTGAATGTGTACTTACTGTATAATCCCGACATTTATATGAGTGTGCATACTAATGTTCTTTCTTACAGTGCCACCAAATTGCATTTCTCATATATACCTGCATTTGTGTGGTTTGGATAATACTGTTAACTCTTATATAATCACACATTAATTTGAATCGTATTCTGCATTTATTTTATAACTGTGTATGTATCTATAACCATGCATTTAAATGTGTACTGAATTGTTTGCCACGTTAGCTTGACCAAGGGCCTTAAGCATTTGTATTCTAATGATTAACCATCAACGTGAAAATTTGCTCGGGTTGCTATGTTTTCTTCTTCTTACAGGTGCGCTCATATGATCTCATAGTTAGTGAAAGGCACATTGTGTATGAGAGATAGTGAGGCTCGGGAGGAGTACTTTTGGCAAGGATGAGAGGCGCTAACAAACAAAGAGAGGACCATTGTCCGTGTTGTGCCTGGAGATTGGAGAAATCCTAGGACGCCCTGATGTGCTGATCAGAAGAGGGGAGTTTTGAATGCAACAGACAAGTTTTACCGTGAGAAGGGAAAAAGTACTGAGACACATGATGTGGGATCCTCGAACGTTCTGTGTAATTTTAATTGGTGGTCACACTTTAGCTTTAGTCAGATTCCTTTTAGACTTCGAGAGGTACAGACCTCCTTGCTATATTTCCGTTGTGTGGCTTTAGGCTATGCAATGCCTCTGATTTGGAGAACTTCTACAGAAGTCTCTACAATGCTGACACCTTTCTGTTTTATTGGATCTAATTAGGGTTTCCCCATTAATACTAATTGGTTTAGGGTTAGTTAGTTAACTTCGATTTCCTCATGCATACGCGAGAGGATCAAAATACGTATACTGACCATCAGACTCTGTATCTCATTTTCTGTATTGCCATTACTGAATTTCTTGTAGCTTCTTGCTACTAAGATTTAGTTTTGTGCAAGTAGTGGGTCTGTTTTTTTACAACGTATTCTTGAGATTAGTGTTTATCAACTTGGCTTTGAAGTTGAAATAAATCTATACTTAACCCCATTTTCCAACTTGAATGTCTTAACTGTGAAACCAAATGGGCTGCACTGTATATCAAATTTATGTATGATGCTAACTCCTCTTGAATCCTCAGGCACCTAAAAAGAGTAATTGCAGGAAAATTTGGATATATGGCTCAGTGCTCTGGCACCAATATTGAAGTTTTTGGCCCTTCTTCAGCAGCTTCAGCCCGTGGAGGTAAGAGCGGTGGGGCTGGGTGGGGGGATTTTGACAGACGATGACGAGGGAAAATTAATTATTTATTTAATTTTCCCTGGTTGTCTGTCGGAATACCCCCAACCCCCCACCCGGCCCCACCGCTCTTACCTGCATGGACCACAGCTGTTCTTCAGTCGTCTGCGTGTTGTTTCATTTTCTTCTTTGTCTTTGTGTCTTTTGCTTGTTTTTCTTCATGTGTCTGATATGTGCGCTCCTGGTTTGACTGGTGATTCCAACTTGGTAATCTTGTTCTGAGTTTTCGTCCATGCACGAGTGTGGACTGGCACTGCCTTGTTGTGCTGTGTTGCAATATGCTCGTAAGACGGTGTTGAGAGTTTGTTGTAGTGATGTGCAGTCTTGGTTCGCTTGTTGTGCTACTTTCTTTGGAGTTCTCATGAAACGTTCCACCACTCCTTTGGCCAGTGGTCAGAGAGGTGTAATCTTGCAGAGTTTGAAGACAAGGTGGGCTGCGAACTCAGCAAACTATTGTTCATTGAATGGGGGCCCATTGTCAAGCTTGACTGTTTCTGAAATGCCAGCTTCCGCAAATATTTCATCAATTTTGGGTTACTGTTTTTGCACTAGTGGATGAGATTTGTTTGGCAATGGCAAATCTTAAATATTCGTCCATCACAACCAGGACATGTTTCCCTGATGCTAGCGGTCCAAAGAAAACTACCGCTACAATGTGCCACACTACTTGTGGTAGGGCTGACATTTGTAGTGGTGGCGGTCTTGACTTTTCGCGTGTTGTGTGGCACAAGTGCCATTCCTTGAGATCACTAGCTGATCTAGTCCTAGGAACCACACTCGGTTTCGAATCACTGACATAATATTGACAGACACAAAATCGACCTACATTTTTATCGACACAAAAATATCGACGACACTAATATCGATACCCTATACCTATTTAACAAAATACACTATTATTGACCCCAGAATATCGTCAATCATAATTATCGATTACAGTAATATCGAACACATAAATATCGGTAACAAAAATATCAAACATCCTTTAAAAAAATACATGTACAAAATATCGATCACAATAATATAGACAACAATATTATCATTTTTGTAAAAATATCGACAATTCAAAAATGCATAAAACAAACAAAATTGAACAACATAATTATATTTAATTAATTAAACATACACTGCATATAAAATACAATATATTTCATAATTTTAGCAAATACTAAAACATATTTTAAAACATTACATAATAAATACACTATTAATAACAATTTAATTCTATATTTAAATTATGTACACACATTATTTAACATCACATATAATATAATACACATTTGAATAATATAACGTGTAAAAAAAAAAAAACTGACTCTCAATTAGCGTTTTCCATATATAGAAAACAACTACCAAAACGATTAAAACAATAAGGATTAACCAATAAAGACACACAAAATTAAAATGAACCAACGAGGTTAACAAAACAATTAATACAAACACTATATAAAGAAGGAAAACTTATTCTTATTTTGCACCTTAAACCAAAAACAATAAAGAAGCCGAAACTCTGCCGGATTTCTACCAGAAGCAAGGACTTCTTCAAAGAAAAAGATATTACATTCTTTAAAAGTAAGTACATTACCATCTATCAAATAAATGTAATACTAATACTCAAAAACTACTATGTATCATACTCAAATAATTAATATATATCTTTTTTCTATTTATATCTCCTCTACAGATAACTCTCAAACCATCTACAAAATTACAGATCAGCTTCGAAAATCACCTAACTAATAAAGTAAGTATTCAGCAAACAGCATTGTAAAAAATTATACAACACCCAACCAAACCTCAAATCCATCCCAAACACCCACCCCACACCCTGTACATATTTTACTAAATAAGTAAAAATATGTCTTCCTCTTCCAACAGAAAGATCATCAACTTCACAGAATTCAACCAACAAAGAAAAACATCTCCATTTAAAAGCAGCTCAAAACCATCATTGTAAGTATATTAATAACAATGTGTATTTATTAATAAAAAAAATGTACAACCTTCGATTTAATAATGTTCATATACATTTTTTGTAGAATTTAACACATCACAATGACAGAAGGCGCCCAATTTATCACGTCCCAAAAAGGAAAATGTTTGCTATGTTACATGGGGTATGTCTATACCCAGGAAAAACAAAGTGGACTAAAAGTAAAGTACTATTCAAATAAGTGTTATGGTTGGGCAACAACTAGAGAAACAACTGTTTTGTATACAAGGGAGCATAACCACCCTCCAAATGTTACTGAAATAGAAGTTAGGAATGTCCTTGATAACATTAAAGAAGCTAGCACTAGCTCACAGACACCTACGACTCAAATACTTAAACAATTGCTGCCTACAGTACCCAAACATGCTACTGGGCAAATGCCCTCTATTTCTTCATTAAAAAGAACGATAGCTCGCACAAAAAAAGCCACAACAACTACCACACCTGCTCCAAAAACTTTTGAAGAGGTGGTAATTCCCCTGAACTATGTATAACTCACAGTGAAGAACCCTTTGTTCTCTATGACAACAAATGCAAAGAGAAAAGAATAATTATGTTTGCAACTGCAAACAATTTAATAAAACTACAACAATCAGAAACATGGATGATGGACGGGACTTTTAAAATCTGTCCCAAACCATTCTATCAATTATACACTGCCCATGCCCTATATCAGAACACCAACATCCCATTTATCTATGCTTTGCTACCCAATAAACAAAACTCCACATATATGGAAGTACTAAGTAAAATAAAACAGGAAACAAATAATTGTTTTCCTCAGAAAATAATAATAGATTTTGAGCAAGCTATGATAAGTGCTATTCTAAAGTCCTACCCACATACATCAATTCAGGGATGTTACTATCATTTCAATCAGTGTCTATGGAGACACCTTCAGAAATCAACACTAAGGGGCCGATTCCGATTTCGGACGGAAGGGCTCCGACCGATGGTCGGAGCCCTTCCGTCCGCATCGGAACGTGCCGGCCGGATTCCTTTCCGACCGAGCCATTCCGATAGGCTCGGTCGGAAAGGAATCCGACTTGGATTTCCGGATGGCTTACGACGGGCTCGGAGAGCCCATCCGCCATCCGGAAACCCTTCAGTACTCCCCCGGCCGCCTCTTTCCGAGGGAGTACGATGGCAGTTTCCCACTGCCTTTTCGTGCTGGTCTTTCCGGCACGAAAAGGCTGTCAGAAACTGTCTTTGGGGGCCCCCAGTAGGGCCCCATGGGTGCGAGTCCATCGAATGGCGGGTGCTTGCCACAGGGTGCAGGGATGAACTGCACCCCTGCATTTCACAATACGAGCATGCATTCCATTCGGAATGCATGCTCCTATTGTGAAGTATACGAGTGCGACCGAACAGGGTTCGGCCGCATTGTACTTGCAGGTCCGTAACCGATGACAGTAGGTCGGTCAGTTACGGTTCCTGACTGATGTAGGACGGACTCAGGTCCGTCCGACATCGGAATCGGCCCCTAAGTGTTGAATATGCGACAAACAGTTCATTTGCATACCAAATAAAAAAACTTATTGCACTGGCCTACGTCCCAGTTACTGACGTGGTCGAACATTACAATCTTTAAATAGAAAGTCCTTACTACCACCAACACGAACAAAAATTAAGTTCCCTCCAAGACTATTTTGAAGATACCTGGGTGGGAAGACTCCATAGATCAGGACATAGGAGACAACCAAAATACCAAATTTCATGGTGGAATGTCTACCTTAGCACACCAAATCAAGAAACAAAACCAAACAATGCTGTTGAAGGTTGGCATAATGCCTTCCAAGCAACAACAGGACGAGGTACACCTACTCTACACAAACTCCTACTCTCCCTCCAAAAAGAACAGAGCTACCAACAGCTAAGAATGGAGCAGTCAGTTACACAAATCAAACCTAAACTATCCAAACAAATGTTTGAATACCTACAATAACAACAAGTCAGACTATACCCTACAACAAGAGGCCTAGAATACTTAGCAATAATTGCCAAAAGCCTACTCTAAACTCTCAAACCAGCGTAAAATATATACTTTTTTGTTAAAATTATTAAAATGCATACAAGTTTTTTTTTTTTTAAACTAACTAATTTGTCTAATATATTTTTATTAATAAATAAATATATATATAGACATAATAATTAGATTTTTTTTTTAAAACAAGAATAACAGTAAATGTTATAGCATTTCCCTCCCACAATAAATAATTAAATTAACTTACCGTTTCCGTAGCTGTAGACAGAAAATCCCACTTCTTGTAAAACAAAGCTGGTCGCTCATCTTCCAAATCGAAGAAAAATTACCCAAAACAAAATGAAAAAATCCAACTGTTCCAAAAAGTAATCCTCTATCCGTAAATCCACAATCCATAAAAAACCCGAAAAAATGTTTTAAAAAAAGAAACGCTCCTGTAAAATAATTATTAGTTACTTAAACTAATATACACTTCCTTAAATTAAAAAAACGCTATCTTGTAGTAACCGCAACTCCGATCGAACAAAACCTGTAAAAAACACACAAACATTCCCACCCACAAAAATATACACATAATACACAATATAACAGTATTACAAACATTATTCACACAATAATAACACATATCCTACCAGACTTTAACACTTCTAAACTAGGCCTCAAAAAATAACGATACACAAATCGTCAAAACCTAACGAACGCATAAAAAAACACCACAACTCCAAAAACCTAACTCTACACACACTAACTACAACTTAACTACCTTCAAATTGAAATAAAAATGTAGTTTAAATAAAGAAAAGTAATCTTACCTTCCTCGACGCGAAGCAGCTCCCGATCGCGACCATCTCCCCTTCGAAATAACCCAAAACAACCGCGAGCGGTTACAAAATACAAGCCCCAAACAAATATGGTGATACAAAAAGGGGATGATGGACGGAACGTTTGAGCCAATCAAACACTCACCCCCAGTCAACTGATCTGGGTTTAATCCATCATCATTCTTTAGCTCACTCCACCACCCCAGTTCAGACATGGCCATATGCAAATCAGTCTGACCCTGTGCCTCATGGGAACAGTCCAGCCCGAACTGCCAAGCCATGTCTTCCCTGGACCGGAAACAAGCATCCTAGGACCGGTTTCTGGCATTTCAGCCGTCATCAGCCAGGCTTGCTTGAATCCAGTGGCAAAGTGAGCAAGGGACCCACGTCTGGGCATACCCCCGCCAACTTAGGGCGACCAAAGCGATACAAAAGGGGATGATGGACGGAACGTTTGAGCCAATCAAACACTCACCCCCAGTCAACTGATCTGGGTTTAATCCATCATCATTCTTTAGCTCACTCCACCACCCCAGTTCAGACATGGCCATATGCAAATCAGTCTGACCCTGTGCCTCATGGGAACAGTCCAGCCCGAACTGCCAAGCCATGTCTTCCCTGGACCGGAAACAAGCATCCTAGGACCGGTTTCTGGCATTTCAGCCGTCATCAGCCAGGCTTGCTTGAATCCAGTGGCAAAGTGAGCAAGGGATCCAAGTCTGGGCATACCCCCGCCAACTTAGGGCCACCAAAGCGATACAAAAGGGGATGATGGACGGAACGTTTGAGCCAATCAAACACTCACCCCCAGTCAACTGATCTGGGTTTAATCCATCATCATTCTTTAGCTCACTCCACCACCCCAGTTCAGACATGGCCATATGCAAATCAGTCTGACCCTGTGCCTCATGGGAACAGTCCAGCCCGAACTGCCAAGCCATGTCTTCCCTGGACCGGAAACAAGCATCCTAGGACCGGTTTCTGGCATTTCAGCCGTCATCAGCCAGGCTTGCTTGAATCCAGTGGCAAAGTGAGCAAGGGACCCACGTCTGGGCATACCCCCGCCAACTTAGGGGCGACCAAAGCGATACAAAAAGGGGATGATGGATGGAACGTTTGAGCCAATCAAACACTCACCCCCAGTCAACTGATCTGGGTTTAATCCATCATCATTCTTTAGCTCACTCCACCACCCCAGTTCAGACATGGCCATATGCAAATCAGTCTGACCCTGTGCCTCATGGGAACAGTCCAGCCCGAACTGCCAAGCCATGTCTTCCCTGGACCGGAAACAAGCATCCTAGGACCGGTTTCTGGCATTTCAGCCGTCATCAGCCAGGCTTGCTTGAATCCAGTGGCAAAGTGAGCAAGGGACCCACGTCTGGGCATACCCCCGCCAACTTAGGGCGACCAAAGCGATACAAAAAGGGGATGATGGACGGAACGTTTGAGCCTATCAAACACTCACCCCCAGTCAACTGATCTGGGTTTAATCCATCATCATTCTTTAGCTCACTCCACCACCCCAGTTCAGACATGGCCATATGCAAATCAGTCTGACCCTGTGCCTCATGGGAACAGTCCAGCCCGAACTGCCAAGCCATGTCTTCCCTGGACCGGAAACAAGCATCCTAGGACCGGTTTCTGGCATTTCAGCCGTCATCAGCCAGGCTTGCTTGAATCCAGTGGCAAAGTGAGCAAGGGATCCAAGTCTGGGCATACCCCCGCCAACTTAGGGCGACCAAAGCGATACAAAAAGGGGATGATGGACGGAACGTTTGAGCCAATCAAACACTCACCCCCAGTCAACTGATCTGGGTTTAATCCATCATCATTCTTTAGCTCACTCCACCACCCCAGTTCAGACATGGCCATATGCAAATCAGTCTGACCCTGTGCCTCATGGGAACAGTCCAGCCCGAACTGCCAAGCCATGTCTTCCCTGGACCGGAAACAAGCATCCTAGGACCGGTTTCTGGCATTTCAGCCGTCATCAGCCAGGCTTGCTTGAATCCAGTGGCAAAGTGAGCAAGGGACCCACGTCTGGGCATACCCCCGCCAACTTAGGGCGACCAAAGCGATACAAAAAGGGGATGATGGACGGAACGTTTGAGCCAATCAAACACTCACCCCCAGTCAACTGATCTGGGTTTAATCCATCATCATTCTTTAGCTCACTCCACCACCCCAGTTCAGACATGGCCATATGCAAATCAGTCTGACCCTGTGCCTCATGGGAACAGTCCAGCCCGAACTGCCAAGCCATGTCTTCCCTGGACCGGAAACAAGCATCCTAGGACCCGTTTCTGGCATTTCAGCCGTCATCAGCCAGGCTTGCTTGAATCCAGTGGCAAAGTGAGCAAGGGACCCACGTCTGGGCATACCCCCGCCAACTTAGGGCGACCAAAGCGATACAAAAAGGGGATGATGGACGGAACGTTTGAGCCAATCAAACACTCACCCCCAGTCAACTGATCTGGGTTTAATCCATCATCATTCTTTAGCTCACTCCACCACCCCAGTTCAGACATGGCCATATGCAAATCAGTCTGACCCTGTGCCTCATGGGAACAGTCCAGCCCGGCAGTTCGGTGATTGGCTCAAACGTTCCGTCCATCATCCCCTTTTGTACCAAACAAATATGGTAGCTTCAAATATATAAAATAAATATAATTTAATTTAAAAAATGTCATTACATTATAAATAAATTACTAACATATTTAATTTAAATACTACAATGTATATCTTATTTGTTTAAATGTATTTTTCATTTTTATATCATTGTAAAAATATAATAAATATTATTAAACACATAATATTTAATATTATAATTCCATGTATTTACAAGTTGCATACAACATTTATTAAAAACTTGTAATATTTTTTTTCTATATTTAAAAAATGTCTACCTTATGAAAAAAATGTTTATAAATTCAACAATGGAATAATTAATAACATTAATATTTTATATATTAATATTATTAATTAAAATGTATTATTATTTTTTAGGAAAATGTAACTAAGGGGCTCATTAGGATGGCGGGCGGAGCCACAATGCCGGTGCTGGCGGAAAATGACCTTTTCCGCACTCCAGCAGCGGTCCTCGCGCCCGCCATATTACAATGGGCAAACACAGCCCATTTTCCGTCTGCCGCGGAGCGACGTGAACCGCCAGAAATTTTCCCCCGCCACTGCGGCGAAGGGAGCCAATAGAGACCCACCGCCGTGCGGAATGACGTCCCGTCCGCCGTACAAATCACAATGCCACAAACAGCCCATTACACCGCAGCGGAGAAACCACCCACCCAGAGACGGCGGAAGCACGACAGCGGAGCGCGAAACCAGACTCCCGTTCCACTCCACCTGGTCCGGACCGCAATGGATCCAGCTCTTCAAGCCTTTCCGCTGCTGTACCTCATCAACTACCAGCAAATAATGCACCGTCGCGGACAACGCCACAGGTACGCAAATACACAACTCCGCACACAACCACAACACACAACTCCTGTGCTGACATACGGGTCCTGTCTACATCAGACACTCTGGTGGGGACAGGAACATATCCCCCAGTCTACCCACACATGTCCTACCTGTCAGAAAATCACCCCTCCGCATCCGGGTCACCCATCAACCACGAAACCACTGCAATCTCCCGGTCACGTCACCGCAGCGGTGAAGATGCGGAAAAAACTGCCCACAATGTAGTAAGCATGGCCTGCGCCAGGCATGGGCAGTCCGCAAAGATTTACAGGGCTCCACCTCCACCCTTCACACACTACGCTTCCCACACCCATTTGGGGACAAGCTGTGTGCTCCTCCTGTGCCCCCCCTGCACAATTCATCTGCCAGGTGTAGCCAGACCTTGCACCTCACACACCAAAGGACAAGGGAGCCTGTCTTGGAAGGTGGGGGTGAAGAGGAACACCCTCAACAGAAGCTCAGGGGCTGGACAACCCTCCTCCTCACACCTACCTTCCACCCATGTGAATCAAACTGAGTATAATTCCAAAATGAAGACTCACACTGCATATGAACATCCACTGAACTGTCCACACTGCCTGTCAAGTCACTCACAAACACCCCACACTGACACTCTGCCACATACTCATACCATAGGTCAGCAGCAATGGAGGACAACAAATGGGCCAGCCAAAAGTGAAGTGGACAGTGCTGGAAAGCCATGGAGCAAGCCACAAAGCATGTGTACATCACATGCAAGAGAAGGAACATATCACACCACCCTTAGGCCATCAAATCAGACATGGGTGGTACAGTGAGTGAAATTAAACCAAAGTGACCTCCGTGCAACAACTCAGGGAGACATCAAGGCAATATTGACAACAAATGTGAGAGCAAGGAGTCAGAGGGGGTTACGTCCTTCTCCCCAGAATATAATCAATAAACAATGTGGACGTACCCAGTACCTGGATAAATACCACTGGGGGCTCACAGTGCAGGGGAACCATCAGGTTCTTTAAAAGACCCCTCACACACCAACCTAGTTGGTGTCATGCTTCATCATCGGGGTCCCAACCAGGCGGCCGAGTGCCGCCCGGTTGTGCTACAACGCCTGATTACAGCGGAGCTGGTGTGGTGTGAAAGTGTGATGAAGTGTGGTGCTAGATTAAGAATACCTCCGGGAATCCTTGCCTAGATGTTCAAAAAATTGTTTAATGATGGCGTCCCGGGGTATAGATAAAAACGGAGAGTAGACAACCATAAGAGGATAATTAATCTCTGTTGTCAAGAAAGATGGTCTACATGTTTCAGCCCCAGAAGTAAATATGGAGGGGGCTTTCTTCAGGACCAGAGGTGAAGACTGTGAATACAAAGTGAGTGGCAAAAATCAAGCCACGTGTCAATGAGTAATCACAACCCACGCGCTAAGGTGGGAAGGAATAAAATGATGGTCGCGGGTTGCGACTTAGACATAGAAACACTCGGTTTCCATGGTGGCAGCTGATCGGGCCCGGGAGGGGGACCGGCATTCCCAACACTAGTGGGAGGCGGTGTGCCCTCGGTGCACCTAAGTTAGGCTCCGTGGGTCCCGGCTGCTCAAATGTGGAGCCGCTGCTGGTGCGGATGTAGAGAACCGGGGCTCGCTGAGTGCCGGGAAACTGGAAGACTAGTGCGTGAAATGCGGCAACCCGCACGCATGCGCGGACGCCATATTGGGTATGAAGAAAAACTACGAGTCAGAGACACGGAGGATAACATGACATGAGATGGGCTAATGTCAAGGGTAGCGGACAGGTAAAGGACTAAGCTGGCTGGGGGGACAGAGAAGGGTCACAACGGAAATGGAAGAGGCTAATTAAAAATGGGAATGGAAAATGATAAACGACTGAGCGAGTAGCCAGAAGGCAAGATCTGGTAGGTCCTCGTTATGAGGCAAAGGTGGGATACAAAGAGTACCCTGTGACAGAGAAGAGAGATGAAAGAAAAGGAGGAAAAGGGGGGAAGAGAGGGGGGGAGAAAAGAAAGAGAGAGAGGGGAGGGGGGAGGGGGAACAGGAAAAAAGAAAAAAAGAAAGGGGAAGAAAAGGGGAAGGGGGGGTAGGGGGGCAGAAGATGAAGAGGGAAAAAGGGGGGAAAGGAGCTGAAATAGGAAAGTGGAACAATGGGGAAGCAGAGGAATGGGGAGGTCTGAAGAGTATCTGATTAGGACACTGCATGAACTCGCAGAGCTCAGGATGATCTAAGGGAGTTCCACGGAATGTTATCGTTCAGGCCCCGGAGATGACTTGACAGATGGTAGATCCACCGTTGTTCTTTTCGAGGAGGCGGCTTTCAATGTTAGGAGTGGTGGGATCCAAGGTTTCAATAATGACCCACCTCATGTCATTGGGCGTATGGCCGACTTCCAAAAAGTGGTTGGTCATTCTAGTAGTATATACCTCCCAGACTGACTTGGTCACCAATCTCTCTGCACATGCCCTGAGCCCCGTCGAACACAACATTCTCAACAAAGGACTCGGATTCGCCCCCACTGCAAAACTAGACAAGTTCCTTCTTCACTGTGAACTTGCAGGATTCTTCCGCAAACTCAAACTGAAGGCCTTTTTTGAAAACCTCACGGAGACTGAGGAGTCGGGGTCCAAGGGGGATACTAATTTTAAAATCAAATCCACCTTTATGCCCCCTCCCAGTACTATCCCTCCAGAACTGTTGGTGTACGAACAGGCGGTTTTCAAGGAGATAGAGGCTCTTCCTAATGATCATGTCTTCCAAAACATCAGCAATAAAGAACGCCAAGCATTGACATCTCTTAAAAATAACCCGAACATCATCATAAAACCCGCAGACAAGGGCGGAGGGATAGTCATTATGAATACAGAAGATTGTCGCAAAGAATGTGCACGCCTTCTGGATGACACTAAGAATTACCAAAAACTAACCGAGGATCCCACCATGACCCTCAGAACCAGAATCCATGATCTTGTTATTGAAGCAGAAAACTCTGGCCAAATTTCTAAACAGGAGTCACAGTTCCTTACCACCACTGAAGGCAAGATCCCTTACTTTTACACAGTTCCCAAGATACATAAGAGCATCAGACCACCACCAGGCCGTCCGATTGTTTCGGGTATTGGTTCTTTATTGGAACCTCTATCCAGGTTTTGTGATTTCTTCCTACAGCCGCTGGTCCAGGCTACCAACACATATCTCAAAGACACCAAGGACCTCCTGAGACTTTTGGAGAACCAACCTTTTGATCCCGAAACCACTTTCCTGGTGACCCTAGATGTAGAAAGCCTTTACACCAGCCTTCCGCAAGATGATACTCTGGCTGTACTCAAGCAAGCATTGAACCGTACGACTTGGCAACACCAAACACCCAAACAATTTATTCTGGATTGTGCATCCCTCGCACTGAAGTACAATTACTTCGAATTCGAAGGGACCTTGTACCTACAGAAATACGGGACTTCTATGGGCAGAGTTTTTGCCCCAAGTGTTGCGGGACTGTATGTCCACAATTTTGAGATGACTTACCTTTTTTCTCAAAATAAACCACTCATTCCACAGATGGCCTTCTACAAACGGTACATCGACGATATTCTTCTTATATGGCAAGGAGAGGCAGACTCCCTATTCAGGTTCTGTGAATGGATTAATACCTGTGATGTCAATCTAAAATTCACACACAACATCAGCAGACAAAAAACTACATTCCTCGATCTAGACATCGAAACACACAATGGTTTCCTTAAAAGTAAGACTCACTTCAAACCTACTGCACGCAATTCACTACTACACTTTTCTAGCTTTCATTCTAGAACACTAAGGGAGAATCTCCCATATGGACAATTTCTGCGCTTACGTAGAAATTGTAGTGAGGTCCACGATTACAAGGAACAAGCTAACGATCTAAGTACTAAACTTCTGCTTCGTGGGTACCCCAAAAAGATCACGGAAAGAGCCAAAAAACGTGCCCGTAACCAGAACCGAGAAACTCTTCTGGAGACCATTGAGCACGTGGACAAAACAGTCCCTCTCACATGTGTGATTACGCACAATTCAGCTGCCGATACAGTGTCCAAAATAATCAAGAAGAATTGGAGCATATTACAAACGGGCAAGCTACAGTGGGACAAACCTATGTTGTCATACAAGAAATCATGGTCATTGAAAGACTGCCTAGTCTCCACCAGACCAAAAAAAAACACACGCTCTACTAATACCATCCAGAACCTATGGGGACTGCCCGCCGTGGTTGGCCACTTCCCCTGTGGCAACTGCAGCGTGTGCCACCTTACCGAAACGACCAAAACGTTGTCATTGGAACCTGAGAAAATATGGACTATCAGGAAGCATACCAATTGCAATACTGCCCATGTTATATACCGCATCATTTGTCCTTGCGGTCTTATATACATCGGCATGACAAACCGAAAGGTAAAAACTCGGATCTGCAAACATCGCAGCACAATCCGCTGCAAAAAGAATACTACTAGAATGACCAACCACTTTTTGGAAGTCGGCCATACGCCCAATGACATGAGGTGGGTCATTATTGAAACCTTGGATCCCACCACTCCTAACATTGAAAGCCGCCTCCTCGAAAAAGAACAACGGTGGATCTACCGTCTGTCAAGTCATCTCCGGGGCCTGAACGATAACATTCCGTGGAACTCCCTTAGATCATCCTGAGCTCTGCGAGTTCATGCAGTGTCCTAATCAGATACTCTTCAGACCTCCCCATTCCTCTGCTTCCCCATTGTTCCACTTTCCTATTTCAGCTCCTTTCCCCCCTTTTTCCCTCTTCATCTTCTGCCCCCCTTCCCCTTTTCTTCCCCTTTCTTTTTTTCTTTTTTTCCTCTTCCCCCCTCCCCCCTCCCCTCCCCTCTCTCTCTTTCTTTTCTTCCCCCCCTCTCTCTTCCCCCCCCTTTTCCTCCTTTTCTTTCATCTCTCTTCTCTGTCACAGGGTACTCTTTGTATCCCACCTTTGCCTCATAACGAGGACCTACCAGATCTTGCCTTCTGGCTACTCGCTCAGTCGTTTATCATTTTCCATTCCCATTTTTAATTAGCCCCTTCCATTTCCGTTGTGACCCTTCCCTGTCCCCCCAGCCAGCTTAGTCCTTTACCTGTCCGCTACCCTTGACATTAGCCCATCTCATGTCATGTTATCCTCCGTGTCTCTGACTCGTAGTTTTTCTTCATACCCAATATGGCGTCCGCGCATGCGTGCGGGTTGCCGCATTTCACGCACTAGTCTTCCAGTTTCCCGGCACTCAGCGAGCCCCGGTTCTCTACATCCGCACCAGCAGCGGCTCCACATTTGAGCAGCCGGGACCCACGGAGCCTAACGTAGGTGCACCGAGGGCACACCGCCTCCCACTAGTGTTGGGAATGCCGGTCCCCCTCCCGGGCCCGATCAGCTGCCACCATTGAAACCGAGTGTTTCTATGTCTAAGTCGCAACCCGCGACCATCATTTTATTCCTTCCCACCTTAGCGCGTGGGTTGTGATTACTCATTGACACGTGGCTTGATTTTTGCCACTCACTTTGTATTCACAGTCTTCACCTCTGGTCCTGAAGAAAGCCCCCTCCATATTTACTTCAGGGGCTGAAACATGTAGACCATCTTTCTTGACAACAGAGATTAATTACCCTCTTATGGTTGTCTACTCTCCGTTTTTATCTATACCCCGGGCCGCCATCATTAAACAATTTTTTGAACATCTAGGCAAGGATTCCCGGAGGTATTCTTAATCTAGCACCACACTTCATCACACTTTCACACCACACCAGCTCCGCTGTAATCAGGCGTTGTAGCACAACCGGGCGGCACTCGGCCGCCTGGTTGGGACCCCGATGATGAAGCATGACACCAACTAGGTTGGTGTGTGAGGGGTCTTTTAAAGAACCTGATGGTTCCCCTGCACTGTGAGCCCCCAGTGGTATTTATCCAGGTACTGGGTACGTCCACATTTTTTATAGACATCAAGGCAAGCCATGCATAGGCACAGGAATGATAGGAAGTGTCTGAAGTCAAACAGTGATCAGCCACACATCTGTGTCAACTTACTTGACATGTGTATGTCATCAGCACAACACTCATGGCTCATTGTCACACTCCCTGACTGTCAAACACAAGTAGGACCTTCACACATGCCCCTCACCTACCCACCACACACCTGCAACACTCAACACCTGTGTGAAACACACATAATGGTGCAAATGATGTCCTGTGGGTCACTGACAACCAATCACACTCCCTGTGGTGTATACACAAACATCACACTCACACTCAGGGATGGCTGAACCAATGCAGACACAAAACCAATAGCCAAACACAAATCTCACAACCAACATACACAGAAGTCCAACAAGCCCACACATGGGCAGCCAAACAGTGGAAAGGCAATGTGACTCTAGACAGAACAGGAATACACAACATTGTCACTCTGGACAAATGCACAGACACCATACCTCAACACAAACAAGAAGTGCATCCTCAAAAATCAATCATGAACACTAACTGGGATCAATGGGACAATCAGCTAACACAGACAGAGACACCACACCACTCATAAAGTGAACAAGGTGCCATAATGTACCATAAGCATGCACATGCACAATCCTGACAAGTGACAGGTCAAAAATAGGAGGACAAACCACCAATGTGCACTCAAAACAAGCCCAGTAACAAGAATCCACCTTGCTGCATGTGACAGACACACAAGTAATGCACACCACACCTGCAACACACATCAGAATGTATCACACAGCAACAACTACTCACACACAACGTCATGCAAATAGAACATCACACACACATAGCAGCTGTCAGTAGAAAGAGCCAACACAGGCCAAACACTGCATACATCCACAACCAAAACACAACAGATGCACATACCAATCCATCACATTGCAAACTCAGCTGGACATCAGGGGGATGCACAACAAGCAAGTACAAGGCAACATACACTGACAACACTGCATGCACACCAAGCAGTGTGTGCACACCAAACAAATCAGTAGCACACACATCTGAGTGCCACACCATGTACTCCCACAACACAAATCATCACATCACACAGAGAACATCAAACTCAGGAAGGGTAGCAGTACCTCAGCAAACACACATACCGCTTAGACATCACCCACAGATGCACAACTCAGGGACACCCAGGTGCAAACAACATGACCAGAGGACTGTGCTGCCCAAACATATGCACTGCACATGAGCAACCATGACAGCAAACCAGTATAAGAAAATAACACATAACTAATTGGGAAACTGTCCTGAATGGCACATTGGTCCTGTACACAGTTCAGCATCACAAAGCATAGTGTAACAAATGACGTGGTGGGGAGGCTCTCACACTGGCAAGCCATGGGGTGGAAGACATGAGATTGAAGTGGTGTGTACGTCAGTAGTGGACAGGTGAGGAGTGTACTGTACACAAACACATAGAGGAGTCACTCACAATGTGTAGGCATCAGAAGCACCTATAGGGGATGGCATGACTCCACATACCACATACCATACTGGAGCCAAAAATGGGCCAAGTGACAGCAATGCATGAGAAAACCCACAAATAATGTCAGTGTGGCTGAGCAGGTCTGCACAGTGAGCACAAACAGAAACAAGACACATGGCTGATCAACAAAACACAACACAGACTTGGCAGTCACACACTCTGCATACTCACAACTGGCAGCAACAACAAGTAGGTGTCCCCCAGGAGTGCAAGGACACACCAACACACTGCACAGTGCACAACCTACAACTCCTACATGTGCCCACAATCTGAAGCACATGGCAGACAATAGAAATAAACAGGCACTCATCTCCTGGGTCATACATGTGTGCAGTTGGCATTGCAGGGGCACACACACATAAACACTACTGACAATGTCAGCCCATTCACACTTCATGACCACTCAACTGCACACATTCAAATGTACCCATATGACTAGGAAGACAGGCCATCACAAGATGAACACACATCAACACTGCTGTACACACATCAAGAAAGAACACACAGATATGATGGACCCTGGCCACCCCGCAAGTAATCCTGTGGATAGAAGTCACCTCTGTTGTGGTATTGCATCATAACATGACATGTGTACAATTTAGCAAACATGACCATATGATGAGTATGATAACAGTAGATCATCACAAACACCCATCATTGCACCCTCAAGCCTCAGAGTCAAGAAGAACTAAAGTGCATTTCACCACTGGCAAACTCTGAAAAAGTAAAACAAGCAACTGGCAATGTGAAAGTGGCATACAGAGCATTTGTCACAAGCAACCATACCCATACATAAAACCTTTTATTTAGCAAGGACACTGAAAAAGCAGACAACAGGAGTAACTGTCTTTATTACATATCACCAAGATAGGCATCAAAAGTAGACAACAGCAAGGCCAGTGGCCAGTCCATAGTTCAAAGGAGGTACATGTGTGCATGAGAACCTGCACAGGGAATGGGCATCCAAAGTGACAAACAGCAAGGCCAGTGGCCAGTCCATAGTTCAAAGGAGGTACATGTGTGCATGAGAACCTGCACAGGGAATGGGCATCCAAAGTGACAAACAGCAAGGCCAGTGGCCAGTCCATAGTTCAAAGGAGGTACATGTGTGCATGAGAACCTGCACAGGGAATGGGTGACACCGTATACTGCCATGGGAATCAACACAGCTAGGGGGATAACAATGGGCAGTCCAGGCACCGCTGTGGGAGAGAAAGGTTTGGGAGGGGGTCTTTGTCTCAGACTTGGCTGTCAGTCGAACTGGGAGGTGGCTGATTGTCGGGGCCAGTTGGAGGACTGGACCTGGGAGAGAGAGGACCAACTGAGGTAGAGGCATCAGTGGCTTTGGTAGCCGGAGGGCTGCTTGGACCGGGTGGCGTGGTGGCACGGGGAGGTGGAGACATGCTGCAGTGAGACACAGTGTGTGAGGGTGAATGTGGAGGGCTGCCTCTCTACTTCTTGGGGATTCAATAGGCAAGAACTGTCTTGGTAGGAGTGGGAAGTGGGGCGGGCACAACAGGCACACTCTCCACCAAAGGTGCATCAGGTGCAGGTGGTGGACCTCCCTCTGGGGATCTGCTGGATCTGGAGGTATGCTTGGCCTGGCCTTGCCTTTTCCCCTCCATCCCCTGTTGACCAGGTGAACCCCCCACATTGCCCTCCTGTCCCAGCTTCACAGGGGTGTGGGTGGGAGTTGAGGTTGTGGGTGAATCTGCCTTAGAGAGCTGTTTCTGCGGACTCTTTTCAGGCACCAGCTTCACAGCAGGCACAGCAACTGTTTGCTTGTCTTTGGGAGCAGGTTTTGGGACGGGAGTGTCCTTGGATGGGGCTGATTTGGATGCATGTGAGCCTGAGGCCTGCTTCTTGGCTTGATGCCCCTGAGTGTCACCTGAAGGGCTTTTGCGCTCCTGTGTGACTTTTTGGGGTTTTGGGGATGGTGTCTGTGCTCTGGGCCGCTTGGAGTGCTGCTGTCGTGTGCTGCGTGTCAAGTACTTGGAGCCTGAGGGCTGTGGTGTGTGGTCACTCTCGTCAGATGTTGCCACTGGCAGGGTGGTTGCCGAAGGGACTGGAGCTGGACTCTGAGCCTGTGACAGCTGAATGGCTGCCGTCACTGTGGAGGACAAAGACTGGACAGTTCTGTGTAGCCCACCCACGTCAGAATGAATGCCCTCCATGAAGGCAACTACCTGTGTCATGATCCTGGAAGGCTTTCAGGAGAGTAGCCTGACCCACACACAGCTGGCGCAAAAGGTCCACCGCCTCAACACTGAGGGCAGCAGGGTAGGCAGGGGCAGCGGTGCCTGGGGGGAAGGACACTCTACCCTTCTTACTGCTGCGGGCACGGGCAGCACTAGTGGAAGTAGCCGGGAGGGTGTGCACTGGACGATGTGTGGTGGAAGAAGAGGCAGATTTTCCACTCCCTGTGCCCGCCAACATTGAGGAGTCACTGCTGGCATCAGATGACGTTGAGATTGGTGTTTCTGGGTGTGATTCTCCAAGGTCACTCCTGTCCCCCTCCGAGGCGCTAGTCACATCAGTGTCAGTGAGCTCATGTGTAGCAGTCGTGCAAGATGCCTCACCACTGGTGTCCGTCCCCTGTCCTTCTGTGTCCTCGGTAGATGCTGCAAGAGACAGAGACATAGGTTCAGTTTAGTGCCATACTCACAAACATCATATGCAAGCAAAGCACAAAACAAGATGATGATACCCCCATGTTGCACACCCCCCTGTGCAGTCTGCATGTGCAACCTTAATGCAAAAATCAAAATATGCATGGTAACATGCATACTTGGCATTAATGACCCATGTGATGTTCACACAGCCAAATAGCTTGCCCGTGCCTCCATGTAACCTGACATACAGATTCCTGTAAGCATACCTACGTGCCTGTAGGAGGAAAAGATGTACATCTCAACATGTTGTCACAGTCACATATGGAGTCACTTTAAGGGGACAACACAGATACAGACTCCCAAATGTCCTTTTGCAATGGCCATAAGCTCCTGCTATCCACCATGTTGTGCTTTGAAGCACAACTACAGTTGCACATTGGTGTCAGATGTGTAGTTCTCACAATATCGAGGTCAGGCACTGCACACATCGACGAAAGCACACTAAGATGAGGCACACTGCCGTTCACTGCCCGGGGATGTCCATGACTCCCCTAATGCAGCCGATGCCATAAGGCCACATCTCAACATGCAATATCAAGGGCCATTACATCAAAGACATGAGAAAGTACATGTAGCGTAAATGCATGACAGCTGCAATCAACACAGAGGCCACTTACAAGCCATAGCATCACACTAGAAACATCACAGAGCTCCGCACTGGCTCAGGGTTGGGATACATGCAGTCACTCACACCCAAAGTCACCCTTCGCAAAATACTCACCCCCAACTTGCTGCTGATGGGCCCTCAAGCGTCCATCCAGCTCTGGCTGTGTCACTGCCAAGATGCGGGCCATTAGTGGTGTCATGCTCCTGCGCGCCAACCTGCCAGTCCGAGGGAGCAGCCCCAGCGTCATCTCTGCAACGTTTTTGCTCAGCCGGCAGATGTCATCCCACCTCTTGTGACAGTGTGTGTGCCGTCGGTTGGAGATACCCAGAGCCCGCACCTTGCGTGCAATGGCCATCCATAAGGCCTTACGCTGGTGGACTTTAAGCTGCAGGCATGGGAGACAAGAGGAGGAAATTTCAGTAACACTGGGTTATGTACCACTGTGTCTCAGTACAGGAGCATGCACAAACTTAGCACAGCTATTCAGATATGTTCAGCAGAGGCCATACAGCATGACACGTGGTACATTAGCATAAGATAATCGTACCTAGATGCATGCAGGTATGAGGATGGACACAGTACCTGTCCATCTCATACACATGCAGAATGCCAGCACAGAAAGCAATGTGAAGAAGGCCCACATCTGCGATGCAGTTTGTGAGTGAGCAAGACAGACATCACATTGTAAATGATGTGTCGGGGCAGACTCACTGTGTCCAACACGGCACACCCCTCAATGTCCTTGGCCTGTGAATGGCTCACTGTGTCATGGAGGTCACATTTAGGGACATGATCTTACATTCTCACACCCTTCTCACAAGGTCTGTCTTGTGCAATCCACAGGCCTAAGATAGCTCATTGAGGAATAGGGTGGCAGACTACACATATGTCTCACTCTGTCCATTCAGTGATGGGTCCCTGTTATATTGGGCAGTACATGTGCAGGCCAGGGGGGCTCACACTGAGGTTAAACGTGGGCCATCAGAACAGTCACATGCATGTAAAATATGAGAGGGCAAACAGTGCCTACACATGCGAGTCAGTACACATAATGAAACGAATGGAAGGGGGATGTTTCTGAAGTACAACAATCTGCTGTGTCATATGGGAATTTCCACCAAGAGTGTCACCCTCAGGCATTTCACTCTTGTGCATAATGCTCACAGATCCATTGTGGCAATATAAAGTAAAACACACTTCCATCAGTACACTCTGGACGAAAAGACTTTGTGATGTCACAAATGAGCAAGTGAAAACCTCATGGACTCAGCCATCCATTAGCACAGGCAATGTCTGTTCTGACTTCCACTTTCCAAACCAGCAGTGTCACTGTATGGCTGCAAAAACACTCCATGTCCCTCCCATCCTGAAATGCAGCCCAGGATCTGTGGAAATTAGGCTACAAACCCCATTTACCTGAAGTCAGTATGCTAGGCAGTGTATCACACAAACCCACACTCTCAGGCACATACTGCAGCAGATCAACTTCATGTGTGCACTCCCTGCACTCTCCTACTTCCACTCTGAAACACTTACCATGACATCAGGAGCACCATATATCCTCCCATACTGTGAGAGCACCTCGTCCACCAGGACCTCCAGCTCCTCTGTGGTGAAGGGATGGGCCCTGATGTTCTCAGTTCTCGCCATCACTGGGTCCAGGAGACAGGAACAGCAGCAGTTGGTGGTGAAGAGTGTCAGTCAGCAGTGTCTGGAAGCAGTGGAAATGTGTGGCTCTCTCCCACACATATATAGCCCCCTGGGGTTGTTTCAGTGGTACTCAGCTGCTGCAATTGGTGTTCCATGTCAGCTTTTTTCAAATGTGACCAATGACCGGCCCCGCGGTAGCGGAGCACGCCTACCGCGATTTTCAAAAGTGCATTTGTCTACCGCGATTGCGGTTCCCATTCGTTGAATAGGCATGGGCATTGGCGGTGACACACCGCAGGGGCCAGGCGGTCGCTATTGCGATCGTGCATCTTTCAATTGCATCCAATGACCGGCCCCGTGGTAGCGGAGCACGGCTACCACGATTTTCAAAAGTGCATTTGTCTACCGCGATTGCGGTTCCCATTGGTTGAATGGGCATGGGCATTGGCGGTGACACACCGCAGGGGCCAGGCGGTCGCTACCGTGATTTGGCAGCTTGACATTGGTGCCAATGACCGGCCCAGCGGTAGCGGAGCACGCCTACCGCCATTTTCAAAAGTGCATTTGTCTACCGCGATTGCGGTTCCCATTGTTTGAATGGGCATGGGCATTGGCGGTGACACACCGCAGGGGCCAGGCGCCAGGCGGCAATTTGGCAGCAATTTGGCAGCTTGACATTGGTGCCTATGGCCGTGATTGCGGTGCGGGGTACGCTTACGGCACCTATGGACACATCATGCTGTAGCAATGGCAATGGCCAGTTCTCAGCATTGAACAGTAGACACTTACTATGAATCATGCCACCAGATAGTGTAATTCAATGCTAGTGTGACATTTAACTCACTGATGACTACACATGCCATGACAGTGCACAGGATTACATGCATTGGCATGTACTCCCTCACATGTCACTTATGATGTTGTTGTGCATGTACACAGATATGTTGTGCGATAGACTCTCAAATATGTACACATGTCAATGTGTGAGATGGCTGAGCAACCCACAGTAATGAAGGACTGACTACATAATGTGCCTATTTCACTGTGTAAATTGCTGAACTCATGTTTATACTTGATCTTTATGCACACACTGTGCTCATTGTGTTGGTAATGTGTGCCCTGTCCGACTTACGCACGAAGGTGTGGCAGGTACAGCAGCTACGTAGAAGCCAGCAGTGTTGCTGATTCACACATGTGCTGTGTCAACTACTCTCAGGGCTGGTGACACAAGATGTTGGAATGTACCTTTTGGCATTCACTTAGTCTGAATCTGTTTTGGGGTACTCACTGTGTAAATACTGGACAGGTGTACAACTACTTTAGGTGTCCCTACATGTTACTTGTGCTGTAAGCTGTAGGTTCAGGCCATTCATTGTTGGCGCTGTGTCAGTCAAAACGTAAGATGTTGGACACATCTCATAGGGGGATTGAATTGACATGTGTCCCCTTTCATCCTACCTAGGAGGCAACCAAATGTGCATCGTCCATTCACATTGCTTGCGGACATGGAGGATGAGGACATCATATGGAAATTCCGTTTGGATCGACCTACCCTTCAGGACCTATGTGCTCAGTTAGAGCCCCATCTGAGGCCGCGCAGAACCTATCCGACTGCTTTGACACCAACGTGTAAGGTGATGGCGGCCCTGCATTTCTTTGCAACTGGTTCATTCCAGTACACAGTGGCCAGCGCAGGTGGGATGTCTCAAACAATGTTCAGCATGGTGCTACGTGATGTCCTGTCCGCTATGATGACCTACAAGGACAGCTACATCCATTTCCCCAGGAGGCATGAATTGGCAGCTGTGAAGGGTGAATTTTATGACCTTGTCCACATCCCTAATGTTGTTGGTGCCATTGACTGCACACATGTTGGCCTGGTTCCACCACAGGCACGTGAGCACATCTACAGGAACAGGAAGCATTTCCATTCCATCAATGTGCAAGTGGTATGCCAGGCGGATATGATAATCTCCCATGTCTGTGCCAAATATCCGGGATCAGCCCATGACTCCTACATCCTGCGTAACAGCATCGTACCACAGCTGATGGCAAATCTGCATCCAGAGCGTGCGTGGATTGTGGGTGAGTACACAAAGTCAAATAGCGTGCTGTATGTGTGACATGCTGTCCCCTGCCACAGTTATAGTACAAAATTGGTCTGTGTATCTCACACCTAGGTGACTCTGCATATCCCAACCGGCCTTGGTTGTTGAGCCCACTGAGGAATCCCAGGACCCCGAGTGAAGTCCGCTACAATGATGCACATGGGAGGACACATCGTGTGGTGGAGCGTACTTTTGGTCTTCTTAAGTCTCGATTTCGGTGCCTGGACAGGACCGGAGGTGCACTGATGTACTCTCCCCAAAAGGTGTGTCAGATCGTAGTTGCATGCTGCATGCTCCACAACCTGGCCTTGCGCAAAGAGATCCCCCTGATCCTGGATGATGATGAGCAGCAGATGCCCCCGCCTGCAAACCCACACATGTCCAGTGACGAGGATAGTGGAGAGGAGGAAGGTGTCGACCTGTGTCAACAGCTCATCAACCGCTACTTCCCTTGAAGGTGAGTGACATTGTACAACGGTGCCATTGTCTGCTGTTTTTGATGTTGGTGAAAAGGCCTAGGGAGCTTTTTGACTGCTGCCTGTTGTTGGCTCTGTGCTGAGGGGTAATGTTTGTGGCACAGGGTAGTTCTGCACAGCTACATGATGTCTATGTCGATATTGTTGCTCATTGTAATGTGTGCAGGTTTGTGTACCTTGATAACAAGTGTTGTGTAATGGCTGTGATGCCATCACCTGACAAGTGAATGTTGTTCTCTTGTGTCTTTCTAGATCCCTTCAGCCTCTCAATGCCTCAAAACAATCAGTGCTTCTGGTACATTGGAATCAGAGTCAACATTGTACATCCTGTGATAAACATGGAGCTGACACAAAAACATAGGTGTGTAAAGAGTGTTTATTTACAATGATTATTTGTGACAGAGAAGTGATTATTTACAAAAATGTGCAAAGTGAATCAATGAGTTGTCAGTGATGGTAGACGAGACAATAGAGTAGTCACCACATTGATGTGGTGACACAGTCCAACAGACGCCTGCCATCAACATGGCAGTGTGGGTAAGGATAGTCAACAAAGTCAATTTCAAGGTGAAGAGAGGTGCCATCATGGCTGGCTCTTTGACTGGCGTTTGGCTGGTGCTTTGCCACGTGATCCTCCCCTGTTTTTCCTCGGACGGCCCCTTGAGCGTTTGGCAGGGGGGGCCTCTGCTGCGGGATCAGCGGGGTCTGAGGACCCATCCTGTTCCAGCTCACCCCTCTCTGTGGCCGCAGGTGAGGTGGTGGGACTGTCATCCTGCGGGTCACTGGAGGGAGGTTAAGCTCTCCTTTGGGCCGCAGGCCTGTCCCTCAGAACACCCACAAGTGGCCCAAGAGGTCCACGATTTGGCCCATGTGCGAGTCCATGGACCTCAGCAGCAGGCGGACCTCACACACTTCTTCCAGAACCTGGCCCATTTGTCCCTGGGTTTGTTCATATGCCCCAAGGACTCTGGTGATGTTGGCCCGGGCTTTGGCCCCAGTGTCCTGTTGAATTTGTCGCCCAGTTGCCCTCCCACCTGCCCTGCTGTCCCGGACTTGTGGCGTCACCACTAGGCCTGGGCGGAAAACTACGGTACGCTCGCGTAGTTTGCGTAGTTTGCGCAACTACGCGCTACGCGAATTGCACGTAGCACAGTGCAAAAACGCGTAGCGTAGCGGGCATTTTTTGCTTGCTCGCGGTCCTCAACGTCAAGTTGGCGAGCGAGCAAAATGACATCCCGGCGAGACTTTTTCCTCATTCGCGATCAGCAACATCAAGTTGCCGATCGCGAGCGTGGAAAATAAACCTCCCGGCGAGATTCTCAACGCGGGGAGGTCAGGTTTCTCATTGCGAGTGGTCGCGTATGCTCGCGACCGCTCGCGATGAGAAACTACCAGTCCGCGTTGAGAAAACTGCAGCTCGAGTACAAATCTACTCGAGCGGCAGAAAACAACCGCTTGCACTGTGCAAGATGCCGTTTGCAATGATTGCACAGTGCGGACAAGCATCCCGCACTGTGCAATCATTGCGAACAGCATTTCCTACCGCACTACGCAGTTCGCGTAGTGCTACGCGTAGCTCGCGTAGTGCGAAGTGCACTTCGCGTGGCTACGCGTAGCGCTACTACGCGGACTACGCCCTGGGTTGGTCACCACTCGACGCACCCGTAGACTCTCCCTGCCCTCCTCAGATTGTGTGTTGGTGTGGGTATCCTATGAGGCAGGGAGAGTGTTGCAGGCAGCACTGGTGGTGGTGGTGGTTGAGGCCGCACAGGTCGTTGCAGCAGGGGTCAGCGCTGTTGTTGTTGCTGAGGTGGTGGTGGTGGGGACAGTGGGGGCCTGGGACCTGGTGCGCCCTGGCAGTCCTGATGGGCCAGGTTCGGGGTCCGCATCCGAGGAATTTAGCGAGTCTGCATCCGAGAGTCCATGTTCCGGGGGGGGAGACTGGCTCTGCAGGTTGGTGTTGTCATCTGCAGCAGTCAATTGTTGGTCACCTGTTGGACAGAGATGAAATGGTCATTGAAGTGCACCCCACAAGCTTGGTGTTAGATGTTTGGTTGTTACATGTTATACACCACACAGTTTGCATTGATATCACATTGTATGCCTGCACAGTACTGAGCATCATGACATGATGTTGAGGTACATACATTACTTGTCCATGGTGTGACATGTCAATATAGAACATGTTCCACATACAGATTGTGTGATTACAAGGATATGTCGTCATCTTACGACTAGCAGCACAAAAACTTTATGTGAAGCGTCTTTGTTGTTTACTCTGCATGGAAGACGTTACATCTGAGCATGTACTAGCCTTTGTCATCTCATGCATCCCTCTGTCATATCATGTGCTTTGCTTTCTTTTTACAACTGACCATGCATGTTTTGTGTTCATATGGGCCTTGATGCTCTGCCCCCATGGCACTTACAGATAGCATTCACTGCTGTGCATAATTGTGTCCTGAATTTATTCAACATGTGATTTGGTGAGTCAAACTATATTTTCTGTGACAGTTACATACGCTTAGCTGTCTGCACACTGGAAGTGGCTATTGGATAGATGCCAAGTTGGGTGGGATGTGAGGGCTGGTGTGGTCATATGGCTCCATGCTTTGTGAGAGGAATGGCAGGGTGCATGCACTATCTACCTACCGGTTCTGTGACACAGTTGAGGGGAATTGCTGACACATGTTTCTGGGTGGGGGGGAGTGCTCCATCCTGCTGAGCTGTGGGACAAGGGGGCCTGGTGGGAGTAGTGGTGCTGGCTTCCCACCCACAAACACCACCTCCCTGTTAAGATGGCTACCTACCTGTTAGGTGAAGGTGAGCAATGCAATGTCTGCCACATGCTTGTGGGTGGGGGGGAGTGCTCCATCCTGCTGAGCTGTGGGACAGGGGGGCCTGGTGGGAGTTGTAGTGCTGGCTGCCTATCCACACCCCCCCTCCCTGTTGAGATGGCTGCCTCCCTGTGAAGTGGAGCGGAGGAAGGGAATGGTTACACATGGTTCTTGGGTGGGGGGAGTGTTCCATCCTGCTCAGGGGTGGGACAAGAGAGCATAAGATGGCTACCTACCTGTAAGTTTGAAGAGTGAAATACAATGGCTGCCACATGGTTGTGGGTGGGGGATGGAGTGTACCATCTGGCGCAGCTCTGGGACAGGGAGGCCTGGTGGGAGTTGTTGTGTTGGCTCCCACCCACAAACACCCTTCCCTGTTAAGATGGCTACCTACCTGTTAGTTTGATGAGGGCAATGCAATGTCTGTCACATGCTTCTGGGGGGGGAGTGCTCCATCCTGCTGAGCTGTGGGACAAGGGGGCCTGGTGGGAGTTGTGGTGCAGTCTTACCACCCACAAACACCCTTCCCTGTTAAGATGGCTACCTACCTGTTAGGTGAAGGTGAGCAATGCAATGTCTGCCACATGGTTCTGGGTGGGGGGGGAGTGCTCCATCCTGCTGAGCTGTGGGACAAGGGGGCCTGGTGGGAATAGTAGTTCTGGCTTCCCACCCACAAACACCACCTCCCTGTTAAGATGGCTACCTACCTGTTAGGTGAAGGTGAGCAATGCAATGTCTGCCACATGCTTGTGGGTGGGGTGGGTGGAGTGCTCTATCCTGCTGAGCTGTGGGACAAGGGGGCCTGGTGGGAGTTGTGGTGCAGTCTTCCCACCCACAAACACCCTTCCCTGTTAAGATGGCTACCTACCTGTTGGGTGAAGGTGAGCAATGCAATGTCTGCCACATGCTTGGGGGGGAGTGCTCCATCCGGCTCAGCTGTGGGACAATGGTGCCTGGTGGGAGTTGTAGTGCTGGCTGCCTATCCACACACCCCCCTCCCTGTTGAGATGGCTGCCTCCCTGTGAAGTGGAGCGGAGGAAGGGAATGGTTACACATGGTTCTTGGGTGGGGGGAGTGTTCCATCCTGCTCAGGGGTGGTACAAGAGAGCATAAGATGGCTACCTACCTGTAAGTTTGAAGTGTGAAATACAATGGCTGCCACATGGTTGGGGGTGTGGGGTGTAGTGTACCATCCGGCTCAGCTTTGGGACAGGGGAGCCTGGTGGGAGTTGTTGTGCTAGCTTACCACCCACAAACCACCCTACCTGTGAAGATGGCTACCTACCTGTAAGTCTGAAGAGTGAAATACAATGTCTGCCACATGGTTGTGGGTGTGTGGAGTGTTTCATCCGGCTCAGCTGTGGGACAAGGGTGCCTGGTGGGAGTTGTAGTGCTAGCTGCCTATCCTCAGACACCCCTCCCTGTTAAGATGGCTGCCTCCCTGTGGAGCAGAGGAAGGGAATGGTTACACATGGCTCTTGGGTGGGGGGAGTGTTCCATCCAGCTCAGCTTTGGGACAGGGGGGCCTGGTGGGAGTTGTAGTGCTGGCTGCCTGGTCACATGCCCCCATGTTAATGTTGCTAGCTACCTTTGGGGTGAATCAGAGGGAGTGAATGTTGTATCTGTGAGACATGTGTTGGGGAGTGTGTGGTGCACATGAATGCATTTGGGCCTAGGAGGTGTCGCTTTGTAGTTGTGCAAGACAGTACATAGCAGTGTGATGGTAGACATTTGTTGGTACTTACCAGCCTCCACTCCCCCGGGTATTCCTGTGAGACTCTCTGGATGCAGTATGCCAAGCACCTTCTCCTCCCATGCGGTGAATGTTCGTAGTGGAATGGGAGTCCTCTGAGCCAGCTCACGGTTCTTGTTGTTCTTCTCTTTCACCTTGCTCTTGAGGTCATACCACTGCTTCACGATCTCCTTCTTGGAGCGGGGGATGGTCCCTACTGCATTGACCTTGCTGACTATCCTTGCCCACATTTGCGTTCTGGTGGCTAATGGTGTCTGTTGGACCAGGCTTCCAAAGAAATGTGGTTCTACTCTGATTACCTCATCTACCATGACTGACAACTCATTGTCAGTGAATTTGGGCATTTTCTTCAGTGACATGGTGTGTGATGTGCAAATGGGTTGTGGAGAAGTGTGGCTCAATGGTTAGAGCGGCAGACCCTGATGCAGAGATCTGGCCCGGGACCAGGGTTCAATTCCCGCCTCGGCGGGTCTTGGGCTCAATTTCCTCGGACCTGATAATTCTCGCCTCGGTGCCTATTCTAATCATGGGTCCCACTCTGCAACTCTGGGCAATAGCTTGCTTAATCTCCACAAGGGCCCCAACAGCGCTGGGATGCCTGGCTTCACCCTGGGGGTGCCCAGGAGTGGACATTTCACAGGGAAAAGCCAGGAAGGGTTCCACAGCGGTATGCGTACAGCGCCTGGACACCCCTTTGGGGGTATGGGTGCGCTTTACAAGTACAAATTTCATTCATTTCAAGATGCAGGTGTGAGAGTGGTGGTGGTGATGTGTGTGGTGTGTGTGTGTGGTTGTGATGTGTGATGTGTGGTGATTTGCCTCTCCTTTGTGCTGTGGGGTTGGTTCCTTCAGTAGTGGAGTATTGCAAAGGATTCTGGTCAGGGAAGGGGCTGGTTTTATACTCAGCTATGTGGGTGTGTCAAAATGGGGTATTGCTGTCAGGTGTGTTGTGTGGGTTGACCTGGGATTTGTATTTTTTTAGTTGCCATAGGGATGTGTCATTGGGGTGTGTTGGGTGTTTTTTGAGGCTGAGCCAGGTTAATGGGTACACTTGGTAGCCTTGTTGTATGTTTTTTTGGACGACCGCCATAACTGTTCCGGGGTGAGCGCGGCGGTGGATATACAACCACCCTTCCGCCGGCACTCCCATTCATCAATGGTTGCGATCGCGGTGGTCGGAAACAGCGGATCGCTCCGCTGTCACCTCAATGGTATCCTAATTTCACGTACGGTCAATCCGCTGACCGTGCGGCGGTTTTGGGTTTTTCCGCAGCAAATCCGACTGCCGCGGATGGATTTTCACCTGCTCCGCACGCTACCGGCGGTCTTTCGTGGCATCGTTCCACCGCGGTCGGATTTTTCTGGCGGTTGATCCTAATCGGACCGCCGGTTTTGCCGCGGTACCTGCGGACGGTTAATTTCCGCTACCACGGCGGTCGGAATGGTTTTCCGACCGCCATCCTAATTAACCCCTAAGTTTATACTTAAAAAATGTTGTAAAAAATTGTAAAAATTGTTATATCGTTAATATGTTACCAATATATGTAACTAAAAAAAAATGTTTACAATGCCAAACTGAAATTAACTACTGTTATAAATAAAATAAAAAAAATTCTAATGTATGTTAAAAAATATTAACCTACATTATCTGTTACTACAAACTTTATACAACTGTTTAAAACAATGTACCAATGTTATAATAAATGTTTTTCCTTTAATTATTACATGTAAAAATATTTATATGTACAAAACATTTAGGATTTGTAAAATAAATACGTTTTTCTATCTCTATATCTTTATTTATCTAACATATTTTTAATAAAAGAAATATTTCTTGTTGGTTTCTAAATACTTTACAAAAATAAACTTCTTCAAAAAATTTAAATGTGTATTTTTTTGTCTACCATTTTCTTAATGTACTATTCAATACTAGTTAATAAATTAATTTTTATTAAATATATTTCTAAAATAATATGTTTTAATTAAGAATATATATACAATGTTTATGTTTTCATTTATAACTATCTTATAATTAAAATATTATACTACTTTAAACTATAATATTATTTTAACATTATAAATTAATACACATATATCTAAATTACTGTTCCCACTCTACTTAGCATAAATACATGGTAGCTGCTGGACACTAAACTTAATTAATTTACTATTCCCACTCCAGTTACTATTAATTGGGGGTAGGTGCTGGACACTAAACTTAATTAATTTACTATTCCCACTCCAGGAAGTATTAATTAGGGGTAGATGCTGGACACTAAAGTAAATTAATTTACTATTCCTACTCCAGTTACTATTAAATCAGGGTAGGTGCTGGACACTATACTTAATTAATTTACTATTCCCATCCCAGTTAGTATTAATTCAGGGTAGGTGCTGGACACTAAACTTAATTAATTTACTATTCCCACTCCAGTAATTATTAATTAGGGGTAGGTGCTGGACACTAAATTAAATTAATTTACTATTCCTACTCCAGTTAATATTAAATCAGGGTAGATGCTGGACCCTAAACTTAATTAATTTACTATTCCCACTCCAGTTAATATTAATTAGGGGTAGGTGCTGGACACTAAGGGGCCGATTCCGATTCGGGCCGGAAATCTCTCCGACCGAGCCGGACCCGGAGAGATTTCCGACCAAATCGGACTCTAGCAGTCCGACCGAATGAGTACGATGCGCACGTATGCCATCGGACTCGATTCGGTCGGACTCCCATTGAAGTCAATGGGAGCCAGTCGTACGACGCGTACACGTGCTCCCATTGACTCAATGGGCACGACGCAAACAAGGGCGCCCCCTACAGCGTGTTCGCGTCGGTGCGGGTCGCACCGTACATGCACGTGTAGGGGGGACCCATGTGTCCCCCCTGTGTGCGACTCGCGTGCCTACGCTTCCAGGGGGGTCCGACACAGACCCCCAAAGTGCGGCTCCGACAGCTCCTTGGAGCCGGACTGCGCGAGTCGGTCGGAGCGGTCGCGATGCGCATCGTACTTACCCGGCCGGGGAACGTCTCCATTGCGCGGTGCGAGTCGTCCCCGTGCGAGTCGGTCAGAGCGGTCGGGTCCTGCGAACGAGTCGGTCGGAGATTTCGCGAGCGCACGCATCGTACTCGCTCGCCCGGACGCACGTACGATTCGGTCGGGAAATAGGGCTCCGAATCAGATCCGCTAAAGCCGAATCCGATTCGGAGCCCTACCGGCCGAGAGCGGAATCGGCCCCATTACTTAATTAATTTACTATTCCCACTCCAGTTAGTATTATATGGGGATAGGTGCTGGACACTAAACTTAATTAATTTACTATTCCTACTCCAGCTAGTATTAATTAGGGGTAGGTGCTGGACACTAAAGTAAATTAATTTACTATTCCCATTCCAATAATTATTAATTAGGGGTAGGTGCTGGACACTAAACTTAATTAATTTACTATTCCCACTCCAGTTACTATTAATGAATGGTAAATGCTCAATTTACTATACCCACTATAATTACAGTAAAATAAAAAGGATTAGCAGACAATTAACATATATATTTTTCTTTTCCTATTAAAATTAATGTAATAGAACTAACTACACTATACATTAAATTTTAATTGTTTCACAATACCTATATTAAATTAGTTCAATATTTAATTCAATAAATTGCAATATTTTTCTAATTTTGAAAATATTTTTCTAAATTGTAATTTAAATTTTCTAATTTCTTAAATTTTTAAATCAATTATTTTAAACACTCCCCACCCTTATCCCTTATAACACAAAATTCCCCTGTTAAAAATTATTTTTTAAATTTTAAAAATATAATTTCTAAAATATAAATTTTAATTACAATTTTCTAAAATTTAAAATAAATTTTTTGTAAAACACTCCCCACCCTCATCCCCTATAAACACAACACCCCACTCCTAAAAACTTTTTTTATAAATTTGAAAATATAATTTCTAAAATATAGGGGCCCATTAGGATGGCGGGCGGAAGCACCACCGCCGTGCTGGCGGATGCAAAAACCACCAGTTACCGCCCGCATGCCGCAGCCCACACGCCCGCCAAATTACGATGTGAAAAGGCAGCCAAACACCGCCGGCAAGCCAGCGACGCCGTCCGCCATCAAAGTGCGCCCGCTCACGTAGCGGCGCAGCCCAATGGAGACACACCGCCAGACGAAATCACGTACCGCCCGGCGTACAAATTACGATGCCGCAAACAAACAGCTCCCACGGCTAAGAGACACCGCACGTGAAAGTGAGGCGGAAACCCGAACGCCGAGCACAGACACCGAAGAGGCGACCCCCCCGAGCATGAATCCAGCACTGCAGGCCCTCCCCATACTATACCTGATGCACCACCAAGGAGGCAACGTACCGCGGAGACGCAGGTAGGCACACACACAACAAGGGCACGCAAACAGCGCACACAGTGCAAGTGCGGAAAAGGAGGACATGGCACCCCCCCAACACCCCTGCGTGGACAAGACACATCCACCACTGCACCCACAAATGTAACACAGGGCAAAGTGCAACATCTCGCAACTATCATGGGCACACCACCTGGGACCAGGAACTAACGACCCCGTCATGGCACCGCAGCACAGCGGCGATGACGCAGCCACACATGCGCACAACTCAGCGCCCAACCATAACGCCATGTATGCGTCGCACACAAACAACACAGGGACACAACCAAGCACCACACACACCAGCCACACCCAGAACGCACATGACACGTGACAGGCCTGCCACAGTCATGACCCCAACGCCCAATTCACGGACAACACCCAACGTCACACAACCGACGCCCACATGTCAGTGAAGTCACGCAACATCAGGACACACCCCTGTGTGACAAACATGGCGAAGCACACAGCGGCGGCAACACCACCCAGTAGAACATGGGCCCCGTCGGGAAGAGGTACGCCAGTACCACACAGAAACACCCATACCACCCTGCACCCATGAACCAGACATACAAAACGGAACACCAAAGAGCCCGGGGACCGACAACAGGTGGACCCAAGAATGACACCCACACACAAGGCCCAACGCATAGCGGAAACACAGCCTGCCGCCCACACACGGGAGAGCAGACAGCACTGAATGACCTTCCATTCCAACTCCGAAACCACAACCCGACTAAACACGCCGGAGAATACAGCCATTGTCCCAAAAAAAGACCAACACAGGCATGCAGAGGAAACCGACCACAGGGCAGATAGCGCATATCACCTAAGAACATACCGAACGGGAAAGAAAAAATATAAAACTCCCCCATGCCGTTCCCATGCAAGTTATCTGGAAGGAGTCACACACCACTGACCTTGAACATTCAGAGAAGCACGTGGGATGAGGGCCCGTGTCCTCCGCACAAGCTAACAGAACACAAGTCCTGCCCCCTACGACCATCACAGACCTCACAGCAACCTCGGAGCTTGCACACTGCAGACTGCACACACAGCCGGAGCACGCCACCACATCGCCCCGCAGCAAAATGGCACCTACAACACACCTACCCAACTACGCCAAACAGGTCAAGCTGTACAAACACAACCTGATACAGCTAATGGGATGCGAACCCCTATCCCTGCTGAACGTAAGTTACCGACTGACTTACCGCATCGCATTGTTCAGCTGCGTCATACCCGTCTTCTACTGTCGGAGGTGTCCCTTCCACCATCCTGTGGAGTTGTGCCTCTCCAACCCGGCATGTCCAAGGGCGGACCTGCTACCACTATTCCACCCTCTGGACGCACATGACAGGGTCTGTTCAGCCTATGGGGGCATGGCGTATGTGGCGAACATCGGACCCACACTGCAATGGGACCACTGTGCCTCCACACGACGGATCATGGATCACAGCTACATCGAATGTCACCCAGCATGCCCCATCATGCTCCTACAAGGGACAACTTACGAACAACACCGTGACAGCCACCATCCGCTACATTGGCTGGCAAACATGTATACCACCAATGAAATGGAAGCCCTGCAGGAAGCCATCGCATACCTGTCAACCTGTCAATTCGTAGGACCCCGACGCAATCCCCCAATTGAGCCATGATGTCCGACACTGTACCCATGCTTAGCTTCCGCACGGACTGGCCAGTAACCACCACAACAGCCATACCAAACGACCTGCAACTGATACCACACCATCAACGACACTGCCATGACATCGGATGTGTCCGGGACATGCACTCTGTTCCCCATCACATCCAGGAACTCTGCATGTATCGGGGGAGGCAGTGGCATGGGATATGTGTATCGCACCCACATGGACAGAACTGCACTTACAACTATGCCATGACATGGATCCTGCGCCCATGGACATATGCACTGCACAGTGGACAGGAATCGCCCGGCTGGAGTATGTGAGAGCTGCACCCCATCTCCCCCTCCCCGGAAATCCCGTAACAGGACCTTTTCATGGACGACAAGTGCATACAACAACAACACGACCCCAGTGACTGTGACATGTCCAGTATCCACCATATGGCAACAACAAGTGGGACGCCGTTGCATGCACGTAAGCCCATGCCCTGATGTCAACTCACACGCACGCGTGCATGAGTAACAACAGCAGCACACCTGTCACATGGAACTGAGATGGACTGTGCCCATGATGCCAAGCGGTCTGGTAGGCTAAATGTATACCGTCTGTGTCAAAGTCCGCAGCACCGCAGCTATTTGCAAATGAACATTAGCACAGCAACGGCCAAGCAGATGTAACTCTGATGCCCACATCCCACATGCAACAGCTAATCACATGTACCCCTACACCCTTAGCTATGTGTAATCATGCTCAGTATATCCTCCACATGCATACCGCTGCCAGTAGTGTCCACTATACTGCATCACAGAGGACATAAGTCACAATACATGGTTTGAAGAAAGAAACTGTCTCTGCTGATTCCTTTCACAAGTACGAATGTGAGATGATGAGAGTGTGTGATGTACACGGCAGTCTTGACATGACTATGTAGTCCACTGTCATTGGATGTCAACGCAAATGAGTAGCACAACTGTGGAAGACACATGTGTCGTGTGAAGCGGGAGTGATGCTTCGCTCAGGTTGGTGGGTGTGACGGGTAGATGCGCACATGCAAAGTTGAAACACGCTGTGTCGGGAGGGGTCCGGAACTGCACATTACCGCTTCCCTGGGCAATGTTAAAGGCCACCCGTCGGGGGGGATGTGAACACGTGTGTGCACAGCAGCCGGGCACACGAACAATGCGGTATCAGGCGTACACGTCAGCCCACCCTCTGTGGACAAGCTGGATCCTGTTGTGCGCCCGCCAGGCCCTTGACAAGGCACACACAGCCCCTGCCGACCAGGTGTATCCCCAACATTGTCAACCTGCACAGGCAATCCAGGGCACGGGATGGCAGTGGAGCATGGTGGGGGAGAGGACTCGGCGCGCTCCTCCGGGACACATCACGCAGGCAAAACATCCTCAATGTGTAGCATGGCTCAAGTCATATGGAAGTATTGGGGGGACGCACACATCACGAGCAGGAGTGACGTCACGGAAGGTGGCTCGCACCATCCCACCCATTGCCTACATCTCCACACACGTCACATGCCGTTGCAACAGAGAAGCCAGCGCGTGCGCAAGCACCTCCGAGCCCGCCCCAGTGAGGCAAAAGAGTGAATGTGTGGGTCCATCAGCCCCAGATGGACGCGGCATGGGCCGCTAGGGCAGCTACAGCCTCTGTGTGTCGCAGGTGGTGTATCCGGACTGCGGAGACTGCTATGCATTGTCTATGTTGCCCGGGTCTCGAGTCGGGGCACCACGCAGGTGGACGGCGTCCCGCCACACATCATGCCGTGAGACAGACCACTCGTTCAAATGGACCCACACATACACTCCTTGGCCTCTCCGGGGCGAGCTTGGGGCTGCATCTGCATGCGCTAGCCCCACAGGTGCAAATGCATATTGGGGGGAGCGAGGGGAGGCCATGAGGACAGGGACAAAGACGACTGTATTACTGTCAGTGAGTTCAAGGAATGACCCTGATGTGGACAGGAAAAGACGTGCCCCGTGTGTATTGCAACTAGTCGCTAATCCGATCACCCTCCCATGTCCTGCATGTAAGCCCGCACCTAGCCCCGCCCACCCGCCACATTGAAATTAGCACCAGCACAACATCATTCACATTCGAAGCACTGACTGGGGGTGACAACCATTGGACACACTTGTTGAGGCCACCCACGCGTACATGTGGGCCCTCCATGATCCATGTCACCTGCGGCAAAGTGATGACATGCGCAATGACGGAAGTGAGGAGAGCTGTCCGCCCCACGCACAGATGGTGCATCAGCTCCACAGACCCAGCAGCGAGTGCAGCAGGGGTCACATGTGCAGGGGCAGCTGTGCCTGGTGTGAAGGCACATTCAAATTGACAGCACATCGACCAATGTGTAGTCTGCCCACACCTACAGTCCATCATCATGCGGACATAGAAAATGAACATAGGGCAACACATCTGTGTGGGTGCACCCACTGTGACCAACACTGCGCAATAATCGACGTAATCGCCCTGTGCATGGCCCACCATGCAAAGGAGGTCACATTCAGTGCCACCATCCCACACACGCATCCCTATCACGAGACATGGTGTGTCCAATAGTCAGTACTGAGTTAGCGCCCATCTGGTGGGTCCTGAAAAGGAGACACATGCAACCCACTAGGCAGTCGGTGCTGTCACCTACTGGCATTGTGCAGTCAATGTGCAGGCCAGGCTTGCTGGGACTGAGAGGAGCAGCATGGCCCAGCCTGACATTCACACGAGCAACAAGTGCACTGAGACCTGCATTGGCAATTGCAGACGTTGGTCTGCACCCAGCTGGCCCGGGACGCCTACCTCCATAGTGGAACACGCAGGGTGCAACCGCGAGGGTCATTGGAGTTGGCCGTAATGGCCTGGCCCATGTTGGTGACAGTCCGCTGATGCCATGTGCACCACACAGTATGATGTGCGCACTGCATCTGCAGGTGTGGCCATGATGTGCGTGTGGGTGCAGGTGCACAATGGACGGGGCCACAACATGCCGTGTGCATAGGCAGGGACGGCCAGTGGCCGGCCCCCACATGTCTGTTAGCATGTCATCATCTGCACATTGGCATGGGTGCATGGTATACGCATATGCACACGCATGTCATCTCTCACTATGTACATCTGCCACTTGGCACGTGCAAGGTTACGTGTCACATGTGATGTGTATTTGCAAGCACACAGCTGTGTTGGCATGGGGCTGTCAATGTGTACACCTGACAATGCTTCTGGAGGTGTGATCCGTACAGTGCTGCACATAGGGTGCAGTGGTGACACCAATGACTGTCTCATATCCCCTCGTGCCACAGGTCCCACTTGTCTTGGCCGCTCAGCCTGTGCCCACATCGTCGTTGGTGTGTGCCATACTCATCCAGCCTCGGAAGCAGTGTGATGCACAGCAGCCAGTCATGTTGCTGTGGTGTTGCCGCTTGCCGGATATGCAGTCAGTCCCCATCAGCACGCCTCACAGGTCATTGAGGCCTGGATCCCCATGTGCATGCACATAGCAATGGTTTGTGTCACTGCCCATTGCTATTGGTGGGAGACCTGTCTAAGTGTATTGTGGCTGTGCTGTCCCTGCATGACAGCTGTTCTGTGACTCATGTTCTTGCTCTGTCATATCAGTTATGTGTATGTGAAAATGCCATGTGGCGTGTTGCTTTGACATGTGTCCACTTCCATCTTTCCTAGGCGGAGACCAAACATTTACCGCCCTTACCAATTGTTGGCGGACATGGAGGATTCTGAGGTCATCCGGAAATTTCGTCTGGATCGACCAACCCTGCATCGACTATGTGCCATGTTGGAACCCCACCTCCGTCCTCGCAGGGTGTATCCGACAGCATTCACCCCCACGGCTAAGGTGATGGCTGCACTGCATTTCTTCGCCACTGGGTCATTCCAGCACACAGTGGGCAGTGGAGGTGGGATGTCCCAGCCCATGTTCAGCATGGTGCTGAGGGATGTACTGGCAGCCATGATGCTGTACAGGAACAGGTACATCCGATTCCCCAGGGCACGTGAGTTGGCGGCAGTGAAGGGTGCATTCTATGCCCTTGGACGGATCCCACACGTCGTTGGTGCCATTGACTGCACCCATGTTGGCCTTGTCCCACCACAGGCCACTGAGCAGCTCTTCCGCAACCGGAAGCACACGCACTCCCTGAATGTGCAAGTGGTGTGCCTTGCGGACATGGTCATCTCCCACGTGTGTGCAAAGTTCCCAGGCTCGGCCCATGACGCGCACATCATGCGAAACAGCATATTACCACGACTGATGACCAATCTGCAACAGGACCGTGGCTGGATTGTCGGTGAGTATGTGGAGTTGTGTAGCGTGCTGGCTTAAGGATGCTGTCTACTGTCCTGTTTGAATTGCAACGGTTCTCTGTGTCCCCCACGCCCAGGTGACTCGGCTTACCCGAATGGGCCCTGGCTGCTCAGTCCATTACGAAATCCTCGGACCCCAGCAGATGACCGCTACAATGAGGCACATGGGAGGACCAGACGTGTGGTCGAGCGTACCTTTGGCCTCCTCAAGTCCAGGTTCAGATGCCTGGACCGCACCGAGGGTGCGCTGGCGTACTCCCCACAGAAGGTGTGCCAGATAGTGGTGGCTTGCTGCATGCTGCACAATCTGGCCATTCGAAAGCAGATCCCCCTAATTGTGGATGACGGAGATCAACCAGGGCCCCAGCCTGCACACCAGGACAGCTCCAGTGAAGAGGACAGTGGAGAGGATGAAGCTGTGAATGTGCGTCAGCAGCTCATCGCCCGCTACTTCACTTGACGGTGAGTGACCATGTACGACGGCTGATGTGGCTGTAGTTGTGCAGGTGTATGTGTGCTCTGTTACTGGGGCCTTTTGTTCACTGAGTGCTGTGTGTCAATGGTCCATGTCCAGGTTGGTATGCCACTGTCAGTGGCTGTAGCATTGTGCCCTGTTGCTCTCAGAGATGTGTGTGCATTGCTTGTAGTTGGTGACAAGTACTGTGTGATGAGTGTGTGACACACTCATTGAATGTACTCTTGTTCTGTTTTTCACCCCTAGGTCCCTGCAGCCTCTCCTGTCCCATCGACATGCCACACAGCAGATGCTATTCTGCTCATGGTGGCGATTGCACATCGTGGAATAAACCCAGGACACATTAAGCCGATTGTGATCAAGGTGTATTTATTAACAGCGGTGACATGTGATTGTGTGCAAGGTGATGACAAATGTGGTGCATGCTGTGACAATGAGTTGACGGTCATGGCTGCGTGATGGTCAAGGTGTACCCATGGAGTTCTATGTCCACAGTCCAACAGACACATGCCATTCACATGGCAGTGTGGGCTAGGATCGTATTCCAAGTCAATGCAGTAGGTGGTCAAGGTGGCTGGCTGACTCACTGGCGTTTGGTGCGGGCGAAGTCCTCTCTGGACACCTGTTTCCACTTCGGACGGCCCCTTCAACGTTTGGGAGGGGGGGTGTTGATGTTCCACTGGTGGTGGTTGAGGAGTGCTCACTCGCTGTGGACGCAGGGGAACGCGATGCTGCACGAACCTGCGCCACAGCAGGTGGTAGCGGAGGTGGTGTTGCTGGCCTTGCTTGTGCCCTCCCCCCCACCACCAGCTGGCCCATGAGGTCCGCGATTTGGGCCATGTGGGCGTCCATGGACCTCAACACCGCAAGGACCTCCCGCGTGTCGCTTGCCGACCTGGCCCATTCGCCTTGGGCCTCCTCATAGGCCCCAAGGACTCTGTCGATTGGCGGCAGGGCTTGGCTCCCAGGCACAGTTGGCGTTGGCCTGGCCCTGCTCCTCCTACCAGTACTGCTGCCACCGACCTGCCCACTAGCCACATTGCTCACCACGGTCCTCGCTGTGGCTCCCAGGGTGGACCCAGTCGGCCGGACCACCACTTGCGCTGGGGCTGGGGCCAGTGATGACGTGGTGGTGGTTGCGGCAGTGGGAGTGGCCACAACGACCGTGGGGGTGGCCGCCACAACAGTGGTAGTGGCCGCTACGACAGTGGCAGCAGGGGGCTGTGAGTGGTCATCAGCCCTGGATGATGGGTTGGTGGGTGGGAGGGTGCCTGGGGTGCGGTTGGGCCCTGCCACACCAGATGGGCCTGCTGGGTGGTCCGTGTCCGAATCGGAGGACAGATCCTCCACATCCGTGAGTCCTTGTTGGGGGCTTGCAGGCTGGCTGGGCTGGCTGCTGTCTCCATCTCCAGCATCCAGCAGTTCGTCACCTGTGGGGGGAATGAGATATGTTATTGTGTTGCACATGACAAAGTATGTATAGGTTGTCTGACATCCACAGTTCGTGCACAGTCGTGCACAGGTTTCCCGGAGCCGTGTGTGTGGCTGTGCTATTTGTTGTTGTGTGGGCATGCCAATGGGACTGTGTGCTGTGGACATGTGGCATGGGACGGATTGGCAATGCCGATGGGTGTGTTGCTGTGCTCCTGCTTTTTGTGGCTCTGGTGTATGCGGACTCCAGACCCATCGTGGAGGTTGGTTTGTACTATGCTCTTGGGGTTCAAATGTAACGCTTCGAAACGCAGATGGCAAAATGGGGGTCAGCCCCCTGAAACGCATTTGAGATGAACTATGCTTTGGGGGTTCATATGGAACGCTTCGAAACGCAGATGGCATAATGGGGGTCAGCCCCCTGAAACGCATTTGAGATGAACTATGCTTTGGGGGTTCATATGGAACGCTTAGAAACGCAGATGGCATAATGGGGGTCAGCCCCCTGAAACGCATTTGAGATGAACTATGCTTTTGGGGTACATACTGTGTGCCATGGGTGCAGAACGTGACATGTGTTGTGGCAACATGACAGTGCATGGTCTGAGGTGTGTGTATGTCTGACATACCCTGCATATTTGCTGTCTGTTGTGATTTCTGGCCATGTAATTGGACGCATTGTTATGAGTGAGTGATGGTTGTGTGCCACACGACGTATTGCAGATGGTCCAATTCCTTGGTGTGCGTGCTGCCCTGTGCCATGTGCATCACTGCAGTGCTCGGGGGTGTGTGGCCCATGTTATGTGTGTAGTTGCTCACAGTGTGACGTGCGCTTCATTCACTTCTGGCACATGATTTATCATGGGCATGTTTCTTTGCGTGACTACTGTATGTGGACCAGCTGTTCGGATGACATACCTTTCATGTGACTGGGGCTGACGGATGAGATGGATGGTATGTTGTATGTGCATTGTGTGTCTGTGTATTTGATGGGTCCAGTGGTGTTCGTGTGCATTTATGTTGTTCCACGCTGTTGCGTCTGGTGTGGTATGTCTTACATGGGCGTAGTTGTGGGATGTGTGGTTGACAGGCAGTAGGGGCTACATGGACAGGACTTCGATGGTGTTGCAGTTGTGTGTGATGGGTTGCACTGTGCCTGCCGTGTGGTTCTGTAATCAGTGTGACTTGTGCGTGCAGACGTGGCTCCTTGGGTGTTGCTGTGTCTGTGATGGGTCATGTGGGGTGTGACTCTGTGGTTCATGTCCGTGTGCACATTGTTCACATGGTTGTGGCAGGGAGCAGTGCTGCGTGTTCCTCTGCTACTTGACATGTCCCATGTGTTAGTCGTAATTCAGTCCTCATGCCTCCAGTCACCCCGCCCTGTCCAGTTTCCCACATGCAGGTTGTTTTTGAGCATGCACTGGACTGGATGCAACATGGTTATGGGCGGGGGGTGCTCCATGTTGCAGGTCTGTGGGGGTGGGGGCGGTGTTATGGGTCGTGGTGATGGCTGGACACCCACTGACACCGTTTGTCCTGGGGCGGGATGTCTACCTGTCGGCTGCCGGTGTGCACTGCAGTGGCTGCTACGTGGGTGTGGGGTGTGGGCTGTGCTCCTCCTTGCTGTGCTGTGGGACTAGGGGCCTGGTGTGTGTTGTACTCCAGCTGTCCCCCCTCCCACCCACTGCGCTTTGTGTTGCTGCTACTTACCTGTTACTTGTCGGTTGGTGCAGCTACGGCTGCCACATGGGTGTGGGGGGTGCTCGTTGTGGCGCTTCTGGAGTACTAGGGGACCTGTTGGTAGTTACGTGGCTGGCTGGGTGTACACATGCCCCCATAGTTTTGTTAGTTGATATGTTTGGGCTGTGTGTGTGGTGGTGCCTGTTGCATGTGTGAGTGATGTGTTGTGGATTGTGTACTGGACATGGGGGTGTTTGTCCCTCGGAGCTATGGCATGGTGGTAGTGCATGTGAGTACATAGCGGTGTGCTGGTATACATTTGTTTGTACTTACCAGCCTCCACTCCCCCTGGTAATCCGGTGAGGATCTCCGGATGGATGATGACTTGCACCTTCTCCTCCCACGCTTTGAAGGTCTTGTAATGCGCGGGATTCCCTCCGCCAGTCGTGGCAGCCAGCTCTCGGTTTTTGCTCTCCTTCTTCTTGACCAGGCTTTTGATGTCATTCCACCGTTTGTTTATCTCTCCTCTGTTTCTGGGTACGGTCCCGACTGCATTGACCTGGTCTACAATTCTGTTCCACATTCTGTTTCTGGTGGCTAGTGGTGTGTGCTGGACCTGGTTGCCATAGATTTGTGTGTGCACCTTGACGATCTCGTCGACCATGACCGTCAGCTCAGTGGAAGTGAACTTGGGCATTCTGTGTGATGCCATGGTGTTTGTGGTGCTGGTGCGGTGTGTGATGTGTGATGTGCAGGGGGTTTGTGGTGCCGGTGTTTGGTGGTGGTGGTGGTGGTGGTGGGTGTGATGTGTGCGTATCTGTGGTGTGCTGCTGTCCTTGCTGTGTCACTGTGTCCTCTCCTCTCCTCTCTGCTTTGCAATGTTGCAAGGGGTTGTGGTCTGTGGAGGGGCTGCTTTTGTACTTACCTGTTTGGGTGTGTCCTGATGGTCTGTTGTTTTCAGGTGTGTTGTGGCTGGTGTTCTGGGCTTTGTGGTTTATTTGTTTGTCCAGGGGTGGTGTGTTTTCGGGATGTGTACTTTTTCTGTGTATTTGTGCGTGGGTTGCTGTGTGGACTTGTTTGCCATGTTGTGTGTGTTTGTTTGAGTCCGCGGCTGTTTCTGTGCAGGGACGTGGCCGCCATGGCTTCTGCCGTGTCCATTTTCTTCAGTGTTGTTTACGCTGGCGGGCGGTGTATTTGTTGTTTTTCCGCGCTCATGTCGGTGCGATCGTAATTTCACGAGCGGTGTCTCGACCGTGAGGGCGGGCGGTTTTGTGTTGTCGTGCGTCTTTCCGTCCGTGGCGGGCGGTTTGACTCCGACTCGGGCAAGGGCGGGCGGTATTTTGTGTGTTTTTTCCGCCGCTGGCGGTTTTCGGTTCGAGGCATCATGATTGCTGGGTTGGTATTCAGACGGTGTAGGCGGGCGGATTTTTGCCGCTTTAATGGGTGGCGGATTTTTTTACGCCCGGTATCGTAATGGGCCTTATAATTTTTAATTTCTAATTACTTAAATTTGAAAATACATTATTTTAAAACACTCCCCACCCTTATCCCCTATGAACCCAACTCCTAAAAAATATTATTCTAAATTGGAAATTATATATTATAAATTATAAATTTAAATTTCGAACTTTTTATAAATTTAAATCTATTATTTTAAAACACTCCCCACCCTTATCCCCTATATATAAATTTATAATTTAGAATATATAATTTCGAATTTCGAATAACATCCCGCTCCTAAAAAATATTATTCTAAATTCGAAATTATATATTCTAAATTATAAATTTAAAATTCGAATTTTTATAAATTCAAATCCATTTTTTTAAAACACTACCCACCCTTATCCCCTATAAACCCAACATCCCGCTCCTAAAAAATATTATTCGAAATTCGAAATTATATATTCTAAATTCTAAATTTAAATTATTACACAAATTAATTTTTTTATTACATTAACTTACTATTACTATACTACAAACAAACTCTCTATATATTACAATATAGTACAATAACGATATTTTAACATAACGATATTTTAACAGTCGATATTACAAACTTCGATATTTTTAACAATACTTAAAAACGATATTTTTAACATCGATATACATAACATCGATATTTAATACTTACGATATATTGAACTCGATATTTATGTATATCGATATTAAAAGTTCGATATTATGTCTACTTACCCTCGGTTTCGCAGTGCTCTTTTTGTTGCTACTATTCCTCTATGTCCCTCATGTGCAAGGTCTATGACTTTAGTCTGAAGTGATCGGGGTATGACTAGCCTAGAGTCTATGAGGACTATTCCCCTAGGGGTCGTGGGTAGTTGCTCATGCACCTGGCAAAATGCTGATAGATCTTTCATGTTTGTTCCTCTTTCTGCTGAATTATCTTACAAATGTCTCCATTGTCCTTGTTGACTCAGTCGCCCCACCTCTATCAGAGTTAGGTATACTCGAGTAGCTTCTTCTGTTATGTGGAGTGACAGCGACAGTTGTGCTACATGGTTCATCATAAGGTTCAGATATTCCTCAGCGGGGGACAACGTGTTTTTTTTTATGAGTGGACATGTAATCTGCCAGGTTGTTGTCTTTTCCGGGTCGATGTCAGATGGAATACAAGTTTTCTTGCAAGAGGATTCCCCAACATTCTATTATCGGTGGCATCTAAGCTCGGGAGTTTCCAAAGATCGTCAGTAGTGCTTGGTGATCTTTTATTATTTTGAAGTGTTTCCCAGACATGAAGATGTGATAATGCTTGCATGCCCAAACTCCAGCTAAGCTTTTCTTCCCTGCTTGGTGGCATGATCGTTCAATGTCTGATAAACTCTGACTTGCGTTTGATAATATGCGTTCTTCCTTGCTGTGTCAATGTTGGGCTAGAATCACTCCTAGGTTCACTGGACTCTTGTCCACAGTGAATTATGTGTGCCATGACGGGTCAAAGTATGCAATGTTGGTGGCAATGCTGACTCTTATTTTGGTTTCCTGAAATACCTTTTCACATTCCGGGTTCCAATTGAACTTGTGGCTCTTCTTGGTTAGTTCCCTAAGAGTGGGGCTGATTGTGGCATAGTTCTTGGTGTAGCGAGCACAGTAGCTCGCCATCCTTAGTAACAACCTCACATCACCTAAGTCTCTTGGTGCTGGTGTCTCATTTAGTGCTTTGACTTTCTCTGGATATGGCTACATGCCATGGCTGAAGAAAATGTGTCCTAAAAATTTCAGTTACGTCTTGTGAAATTCACACTTGCCTGGATTAAGTGTCAGGTTGACTTTTTGAAGTACTTGGCATACTAGTTTTAATGCTTGTTGTATTCTTCTACTGTTGTTCCAACTATCAGGATGTCGTCACTGTAGTACAGTGCATTCGCTATGGGAATGATTATGTGTCTGATGACCTCTTGAAAGAACCTCAGCTGATGACAACACTCCAAACCTGAGCTGTTTGTATCGAAATAAACCTAGGTGTGTTGTGAATGTTGTGATATATCTTGAGTCTTTGTGTACTTCCAGCTGGTGGTATTCTTTGTTAAGGTCTCGTGTAGAGAGTATGCGAGCCCCATTTAGGAGTGGTATCATGTCTCAGTGAGGTGGACCTGGGTGTCCCTCTTGTTGGACTGCGTTGTTCAGTATTCTCATGTCTACACCCAAGTGAACTTACTCTTCTAAGTTATGCTTGGGGACTATCATTAGTAGTGACACCCATGCCATTGGTCCTTGTAATTGCTCAATGATGTTGGCTTCAAGCAGTTCTTGTATAAGCCTGGGCGGTGAACTACGCTACGCTCGCGGAGCTTGCGAAGTTGCGGTAACTTCGCGATTCGCGTAGAACGCGAAGTTACCGTGCACTACGCAATTTGCGGCGTAGCGTAGCTGTTTTTCTTCTTCGCGCGCTCAATATACGTTCTCGCGCGCGCGGTAACGACCTACCGTGATTCTGCGTTCGCCGACGCGACTTCTTATCCATTCGCGGGCGCCACGAGATTTGGAATCCGGCCGCACGATCCCGCGAGAGTGTGCGAACGCGAACACGTCATTCGGACGCGCGATCTGACTTCCGGCGGCAGTGTTGGTAAGATCGCGATCCCGAACACGAAGAAACTACAATCTGGCGAAGAATATATCTCGAGCATCATAAAACCTTCTCGAAAATGATGAATTAGTTCATTTTGCACAAAAAACTCCTCAGGTTGTCATTTAGAGATGTAGTTTGGTGAGCAAGGAGTCCTTTTTCTTTTTTTCCAAGAGGAAGGAAGTGCCCCTGATTCTCAAACTTCCTGTTCCTGTCCAGCAGGCTCCTCCCAGTGTTTTGTCCATGTGCTGTTCACTTTCATTTGGATTTGGAGCTGGAAGGATCACTTTTTGTGTCTGTCTGCTGCATCATATCATTGGATTGGATTTGAGGACTCTTGGATTTGAGATTTTACAAGTAAGTTGGAGAATTGGTGTACTTGTTTGTTTGATTGGGGCTTGTTTGTACCTACATTTTTTGGGGGGATTTCCATATTTTTTAAAATGTATTGTTGTGGCCTGTAGTTTCGGCAGGGGCCTAGTTGTTTTTCTTTGATTGGAATTTCAGCCAGTAGGCCCAGACTAGAGCCAGAGGTACCCATGGGTGCATGTTTCTGTGGTGTCTGTTGAATTTAAAGTTTAAACATCATGTAGGCCGGGCATCCATGGATGGCATTGTTTTGAATTGGTAAAAGTGGTTTTTGGGGCGTATTTTATTTTTTTGGGTGTTTGTTAAATAAATAGGCCTTTTCAGCAGTAGGTAACCCTGGGCGTTCAGCTCGCGGACTTTGGGCAAGTCCGCACTGCGCGACAACGCGGACTTACACTTTTTATCTTCTTCGCGCGCTCAATGTACGTTTTCGCGCGCGCGATAATGACAATTTGTGACGATCGCGATGCCGAACACGCAGAATTTACAATCTGGCGAACAATATCTCTCGAGCATCATTAAACCTTCTCGAAAATGTTGATTTAGTTCATTTTGCACAAAAAACTCCTCAGGTTGTCATTTAGATGTAGTTTGGTGATCAAGGAGTCATTTTTTTTTTGTTTTACAATTTTTTCCAAGAGGTAGCAAGTTTCCCAGAGTCTCCAACTGCCTGGTCCTGTCCTTTGTCTTCACTTTTTGTTATTTTGGGTGGCCTGGCCATGTGGGTGGCGGCCATTTTGTAAAGCCAGGCATTGTGCTTTTGCCATAGGCCTGCATTGTCTGTCTTGTGTTCCTTTTCTTGTTGTTCTGGGTGGCCTGTCCATGTGTTGGCGGCCATTTTGTGTGAACAGCCACTGTGCTTTTGCCATAGGCCTCAAAGCTTGCGGCCTAGTGTGCCAGTAGGCCCGGCGGTAGTCATCCTCATGGGTGCATAAAAACTGTTTCTGTGTTGTCTGTTGAATTGTAACATAATTTAGGCCATGGATGGCATTGGATTGATTTGCAAAATGTGGCTTTTGGGGCGTATTTTATTTTTTTGGGTGTTTGTTAAATAAATAGGCCTTTTCAGCCAGTAGGTAACCCTGGGCGTTCAGCTCGCGGACTTTGGGCAAGTCCGCACTGCGCGACAACGCGGACTTACACTTTTTATCTTCTTCGCGCGCTCAATGTACGTTTTCGCGCGCGCGATAACGACAATTTGTGACGATCGCGATGCCGAACACGCAGAATTTACAATCTGGCGAACAATATCTCTCGAGCATCATTAAACCTTCTCGAAAATGTTGATTTAGTTCATTTTGCACAAAAAACTCCTCAGGTTGTCATTTAGATGTAGTTTGGTGATCAAGGAGTCATTTTTTTTTGTTTTACAATTTTTTCCAAGAGGTAGCAAGTTTCTCAGAGTCTCCAACTGCCTGGTCCTGTCCTTTGTCTTCACTTTTTTGTTATTTTGGGTGGCCTGGCCATGTGGGTGGTGGCCATTTTGTAAAGCCAGGCATTGTGCTTTTGCCATAGGCCTGCATTGTCTGTCTTGTGTTCCTTTTCTTGTTGTTCTGGGTGGCCTGGCCATGTGTTGGCGGCCATTTTGTGTGAACAGCCACTGTGCTTTTGCCATAGGCCTCCAAGCTTGCGGCCTAGTGTGCCAGTAGGCCCGGAGGTAGTCATCCTCATGGGTGCATAAAAACTGTTTCTGTGTTGTCTGTTGAATTGTAACATAATTTAGGCCATGGATGGCATTGGATTGATTTGCAAAATGTGGCTTTTGGGGCGTATTTTATTTTTTTGGGTGTTTGTTAAATAAATAGGCCTTTTCAGCCAGTAAGTAACCCTGGGCGTTCAGCTCGCGGACTTTGGGCAAGTCCGCACTGCGCGACAACGCGGACTTACACTTTTTATCTTCTTCGCGCGCTCAATGTACGTTTTCGCGCGCGCAATAACGACATTTTGTGACGATCGCGATGCCGAACATGCAGAATTTACAATCTGGCGAACAATATCTCTCGAGCATCATTAAACCTTCTCGAAAATGTTTATTTAGTTCATTTTGCACAAAAAACTCCTCAGGTTGTCATTTAGATGTAGTTTGGTGAGCAAGGAGTCATTTTTTTTTTGTTTTACAATTTTTTCCAAGAGGTAGCAAGTTGCCCAGAGTCTCCAACTGCCTGGTCCTGTCCTTTGTCGTCACTTTTTTGTTATTTTTGGTGGCCTGGCCATGTGGGCGGCGGCCATTTTGTTAAACCAGCCACTGTGCTTTTGCCATAGGCCTCCAAGCTTGCGGCCCAGTATGCCAGTAGGCCCAGAGGTAGTCACCATGGGTGCATAAAACTGTTTCTGTGTAGTCTGTGGAATTTTGGCATCATTTAGGCCATGGATGGCATTGAATTGATTCAATTGAATTGCGAAATGTGGTTTTTTTTGGAGGGTCTGACTATTTCACTTATTTGGTGTGTTAAATAAATGCCCTTTTTGCGTGTGTACTGTGTAATTATAATTGTGTTGTTGTAGTGGTTGTCTAACTTTCCAAAGTGTTTTTAGCCATGTGGATTTTAGTTTTTGCATTAAAGCTGTGTGTGTTTTATAAGGCATCCTTTGTCTGCCCATATATAGGCCTGCTTGAGTTCATTGTTTGCCGTGCCTTGTGCCTGTGAGTCACCATGTTTCTGGGGGCCATTTTGTTGTGGTAGTTATTAGTGTGCTGTTTTTGCCACATAGGCCTGCGTGTCTTTCCATTTTTCCTCTTGTCTTACTGCTTCCAAATCCATCCCCATTGCCAGCTGCAGCTCCCTGATGCTGCTATATAATACATCCCACGTGATGCACAAATTTAGGCCAAACATGCTCCAGTACATTTTAGTTTTTGTTCTTTACTATTCTTATTCTTCCAGAGTGTACAGTAGCCAGGAAAGCCCTGGCCTTGTTGTCAACGTCTCATAAATGGCTACACTGTGTGTTGTTGTTGACAGAGTTTCTGAAATTTAATAATTGAGGCCACCACACACTAAGTTCTATATTCTATTTGTTTGATTTGTGCTATGTTTGACTGATGTTCTGGCTTTTTTGCTTTTAGGTGCACAAAGACTGAGGAGGAGGTGTGTCTCTCATCATTGCCTGTTGCACTTCCAGACAGACATCCTGCTGCTGTACACACAACGTGACGTGTGACCTGACCAGACATCTCTGCAACTGAGTGCTGCTGACATCTGAAGAAGATGGGCCCAAAGAAAGCAGGTACCAGGTCCTCCAGTACCAAGAAAGTTGCTATTGAGAAGAAGAAGGAACAGAAGAAGCAAGTGACACTGAAGTCTGGTGTGCCGGCCAATACCTTTTTTGGGAAAAAAAAATTGCGCCTGCAGCAGCGGTGTCCGGGGGGCAAGCTGGGGGCAGCACCTCCGCATCAGTGGACCCAACCCACCAACCCAGGCCCAAGCACATGAGTGGGGAAGAGGTAGCCAGCCTAATGGTGGAAAGCAGTGATGCTGAGCCGGAGATAAACTTATCGCTATCTCAAAGTAGTACCCAATCAACGCAGGAGGAAACACAGCAGATAAGTGGTCAACAACAACAGCCGCAACCACCGCCCGCAATAGTAGTTGTTGTTCCTCCTGAAGTAGGGGCAGTTCAGGAAATTGAGCCTCATGCAGAGGTAGAAGAAGAAGCCACTCATTCAGAAGATCCATTGTCTTCCAAATCCCCAGCAAGGAAAAGGAGGGGTAGTCCATCGAGTTCTTCGCCAAGCCCCCTTCTGATGATCTAGATGCCACTTGGAAGCCACAAACTGAGTCTGAGAGGGAGCCACGTTCCAAGACCAAGCTAGGGAAAAGGAAGGTTCCAGAAAGCCTTACACTTATGGAGGTCGATGTAGAACAGCAAGATGATGATGATGATGACGACGAGCCAGTCATCACGAACATCACTCCCGGCCCCGAGGAGATGGAGACCAACATTCTTACTCTATCCAAAATCGCTGCGAGGGATGTAGCACGCATACCTCCACAGGTAACACCAACACGACCTACAGCTTCCATATTTGCATTAGCAAAGGCCCGGCAGCGACCTACATCCAGCACAACCACCACCTCTGTAGGAGTAGGTAGTGGTACAGCAGCACAGAGTCAAATTCAACACACACCCTACAGATCATCCGGCATTGGAAGTGGCACCTCCAGCAGGAGGCCAAAGTTAAGCTCCCCAGTTTGGGACTTCTTTACGGTTAGCGAAAAGGAGGAGAACATTGCTATATGCTCCATTTGTAATACCTCTGTTAGTCGTGGTAAGCTTGGTACAAACTATGGTACCGGAGGCCAAATGACCCATCTGAAAAAACACCACTTGATCAGCTGGGAGGACCACCTTCGCGACAGAAAAAAAACTGCAACCATTGGTGTTGGTGGGGATAAAGGAGTAGAAGAAGAAGATCCGATCACGGTGGAAGAGGAAGGACAGGGAGACATTCTCTCTGGTAGTGGTACACAAGGTGTCCCTGACCCCAGCAGTGCAGTCTTAACGTTGCACACATCTTCAGCAACATCTCAGTGGCACAAGAGTAAGAGTCAGCCGGAGACACCAAGAAGTACCAGGTCCGCACTACCAAAAAGTGCGTTGAGCCTAAGAGAAAGGAAAACCATGCAGCCTACCATTATCAGCATGTTTGGGGGTGAGGGGCAGTACGAACGCAACCACCCAATAGCACGTTTGTACAATGCGAAGCTGGCTAAAATGTTAGCACTGGACCTTCTCCCTTTTTCTTTTGTTGAAGGGTTGGGTTTTGTGGAATTTGTGTCAACCATCTGCCCAAAATGGCATGTTCCCAGCCGCTACTATTTTGCCAGAGTTGCAGTTCCAGCACTACATCACGACGTGCTGGAATTGCTAGGAAAGGCCTTGAAGCAGAGTGCTGTTCACAGTATCCACCTGACTACAGACATGTGGACCAGTTGCCAAGCCACAGATTACATGTGCATCACTGCACACTGGATCAGTTTTGTGGGTGTTAGAGAACAGCTATCTGCTGGTGTTGATACTGCAGAGATTTTTCATGCCACTCGCAAACATGCAACTGTAGCCATGTTTGCCATGGAGAAATCTCATACTGCTGCAAACATTTTGGAAGAGTTTAACACCAAGGTCTTTGAGTGGCTGCGCCCAAGAGGGCTTACGATTGGTTTTGTTGCCACGGACAACGGCAGTAATGTAGTTTTGGCCATGCGCAATGGTGGCTATTTCAGGGTCCCGTGTTTGGCACACTGCATTAACATTGTTGTTCAAGACTTTTTGAAAAATGAATCAAAAGTCAGCAACTTACTGGTCACCTGCAGAAGAATATGCACACATTTCAGCCATTCTTTTAAAGCCCGGAAGCAGCTGAGGGTCATTCAACGTGAGCATAAACAGCCAGTCAAAGCGCTCATCCAGGAGGTGCCAACACGTTGGAACTCAACTTATTACATGCTTGATCGTCTGTTTGAACTGTACATACCACTCAATGCTTATGTCATGCAAAGATTAGGGGAACCTACTGTGAGAGGCATGACCGTTGAGATGGCTCAATGGGACCTCATTAAATGCCTGACTGAGATGCTACTTCCTTTTGAGATCTTCACACGTGAAGTCAGCAGGGAGGACTGTACTATGGGCCAAGCTATCCCATTGTTGCACATGCTAGAGCAACAGCTGAAGGATGTGTCTGAAACGTACGCAGGTGTGGATGACAAACAAGACGCATATCATTTGGCGGAGACCTTAGCCGCTCGCTTATCGGAAAATACAAGGATTAAAAATAAAATTTTGTCACAACCACATTACATTAGTGCCACAATTTTGGATCCACGGTACAAAGTATTTCTGAACAGCAAGGCAGTAATTCCTTTTTCGGAAGTGGATGTTGCCAACTACAAAACTTTGATAGCTAAGGAAGCAACTATTTTCGAAAGCGAACGGCTGTTAATTACAGGCCCCCCACCCCAGGCCATAACCAGTACTACAGGGCATCCAGAGTCAAGTTCTACTTCGGAGCCTGAGGGCAGTGCATTTGCCTCCCAGCAGTCACCTACACCAACAATAACATCAAGAACAGGATCATCCACAGCACAATGTGCAACTGATTGGTTTCTACAGCAGGGGTATGGTAAGTCCAGTGCTGATGCAAAGGCAAAACCGGCCGAGCACATCCGAGCACCCCTTAACATTGAGCGGATGGTCCAGGCCTATCTGGATGACCCAACAGAGGTCTTCATGGATGGAAACCCATTGGTGTATTGGTATGGGAAAAGAAGCCAATGGACAGTGCTCAGCAGGCTGGCGATAAAGTATCTCGCTTCCCCTGTCGCAAGTGTCTCTTCTGAGCGTGTTTTCAGTGCTGCTGGTGCCATTGTAACTTCGAAAAGGACCAGTCTCTCGGCCCAAAGCGTGGAGAGGTTAACCATGATCAAAATGAATCAGCACTTTATACCACCGGATTACAAAATACGTGAATCACAGCAGGAAGAGCAGAGCGACTTGGATGACGTAAATAGTGCGTTACAGGACCTACTTCTGTCCGAACCACCAGAGTTTGAGGACGAGCTCCTCTTCCCTGACAACTAGGCTTTCAAATTGTTGCTTTCTTCCTTCCTTTATGTGTCTGTGTATCTGTCTTTCTGGTTCAAATCAAATCACAACAAAACCATCACCACCGTCTTCTTTTTATTTCCCTATTGGAGTTGCACGTCTGTGCATTTAACTGTCCACTCTTCAGAGTCCTGCTTCATCTTCCTGTCTCGCACAAGTACATTTCCATCAAGCCAGACATTAGTACAAGAAATGTTGCCTTTACCAGTCCCGCCTCCATTAGAAGTGAAACGTGACTACTATAGCTATCCTCCGTTTTGTTTTCGAGCCGAAACTCATCAGTGTCCGAAGGCTACAGCCTCAGCAGGCATCCAAAGGTCCTCACTGTCAGGACAGAAGGTACTTGGCAGAGAAAGACAAGAGACTCTTCGAAGAAACTTGCTGACATTTGTGCAAACTCAAATGACCAGCAATGAGCACTACACAGGCCGCGGCCCATCATCACAGTGCTGACCATGGGAAGCAACTTAAACTGTGACAAAGAAGTGCCACAGATGAATAAGACGAAAACCGAAACAGCGCCTAACACTCAAAATGAATGTGGACTGGAGTAATGATGAGGCCACTGCCCCGCAAAAAAAAAAAAAAAAATGTCAGAACTAGGCATCTGATGATCTGACAGCCAAAGAGAAGAGCAAGACAGGTAATGATGGAATGCATTGGATGTTTGCAGACTCTGAGCGATTGCTGTTGTTTGTTGTTGATGTTGTGCATGAAGTCGAACTCTACTCTACTAGTTAATCTACAAAGTGACTCAAGTAAGTCAGTGACAGTCAATGTTTCCCTTCTTGTTGTTTAATAACCAAATTGTACTCCTACTACTGCAGGTGCAGGCCAATATCTGTTGCAATTTTTTAATATGGAATATGGACTTAATCGGAGTCAATACAGACTGAGTTGTAGTTGGACAACACGTACCACACCATGATGATGACCATACTATCTTTTCGCGCGCAGTCATTCAGTTGGATCGGAGATGATTCAAGGACTAACTGCATTTCATGAAGTGGCATAAGGTAAACATAAACACAACAATTCAACAAGAAAGTAGTAAACACAGCAGACCTACATGTCCATGTAGTGGTCTAGTCGAGTGTAGTGATGACTGACAGCGGCGCATTGATTTTGTCACTTAATTAGGAAAATGCTAAGTTGCTGTGTATGCCTTTTGTCTGGCTATGTCAAAAATTAAGGTAAATGGAGGTTGGGTCACGGGCTGGTGCTGTGGTGGGCCTGTTCTGTCCTGTTGTTGTTGTAGCTTAATGCTGTAAACAGAATCTACACGATATATCCAAGCCGCCTCACTCTGAAAGTGTTCTCTCTTCTCTTCTTGGACTCCACCGTAAATGATGTTTTTTTTTTATTCATTGATTTCTCAATACCCCTTTTGTTTTTCCATCTAGACGTTACAGGCCGGCCTTTACCCTGTGCTTGCTATACTGGGAGACACAACTCACATTTACCTTACCAATCGGCATCAGGAAGGCCACCAAGATTGATGTGCGGAGCGTCCATGGAAGATAGGACCAAGAGGAAGGACGAGATTCAACTCCACAATTTTAGCATGATAATACAGTAACTTTAGTATCATTCATCATTCATCTTTTAATTAATTTGAATCCTTTTTTCTCTGCAATCATTAGGACTGTGTGTTGTGTGTTTGTTTGCTAATTGATCCCTACAAATGTTTTTTAATTGTCTTTGCTATCTTTACAAGTAAGCCCAGTACAACATGGAATTTGGGTCTCTGAGGGCATATTACAGGCAAGGCAAATTGCATAGAATATACTGGTGCCCTGTACTGTCTAATTGTCTAGTAGGAGTTATTAAGTACTACTCATTAACCATCAAGTTATCTAATCTTCATCATCATTAACGCATGCATTTCCCTTTTCTCCCTTTATTGATTTTTTGGATAAGATCATGGTCGTCTGCCAAGATTGCGCTTTGCTTTTGTTGTCCATGCGTACTGTTTTTCATTTTCAAACCTTTCCCCAAACCCCCTTCCCATCCATTCATCAAACCCTAACCCTCTTCCCCCGGGCTGTGATTTATATTGAGGTGTGATGTGACTACATAAAATGTACACCAATTGATCACACGCTTGCTGGGGCAGATGTGGTGAAAGCAACACTAATTCAATTGCAAGGCAGGGCGAGGAGCTTCTTCTGCTTGGCCACCCATGCTCAGTCTATGTGCATTGTGCAAGCCGTCACCGGCTAATAGTAGTACATCATAATTAATTGCCGTCATTGATTGGATTAATCATCAAACTCCTACCACACAGCAGTAAAGGTTACGAATTACGATTGTGTTAAGTTAAGTGACTCACTCGACAGCACAACTGCAGTTTATAACTTCTTGTACTAGGCTGTCCCCGCCACCATTATGTTTAATTTGACTTTAGCAGTTGCAACTGCAATATTGTTTGTTTGGCAGTCGTCTTCTGTACTGTATTTTACTTCGTTCGACTACTCCTCCCACAGTTTTTCTCAGGCAAGTGACTGTCTCTTTTTTTATTTTTTTAGCAAATGCTACTGCCAGTGTCTACTCTACTACTACCACCACAACCATGGCATCTTCTACATTCTCTATGGAAACCATGCAGCCATCGCTGTGCCGAACGTAGTCATCATCAATCACAGGTAAGATAAGTTTGGTGGGAGGTAGAATACTAGTAGGACAAATAACTCAGTGAGGGGTACCGCATCTATCTGTTTGTTATACATCATCGGCAGATTATTTAAATCAAACACTGGCTGCGGCCCTGCAGCAGCAAGGAAACCAATGTGACGTTAATTCGTAAAACAGTAACCCCCCACAAAACATTAACATTGTATGTTTAAGTATAAATATAATTTATTACCCTAACAAAAATAAACTATCCCACACCTGACCCACCCCTCTCCCTAACCCCAACCAATGTCCAAAACGAAAAAAGTCCAAAGAATGTCCCGAAACCCCAACGCCCAATTCCCACCCACCAAAACAAGGAATAAAAAGGGGCAAAGCAACAGGGTCCTCGATGTTATAATCGGCGGGCTTTGAGGTGTTTGTCCACCAGGATTTTCACCCGCTCCTCCATTTGCTCCTCTTGCCGTGCCATCCGGAGGAGAATCTTCCTGCGGAATGCCCTGCAGTGGCATCCACAATGGGGGACAGCAGTGCTGGCTGCTAATGAATTGCGGCGGGTGGCTATCAGACCGCGGCGCCGTACCGCTGGAGTTGGGGCCTGGCTGGGGCCCGGGGCATCGGACGAGGCTGCAGCTGCTGCCGCCTCCTCCTCCTCCTCCGCCTGAGCCACCAGCCGCCGGTACTCCCGGCATATGGCCTCCAGTTTCCGGCGCCGGGCCCTGACTGCCAACTCCTTCCGCGATGGTTTGTCTTGGGAAAAGAAAGAAAAAAAATATTGTTGTAACCAGTACTCTTACCTAAACAGTAACACAAAATTAATTCAACACATAATGGCACAGTAGCACTAGCAAGAAGCACAGTACATAACATTTGTGGTAATAATCTATCTATCCTCCCACTTCCTCGGCCTCTAACATTTGTGGGAGTTTCAGGCATTATACTAGCACTATGGACTCCAACCAGTACACAGTACACCAGTGTTCTTCTTATCTCTAGTTTAGCGAAATGACATAACCTGGTTGTAGCCGGCATTGCCAGCTCGGTCATCTATGCTTGAACCCAAGACAAACATACGAGTCATGACGCAGAGTCACATTAGTTTGATTTACTACTGTTTGCAGGTGGGGAAGCTCGTATTTTTCTATTACGGGTGGCACTGGCCATACTCTCTCTGTTACATGGAGGGCAATTGCTCAATTTCACAGTGCCTTGGCTACTACAAAAAGGCAGATTATATATCTGATCCAATGATCGTTGCTTTTATATGGGACAACGACATAAGGTCAGTAGCGGTCGTTGGTGGGACTCGGGGAGTTTGGCCGGGCGGTGACGTGGGTAGGGGCAGGATGGGGGTAGTAAACTATGGATTACGGCCAATTACAGGTAAGTAAACATATAAATAAATGAAACTAATTTTGTTGCGCACACTGCATCGCATTTGGCGGTGCAGTGCGCACAATGAAATTCACTTTATTTATTTGTATGTTACAGTAAAGTTACCTGTATTTGCCCGCGTAATACATTGTTTACTACTACCCCCACCCTGCCCCTCCCCACATCGGCTTTGGTACGCTGGCGCGGTTTCTTTAACATTCCCTAAAACTGTGCATCCCGTGACAGTCTCCACCTATGCTGTCTATGATGAATACATACAGGCATCCATCCATTCTAAGTAAATGTCAATCATTCTTCTTAATCTCTCCACAAACGTTACTTTGTTTCACCAACAACAACGCATGCGTCCACTCACTCCGTTGCTTGCCTTGGCTTTGAGTTTCACCCAAACACCGCTGATGATTCTTGCTATCCACAGTATCCACCCATACTGTGTCTTCCACCCAGGCAGGCATCCATTCTTCTTTCACCTCCCACCCATCCTTCAACAACACATGCATCTGATTCCTATCAGCCACCTATCCATGCTTCCAACGTATCCTTCTCTGCCAGTCGTCATATTAAATCTCGCCCGCCCTTCCTCCTTCCACCCTTCTTTCCCTTTTTGTTCAACACATCCATCAAGGTCATCTGATCTGACTTTTAGTCTCCTCCATAAAACTTTCACAGCTGAGTTGGAGTCAGATATAAGAGGCCATTGGTTAATGAAGTCACGCTGGTAATGCTATTGCTACTGCATTGCTCATGCTAAGTAAAGGGTGTCTTCTTTATTAACCGTTGTATAATGTTCACTACAACTTCATACCTAATAAGTCTCAACAACAGTACAGTGAGTGAAGTCCACTCCACACACCCTTCCAGCTAGTGCAATGTCAATAAGTCATGAATATAACTTACCACCGCCCGCCACTGCTGCTGGCTCACCCCCTGTATCTCCTGCAGGTGCTGCATCTCCTGCCCCCTCCGGAATGGCCGCAACGCCATCGCCGCTGGCCCCACCGGCACTGGTGGTCGGTAGTACGCCTAGAAAAAACATGACACATTTTTAGATGCCTGTACACCTCCCCTATTTATTCTTTTTCACTAGCAAGATTGAAAAAAAGTTAATACATATTATTATTATAAATCACATTCAATAGTCCAAATCGGGTACTAGAGTACAGTCAGTAGACAGACACTAGTAGTGTTATTATGGTCCCTAGGGTCATTATTATACTATACTCTACTCTTTGCAAAGTTAGCCTGAGCCATGCAACCATTTTTCGCTTCATGTCTTTTGCGCATGTTACCTCGCAGCTTGTTGTGCAGTAACAGTAAGACGCCTTTTTGAGCCCACATGAGCACATACAGCTACTGTCTGAGCATTGCGTACAAGAGGTCGAAAAACAAGCCACTTTGTTATGGAGTTCCGTTAGTCCGTATTACTTAGCCATAGGTAACATGTTACAGTTTTTTGGCAGGACTGACAAATGCTTGCATTAACACGCACCATTTTTCTCAGGCAGAGGATTCCCTTCTACGAACCAGAGATTTGCAGAGCTTATGAATGATGCATGTAACCAGTAATTCTACGTTCTACGGTGAGGAGTCGCCCAGAATTCACACAGATCTTTTGTCTTATATCATCATGCACTTGTTGCAACAATTTTTATTGTTTTAATCTTATGCATTTTGCTGTTGGAGCTGGCTGGAGTACACTGAATTTTATAGAACAACAACATACAGAGGTTGTTATTTGAAAATAAACCTTTTGAACTTACACATAGACTCTGTGGTATTTGGTGTGGTGGTGGTGGTGGACTTACACGAGTGAGTGAGCGAAAGTGTGTTATGTTCTGGGTTGTGGAATCATAATCATTGGGTATCTTCGGGTGGGGGTTCGGGGACCTAATGAGACACTAGCTAGTCGTTCAGGGGATTGTGGGTTCACTTCTGACTGAGGTGTGAGGAACGTCCAAGTTCCAAACTCGCATCACCAACATCCTATTTCATTGTGCATAGTTCTGCATGGGGCTGTGCAGAATCCAAGTAGTATGTACTATATCCTATCAAAAATAGTCAAATATCTGGTTGTGCATTTTGTTTGTGGTAATTGTCAAAGCCTCAAGATTAAGAAGCCTAGAAGAGGACAACCGAAAGGACTGGACTCAGTGGCTAGAGCTATTAGTATTGGTCAATCTGAGTTTTATTCAAAACCGTACAATAAAGAGTGGCAATGCAAACTGGGCAAGCTTAGCGACAGACTAATAGTAGTAGTACAGAGTACAGACATTCATAGCAGAGGCAGTTACAACTTAGAGGCAGGGATAACCAGAATTTAGAAACAGATAGTCAAGTCAAGATCAAAGAATCTTTTGTAAAAAATATAATTAGGGAGTGGAGCCAGAATTAATAGTTCTGAAAAAATAAGGTCCAGTAAAAGTTAGGGCAATATAATTGTTAATATAACCACTGGAGGACTTACTGGGACCAGCAGCAGGGCCCTCGGTAGAGGAGCGGTCCTCTGGTGGTTGTCCCGCCGACTCGGACCCCGTCTTCTTGCCCCTGGGTGCTGCAGATCAGTGATCATGTAAGATATAATAAAGAAAAAGAAAGACACAAACATTAATGATTGCTGTGAAACAAATAAATTATCTAAAAAAACGCTCAAAAAACGTTTTAGGAAACAAAAATTGCAATAAAATTGACCTATCTAATCCGATCGACTACTGGCTTGCGGGATTCACGGACAGTCTACTTATTTGGGAACACTAATTCAGTGTTCCATTCTGATTGATTCAAATAAAATCCAGAACACTAACTAAGCCTAAGTACCACCTGACCTAGCCCACCTATTCCAGGCGGGCCAATTGTTCATTAAGCCTGCATTTCCATTTTTTTTTCCATCAAAAATGCATAGATGAGAAGGAGGACACATGCATAAAGTCAGTGCATAATGCATACACCAAATTGTTGGTTGGTTGCGTCTGATGTTCTGCAGCTGACTGACACTGCTAAGCTAAGCTTACCAGTACCACTCACTAAACAAACTACAAAAGGTTCTACTAAGGACTGGGGTAAGCAGCACTCAGTGACAGAGGATGCGTCACGCAGACCGCTCAAAAATTATCAACTAATAGTAACTAAACCTAGTATCAAATCCATCCACCACTATTTGACAGGAGGACAAAGGAAGGACTACAGTCTCTCTAGCAATAGCATTACCTAACTGAAGTTCTCTAAAGTAAACTCTTACATAATAATGACAAGCGAGCGCAAAGTTGCAAAAAAGTAAGAGTACCGCCCAGCACCTGTGTCCTACAATCACAGAAGATTTTGAAACGTAATTTACCTGCAATGTAAGCAGCATTATTCTTGTTATTTGTAAAAAATGTATACACAAATCACAATACTTATACTACTATATATATTGGCTACTCACCAAGCCCCACGACCTCGACACCTAGCAGGTCCAACAGGTCCTGCTCCCGGTCAAGAATGTCTGACCACCGGTGGGCCAGCTGGTTATGGGTGCGCCGGACCGCGGAGCAGCGAAACACTGCCCGACGCACCTTCGCCCACCGGCGGTGACGCTCCTGGGTCGGGTAACCGGAGCCTGGCCTGCCGCCTGCTGCCAAGGTCAAGGGGACGTGGCGCTGAATAAAAAAAACAAGGGCGGCCACCTCCTCCTCCGTAAACAGCTGGCGGGCTTGCACCCCTGCGGGGCGCAGTCTGCCGCAAGGCAGGCGGCGATTGGGCGCACGCGCCTTGCCCTTTGACCCGCTGCTGCTACCCTTCGCCATGGTTCTGGGGTGGGAGGAGGTGAAAAAGAAAAGTTAGAAGGGAAAAATAAAGTTAGGGGAAGAAGTAGGAGCTTAAAGAAGAAAGTTATATAAAACAGTTGAAAAGTAAAAAAAACACAGTAAAAAGTCGAAAAAAATGCAAAATATAGACTTAGGCAAAGAGAGAGATAGGTAAGAAATAAAGAAAAATTGAAAAACAGTGTAAAAAACTAAGGATTGCAAAGATTGAGGGAGGATAGAAAAGCAGGCCCAGAACCATAGCATAGAGTGGTAAAACAAGATGGCCGCGCCCATCGCGACCGCATGGGTAAGTTCGCGCGATATTTCTCCCCGAGCACGCAAAAACGTCGCGAACACGTACAACGCGTTCCCGAACATGGAATGCGCATCGCGAGCACGCTATACGCGACCCGGAACAGGAAATAAGGGATCGCGAACGGGCGGGACAAGTGAAAACCAAAATGGCCGCGCCCATAGGCGACCGCATGGGTAAGTTCGCGCCCCCGAGCACGCAAACAGCGTCCCGAACATGAACAACGCGTTCCCGAGCAAGAAAAACGCATTGCGAACGGGCGCGCCAAGCAGCTACGCATGCTCGCGAAGCTCGCGTAGCGCTCCGACGTCTTCGCGTAGCTTCGCGTAGCGCGACTACGCGAACTACGCCCAGGGTTATTCTTGTAGTTCCTCTTCACCTGCTTTCTGGAGGTGAAATGGTATCCTCCTGGGGTGCTTAGCTACAAGTTTGACTTAATCTTTAATGTGTAGTCCAACTGTGAAGTCTTTCGTTTTCCCCAGGCTTGTAAACACATATGGAGAAAAGACGAGAAACAAACACTAGTTCACAATGAAGAACCTCACTGGAAAAGAGATACGCAAAATCATCTGTGAATTACCGGCCACCCAATCACAGATATACTCATCGGTGTGTGCGTCATTAAATGCAAAATTCCAACCAAAGAAAAACGTTGACTATGAGCAGTACATGTTCAATCTTTCATTCAAGAAAATGAGGAATCAAGGGGTGATTTCATCACCAGATTGCACCTGTTGGTCAAATATTGCAAATCCAGCAAATTTTCAGATGAGGATGCAATCCGCCTATACTTCATAGAAGGATGCCAGTCAGAATCGCTCCGACGACGATTATCGCAAAAGAGCTACACACTAGACAAGATCGAAGAGCTGATGCAGCTGAACAATCAAGCGAAAGCACAAGCAAAAAGGATTGAAGAAGGAAAAGTATAGAAGAGAGAACCGGCATACTGGCTACAAAATCCGTCCCCAAAAATCAATGAGAAATAACTTGTGAATCAAGAAATCAGAAGACTGCTACACCAAAGGGACTATTAAAACAGCAAAGAAAAAGTAAATGCTATTGCTGTGGCAAGGCATACCCTCATGATGGCACATGTCCCGCGATGAGACAAGAATACCGCAAATAAATCATTTTTAAAAGATGTGTAAGGCATCACAGAAAATGACAATCATAAACTCATACAATCGCAAAACCGGACATGCTACAATCGCAAAATTGGCAGCAGGATGTTAAGATCCTGCACATCACGGACAATGATTTGGATGAAGCAGTCAACATCCAGGTCATCAACTGAAAGCTCCACATCATCCTCAGTTTCTTTTGAGGATGTTGAATATCTGCTAATCGTAGATCATGACAAAAAAGGCAAGAATAAGTGTCCATGCATCCAAATCACCAGGGGTGAGTTCCACACCAACTTTGTCCTAGATAGAGGGGCAACACTAAATTTCATCTGTGCCGAAGAATACATGAGGATGAAAACAGAGGCAAAGCTACATCAAGACATGGTGCAAATATAAATGAGGATGGCGAAGAAACCGCTACTGTGTCTAGGAAAATTCACAACCAAATTGTCATGTAAAGATCGACCCACTGAGGCAGATATACATGTAATGGATGGCTCAAGACCAGCAAAATGTCTACTCAGCCTACACACTGCAGAACAATTAAAACTAATTTCAGTCCTATACATGGTGAATGATGCCAGTGAACCGGCACCCAAAACTTCCATGAATTTCACAAAGTCATCTAGCCATTCCTTCCATTTTGGTCCCGTCATGTTTCTGGACGAGAGAATAAGCTGTTTTGGAGGTCGGAAGTATGTTGCTGCCCCTCTTCTTGGTTTCATCTCTGTTGGCGCTTCCTCTTCACTTCTTTGGCTTTGAGTTATCTTTGTACAGGTTTATTTCACAGTTCAGAGCATTGTTTGAAATTTGTTGAGTTGTGGTTATCAGTTGTTGTGGATTCGTCCAGTTTTGAAATGGTTTTTACACTTACATCTCTGTTGGCGCTTCCTCTTCACTTCTTTGGCTTTGAGTTATCTTTGTACAGGTTTATTTCACAGTTCAGAGCATTGTTTGACATTTGTTGAGTTGTGGTTATCAGTTGTTGTGGATTCGTCCAGTTTTGAAATGGTTTTTACACTTGTTTTCAGTGCGTGCCTGTCAAGGCCTTGTATCCTCAGGATCGGATGATGCTAAGTATGGTCCACCTCCTGATAGCCCCAAAGTCTGGTTTTGTATGAATACAGACTATTGAAGTGATCAAAGCGGGGGAAGGTAAGGGAAGGGACAGCGGGGAAGGAGACCTGTAAAATATAAAACAATGATAACACAAATAGATGGGCTTACTCTAATTCTTAGCTTAGTAATAGTCATGCAGCTAGAGATACCTGAAATGAAATGTGAGTACTGCCTTTTGAAAACCTGGAAGCATGGATTCATGAGACCCACTCAGCGTGTTCTGGGGTGGAGAAGGACAGAAAGAGAAAACACTATGTTCAAGAAGGAGGCTTCTATTGATTATTAAAGCAGATACGATGACTCTAAGGACTGAGGGGAACCAACTGAAACACACCTACCCACAATATGTAGATGTAACATCTAACAGGGGTGGAGAGTCACTGAAATCCGGGAGCTCTCGAACAACCCCTGCTATAATAGGCAGAAACACAGACAACAACCAATATTGTTAAAATGATGTTGAATGACTGTTCTTGGTATTTAAAATATCCAGTATGAAAACAGAAGATAGTTTGCAGCACTCAAAAATTAGCACCCCTATTCCTGGGTACTGTAGAAATGTTAATCACCAAGTCACAGGGTTCAGAAAATAAAAGGATTTGTCACCAATAGTCCTCTTAATCAAAGAAACTTAAGCATCATTCGACCGGCAGTTACAGAGGACAGCTGTACTGCCTGAAATCAAAACCGCCCATTCACTCTGCATGAGCCGCGTTCACACAGCTCGCCAACAAGAGTGAACAGCAGTTGAACACCTCTCCAATCGCTCCTTGGAGAGGAGGATGAAATGCCCTTATGCGCTAAAACGCAAAAGAAAGAAAAAACAAAACAAAGTTGTTTGCAGCGAGAAGCTGAAAACCATGATTTCGGTGCACAACGCACCCTTACAGGACCATACTCCGTGTCCGATCTCTTTCCCGGCTCCAGAATAATCAGCCATGTTCAAGAGCCCGGAAGCTCTTTTGGGAATTTTACCCTGATGTACGCGTGCGTGCACACGGCAGGAGACTGCAGGTAAACATGGGAATTGTAGTTCAGGAAGCGTTACGGGTTTGTTTAAAACAATCACCAATTCTGCATGTATTCTGACAGTGTTCATGCACAGGGCCGTGCCACACGCTGATGCGCCGTGACAGTACATCCCTTCCTCGGAGAACACTGACAGAGACACGGTTTCTTGGATATCTCTTGTGAAAGGATGCAACCAATCTAGGGGCATGTACTCCTGAAGCAGGTTCCATGAGTTTTCCTCATTCCCATACCCTTTCAAAGCCACTAGATACCATAGTTTCTGTCTGCTGATTTTAGAGTGTACAATTCCCCTCACTTCATGTTCTGGTTCATCATTCACCCTTATTGGTATTGTTTTTTTTAGGTCTCGCCTAGGCAGCGCACATGCGCTGCTCTAGGAGGGCCTTTAGCCATCGGTCTGCTCCTTTTCAAGCACACTCGTGCTTGTGCTGGCATCCACCTCTCGCGCCGCCGCTGCTCGCTCCAGCAAGGCGGATGCCAGCACAAGCACGAGTGCATTTGCCTGCTCTTTCGCGGCCGCGGGGCCGCGCCACGCTCCCTCACGCTTGTTCATTATTTTCATGTGCCGCAAAGAACTTCTTTCGAGAGTCCACTTTTCATTATTTTTTTCACCTCCCACATCCCTTTCTGTCTCTTCCCAGCTGTTCTCCACGCATACCTCCTCACTTTCACCCTCCTTCAAGCTCCCCCCTCCTTCACAGCAGCGTGCTCAGCTTGTTAGGAAAGGATTCCTCGGGCGCCGCCTCCACCCCTCAGTGATTGCCTTTCTGCCAACAAGCGGCTTATGTGTTAAACCGAAGCACACCTCTTAAGTGCCGGGTTGCATGTCTCCCGGGCAGTGTGTGCTTCTAGTCCGCACTCTGATTCTCGGAGCAGGAACAGCGCCAAAAATGTCACCGGAGCTCGGCTCCCTGGGAACTCCTTTCCCGGCCTTGCCAAGCCCAGCTCGCGATCTTTGTTAAAGTTAATGTCCTTTAAACGGCGCCGATGTGAGGCTTATTCCAGCAGTGTGCTGCATTGACGTGTAATGCAGAAACATTACTGCCTTTAAAGTGTACTACGAATAAACAACTCGCTTTATGCCTTTCTTTAACATCTTTGTAAAGCAAAAGCCCGAAGCGCTTCCGACTTTTGCAAACTGCCCTAGGGTACCCAGTTTGGTCAGGAGGGAAGCCAGGATTGCACCGCGGGTGTTCCCTTTCCCATTCCAGGGTGGGCAAACTAACCCCAAGCTCACACCTCTTCAAGGATATTTCAAGATGCCATGTGAGATGCGGTGTCAAAACCAGGGGGCCGATTCCGATTCGGGCCGGAAATCTCTCCGATTGAGCCGGACCCGGAGAGATTTCCGACCGAATCGGTCCCGTGCAGCCCGACCGAACGAGTACGATGCGTCCGTATGCTATCGTACTCGAGTCGGTCGGACTCCGATTGAAGTCAATGGGACCCGGTCGTACAACGCGTACGCAGGCTCCCATTGCCTCAATGGGTGCGAGGCGAACAAGGGCGCCCCCTACAGCGGGTACGCGGCGAAGCGACTCGCGCCATACACGCACAGGTAGAGGGGACCCATGGGTCCCCCCTGTGTGCGACTCGCGTGGCTACGCGTACAGGGGGGTCCGACACGGAGCCCCAAAGTCCGGCTCCAACTGCTCTTTCGAGCCGGACGGCGCGTGTCGGTCGGACTGCTCGCGGCGCGCATCGTACTTACCCGGCCGGGGAACGTCTCCATTGCGCGGTGCGAGTCGTGTCCGAGCGAGTCGGTCGGTGCGGTTCGACCCGGGAACGAGTCGGTCGGAGCGGTTGGGATGCCCGATCGAGTCGGTCGGCGATTTCGCATCGTACTCGCTCGTCCGGACGCGCGTACGAATCGGTCGGGAAATAGGGCTCCGAATCGGATCCGGTTATGCCGAATCCGATTCGGAGCCCTACCGGCCGAGATCGGAATCGGCCCCTAAGTGTCTCAGACACCCCCCAGTCCTAGAGGACACAGAATAGCCCTGTGCCAAGGGCATGTACACCTGATAGGCCAAGACAAGCTACCTCAACACCTCCAACTCTCACGACACGAGCATCTAGACCAATTAGCTCGCATTGGATTTAGTTGGAAATCAAAAGAATTGAAAGCTAATGATTTGAAAATGCTCAATTACATTTAAAATGTCACTGAAATCTAGAATTTGTTTGCGTTTTTTAAACTTCCCTGTCCCTAAATCTAATCTTAACACATGTAATAAGTCTAACCTTGACTCCAAACAAAACAAATTTCCAACCTAAACCTAACTCTCCCCTATGTTTCCCTTTTGCCTTACTTCTCATCAATTTTTCAAAACATTTGGGGCAAATTTCATATAAGTGGAACAAAGTGATTGCTGCCCAGCTCATTTTGCTGATGTTCTTCTAAGGCTTTCTAAAAAAAACAAGGATTGGCAAAGACAATTGTCTCGCCTTTTGTTTGTCAATGTAGACCTATTGTCTTTGCCAATACTTTTTGCATATGTAGTGCAGCATTGAAAACAAAAGCTAAAAGCGAATTTTACCCTCACAGCTATAATGACACATGTACATGCGCGCATCACAACTCATGCGCATACATACGAAATGAGAGATCCTCCATTTTGTTTATTTTTTATATTTACTAATCCATTATGGTAGGCACCGATCTTGGAACGATGAATAAAAATAAAACGAGACTTTCCAAAAATGCATTGTGTAAAAGGAGCAACCCGGCAGCAAACTGCAGTTGGCAGGCCCTCTAAAAAATAATAATTAAAACAAGAATTGGCATAGCCAATAGGTCTCGCTTTTGGGACATTATAAGTATTTAGTTATGCAGCACAATATCCTTGGTGCAACAACATCAACCGTTGCATGGCTAAACACTTATAATGTCCCAAAGGCGAGACCTATTGGCTATGCCAATGCTTGTTTTCATAGGGGTATGTGAGGGTTTGAGCAATGACACGTGAAAAGTAGGATGTATTCAGAGGTTAGACGGCATAGCGAGCTTCACTACCACCGGGTTGATGTGTTTAATCACCTTACAGGGCCCTATATATTTGGGATTGAAGATACTGTATTTTTTTAACCTGATATTCTTTGTAGATAACCACACATAATCCCCTTTTTGGTATGTTGGCCCGGGACATCTGTGTTTATCTGCATATGCCTTGTAGTTGCATTTAGCCTCTCTTAAATGTTTCCGTGCTTCTCTCAGTGTGCTCTGTATATGGTTTATTCTATCCTTCACCTCTGGGATATGATTGGTGTTCTTTGGATTCAAGAAAGGGATGAAACGAGGATGAAACCCATATGTACAATAATAGGGTGACTGCTGTGTAGAACTATGTGTTGCACTATTGTATGCAATATCTGCTAACCAGAGGCTATCCAACCATGCTTCTGTGTTAATGCCAACATAACATCATAGATATTGTTTTAAGGTCTGATTCACCCGCTCTGTCTGCCCATCTGTCTGACGGTGGAAACTAGTGGATAGATTGGATGAGATTCGGAATGATTAATACCAGACCCTCCAAAAATGACCCATGAATTGAGAGCCACGATCAGATACTATGACCGTTGGCAAACCATGTAGTCGTACAATGTTAACCAATAGTAAGTGGGCCAGCTGGCCTGCTGTAGGAAGTTGCTTGCAAGCGATAATATGAGCCATCTTTGTAAGTGAGTCCACAACCACCAATATGACCCTATACCCTTGATCTCGAGGCAACCCTACGCTAAAATCTGACATATTTTCCCATGGCTTTACCGGAGGTGGAAGGGGTTGCAAAAGTCCTGCCTGTTTAGTTTTGTCGCTCTTCATTTGCGTACATATCACACATTCCTTCACCCACTTATTGACATCTTTCCTTACTGTTGGCCACCAGAACTGTCGTATGACTCTCTCGATTGTCTTTTCAGTACCGTTGAGTCCCGCACTAGGTAGATTGTGACACCAATTAAACACCTGTTTTTGCAAAGGAAGGGTAGGGATCAGGAGTTGGTTCCCTCTTACTGGTAAACCTTGTTTAATTTGCCATTCTTTATGTCTTCCCAACCAGGTCTTCCATTCCCCAGACTGAACATTGTGAGCTACTCTCTTCAAAAAGGTATCAGTTTGTGTTACACAGAGTACCTTCTGTGGATCAAGTATTGCATGTGTGGGGACCACTTCTGGTGCTATTTGTGATTCTTGACGTGTCAGTGCGTCTGCTTTCTTGTTCTCACTACCAGATCGATATGTTACCAAGAAGTTATATTCAGCAAAGAACAGCATCCATCTCAACTGTCTAGGTATTAAATGCCGAGCTGCTTTCATGAACTGGAGATTACGGTGGTCAGTAAAAACTGTGACCACATGTTTGGCTCCCATCAGGAAATGTGTCCATTCCATGAAAGCGTCCTTTATTGCCAACAGCTCTTTCTCGGCTATGGTATAGTTTCTTTCGGCCGGATTAAGCTTCCTAGACATATAAGCTATAGGATGTAGTTGGCCTGTCATTCCGTGACATTGTGACAGCACCACTCCCATGGCTACTTCGGAGGCATCTGCTACTACAATATATGGTCTTTCTGGGTCGGCAGGTGCCAATACCGGAGCGGACACAAAGACCAGTTTTAATGCCTCAAATCCCTTCTGAGCCTCATCATTCCATTGAAACATCGACTTCTTCTGCAACAATTTTGTGATAGATGCTACTAGGTTTGAAAATTGACTAATAAACCTACGGTAGAAATTAGCAAATCCCAGGAAACTCTGAATGTCTCATGTTCTGTGGTATAGGCCATTCTTTCTCTGCCGTTATCTTTCGTTCGCCCACCTCTTGTCCCAAAGGAGAAAGCATAACTCCTAAAAATTCTACAGTAGTGACACTGAATTCGCATATGCTGATCTTGCAAAACAGATGATTATTCCGTAGTGTCTGTAATACAGAGCTTACATGATGGCCATGTATCCTTTCGTCCGATGAGTGTCAAAATATCATCAATATACACCACCACGTATTGATCCAAAAATTCCCTCCAGACATCATTGAGGAAGAACTGAAATGCTGCAGGAGCATTACATAAGCCAAAGGGCATCACCTAATACTCATATAAGCCATTGCGAGTCTTGAAAGCAGTCTTCCATTTGTCTCCTTCTCACATGCGAACTAAGTGGTAGGCCCCTTTGAGATCAAGTCTGGCATATATTACGGCCTTTTTCACCTGTTCCAAAAGAACAGAAATCAAGGGTAACGGATATCGATTTTTAACTGTAATGGCGTTTAATGCTCTGTAATCAATACAAGCGCGCAACTCCCCATTAGCTTTGGGTATGAAGAATAATGGGGAAGCTATGGGGGATTTAGAATTACGAATGAAACCCAACTACAGATATTTATCTAGGTATTGACATAGGTGTTCATTCTCGGGCTCGGTTACAGCATATACCCGCCCATAGGGTATGAGGGCTCCAGGTACCAAGTGTATCTAGCAGTCATATTGCCGAAGGGGGGGGGACTTCTGCCTTCGTCTCGCTGAACACATCCGCAAACTCCAAGTATTCTTCGGGTAACATCACTATCTTTTCTGCAGCGGTGGCTATATGATGGCAGAGAGCCAATGCCTTAGAGGGGACCACCTTCTTCTTTACGCAGTGCGTTTGACAATACTCTGAATCAAGTTTAAGTGATTTCTCCGTCCAATTGATTTGCGGGTTATGTAACTGCAACCATGGCAATCCCAGGATTACACTGTACTGAGGAGCTTGGATGATGTTAAAGGCCAGACTCTCCAGATGATCAGAGTCATACAGGACTTCGAGTTCTTTAGTGATGAAACACATAGGTCCTGAGTATAGTCGTCTTCCATCTACTGCGAATACAGCCTCGGGTGTCTTCTTTTCCTGTAAGATAACTCCCAGTTTCTGAGCTTTATCTTGATCCATGAAACAACCGGTAGCACCGGAGTCCACTATGGCCTGAATACTCTGCCACTCATCTTGGATCAGAATGCAAAGGTTGATAAAGAAATGTTCTTTATTCGACATTTCGGCTCTCTCCAGGGAAGGGATGAAGATACTGCTTGAAGGGGTCCCTTCTTCAAGCATGTTCGTTTTCCGCCATCTGATCGGCTGTTACCACCGACACCTGTTTGTATTCGGTGCAAGGATTTTTTGGCTTTAATGTGCATTCCTTGATGAAATGGCCTTTTTTTCCCCAATATAAACAAAGGAATATGTGACGTTACAACGCGATCAAAATGATCGCGGTACGTTACATCGCAGTTTTTACAACGCAAGTCGTTACAACGACTTGCGCTGGAGGGCGCTGGACTTAGGAATAGTATGATTTACTATTCCAACACCAGTCTACGTACAGTAGGGAAGGTGTTGGAATAGTAAATCATACTATTCCTTAGGTTAGAGCGCCATCCAGCGCAAGTCGTTGTAACGACTTGCGTTGTAATACCCGCGATGTAAAGGCATTGCGATGCAATGCCCGCGGGGTAATGGATGTCTCCCAAACAAAGACCCTTCTTTCGTCCAAAGTCCCTTTCCTCTGGAGTAAATGAAGCGCGCACTGTTCCTATCTCCATGGGTTCCTGTCTAGGTAAGGTGCTATTTTCGAATGATCTAGGGCGATCAAACCGTGGTATAGGTCTTTCGTTCCTCTTGTTCTCTCCTTTTCGTTAACTGAGGCGATGATCTAAAAGTAACACAAGGTTAATTAAATCCTCACAGGAAGTGGGTTGAGGATCAATTTGGGCCAATACATCTTTCATTTCATCCTTAAGTCCCTGATGAAATATAGCAGCTTTTTTAGACTCTGGCCATTCGGTTTCGGTTACTAGTCTACGAAAGTCATTTAGGTACACAATCAAGTCACGGTTTCCTTGCTTGAGTTCCAGTAGTTCCCGATCAGCAGAGAACGTGGCGGCTTGCCTGTTAAATGTCTTCTCGAATTCTATAATAAACTAATCACAGTCGTATAATAGTGGATCATCCCTTTTGACTAGTGGTACCGCCCATTGGGCTGCATCTCCTGCCAGATACAAAATCAAAAACGCCACTCTAGCTTGATTTGTGGCAAACGCTTTAGCCTTACAAGAGAAGTGTAACAATATCTGGGTGAGGAAGACCTGTACCTTGCTACTCTCTCCATGGAATCTTTCGGGAGATGAAAACGGGACGGGGGTAGGGATTTCTACCACAACAGGAGTAGATGGGTGATGTGGGACAGAACCTACATCAAACTGATTTTTCTGTAGCCTCTCCACCCTTTCCTGTAAAGCGGCAGTTTCAGCACGAGAGGCGGCTAATTCTGTTTGTATGAGAGCTAAGGCTGCTATAATATCATCTAAGGTAGCCATACTGCACCACTCGACCAGAAAGATTGGGAATTCGTGGGCCGATTATTCTGTCAAGGCCTTGTATCCTCAGGATCGGATGATGCTAAGTATGGTCCACCTCCTGATAGCCCCAAAGTCTGGTTTTGTATGAATACAGACTATTGAAGTGATCAAGCGGGGGAAGGTAAGCGAGGGGACAGCGGAGAAGGAGACCTGTAAAATATAAAACAATGATAACACAAATAGATGGGCTTACTCTCTAATTCTTAGCTTAGAAATAGTCATTCAGCTAGAGATACCTGAAATGAAATGTGAGTACTGCCTTTCCAAAACCTGGAAGCATGGATTCATGAGACCCACTCAGCGTGTTCTGGGTTGGAGAAGGACAGAAAAAGAAAACACTATGTTCAAGAAGGAGGCTTCTATTGATTATTAAATCAGATACTATGACTCTAAGGACTAGGGGGAACCAACTGAAACACACCTATCCACAATATGTAGATGTAACATCTAACAGGGGCGGAGAGTCACTGAAATCCGGGAGCTCTCAAACAACCCCTGCTATAATAGGCAGAAACACAGACAACAACCAATATTGTTAACATGATGTCGAATGACTGTTCTTGGTATTTAAAATATCTAGTATGAAAACAGAAGATAGTTTGCAGCACTCGAAAATTAGCACCCCTATTCCTGGGTACTGTAGAAATGTTAATCACCAAGTCACAGGGTTCAGAAAATATAAAGATTTGTCACCAATAGTCCTTTTAATCAAAGAAACGTAAGCGTCATTCAACCGGCAGTTACAGAGGACAGCTGTACTGCCTGAAATCAAAACCGCCCGTTCACTCTGCATGAGCCGCGTTCACACAGCTCGCCAACAAGAGTGAACAGCAGTTGAACACCTCTCCAATCGCTCCTTGGAGAGGAGGATGAAACGCCCTTATGCGCTAAAACGCACAAGAAAGAAAAAACAAACCAAAGTTGTTTGCAACGAGAAGCTGAAAAACACGATTTCGGTGCACAGCACACCCTTACCGGACCGTACTCCGTGTCCGATCTCTTTCCTGGCTCCAGAATAATCGGCCATGTTCAAGAGCCCGGAAGCTCTTTTGTGAATTTTACCCTGATGTACGCATGCGTGCGCACGGCAAGATACCGCAGGTAAACATGGGAATTGTAGTTCAGGAAGCGTTACGGGTTTGTTTACAACAATCACCAATCCAGCATGTATTCTGACAGTGTATATGTACGGGGCCGCGCCACACGCTGATGCGCCGTGACAATGCCTGACTGTAAAATGGCGCTCCAATAGACTTCAATAGATTTTCTTTGGCTGTCTGTCGTCAAATCGCCCCCGACAGACTTAAATGTATTTCTTTCAGTGTCTGACTTCAAGATGGCTGCTCCATTGGTATCAATTGAGGGTCCTGTGGGTGCCTGACTTTCAAAATGGCCACTTGCAAGAGAACTGACAGGCTGGTGCTCAGTTTGATGACACTGTAAGCTTTCTTCCTTCTGGATGGGGTTTCGTTTTATGCTGCTATCTCTCATTTATTCATTTATTTATTCATTTTTAACACTTCGGTGGGTACACTTAGGACTTTGCTGACTCACTGTTGGGTCGTGCTAAATTTGACTTGTATATAGTGCGGCCATGCTTTAAACTTCAGTAGGGTGGGGGGCGTGGCCGAGCCGGGCAGCAAGATGGCCGCACAGTGAGGTGGCTCTGCCGGCAGAGCGAATAATCCGTCCAACATCCAAGGCCTGGCGAACACCCGGGGCACGCGGGCAGGGAGAGTGCATGACTTACCCCCGCGACGCAATTTGCGGGGTTCTGGGTGTTGAAAACGCGCTGCAAACTGCGGATCCAGCGAGCCGGCTGTGCGGCCTAGATCGGGCCGAGACACAGCAGCGGTGACGTGCAGCGGGCCACACGAGCGGCGACTCGCAGCGGGATCCTGAAGCCTGTGAAACACTACCACCGCCGGAGAAACAACTGTCCTGAACACCCGGGACGGGAGAAGTGTACAGGGACCAAGACTGCTGCCGGGAGAAGAGGGCGGACCTGCGGGAGACCGAGGCACAAAATGGCGGTCCACTGATGCCGGCGACTCTTGGGAGGTGAGGCGGAGACGTGGGGGTGAGTGCAAACATCGCGTACCGAGCAGCTCATTGAACGGCGCTCCCCCCACCCCCCGTGGATGGAGCGCGGGAACAGTGTTGTGTCAGTGCAAGCACCGCAATACCCGGCAGCGCACCAACAGTACCGGCGGGAGAGGGCTGCTCCCACGCCAACGGAGCTGAGCAGGAGCTGGGATAAGGAGGGGATCTGACAGCGCTGAGACCGCCCTACATGGCCTGATACCCGCCGGTGAGATCCGGCCGAGGAGGGAAACGCTGTCAGACAGGGGGCGCACGCCGCGACGCGAGACCCCGAGCCCGGTGTGAAGCCGCCGCCACCCGGGCGACAACGATCCTGACGCTGGGCAACAAGGGCAAAGAACGTGCGACAGGAGGGTAGTGGAGGTCGACCCCGTGCTGCAACACCCTTGAGACCGCGTGGAATAGCGCGGCGGACTGCGGCCTACGGCGGCCCTGGCAGGTGGGGGAGCCCATCGAAACTCGGACAACCAACGCTGCGGCCTAAGAGCAACGACGGACCCGGTGAGTGCAGCGTAAAAGTGAGGGGGCAGGCGGGGGGCGCCACAGACTGCACACTCCGACGCTGCAAAGAGCGCCATACAAGGTGCCCCCCCTGCAGAGAGATAGCGAGCTGAGGGAGCACAAAACCATGCGGTCTAAACAGGACCAGACAGTGACAGTGCACAGCGACGGGACCCGCCAGCGATCCAGGCACCCGACACCCCAGGACAACAGCTCACTGGCAGGCCGAAGAGCGACACACGTGGACACGTAGACAGCCGGAGTTATCAGCAGAGTCGAGCGCGACAACAAGGGGGTGGATATACTGAGACCCCACAGGCTCAGAGTCGCTTGAAGGCACGAAGCAACCACCACTATAAAGGCGAGACAGGAAGCTAGCGCACCACACTGACAGCAGTGTCAGGTGACGCCAAAAAACCTGCGCACCGCGACATGGACCACTGTGACGCCGGAGGGGAAAAAAACAAACATGGGGAAGACAGACAACAAGCAGGCCAAGATATCCTTCGAAAAACGGCTAACGCGCCTGCAAGACCCCACCACCGCCCCGATCACTGTGGTCCCTGAAACGCAAATGGACTCGGACCAAGACGACGACATCAGAGCAATGATGCGGGAGGTGAGGGGCAGCCTCAGAGCAATTGACACAAAATTGGACAATATGGCGTCACGAATGGACCAAATGTCCCAGAGAATAGACAAACATGAAAACCGGCTGGACACACTAGAACAGAGAATGTCCGACTCGGAAGATCGGCAGGAAACATCGCAGGGCAACATGCTACGAATGGAAAGGGTACTAGAGGTAATACGGGCCCGCAACGAAGACCTGGAAGCGAGATCCAGACGGAACAACGTTCGTATCACGGGGATACCGGAATCCACTAATATTCAGAACATGGAACGGTACGTGGAAGAACTGCTACGGGATCTTTGTGCAGAGGAACTCACCCCGATGTTCCTGGTAGAACACGCTCACCGAACCCTGGGCCCCAGACCATCCCCGGGGGCCCCGCCAAGACCTATCCTAGCACGCCTACTTAACTACAGAGACAGAGACACCGTACTGAGAGTGGCAAGGGAAAAAGGCGACACCCAATATCAAGGCAACAAAATAGCGCTATACCCGGACTTCACACAAGCCGTACAGTCTGCACGAAGGGAATTCATACCGGCCAAGAAACTACTGCTACAAGCCGGAACGAAGTACGCAATGCTGTATCCGTCTAAGCTGCGGGTCCACACCGGGGGGAAACCCCTGTTTTTCACCGACGCCAGTGCTGACCTGAAGTACGCCAAACAGAACGCGAGAAAACATCGTAACCAGAGCGGCGAGACCTCACCTGCCTCCAGTAACCAGATGAGTGACAATGATTGACGGTGTAAGACAGGTGGGGGTCGCACGCTCTTCAACCTTGGGAACTGCCTGTTGCTGTGCCCTTGAGCCAGGGCTGTTCATAACCGCTCTGCCACCCTGTGCAAAATAGACAGGGCAGTTAGCAGGCGACCCCACGCCCCTCAGGGATGATTTCCCGTTACAATATGTTAAAAGGGTTCTCACGTAGGGGATGCTGTTCTACAAGGGATACACAACCTGATTGGGGGGTTGGTGTGGGAGGGGGGAGGGCAGGGGATGTTAATGTTTGTTGTTGTTGGCCACAATGCAACTCAGCCATTAGTCTTCGCTATTCTAACCGCAGACAGTCACACCTAGCTAGAACACAGATCAGGCACACACAAAAGTCAAGTCAGTGGTCCAGTCAGTGGCACGGGCTTATACAGTGGGATCGGGAGCACAGGAACACTCCACAGCCACGATCTAGATAATGCAGTGGTCAAATGTCTAAAATCACCTGCCTCACCTGGAACGTGCGTGGCCTGAACGACCACCGTAAGACCCGGCTTGTACAAGCGTATCTGACCAGACACAGGGTAGATATCTGTCTCCTACAGGAGACCCACCTCCGGGAGTCGGCCGGCACCAGATTGTCAGCCGCCCGCTGGAGCGAGATCCACACTGCGAAATACTCAAATTACTCCCGGGGAGTGGCGATTCTCATTCGGAAAGGGGTGCCCTGGCAAACGCAACAGTCAATACAAGATCCAGAAGGCCGGTATCTCCTCCTAAAGGGAACACTATTTCATAGGCCACTAATTGTCGTTAACGTCTATGGCCCTAACATAGACGACCCCATATTTTTCCGCCACCTCTGGCACAAGATCCAATCGATGGGGGACGCTGCACTACTCTGGGGCGGGGATTTTAATGTCGCGCTAACGCCACACATGGACAGGGAGGGGACGTCCCGGACACACCACCCACAAGCGACAGCAACATTGCATAGTATAATACTAGACCACAGCCTCGCTGACCCCTGGCGCGCACTCCACCCTGCGACACGGGAGGGAACCTGCATCACACATCACCGCCAAGCATGGTCCAGAATCGACTTCTGGCTCTTGACCAAAGATTTATAGGTCTGGGTGCAGGATGTCACTCACCAAGCGCGGACACTGTCGGACCACGCCCCGGTGGCCTTGGCCCTATCGGTCCCACAACCTTATCGGCAGCCATTCTCATGGCGTCTCCCCCCAAACGCCTTGCTAGATACAGCTTTCTGCGAAAGCCTCTGCACCATATCCAGGAATATTTCTCACACAACACTGGGTCGGTGTCCACAGAAGGTGCACTGTGGGAGGCGTTTAAAGTGGTAATTCGAGGGCATTGCATAGCGGGCCAGTCTGGGGTACTACGTGATATACGGGGCAGTTTGAGCAGAACTGAAAAAGAACTACACAAACTAGAGTCGCAATATTGCATGACACCCTCCCCCTCCATTTTAGCGACCATACGCACTACGCTCACGTCCTATCAGGAAGAAGCTGAGCGCGAAACCAAATTCTTGCATAAACACGCCACGGCGCGTAAGTACGGAGAGGGGGACAGACCGGGTAAGATGCTGGCTAATCTCCTGCGAAAGCCCAGAGGCTCCCCCTTTATTACAAAACTGATTACCACAAGCGGCGAAACTGTGCGCTCCCCACCAGATATCCTGTCCACAATGCGTAGCATCTACGCAAACTTATATAAGTCCACTTCTGGCCCGGCCGAGGAAATACTGCGTGAATACTTCGACTCTATTGAACTGGTATGGTTTCACAGGGCCCACCGCGAATACATGGAGGCACCTTTCACGGTGGAAGATGTCAAACAGATCATCAGTGGTCTCCCCGCTGATAAGGCCCCAGGAGCAGACGCCCTGATGGCTAAATTTTATAAGGAATACGCCGATATTCTGGCACCACGACTCCTGGACGTTTATCGGGAGGCCATGGAGGTAGGCCACTTACCTGCCTCAATGCGAGAAGCCATTATTAAAACAGTGTTAAAACCAGATAAGGACCCCTCCAACTGTGATTCTTACCGTCCACTCTCGCTGATTAATATAGACGCGAAAATCTTCGCCAAACTCCTGGCCACCCGAATGCAACCACTGCTCCCTCTGATAATACGCCCGGACCAATCTGGTTTTATACCAGGCAGATCCACGTCCCACAATCTTCGGACGTTGTTTGCCCTAATGCATTATCTCGCGCCGCACGTCCCGGCGATTGCGGCCTTACTGGATGCCACCAAGGCATTCGATTCCTTAGAGTGGGGGTTCCTTTTCCCGCTGCTTCAACGTATCGGTCTCAGCCCCATCTTCATCCAACAGATAAAACTGCTATATACTATGCCCTCGGCGCGATTAAGAGTAAACGGCCTGGTATCTGAACCAATTGTCATCACTAGGGGTACGCGGCAGGGATGCCACCTGTCGCCCATACTTTTCGCCATAGCAACTGAACCGCTTGCCGCCCGAATTAGACAGTACCACACACATCGTAGCATTGGGTTCACCACAAGAGGTTTGTCAGTATCACTATACGCGGACGACATCACGCTATACATGAGTTACCCTAAAGACAATTTAGCGCCCATGACAAGAGAACTGATTCGGTACGGGGAACTCTCAGGAGTGCGAATAAACTGGGGTAAATCTGTTATCGTCCCCCTGACATCCGGCACTCAGCCTTTTGAAACTGAGTACCCGATCACATGGGCGACAGGGCCAACACGCTATTTGGGGATATGGATAAGTAATGACCTTAACCAATTATGGACCGAAAATTACGGCAAAGTGATTGACTGGATTACGGAGAGGGTACACCGCTGGAAAACACTCCCCTGTCCCTGATGGGGTGCATCACAGTAGCCAAAATGATTATCCTGCCCAAACTGCTATACCTCTTCGTGAATGTACCCATCCCTCTAACCACACACTTCTTTAAAACACTGCGCTCACTCATGATTGAACTGGTATGGGCGGGGCGACAACCCAGAATATCATGGGAGGTACTCACCCTACCCCAGTCCCAGGGGGGCCTGGCCGCACCCGACTTTGCATTATATGCTTACAGCGCGCAGGCGCAGTTCCTACAGTACTGGGTCCACCCTACACCCTTTCAGCCGCACGTGGCAATCGAAACAGACAGAGCGGCACCGGTCCCGCTTGCCACCGCCATATATCAAGCATATAGGAGGCCACGCAATGAAGTGGACACAGTCGAGGCGCTGCAATGGGCATGGACGGGGCTGCGCAAGAGAGCAAAGCTGGACATGCTCTACGCCCCTTCTATGCAACTGGCTAACCACCCACAGATACCCCCACTGGGAGATCGCAGGGCAAGGGAGAGGGCGACACAGCTTCAGATACGGACAGGCAAGGACCTATTCCCCGCAGACACCTTCCTACCACTACAACAGATGTGCGGTCAGGCGGTCCCCACGGCTGCGGACATGCTGCTCTACTATCAGCTGCGCGCATCCTGCAGATGCAAATATGACACGTTCCCACATCCCCCCCCCACATTACCAGCACTAGAAAATGTGCTTGCGATTGACCATGGCCGCAAACTGATCACCCGTATATATAATATAACACAGCGTGAGTCCCCGATTCTCATTCCTGGGGCAAGAGAGGCATGGGCGGCAGACATGGGGGTGGACATCTCCGACGACCAATGGAAACTAATTTGCGGTCAGCTGCAGATGCTGTCCTCAAACTACCGTCTGAGACTGATCCATTTCAAATACATCCACCGTCTTTATCGGACCCCGGTGCAACTGCACCAAATGGGTTTGCGCCCTGACGATTGCTGCTAGAGATGCGGTGATACACAGCCAACATTCTTGCACGTGGCGTGGCAATGCCGCCCGATTGCTAATTTCTGGGTACGTACACTGCAACATATACACGACATATCGGGACACGAGTTGCCTCGCACGCCGCTGGCGGCGTTGCAGGGCGATAACACCGCTGTTCCACCCAAAAAGAGAAAATTGACTGCCATGCTGTTAATTATGGCCAAGCGCCAGGTGGCCCTTCATTGGAGGGCGATCCCACCGCCGACAACTAAGAACTGGATCACCACTGTAACACACTGTAAGACACAACTGGAGACATACTGGGAATTGATGCCGGCGAGGTCCCGCCCCCGTGACATCTGGGAGCCGTTTGTAAACTGGCTAAACACAGTCAACATAGACGACCTTTAACATGACTCAAGGGAAAGGATAGCTCATAGCCACCTAGAGCCGAGAACTAACCGCCCTCCACCACTGTCCACACCTCATATTAGAAGACCTACGATTGCCATTGCACAATCTGGTAATATACTGCTGAGGTTTATAACTGCTATGTGTCTGAATAAGAATCTTGCTGCTGTCCTACCACTGTCCTGGTGGAACTGAGTAATGTATTGGTGATTGTTTTGTCTGTTTGTAATTTACGTTTTTACAAATGCCAATAAAAAAAAATAAACTTCAGTTGGGTGAAGGAATGTGCAATAGCATGGTCACACTTTAGTGTCGTTGAATGTGGCTGCAGTGGCTTGAGTTGCTTTCCTTTGATTTTTCTTATAGGGTCGCGCTGAGTTACTTTGCGAATATCACAGTCATGCTTTTATCTCCACTTGCCTTGCGAACTGGGTCCTTGTGATATGTAATATTCATAGCCAGTGTGAAATTCTCTATTTCTGGCAATCATAGCCAGATTCTTCAATAATGCGAGGAAGAAGGGGTGAACAGGTTCTTCCTTTATTTAACTGATGTCACTAGAGTGGTTGACCTTGAAGCTGGGGAACCAGGTTCGAGTCTCGTCAGGGCTGCTCCATATCCTGTGATTCTGGGCAAATTGCTTAATCTCTCTTACCTAACAAAATGAATATGTTCGTCTGTAACACAACTGGTGCTCATGTAAAGCGCTGTGATACCTTCGGGTTGAGTTTGTGCTATATAAAACTCCCCCCAAAAATGGCCTCTGTATCAAGAGCTGGTCTCCTCATGTCTTGTTTCCTCTTTCACCCTTGCTCCGCCTCCCGTCTTTCCTTCCGGTCTACTCCCCACCCTGTCACAGGAAGTTCTTCTTTGAGTTCAGCAGCTAGACTTCCGACTTCTCAATTTCCTATATCATTCATAAGCAACATTACAACTTCGTAATATACGTGTTAGAAATAAACAAAAATACTAAACAAATCTTCAAGCCAGAACAACGAAAAGCTTTTGGTTCAGCAAACAAAGTAGCATTTCACTGCCTTTATAAACACCTTTCTACTTTACCCAAGGAGAGATTGTTCATGTTAACAGACTGTCCCTGCATAGATCCAGGTTTATGAAGAAATGGCAAAGCTGGCATTTTCGCATCGCTCACAGTCGGTATTGAGAGAGGGTTTGCAGGAAGTGGCCTGCTGTGCCATGCGGGTGCTTCCCAACACTTCCTTATGTAAAATAAAATTGAAGCATGTGCTTGTTTCCAGCGTACAGAAGATGTACTGTGAGGTTTGGACCTTTAATGGCAAGAGACAAGTTACTCACCTGTAACAGAAGTCTTACAGCTTGTGTCTATTAATGGTTCAAGTACTGTGCATAATTCCATCATCTAGCCGTAAATATAATCAGAATCCAACCTTTTCCCCCAAAGTATGTTTTTTGTAGTTGTCGACCATATGTAGTAAATTGAATTCAGAGGTCTTGGTCCTCTAAAATGCAACAGAGAATAACAGGAATATAAGACTAAAATGGCGATTTTCTGTGACAACCTGTGCACGAGAGGCAAACTAGAAGACAGATAACAATACACCCAGGGCATGCTATGGTGATGTATATACACATGTACTCTGGATGGTCTCTTGTCGCTGCTTCGGATCATAAATGCAGATGATTAACTCCCAGGGTACTATGATAATATACAAACATATCGCTATGCACTCTGCTTCCACATGACACCGCTGATTTGTTTAGACGCCTAACCCAAAAAAATGGATGTGTCCTTGTGTAATGTAACTGGTGCATTACATTACACACCATGTGTGTAATGTAATGCAACATTTTACCTTTTTACCGTTAGGTGGTTTAATTTGCTCTCATCCCATGTAGTTATTCAGATCTCTTCTCTGTTATCCTAGATCTCCAACTATCCTTTGTTGGTGTAGTTTTAAGTGGTGTAGGCCTCTTTCTCCTCACTGTGATGGTGCATGCCTTTGGGTCGAGTTTGCACTATATAAAAACTGCTAAAAAAAAACCCTCAAAAGGCTTCACATGCCATTTGCACATAGCACCTACTAGCAAATGGCACAGTCTTTAAAAACAGAGCACAAAGAGTGCACTAATCTGTTATTTGGTTTTTCACTAGTGCAGAGTAACCTGGCTTTGAAGAGCAGGTTGTATGGTGATTATTAGGGTAACGGGTTTTTGACGTTCCTTAAATGCAAACAGCAAAAAATAGCAGCAGTGATATGTGTTATGGTGGAGCTCATTGCTTTTAGCACAAGAGAATTAAGCATCACAAACTGTAGTTAGGAATTAATCGAACTACAGGATCAAAAATTGTTTTCCATCACATTTTTGCGAAAGTTGGTGTAACAAGTACAAGTTGGCGAATCAGATTATCGTTGTCTGCAGCATTTTGATTGGCAGTTAGTTTCTGTATGTCAGTACACTGATGAAACTGAATATTCCCCGCATTACTTCATGAATACTTTGTTTGGCAGATTTTGTAAAGGCTCGCCACAGTATAATCTAGGCCACACTAATTAAGACCATCATTGCTCGCTCCGATATCTGTGATCTCATTTTCCAGCTGACCTAGTGCTATTGTTTACAAACATCCTGTTTTCACAAAGTGGTGCAAGTGCCCTCCCCGTTTCAACGCCTTCGCCTCACATAATCTGCATTCTGCTGTGTGTCTCCAGAACATTTACTCTTATAGGAAAACTTGTAATTCTTATATATTAAGATGTTATATCCCCAAACCTCACCCCTCTGCAGAGTTCAAATATACCTCCAAGAATGCCCCTTTAACATCTGTTTTCATGAGACCTCAAAGTAAATAAATCTACCTCAACTCTATTAACAGTTCCATGTGATATTACATTAAAACTCTTTCCAAAACCTAGGGAAACATATGTCCTCTACTCTTGCCACATTCTTGGTTCCTCTATTTCAAGTTTGGGGGTTTCCAAAAGCAGGTACTCACCCATGAAGTTGGGACCTAGAGTCGCAAGCTGCCTCTGTATGAAGTTCCATCACTAACTAACTCAGTGAGCAGCCCTTGGTCAACTTGTGCCAATCCAACATCACCAAATCCAACCAGGGGACAGAGCACGCAGTGGCACCATAGCTGGTGCTGTAGGATGAACTCATCCCAGACTCACCATAATGGCGTCAAATGTGTGCTAGGGAATCAATGAAGCGCCACTGAATGAGCAGATATGGAGCTCTAGGGGAGACAGCATGGCTGCAAGTGGGCAGGCTACACTGCTAATTTCAAAAGCAAGCCTATTAATCCAGTAACCCTATGATTTCGGGGGTAAAAGGTCCTAGTGAAGAGGGTCTCGGATTTTGGTGGGAGTGCATGTGAAAGGAAAATAACAAATGTGATTATTACGCTTGTCACTGGACACAGAAGAAAGAGGCGACACAGATAACGTGGGTCCAAAGTAATCCTGGCTCTTGCTCGAATCTAAGGATGCCATGTTGAGATTTGTAGAAGAGATGAAGAATTGTGGGAAAACCTGAATATCACAGATCTTACAATGTAAAGAATTTCCTTTTCAAAGGTGAAGAAACACAGTAGCGTTCACCATAAGCTGCTTGGGAGGGTGTATAAGCTGCTTGGGAGGATGAATATGCTGCTTGGGAGAATGAGAATTAAACATTCTGGAATATTTTTCAATGCATCTGCACTCTATGGCTGGAGATCCCCTAGTGTAAAATAGTTAAACATTTTATACTTACATGCTTCACATTTTATGATAAATCTAACATTTCACCACTCAGGAGTCCTAAACTATCAGCAAGTGAGAACTTCTTTCAGCCGTGTGGTCCACAGAATTAACAAGCCACATTTGAGATACCTCTACCAGTACTGGTTTGGTCTGCTGTGGATTTCCCTAAACTTGAAATAGTTATGATTCAGATTACCTTCATCCAAAAGACGTCATCTAAGACATTTATTGCATGTACTTTATGCCCATATTTGGGATACATTTAACACCACACTACAGCAATCTGCACCGTCCATCTTCTCTCCTCTCTTCCTTGCAAATATAAGATGGAAGACTTTCCCTCTGGCATGTACCAGTTTCAAATCAACAAAATAGCTTTCAGTAAATGATGTGGTTATTTACCAAGAGATGTAAAGATTGCAATTAATCACTTTAACATTGGCGTCCCCCCTTTATTCCTCATAATTGATGCTAGTTCTAAAAAATTAAACTTGTGTGTGCTCACAAACAACGTGGTTTGCATGCAAGCGTTTCAATCATATAGTAACATATCCTTGTAGCTTTAACTGATAAGAATGCCAATTTGCCATTTTGTTACATTAGAAAAATAAAATAGCCCATCCAATTTTGGGTTTCACACGTTATACAAAGCAGTCTGGCGCTCTCATCTAACCCAGCAGAGATCGGAGTGCACTGAATACTGTCATCTGTACAGACTTTCTGGGCCTCATTTATTGAGAATTGTTCCCTCTGCTGTCAAATGTGCGCAAAGTCTTTAAAGAGTGGAGTCTTATGGCTTATATGTGTACGGCAAGCATAGTCCCTGAATAGCGGCAGATGACCCCGACAAGCAGGTGCTTCCTGGTCGAAGCTAGTTGAGACGTTCGGGTTGGATACTGCAATACATGTCCATGAGCCCCCTCAACAGTCTCCGCCTACAACTGTCCTCCGCACTTCCGCCCATCTGAAGCTTCCAATGGTGAGAGGCAATGGCGTGACTCTCCCGCTGGACACAATGCATCTTCCACATAATCCTTTTGTTCATTCAGATACTTATGCCTATACAAATTGGCTTCTCTGGGGCCTTCCTGCAGCGTACTCCCTGCAGAAGTGGAAACAAGATACACAGCATTAGAACACGAGTCAAGGTTCAACTTGCAACTATAATTCAGTCTTGAGCCAGTATAAGTGGCACAAGTCTGGGCTTGAGTAGAACATAGCTACATACCTACCACAGGGGGAAAGGCACTACACAGGGAAGACCTGCATGTTACATTACTATTCCCTCAAACCCGCAGATGTGTGTCGGCACTCTTTTTTCGCGAACATACCATTACCTTATTGACTTATTCTGGATTAAAATAGCCATAAATCATAAAAAAGTTTACTCCCCAAGAGTCCCATGTGTGTGTATAGCCAGACCTCTTTGAACTATACCTGGAAAAAGTGGGCAAAAACAGGAATACTTTTGTCTGCTTTATACGCTTGCTTATTGCTGTTTTTCTTCTGCCTTGGATACCGGTAATATTTCTGTGAAGGATACAGCCTTCAAGTTTAGATCACATGCTGTAAACAAACCCAGTGCTTGAAACATCAGGCACAGGAAACAGTAACACGGTTATAGCTCATTTCCCTGAGCTGAAGTCTGTTTTCTACTTGTCAGCAGTTGTCCCGATGCAAGTTTTTGTTAGTGCAACAGGCTTGTAGGTACGTTTCATTACAATCATGTTCTTGTCTGTTAAAGTTGAGGGGGGGTTTGAGTCGGGCCCTCTTGTTGCTGTTTTTATTGTGGCTCAAGTACACAAACATAGCTCTCTTGGTTAACAAAAGCCACCATTTTGCGTGATGTTGCACTGCTAGTCCCTCTGAAAGAAATTGTTTGGTTTTTCTTATTAATGAAAATTGAAGCTGCTGTTTCTTGCACTGGGCGAAGGGTTCAAGGTCCTGGGAAAGATTTACCTGTGCCAAGAAATGTTGGCTGTAGCGAGTGACTCGGGCACACATGCAATTCTACTATCATCAGTAAGTGTGTATCAGTTGTGAGTCAGCACACGAAGATCGCCGGTTGCCAGGGGTTAATAGCACATGCAGCAATTTTTTAGGTCGAGCCTAGAGCCAGCGCACGCACTGCTCTGCGAGACTTGTAGTGGAGTAGGGAATAGAAGACCTGCTTACTCTCCGCTCATATTTGCCATTGGCTTGTGTCATTGTCCGCCCTAAATGCTGGCTTCTGATTTGTAAATAGGCTTGTTAGTCCCTCCTTTGTACCGCCTCCTCTTCATTTGTCACCTCCCATGGCGACTGGCCCTTTTACTTTGGTTGTTACACGGTACCTGTTATTTAGTCTTTAAGCACTATTTTCTTTATCCAGTTTTTCTTACTGCAGGCACGACGTGCTATGGTGCCTTCTTTACAATCCCGCCCGCCCTCCCTCCCGTTGTCCGTGCCTTCTTTATCCCCCACCCTCCCTCCCGTTGTCGTGCCTTTTTACCCCCACCCCACCCTCCCTCCCGTTGTCCGTGCCTTCTCTACCCCCGTCCCTCCCTCCCATTGTCCGTGCCTCACCCCCCCTCCCGTTGTCCGTGATTCCTTCCATTTGCAATGCAATAGGTCTCGCATTTACGCGAGTTTGAGCTATTGGCATTGTAAATGACAATGAAAACTCACTAAAGATACGTTCTGCTAAAATCAGGGGTTGTGTATTAGGAACAAGGGGAAGTGGTCCTTTATAAGGATGAGAACCCTCACTCACCCAAGGGTGGCAAGCTTCATCATTGGGGGACCGCAAGGTCCCAGATGTGGGCTACAACTCTCCACCTAATGTGGAGGGTGGAGAGGAGCTGAGGTGTTTTTAGACGTGGGGATGCCACAAAGCAGTGTAAGTGAGTGAGGGGCAGAGTGCTAAGAAAAAAAGTGTGTGATGAGTTAAAACTATCTCAAGGTCTCAATTTCTTTATTCAGTAGTGTCCTTGGATAGGTTTAAAAAATGAGAGGACTGGAGTTTCAGAACAAATATACCCCCTTGGTGGTCAACATGTTTATGCCTTTGTAAGACTCCAACCGGAGTTCATAGGCATTCTTCAGGACCAAATATTAATACTAGTCACTCTGCAAATAACAAAAAACTTGTTTTAAACAAGATGGCTATACTGTCCGTAATCATATGCGGTCATCAGAATCATGGGTACTTAATACACCATCTCCATCTGTAACAAAGAAAAAAAACATAACAAACTTAGCCTAAAATAATTATGTTGCACAAAGGTATGTCCCAAGGCACATTCACAATCTCCCCTATTGACATTTCATAAAGCACAGGGTGTATTGTAAGCCAAAAGGCGGGAACATGGTTACCTGTTAGAGGAGATACACTTAGCTTCTCTACAGCCACAAGGTACCTCGCAGCCAGTTCGGCTCATAAACCTAAAAGAAAAATTAATTGAAAAACAATGGCAGTGAAATGAGAGGCATTCATAGTCATTTCCTAATGAGTGTAAAAAAGCATTTCCTATTGAGTGTAAAAAAGCAGAACAGTGAGTCCTAATTGGCACCCACCCACTGGGCATCATGAAAACAGACCGAGGAGCAAGGAAAAGGGCTACTACTAACATACAAGGAAGTAACTGTGCCTGACCACATAGCCCCTCCATCTTGTGTAAATTTTCACTACTTATCTCATCTCAAGACGGAAAGACTCAGCTGTAATAAAGTATATGTGCAAGGGGGACACGGGCATCCCCCCTCGCAAACTACTCACAGCCTTGAGAAAGTAGGGCGAGATGCGAATCACTGACAGAATATCGACAGTCAGAATATCGAGGTACAAAAATATCGACACAAAAATATTGATGTCCAGAATATCGAAGTCCTATCTACATAATGGTAAGTACAAAAATATCGAGAAAAAAAATATCGTTGTCAAAAATATCGTTGTTAAAAATATCGGTTTTTTTATGTTTAAAAAATAATGTAAAATAAAGTAAATAATATATATAATTAAAAGAAACATAGTTAAAATTATTTTAAAATGTTTAAAATTATAACTAATACATATAATGTAAAAATAAATTAAACATATATATGTATAAAATATAATATATATACTTACTTAATATTTATAAATAATTATTTTAATAATTTATAAATTGTTAAAAAACATTAAAAATTATAAATACATATATATACACATACACCAATAATATAAATAAAAATATAAAAATATATATAACAAATTAAAAAATTTGAATATTTTTAATCTTTTTAAAATACATTATACACTACATTAACTAAAACAGTAGAGAAAATATTGGATAGCGGAGGGGATAACATTACTATTCCTACTCCAGAGAGTGCAACAGTAGGGAAAGTGTTGGATACCGTAGGGGTAAAAATTACTATTCCCACTCCAGTGAGTGCAACAATAAGGAAAGTGTTGGATAGCGTAGGGGTAAAAATTACTATTCCCACTCTAGTGAGTGCAACAGTAGGGAAAGTGTTGGATAGCAAAGGGGTAAAAATTACTATTCCCACTCTAGTGAGTGCAACAGTAGGGAAAGTGTTGGATAGTGTAGGGGTAAAAATGACTATTCCCACTCCAGTGAGTGCAACAGTAGGGAAAGTGTTGGATAGCGTAGGGGTAAAAATTACTATTCCCACTACAGACAGTGCAACAGTAGGGAAAGTGTTGGATTGCGTAGGGGTAAAAATTACTTTTCCCACTCCAGAGAGTGCAACAGTAGGGAAAGTGTTGGATAGCGAAGGGGTAAAAATTACTATTCCCACTCCAGTGAGTGCAACAGTAGGGAAAGTGTTGGATAGCGTAGGGGTAAAAATTACTATTCCCACTCCAGAGAGTGCAACAGTAGGGAAAGTGTTGGATAGCGAAGGGGTAAAAATTACTATTCCCACTCCAGAGAGTGCAACAGTAGGGAAAGTGTTGGATAGCGTAGGGGTAAAAATCACTATTCCCACTCCAGAGAGTGCAACAGTAGGGAAAGTGTTGGATAGCGTAGGGGTAAAAATTACTATTCCCACTCCAGAGAGTGCAACAGTAGGGAAAGTGTTGGATAGCGAAGGGGTAAAAATGACTATTCCTACTCCAGTGAGTGCAACAGTAGGGAAAGTGTTGGATAGCGTAGGGGTAAAAATTAGTATTCCCACTCCAGAGAGTGCAACAGTAGGGAAAGTGTTGGATAGCATAGGGGTAAAAATTACTATTCCCACTCCAGAGAGTGCAACAGTAGGGAAAGTGTTGGATAGCTTAGGGGTAAAAATTACTATTCCCACTCCGGAGAGTGCAACAGTAGGGAAAGTGTTGGATAGCGTAGGGGTAAAAATTACTATTCCCACTCCGGAGAGTGCAACAGTAGGAAAAGTGTTGGATAGCAAAGGGTTAAAATTACTATTCCCACTCCAGAGAGTGCAACAGTAGGGAAAGTGTTGGATAGCGTAGGGGTAAAAATTACTATTCCCACTCCAGAGAGTGCAACAGTAAGGAAAGTGTTGGATAGCGTAAGGGTAAAAATTACTATTCCCACTCCAGAGAGTGTAACTGTAGGGAAAGTGTTGGATAGCAGAGGGTTAAAATTAACATACTTATCAATTAAATACTTTTTTAATGAAATAACCAATTAATAATTAATTAATAATAAATTATTTATAAATAACAAATAAAAATTAATAATTACTTCATTATAATTAAATTACTTCCCACTCTATTCCCCTATAAACCCACAACCCGCTCCTAAAAAAAATAACACAATTAATATAATTAGCAATTAATCAATTATTAAAAATTAATTACCAATTAATAATTAATTAACAATAAATTAATTATCAATACCAATAAATAAAAATTAATAATTACTTTATTATAATTAAATTATTTCCCTCCCTATTCCCTATAAACCCACAACCCGCTACGGAATAAAAACACAAAATTTAATTAAAAATAATTAATAATTTCTAAATATTATTATTAAATTTACTATAATTAAATTACTTCCCACCCTATTCCCCTATAAACCCACAACCCGCTACAGAACTAAAACGCAAAATTTAATTAAAAATAATTAATAATTTCTGAAAATTATTATTAAATTTACTATAATTTACTATAATTAAATTACTTCCCACCCTATTCCCCTATAAACCCACAACCCGCTACAGAACTAAAACGCAAAATTTACTTTAAAAAAAATTAATAACTTCTAAAAATTTAATATATATATTTAAAAAATACAATACTTAACAAAAAATATAGAACACATACATTTAAAATACATACTAAAATACGTAACACTAATATAAACATCGATATTATTAACAACGATATTTTTACAAACGATATTACTGACTTCGATATTAATAAAAACGATATTTCTTACCTTCATGTCGATATTCTGATCACCGATATTCTTGATATTCTTGATGTCGATATTCAGTCCCTTCGATATTTCCAACTCAATATTTTTGTATTCCGAAAATAAAAACTCGATATTATGTCTGTGCACCGCGAGATGCATGCCCCAGTCAGCGTAAATGGCTCAGAGCTAAATCAGAGCCCAAATATAACCCAAGAAAGAGCCGGCGCGGCCTGGCAGGACCCCAACCCTGGAGTATGGCTTCTGTGTGCGGCGTGACTACGGAGGAAGAATACCTCCTTGCTCTCAGGCCGTGCCGGCTCTTTCATGGGTTAAATTTGGGCTCTGATTCAGCTCTGAGCCATTTACGCCTTGCTTCGCGGTCTGTTTTCATGCTGTCCAGTGGGTGGGTGCCAATTAGGCCTTGCTGTTCTGCTTTTTTACACTCAATAGGAAATGCTTTTGTACACTCATTAGGAAATGATTATGAATGCCTCTCATTTCACTGCCATTGTTTTTCAATTCATTTTTCTTTTAGCTTTATGAGCTGAACTGGCCGCGCGGTACCTTGTGGCTGTAGAGAGGCTAAGTGTATCTCCTCTAACAGGTAACCATGTTCCCCCCAGAAATGCAGCTTCTTTGGCTAGCACACGGATATAAACAAACAAGCCCGGCTCAAACAGTAATGTTGTTGAGAGCTTTTAAAAGTGTGTTTATGTTTCGTATACAGTGAAGTAGTGATCTTATCTCTGTTGGTGGTGTGGTATCTCCTGTTTACATCCTGGAGGACGTCCCAATCGGTGACCGTCTTCCCGTTGCATTTAGTCTAGTTTTACCTGCCTTGTTGTGCATTCACCTACTATAACAGCTTTTTTGTATGCTTAATGCTTCCATTCTCCAGCTTCCATTACTGCTTTTCAAATTATTTTTTGATATTCTCTGTACTACTAACTAAGCAGTCACAAGTGCAGTTACCCTGCAGGTGCTAGGGTCAAGATTTGAATGATGTAGCAGGTGCATTGGCAGAGGGCCAAAAGGTCTAGGAATCCCACTGAACAATGATTACTGCTATATTTTACTACTAAACAAGCAGTGACAAGTACGGTTACCTTGCAGGCACTAGGGCCGTGATTTGAATGGTGTAGCAGGTGCAATGGCACTGGGGCCAAAAGCTGTAGGAAACCCACTGAACACTGATTATTGCTATATTTTACTACTAAACAAGCAGTCAAGAGCAATTACCTTGCAGGCACTAGGGCCGTGATTTGAATGGTGTAGCAGGTGCAGTGGCACAGGGTCCAATAGGTCTTGGAAACCCACTGAACACCGATTATGGCTATATTTTACTACTAAAGAAGCAGTCACAAGTGCGATCACCTTTGAGGCACTAGGGTAACGATTTGAATGGTGTGGCAGGTGCAGTGGCACAGTGGGCATAAGCTCTAGGAAACCCACTGAACACAGGTTATTCTTATATTTTACTACTAAGGAAGCAGTCACAAGTGCAATTACCATGCAGGTTCTAGGGTCACGATTTGAATGGTGCAGCAGGTACAGTGGCACAGGGGCCAAAAGTTACAGGAAACCCCAATAATAATGATTATTGATATATTTTACTACTATTCCCAACTCGGAACCACCTCTGGCCGTTATATCACCGCCTCCTAGCGACTGTCTGCCATCCCAGTGCTCCCCGTGGCACAGTGCAAGCGCCGCCTCCTCCATCGCCGCGCTTCCTGACCCTTCCTCTATCCCTTCACGGGCTTCCTCCCTCACAGGCTTCCTCTTCTCCTCACCTAGGAGAGTGGCACACCTTAAAAGTGTACAGATCACCTTTTTTCACAGTACGGCCAGCTTTTATAAAAAGCACTTAAAAGTTCTATAAAGTATTTCAGCACTTTATAAGAGCATCAGCACCAGCGATATTGGACTAAGACACTTTTTTTATGGGACTTGGGAGATTACATGATTTGGCCAGGATCAGAGGATGTTGAGCCAACTCCAAGACCCAGACCTGGTTCCCCAAGTCGGCAGCTCTTTCTGTTATTTCACATCTTTATTATAGTCATCCGCAACATGTACCAAAAACATTGACAAAGACAATACATTTTACATAGGCGAAACCTATTGGCTTTGCCAATGCTTGTTCTTTATTATTACATATAATACGATCTTGAAATACATACCTTCAGGATGTGCGCTGTATGAAAACATCTCCATCATCTGATTTGACTAAAATGGTGTCGATGTAGAATAGCAACTCAGGCCATCCAAAGGTTGCACATAACTGACTTGCCTCTTAGTTCACTATTGGCATTGTCAGGTGTGGGTGGAAGCATGAACGTTTCCAAATTCATGTTTGAAAACTATTCCTCCCAAAAAAAAAAATTGTGCTCATTTTGTCTGACGTAGTACTACTACTAAGATGAAACAGTTCTGCATATGAATAAAATACATTTGTGGAATTTTTTAAGACACTTTTTCATCTTTTACACATTTGTTGCAGAATGTCTTTAAAAATGAAGGTGGCCCAAAAGCTAACTGGGCAGGACACCCTAGTTACTTGCTTTCTTACACGTTGATTAACTTGTAAGTAAATGCTTGCCCGTTTTGAAAAGAGGGCCGCAAGCAAAGGTCAGGAGTGCGCTTGCGGCACCCAGACAATAGATCTACAGGGATGTTATACTATAGATTATACAGCAGCACTGGCTTCAGTGCAGCATAGTTGCAAGTAAAAAAAAAAAAAGCTATAACGCAGTCAATGCTGGCTGTGCCATAAAGCTTTTTTTCCTTACTTCCAGCCATTTGTAACATGGCTAAAAGACATTGGCAAAGCCAATGGATCTCGCATAGACAACACCTATTAGCTTTGCCAATGCTTGTTTATTCAAGCCAAGTCAAAGTAACATATATTTAGACAGTAGGTCTGTAAACAACATAAAAACATAACACTAAAATCCATTTCTATCATAGCTTTCAGCCCTCCATTTCCTTTTCCGTGAGAAACCTTTTTACGGCATTTATATATCTCGCAATAGCTATTGCAATTTCAAGGTTAGGCATATCGGTAAGAAGTTCAATAGCTTGTGCACGCAATTCAGTACCGTATTTTAAAAAAGATGGGGCGTACAAACTGTTTCGCAGTGCTAACACTTTTAGGCAGTCCACTAATATGTGTAAATTATCACATTTTGTGGCCAACCTATATGTGCATTTACCATTGGATTGCATAATTTCTATTTTTATTCTCCCATTTGTCATAACAGGGTTAATACCAATTCTCAGTCTTAAAACTTCTGATCTAAGCCATTGATTAGGTAATGTATCCAGATAGGGGTACCAAATTTCTTTCACCCAACTATTTATCATACATTTCACTGATTCTTTCTTTCTCAGATACTCCAAGTCTTCCATCCTAGACAATTCCTTCCCTAGTGTTCTGAGTTCACTCTTTGTTACTTCTATTTGTAGGGTCTGCTGGTCAATTCTCACCTTTAGGTTTTTACAAACAGAATACAGTTTCTTTCTGACCTCTTTGGCCCATTTTAGGTCGCTATGCTGGATCTAATTTTTGCACCATTGCGCCACTTTCAGGGCTTCTCCTGGACCCAATCTTTTCCAAAATCTTAGTAGGGCCAATTGAGCCTGTACATTCCATGATGTCATACCCATCTCTAATCTAATTGCCTGGATCATAGATGAACCCGGTAATGACATTAGGGATTTTATGCATTTCCCTTCCTCTATATCCCATCTATTTTTGCCACTTACGCAGAAGACTTCTGCTCCATATTGTAGTTGGGGGGTATCATAGCGGTATAGGCCTTTATCAGTGGTCTATGGGACATTTCCCCATAGATTCCATAAAATATTTTCAGACCACACACTGATATATGGGCCTTAGCTTTCTGGGCCTCCAGATGCGTGTGCCACGTTAAGGACTTATCGAACCAGACACCGAGATATTTATATTCATTCACAATTTCCAGTTTGGTTGGGCCCAAATACCAATTAAACCTCTGGACTCTTTTCCCAAAACACAGATTTTCGGTTTTATCCATGTTTACAGTTAAATGCTTTGCCACACAGTATTCGCTAAATGCATTTAGCTTCCTTTGTAGGCCCACTTGTGTCTGATCAAGCATTACTAAATCATCAGCATAACAATGCTTGTTTATTATAGTATTAGGCTAAAACCACAAATCCTGCATGTGTAGACCCACAAGAGTATTCTGTGTATATAAAATCTGTGGCTGTCAAAGAGCAGTATTGGACCTCAAAATGCCTTTCAGTCTTCCTAGAACATCCATGTAGCATGATTAGACCACATGGGATTCTAGAAGGAGGCATGTTTTAAGACCATACATTTGGTGGTATATTTTTCACCAAATTATTCATGAAGGGAAAGAAGGTTTGATATTGGAAGGTTAAAAAGTTTCTTCAAAAATTGTTCTTGGACCTGGGCACCAAGACTCCCTGTTTGGCCCGCTACGGATATACACACACATTTCACTCCGGCTTCTCAAGGGGCTCCTGAGCGGTAACCATCATGATACACCGCAGAATCCCTTTCACTCTAGAGCAGTTGTGGATAGACACACAAGGCAGGTACATATTGGTACATGAGACTATAACCGGGGAACAAATTGTGCTGGGCAGCATCTACGCTCCTCCGCCCCTTGGCCAGAGCTATGTGGACCGACTGGTGGACGTGTGGGGATCCTTGCCGGAGGGTTTGGGGGTTATTGGCGGGGACTGGAATGACGTGATGTGCCCTGACAGGGACAGGTGGTGAGCATCCGGGGCTGCAGGAGGGGTTCAACAGTCTCGACTGAAGTCCCTTGTGGACTTAGTGGGATGAGAGGACACATGGAGAGCCTGCCAACCCAAAGATGCAGGTTTTACCTTCAACTCCACAGTTCATGCCTCCTACTCTAGTTTCGATTACATTTTCACTCCAAGGAGTCTCACACAGAGAGTTGCGGAGGCCACGATCTTGCCCCGAGGGGTATCAGATCACTCCCCGATAGCTGACCGACTCTTAGTTGGTCCGAGCAAACCCCCATTCTGGTGGCAGCTCTCCCCATGGCACCTACAGAACCAGGCGTATCAAACCCATATTCATCAGGCCTTGATTGATTACTTCTCTCATAATGCAGCAAAGGCATCCTCCGCGGACACGTTATGGGAGGCCGTGAAGCCCACTATTCGGGGGGGGGTCGACATCAGTTTCTGTGCAGCTGAGCGTAGGCGTCACAGACACACTTTAATACAATTAGAAGCCCGCATTATTGAACTGGAAAGACAGGGACGAGAGCATGGCGGGGCAACGGTACGTCGCCAATTATGTCTTACCCAACAGCAGTATCAAGGGGAGCTGTTGAAAGAAGAACGAGGCGCATGGCTGGCCACACAGAAGAGAAGCTACCAACGGGGTGATAAGTCGGGGAAGCTCCTACATAGATTATGTCGACAGGCAGTGATGCTGACCCAATTGCCCGAGATATGTGATGCGAATGGTGCAGTGCTGACCGATCCGGCTGTGCTGGCGTGCAGTTTCACCACTTACTATCAGACTCTATATACTCGGCGAGAGGTATTGAGTGCCTCCCAGATTGGGCCATTCTTCAAGGATATACCTCCATGAGCCCTGTCGGCAGAGGCCCGTGAGTCCTTGGAGGCTCCTTTAATGTTGGAGGAGTTGGCGACAGTGTTATCGGACCTGCGCCCTGGGAAGGTGCGGGGTCCTAACCAATTCCCAAGTGAATTCTACAAGGCGTGTATGCCTCAGCTAGGCCTTCAATACCTCTCAGTCGTCCAAGAGGTGGTTCAATCTACATGCCTGCCCACAGACTGGGAACACACGGAAAGCGTAGTCTTCTTGAAGATGGGACACCCTCGGAACATCACGCAACATACCGCCCGAGCTCCCTCATGAACGTGGAAGCGAAGCTGTTAGCCAATGCCCTCGCCAATAGACTGCAGCCCTATCTATCAGATCTGATACACTCAGATCAAGCGGGCTTCATGCCCCGACGGGCGACATGCCACAATATTAGATGAGCCCATAATGCTATTGCTGCTGTCGATCGTTTAAACCGCCTGGCCGCGCTGTTACTCGCTGACATAGATAAGGCGTTTGATTCGGTCAGCTGGACATATCTTTTCACGCTGCTAAAGCGCCTGAACTTTGGTCCACGCTTTCTGAGGTATATTTGACTGCTTTATACTGGCTTAATGGCATCCATACGAATAGCCGGTAATATATCCCCTCCTTCCCGATTGGCCGCGGCACTCGGCAGGGTTGTCCCCTGTCCCCTCTCTTGTTTGCGCTTGCTATCGAGGTGCAAGCCTCATTGGTTCGCTTGGACGCCCTGATCTGGGGATTTAAATGGTCGAAGGGAAAATCCAACCGCATCGCCTCATATGAAGATCATGTCCTCTTCTTCTTGACAGACCCCCACAGATCCGGCCCTAGGATCCTTCAGATTATGCTGATCTTCGGTGAGACGTCGGGCTTATTCATGAATGTATGCAAATCCTTCATTTAACCACTGAGGGGGACACTCGGCGATGGCCGATGGGCGTGAGATATGCTGCAGACTAATGAGGGTATGAGGTTTTTGTCAGATAAACAAGAGGTGTTCTGGGAACGTAACATGAGCCCAACGATAAACAAGGTCAAAGCCGAGATTAGATCATGGTCGGGACTGCCGCTGTCCCTATATGGACGCTCTGCTATAAAATGGTATCCCTTCCTCGCTTACTCTATCATTTGCAAAACCACCCATATTTATCTCCTTGTCATGGTTTAGGCAGGACAATGCCATGCTGGGCCAATTTGTGTGGTGGGGGGGAGCTTCTCGGGTGGCATTACATACATGCTTTCACTCTACCTACTGTGGGGGCATCGCGGCAGCTGATGTTCAGTCCTATCACGTGGCATCACACCTCCAAGTGCTGAATGATTGGTGGTACGGATCCAGGGATGACCCAGCCTATGTCGTTGAACGATGGCTGTTAGAGGACCCCATCCGATATGCGTACCTATATAACAGATCAGATATTTGGGTCCTTCCCACAGCCACTAAGGTTGTAATACTCATGTGGCGTCAATCTCTCCGCCGGATGGGGTGGTGGGGGCACCTCACACGTTATGGCGCAATAGACTCCTTCCTCAGCTGGCAGATCTTCAGGGCTTTCAGGGCTGGGATCAGATTGGGGTCTCTTCTTTAGGAAATATTTTACATGACTGCGCTCTCAAATCATTCCAAGAGTTCCAGGCGGAATACTCTATGCCCCGTAGTAAATTTTACAAATACCTGCAACTCCGTCATGCACTGATGCCATACATTGCTAACCTTGTGACTCTCCCCGACTTTTACCCACTAGGAGGCAAACTCCTGATGGGAGATCTTGGGGAGCATAACATTTTGAAAATATACCAATCACTAGTTACGAATAGTGCCTCTATGCTCGAGGCTCTCCTGGCAGTCAGATCTTGGCCCTATTAATAATGATGATTGGACGGAGGCATTGGAATCCCCCAGTGGTGCGGCGATCTTGTCACGTTTGTGATTGATTCTATTGAAATATTTACATGGGCTTACTATACACGCCATAAGCTCTGGAGGGCGGGATTGGTAGTATCCCGTTGTGTCTGCAGTGTGGCAGAGCAGACGGCACCTTCCTACACACAGTGTGGACTTGCACCGCCTTAGACAGATTTTAGAAGGGGGTGATGGCCTGGATGGCAGAGGTTCTGGGGTGGGAGCTCCCTAGATCTCCTAGATTAGCTCTATCACATAACATGGAAGGAATTGGGGGCAAATCGGTATAGATGTCATCTTCTATTCCTAGGGCTAACACTCGCTAAGTGTGATATAGCCCAACTATGGAAGGCAGATACGCCACCCCTGGTGGGCATCTGGAAGAGGGGCATGGATTCTGCATGGGGATGGAGGTTACCAGTTTTTCGAGCCAGGGGATGTCCCCAGAAACATTCAAGAATCTGGAAGCGATGGGTGGACTACAGGGGTCTCACTTTCGAGCCTCAGCCATCGATGGCTCTAACACGGAGGTTCGGTCATATGGGCGGGATACATAACACAATATATTGTTCGACACCCTGGAGGGGGTACCGCATGGGGTTGCAGCGAAAAGACTCAGACAAGTTTTCTCGCAGGTTGTTGCACTGTTCAGTATTTGTATAATCAAATGGTGACATCATGCCGATATATATGTATGTATCCGTATATACATGTGGCCCGGCTGGGCACTACTATAGCATGAAATTCCCCAAAATATGTTATGAAAAAAAAATTGTTCTTGGAGATTTTTCTGAAAGTTAGGATTGTCAAATCCCCATAGCCCTCCGTTACAGAAAGCACTTCTCTCAAACATCACCCTTCTAGGTCAATATAGGGGAGTACAGAGGACCACGCCCCATTTTGAAATTATACATAGACAACATCTGTGACATAATGATGAGGATAATACATTTATTTTAACCTTCATGTATGTATTGTGATTTTGCATTGTCTTTTGTAGACCGCTATAAATTACACATATAAACAAAGAACCGGAAGATCTGGATGGATGTCAAATAAAGTTTGTGAGGTCTTTGAGAAAGGAAGTCAGCTATGTTATACATTTATTTGAGCGAGACACCAACTGCTGTGTAATATACATAGAGCCTTTGTCGGGCATGGTCAGTGGTCCAGAAGCCAAGCCTAGATTGGCTGCCTTCACACTCACCAAAGCGGGTCTGATCCAGCATTGGGGAACCAGTGGTGTAGCAAGGGGGGGCGGTCCGCCCTGGGCGGCACGAGTATTGGGGGCAGAGCCCCTCCCCCCGCTCTTGCATGTGTTTGTTGCAGGCGGCAAAAGCAGGGACCACCACGGGTGTCAAAGTGGCTAGCTACGCCACTATGGGGAGCGAATGGTCCAACATACTTAATCCTGGTAGCATACTCAGGTCCTAAGTATTTGCAGACAGGAGAACTGGGACACATCCTTTACCACGTAAATACCTGAACTGAGATTGCCACATCTTCTCTCTGAGGGTCCAGATCTCAACAACCACAAAAGAATCTGCTCTTCAACACAACTTCACAGTAGCTCCCTGGCAGGCTAGCGCTCGGAAGTGACAGCGTGGTGACACCTAGAACTTTACTAAACACCAAAAGATATATAAACAAGTGGGCACGTGAAGCCCTGCAACTGACACAGGCTGATTATGAGGCCAACCATGCACACGTGCTAGCCTCAGTGCTATATGCGTTCTCCTTGTCAGTGCCACTTGGAAGTCACTCTTCCCCCTTACACCTCATGTCATTGCTTGGTTGGTTGGTTTCCAGCTTTGTTCCTGCTTTCCAGAAACAACTTTGGGTATGGACAACACACACAAACTCTCAATACGTAAATGAGGCATAACATTGCAAACACATCCAGCACAACAAGGATATGCCATAGGTGGGCCTCTCTGTGCTCACAGAAGAACACCTCTCTAACTACACACCACATACCCAACATTCAACAATACAATCATTACAGAACCCTGCACACACACTCAACACAGCACAGATGTGCCATATATTTGGGCATCACAGGGCTCACCCAGCGCTTTCAAACTGGACAGATCATGGAGCAACATTCAACAGACGCAATTAAGACAGAACAGTTAACCCAAATATGCCATTAATTGTCTAATATGGCAGCAAACTGCATTTTCTACCAGCAATTTTGCAAATTGTTAGCAAAATTACAGACACACCTACTTCTGCTGAGCATTGTGCAGGCTTAAATCCCTAGAAGGTGTGTAAGTAAATTGATAAATCACTCTGGCCTCGCTATCACCCATCGAGAATATCCATCTAAAGGTCATTAACGTTGACACATTGACCTAACAAAGGGTCATGGGTAAAGTCAGCCCAGAGTACTAAAGCACTGTGATGCTCTACCAATAGAAGATTGTGAGCTAAAAAAATGTAAATCACGAATCACTGACAAAATATCGACCTCACAAATATCGAGCTACAAAAATATTGTGACAAAAATATCGAAGTCAAGAATATCGACATCCTATCTACATCATGGTAAGTACAAAAATATCGAAAAAAAAATATCGATGTCAAAAATATCGTTGTAAAAAATATTGTTTAAATGTTAAAAAAATAATGTAAAATAAAGTAAATAATACATATAATTAAAAGAAACATAGTTAAAATTATTTAAAAATGTTTAAAAATAAAAACTGATACATATAATGTTAAAATAAATTAAACATATACATATAAAATATTATATATATACTTAATAATATTCATAAATATTTATTTTAATAACTTATAAATTGTTAAAAATATTTTATAAATTATAAATTCAGACATACATATACAAAAATAATATTATTAAAAAATTTAAAAATATATTTAACAAATTAAAAAAATTACAATATTTTTAATTTTTGTAAAATAAATTATACACAACATTAAGTAAAACAATACAGAAATATATTGGATAGCGGAGGGAAAAAAATTACTATTCCCACTCCAAAGAGTGCAACAGTAGGGAAAGTGTTGGATAGCGTAGGGGTAAAAATTGCTCTTCCCACTCCAAAGAGTGCAACAGTAGGGAAAGTGTTGGATAGCGTAGGGGTAAAAATTGCTATTCACACTCCAGAGAGTGCAACAGTAGGGAAAGTGTTGGATAGCGTAGGGGTAAAAATTACTATTCCCACTCCAGAGAGTGCAACAGTAGGGAAAGTGTTGGATAGCGAAAGGATTAAAATTACTATTCCCACTCCAGTGAGTGCAACAGTAGGGAAAGTGTTGGATAGCGTAAGGGTAAAAATTACAATTCCCACTCCAGTGAGTGCAACAGTAGGGAAAGTGTTGGATAGCGTAGGGGTAAAAAAGACTATTCCCACTCCAGAGAGTGCAACAGTAGGGAAAGTGTTGGATAGCGAAAGGGTTAAAATTACTATTCCCACTCCAGTAAGTGCAACAGTAGGGAAAGTGTTGGATAGCGTAGGGGTAAAATTACTATTCCCACTCCAATGAGTGAAACAGTAGGGAAAGTGTTGGATAGCGTAGAGGTAAAAATTACTATTCCCACTCCAGAGAGTGCAACAGTAGGGAAAGTGTTGGATAGCGTAGGGGTAAAAATTACTATTCCAACTCCAAAGAGTGCAACAGTAGGGATAGTGTTGGATAGCGTAGGAGTAAAAATTACTATTCCCACTCCAGAGAGTGCAACAGTAGGCAAAGTGTTGGATAACGTAGGGGTAAAAATTACTATTCCAACTCCAGAGAGTGCAACAGTAGGGAAAGTGTTGGATAGCGTAGGGGTAAAAATTACTATTCCCACTCCAGAGAGTGCAACAGTATGGAAAGTGTTGGATAGCGTAGGGGTAAAAATTACTATTCCAACTCCAGAGAGTGCAACAGTAGGGAAAGTGTTGGATAGCGTGGGGGTAAAAATTACTATTCCCACTCCAGAGAGTGCAACAGTAGGGAAAGTGTTGGATAGCATAGGGGTTAAAAATAACATACTTATCAATTAAATAATTGTTTTAATTAAATAATGATTTATTAATAAATTAACAATAAATTAATTATAAAAACCAATAAATAAAAATTAATATTTACATTAATAACATTAAATTACTTCCCACCCTATTCCCCAATAAACACAAAACCCACTCCACATAAAATTTAACACAATTAATATAATTACAATTAATCAATTAATAAAAATTAATTGCCAATTAATAATTAACAATAAAATAATTATCAATACAAATAAATAATAATGAATACAAATTAATTACCAATTAATAATTAATTAACAATAAATTAATTATCAATACCAATAAATATTAATAAATAATTACTTAATTATAATAAATTACTTCCCACCCTATTCCCCTATAAACACACAACCCGCTCCTAAACTAAATTAACACAATTAATATATTTATCAATTAATTAATTAATAAAAATTAATTACCAATTAATAATTAATCAACAATAAATTAATTATCAATACCAAAAAATAAAAATTATTAATTACTTTATTATAATTAATTTACTTCCCACCCTATTCCCCTATAAACCCACAACCCGCTCCAATAAAATTTATACAATTAATATAATTATCAATTAATGAATTAATAAAAATTAATCACCAATTAACAATTAATTAACAATTAATTAAATATCAACAACAATAAATAAAAATTAATAATTACTTAATTACAATTAAATTACTTCCCACCCTATTCCCCTATAAACCCACAACCCGCTACAGAACTAAAATGCAAAATTTAATTAAAAATAATTAATAATTTCTCAAAATTATGAATTAATTTACTATAATTAAATTACTTCCCACCCTATTCCCCTATAAACCTACAACCCGCTACAGTACTAAAACGCAAAATGTACTTTAAAAAAATTACTAACTTCTAAACAATTAATACATATATTTAAAAAAATAATACAAAACATGTGGAACACATACATATAAAATACATACTAAAATACATAACACTAACATAAACATCGATATTATTATCATCGATATTTTTACTATCGATATTAATAACTTCGGTATTGACAAAAACGATATTTCTTACCTTCAGGTCGATATTCTGGTCACCGATATTCTTGATGTCGATATTCTGTCTCTACGATACTTAAAACTCGATATTAATGTAGGTCGATATTTAAAAGTCGATATTTTGACTGTGCACCATAAATCACATTACTACAGCCACTGGTCGACTATGTCAAAAGCTGTTTAAAAATCAAATGATAACAGCAAGGCTGCAATACCCCATGGAACAAGGATATTGGACGGGAGCCAATACTTGCGAGAGGTCCAACTCAGGCACTTTCTACGAGGTTGTATTGGCCCGAGGGGTGGAGATACCAGTTGAAAGTCCACTAGAATACAGAGTGCTGGGGGTCCCACTCCACCAACATGCGATTTTGGGGATATACTCTTCGCTATTGGCCAAGAGCACTCCACTGTTGACAGCGCTACGGGAGAAATAGGAGGAAGACTTAGGCAAACCTGAAGATGATGAACTGGGGTTGGCATGCCGCTACCCTGCAGAGGTGGAGATCCGGGCAGGCTTCAGATTAATTAAGTTGAAGTTCTTGCACCGGGCAAACTTTACCAGATCACGACTATTTGCCATGGGCAAAATCACAATACACCTCTGCATTAGGGGCTGCATACAACAAGGGACACTTGTACATACAGTGTGGGATTGCCCATGGCTGTGCCCCTTCTGGCAGGGGGTCCAGCGAAGGGTTTCCCAACCCATTAGACAAGCCACTTGAGCTGAATTCCCGGGTGGCACGCCTTGGAATCCGGGGGGGGCAAACACTCAACAGGTTTGCGCTCCTATTTTGTAATGTGGCCCTCATGGTGGCCAGGAGAGATATCATACAGAGATGGGGAACCTCGCTAATGCCAACCCTAAGCCAATGGGAGGCAATTATGGACTGGTGCATGAAAGTGGAAGAACAAATTTACATTGCACAAGGTTGTCCCGGCAAATTCGCCAAGGTGCGGGGCCCATGGAAGGGGCTAGATGAGGATCTGCACTAGGGGTGGATGGGTGGGGGAGTTGTAGCGATAGTCGATTGTGTTGTACAAAGGAATGAAAGATGAATGGAGCCAGGCACCAAGGAACTGCACCACGCTGCGAGGACTCCTTGTGGGGCTTTATCTGACTGCCAACCACGTATGCCACTTGTTGGGGGAGGGACGTGGGAGGGAGGTCTCGGATTGACTCCATTTTGTATTGTATTAAACATGAATAAAACAGATTCCCCCCTCCCCCAAAAAAATGATATTGGAACAAGAGCACTAAACAAGGACACATGGATACGGACAAGACAGAGGGACAACAAAACCAGGCACAGATACTGGGAAAGATACAGTGTGATAAGTCATGGAGACATGAACAGAGAGTTAAACACAGGCATGCAGACACTGGGGCAAGGACAGGGACACTTACAGAGATAGTGGAACAGTGCCATTGGGACCCAAGTACTGGGACAACAACCCAAACACAGATGCAGAAACAGATGAAATCCGACGGGTTACATGTACACAAAGACACTGGGGCAGAAACCACGATAAACTGACACAGAGACATAATACACTAGGACAAATCACTGGGAGACTGGAGAACAAACATTGGGGCACAAACACAGTGGCCAAGACACTGGCACATTGACAGATGGGCACATACGTCAGGACACAACCAAAGAACACACATATAAGCGCAATATCACTTGCCCATGAACACTGGTGCACCAGAATAACTCCCGTAGCATAGGCACAGACAGAAAAACAATCATGGATAGAGCGGGCCAAACATTGAGGCATAAGCACATACCCAGGAAGACACTACACTAACAAATCTCGATACCAGAGGGTCATGCAAATGGCTGATGTTGCAAATGATAACCACAACACCAAGGTTTTCAAGGAAATAGACTCCTCATTTTAGGGCTGGGGCCTGGCCTGTCAAATGATGTTCTTGAGCAAAAGTCTTTGCATGTTCAAGCACTTAGGACAGAAAAAAAGCTATGACTCCAAATTTCTCAGATTGTTTTAGGTCTACATTTGGTTCACTGAGCAGAAGTCTGCAGTTGTTCTACTGCTATGCAGTTATTAAAAATCCTCTGGACAGTGATGTGATGTTGTAGTATCGTTTACATGAAACACACAAAAGGTGATGGAGGGTTGCTTGCAATAAGGCTAACCACTGACAATAGCCTGGGGTAGCACTCCAACCCATTGTTCTTGTGCTCACCATGACACCGCAGTTTGGACCCACCCATATGCAAATCAGTCTTGAACCTGCCAAGCCAGGTCCTCCCGAAATCAGAACACAAGCAACCCAGGACCGGCTTCGCCCTTGTTATGGGCTTATCACCCAGGTACAGCTTGGTGCCAGTGACACAGTGAGTGCAGGACTCATGTCTGGACATTGGGGTTCCATCATATCTCTTGAATGTCATCATTAGGTTACACACTAATAATTTTGCCTAGATTAGATGCGGGACACGGGGTGAGCTGACACACCCCATACAGTGTACCACCACCACCGACAACACCACCCCCCCATGGAACATCTCAACTTCAAGCTCCACACGGACAAAACAACAATCAGGGGCACTCTTGAATACCAAACCCCAGGCCCGCACTCCAGCTTCTGCAACACCATCGCAGACTTCATTGTGCCCCTAGCCTTTGACTCGGACTACATTTTCCTCAGCGACCTAAATTTCCACATCGACAACCCCAATGACAAAAAAACTGCCCACCTCCTCGACAGTATGAGCAGCCTCAGATTGACCCAGTTCATCCACGACCCTACACACACCACGGGACACGTACTGGACCCAATATTCACCTCCAGAAACCGCGTCAAATACAGCCATGTCACAGAACTCACATGGACTGATCACTCCATCATCCACTACAGCATCTCCAGCCCCCCGCACCACCACCCCTAAGATGACCAATGTCCCCCACCGGAGGTGGAATAAAATCTCAGAGACCAGCTGGGCGAACGCCCTCAACACCTCCAGCCCTGCTATCACCACCAACCTTGTACAGGGAGTGAAAAACTTCAACGTGTGGATCACCAATTGCACAGACAGCATCGTCCCCATCTAGAGCAAAATCAAGAGAAAATCTTATAAAAAGGCCAGCTGGTACACCCAAGAACTCAGAATTGCAAAATAAGACAGCAAACAGTTGGAGAGGAGATGGCGCACCAGCAAGGACACCTCTGACAGAGCAGCCTTCAACCACCGCCTGCTGAGGGCAACAAAGAAGACAATCATTGCTGCACGCATCAAAACCAGCTACAAGAACACCAAGGAACTTTTCAACATCATTAAGAAATTCTCGAACCCAACTGCCAGTGAAAACATCACCACACTGTGAGGGAGCCCCCGTGAGTGTCGTACCTGTGAGCAAGGTGTCCGTATACAGAGAACCCTGGGTGCCTTACCGCTACGATCAGGAAACAGACTGTGAGAATCTGGACGGAACTTCCGATGTAACTAAGGGTTTTTCCTCCAACATACAGCCCAGTGGAGAAAACCCGGAAGTGATCCACCCCTGGAGGGGCGGAACGGAAACCCGAGACAGCCAATCGGAAGGGTCTGACGCGGCATCAGTGTGGCCAGAAAAGGAGGAGGAGAGCTTGCCAACCCCGTCAGCTGTTGGGAATCGGAGAACACGGGAGAGCAGAGGAAGCGCTGGCGAATCGGAGGAGAAGGCGAAGGAGGACGAACCGGAGACGAGACCGACGGAGGCCTGGAAAACCCAGAAGAGTGGTCCGAAGACTGGTGGATCCCGGAGGAAGCGGATGAGCCGCCGCAACTCAGGAGAGTTGCGGCAGAAAGCGGTACGTGAATTGGGCAGGGGGGAGGGAGGGGGTGGGAAAGGGGGTAAAACCACGGGAGCGTTTTCTCACTACCTTAAATAACCGCCCCGCACGCCCACCGTCCAAAGTCACTTCCCTTGAGCACGTTGTTATACCCGATGTTTAGTAATCTTCCATGCTGAGACGTAAATCAGCTGCTCCTTTCTTTTCCTGGTTCCCGGTTCTTTGTCCAGGTGCCTTTTTCTTTTCACCAACTACTCCCTCATCTCATTACTCACTTGGTGTGGTGGAAGAAGAAGTATTCGTCTGAATTCATATCCTGACCGCCACCTTTTTGTTTTCCTTTCCCGAGAGCACGCCGGAACTTCGGGACCCTACCAGCCCATCAGAAGGAAACTGACTCCGTGCCCTGGAAGGACCTCTTCTCCTGCTGCACCCCATCACGATGACCACTTAATTGAGTTTCCCTGTACCAGAATCCACAGACTTTTACACCGTCACACCCGCTGTCCTGACACTGTTCTTACCACCATCATAATAAAACTCACATTATAGATCCTATACGGCCTCCTCGCTTCTGTTTCCGACCCTCCCTCCGACACACACCCTTACAGGAGCTGAGGGACAACCACACCCACTTCTTCCATGACAAGATCGCAACCATATACAGAAACTTCGAACCCCAACCCACACATATGGACTTCATCAACAGATACACCACCACTGTAACAGATATGAACCACACACTGACCACCTGGAACATCCTCTCCACACTGGACACCACCTCCACCATGAAATCCATCCACTCGGGAGCTCCCACAGAACCATGCCCGCACTACATCTTCAGCCTCGGAAACCAAAGGATCAGCCAGGAACTCACCACCCTACTCAACACCTCTATCACCACTGCAACAATTCACAATGCCTGGAAACACGCCAAAGTCAGACCATTCTCAAAAAACCCTACGCCGACCCGAGCAAACTCAAAAACTACCAGCCAATCTCCCTGCTCCCATTCCCAGCAAAGGTACTAGAAAAGATCATCAACAATCAAATCATGACACACTTGGAGGAGAACCAGCTACTCGACGCCTCCCAATCCGTCTTCCACCTCAATCACAGCACCGAAACTGCCCTGATCGCAGCCACCAATGACATCCGAACCCTCCTCGACCAAGGAGAAACAGCAGCTTTGATCCTCCTCTTGGCAGCCTTCAACACCGTATCCCACCACACACTGTTCGAAAGACTCCACCACATTGGCATCCAAGGGCACGTGCTCAGATGGATCAACTCCTTCCTCACTGGAAGAAGCCAGAGGACCCACCTCCCAGCTTTCACCTCTGAACCCAAGGAGATCACCTGTGGTGTCCCCCAGGGCTCATCCATCAACTGCACGCTCTTCAACGCATATATGACCCCGCTGGCCAACATCGTCAGATCCCATGGTCTCAACATAATTTCCTACGCAGATGACACCCAACTCATCCTCTCACTCACCAGAACCAGCTTCCACGGATGAATGACAAACGTGACCGACTGGTTAAAGAACAACTGCCTGCAGCTGAACACAGACAAGACGGAAGTACTGATCTTTGGCAAGAGCAGCAATACATGGAATGACTGATGGTGGCCATCAGATCTAGGACCTGCACCCACTCCCTCCAACTACAGCAGAAACCTCTAAATCATCATTGATGACAAGCTCACCATGAAATCACAGATCAATGCCGTCTTCTCTGCCTGCTTCCTCACTCTGCGCATGCTACATATGATCTTCAAGTGGCTACCTCTACACACAAGATGCACCGTGACACAAGTCCTCATCTCCAGCCGACTGGACTACAGCAATGCCCTCTATGTAGGAATTGCCGCACACCTTCTGCAGAGACTTCAGACCAAACAGCACTCCGCAGCCAGACTCATCCTCCGCCTTCCCAGACAAACCCACATCACACCCCGCCTCAGGAAACTCCACTGGCTCGCTGTGCAGAAGAGATGCCAATTCAAGCTGCTCACCTATGCACTCAAGGCTCTAAACAACCAAGGACCCGCCTGAACTTCCACCGAGAAGAATACGCTCCACTTCCCTTTCACTTGCCCATACTCCCCGCATATACTGAACCAGAAGTGGAGGATGTTCCTTCGCCCACATCGCAGCAAAGACCTGGAACAGCCTCCCCACACACCTCCGGACCATCACCTCACTTTCAGAATTCTTAATGGCCCTCAAGACCTGGCTATTTGAATATGCCTCCGGGGTCTGCAAGCGCCTGGATAACCCATCGGGTGATTAGCCGTGCTTTATAAATCCTGATTGATTGATTAACCCCATCCCAGTCAAACGGAGTGTGAGGCAAGGGTGTGTGCTGGCTCCAACCCTATTCCTTCTTTATATAAACGACCTGGTGCTCCTGTTAGAGAAGTCTGAGAATGATGCCCCAGGCCTGGCTGGGGTGAAGGTTCCGGTCGTTCTGTTTGCAGACGACACACTTCTGATTTCAAAAACATCAATGGGGATTCAGAAGCTCCTGCACCAATTTGGGTTATTCTGCAAAGAGAGGGGCCTGGAAATTAACATCGGCAAAACCAAGTTTCTGGTTTTTAATCCATGTCCAATGAGCCGATCCAATCAGACTCCCAGTGGTGTACCGCTGGAGAGAGTTCATGTATTTGACTAATTGGTGGTTACACTTACTGAGCGATTTGATTGGCTACCCCATATTCAAAAGTGCAGACTTAAGTTAAACAGTACTCTGGGGGTATTCTGAGGTCGCAAAGAGGATCTTTCTTTCGCTCAATATCTCCTGCCTTGAAATCTAAAAAAACCAGGCTCTTGGGGCGACCCTTTATGGTGAGGAACTCTGGGGCTACATTGATGCTAGATCTCTGGAGATTGTAGAAAATCATTTTATGCAATATCTTCTTAATTTGCCCGTTAGTATCCCGCTTATTCCTTTATGGATTGACTGCGGTCTTAGATCTGTTGCTGAAAAAGTGGGTCTCACACTTTTATTGTGTTGGCGGAGACTCTGGGTGACTCCTGAGCTACTGCCATATCGTCAGGGGTTGGAGGATGTTTTGGGGCAGAGCGGGGCATCTACGATCCCCTGGCTCAAGTTTGTTAAATCACATCTGCTCCAGATTGGGCACGAGAATTTATGATCTATGCCCTTGGAAGCCTCTAAGGTTCCTAAAGAAACATCAAATTGTTCTTTCTGGCGCCATACACATAGTTTGATTGTAAAGCCTGCCATGGCTGGTACCCTCACAGCTTCATTTCTGGAGTACAAGGATGATTGCAGATTAAAAGGTTTCCTGGATTAGATTGAGCCTTCCTAGCCAAAACACTTTATGTGAAATTTCGCATGGGGACACTGCCACTCTGCCCTATTACAGCAAAATGGAAGCGTGCAGTTTAGGACCTAGATCGGTTTTGGCACTTTTGTTGTCAGGTAGTTGAAACCATCGAACATGTTGTATTATTCTGTCTGACTCAGTAGTCGAAGTGGGCGGGATCGGTAGGGCACGGCGTGCCCCTACTGCTTTAATTTAATAGAATTCATTCCCCTACTTTTTTTATTTTAAAAATGAGTCACAGGGTGGCAGAAATAGCCAAGGCATATTATAAGACTCAGCATTCATGGCTGTTCAGGGACGGGTGGGGATGGGCAGAGAAGGAAAATGGATCTCTCTTCCTTCTTGCCCAGAGAAGACAAGGACAGTCAGTGTCCACTTGCCCTGCTCTACCGCTGGCAGCTGCTCCCCCCCCCCTCTTTATCTTCCTCGTATTCCCTCTCTTTCTGTCTCTGTCTCGCACCCCATAACCTGCTGAAATCCATGACTTCAAGAGAGGGTTCTTACCCTCTCTTTCCCTCCTTTCCTCCATTCGTTCCCCTGTAAAATGGATCCAAAAAAGAAGAAACACTTTTGCTGGAAATGTCGTCTTTTTCTGCTATTTTTCTATTCCGAAGTGCAGCCTCAGGACGGAGAGAAAAAAAGTTTCAAAATATGAAAAATAACTAAATAACTTAATAAAACACAACAGAGTGGTCGCAAAGTAGCCAAAATGGTTTTATTCACACCCAAACACATTAGAGCTACTTTACAGAACTTGCCAGTGAAGCGCTACTTTCGTTTTCTCGTGTTTCTTTGAACAGCATTGTTTTCCCCAGGTGGGGAAGTGCACCATTCCTGGAGGTACTGCAATAACTGGTTGATGGGTGGATTGGAAAACATGTGATCATTATCAGCTGTTTTCCTTATTTTAGTTTATAAAATGTGTACCTTGGCTCTGTGTTAAGGGATATGGTCTTTTTAAACCATACTGCTTACGTTTTGTAAGGATATAAGCAATGGACACTAAAACGGGTCCCTTCCGAGCCCTGTAGTCATGTGTTTAACTTTTCAGGCAAAAAAACTCATTGATTTCTGATTTATAAGTGTAAAGGTGTTAAGGTAACCATGTTGTTCCTGCTTACATTTCACATGTTTTACTTAATCTTACATTCCCTATGAGTGTTTGCCTTTTCTAGGATGTTGTTACTTTTTTTTCCAGGCAGCATATTACTCTTGTCTAGTGCATAATTTGAATTGAGTCGCATCCAGATGTTTATAGCGGGGCACAATTGGGTTGAAGTTGAAGGCAGTGCAAGTTTCTCTAAGTGGGGCAGTATGGTGTACAGTGGGGGAGAGGAAGTGGCACTATGGCCAGAGCTGCCGAATTTGGAACTGGGGAACCAGGTTCAGCCTTCATGCACAATCCACCGGCGCACTCTCCTGAGGGAGCACGTTCCCATGCTAGCCCTTAGAAGGCCTTGTTAGACCTTAGAAGCCCTGGTGTCTTAGCACCAGCAGGTGGACCCTTGCAGTGGCAAGTGTAGGTTAACCTTGAAGGCCTGTCCACCACAATCCATACTAAAGTTCACCGCCAGTCTTGCCCGCAGGCCTACGAAGCAGCACACCCTAGAGCAGCAGTGATTCTGTCACCGAGGTCACAGGACCCTTGAGGCCAGTCCACCTCAACCATTGGTACCTCCACTTGCCTTGTTTCAGCAGTGGTAGTGCAACTTACCAGGGATCGGCAGTGCAGGATTTCCAAGCACACCAAACTTAGGGGCCTATTACGATTGCGGGCGGACATAGTCCGCCCGCCACCATAACGGAGCGTGGGACCGCCCGCCGATGCTGCGGCGGTCCCGCCATGCACATTAGGATGCGCCCGCCACACTGGCGGACTCATCCTGGGCCATATACATTGCGGGTGGATCTGCTGGCTGCAGACCCACTCGCAATGTATACAGACTGTGCGAAGCATTGCCATGCACTACATGGCAGGCACCACGTGGTGCCTGCCACGTAGTGCAGTGCAATGACGGGGGGTACCATAGGTACCCCCCATGTGCACCCCCCACCCCTCCAACACTCAGGGGGCCCACAACGGGCCCCCAACAGCAAAAACCGTATGCCTTTCCATGGCGGCAACGCCGCCATGGAAAGGCATGACTCCGCCGGCATCGTAATGTGGATGGCGGTGTCTTGCAGACACCACCACCATATCCTGGCAGTTTTCCGCCCGGTCGACGAGTCGACCGGCGGAATAGCGGGGGACGGTCTTCCCGTCCGTTGCAGACCCCCCAGCCATCCTAATGTGGCAGGGGGTCATTCATGGCAGGATGGCAGGCGGATCGCCCCCGCCGGGCCGGCGGTGGCGATCCGCCCTCCATCCTAATAGACCCCTTAGTTCGTAAACTTCATAGTCTCTCTGCTTCATGCACAATCACTTTTAACTTGTGCTGCCTGCTTTGGGGCCACTGGAATTATGCAGCAATGGAGGACAAAGTTATGCCGCAGTGTTGACTAAATAATGCAGCAGAAAAAAGGCTGCAGCGTAATGCGATATATTTTCTGATACTTTATTATTTTGACATTTTACACATTCTAACAGTCTCTGCAAAGATTCTTCCTCATTAGTACGAGTGTAACATGCAAATGAAGCAGTAAGAAAGGTGATCAGTCAAACCTTTGCAAATGGCACTCCACTTTGCAGCAACACAAGTCACATTTTCTAGTAACTTTTGATCCGTTTGAGCTACAAACAATTTATTAGTTAAAATTCTGAGCTTATGCAGCAGATGATGTATTATGTGGCACATATGACAGAGCCATGATTATGTGGAAAACATTTGCAAACTATGATATTTTGCCATTCATGTTCGAACTGCTCTTTTGGAAAAAGTGAGCAGAAGTCCGGCTGACAGAAACTGCATGAAACTGCATGGCTTGGAGACAACTGGCTTGTGATTCCACTTTTAAGCGTATTTGGGACATTCCGTGATTGGAAACATATCCCACTTTGTGAATGTATTTTAAAGTCAATAACTCATATTAAACCTTAAATTAACATGTGTATCCATTGGTTGAATTAAATAACATAATAAGCTGTAACTGGTCAGTGAAATGCCAAACAAATACTAAAAATTGGGATGTTTTGTCTTTTCTGGCCACACCTCTGACTCTGCCCACTGACCCAATCCGTGGGTTATTCCCGCCCTCCGATTCGCGGCCCACAGTTCCCCTACTTTTTTTATCCCCACTTCGACCACTGGTCTGACTTATCATGGGTACAGAAGGAAGTGGATCCTCCTGGTATGTCGTAATCTGGGACTCTGAGATTAGAGAGTAGCTATCGGAATATTAAGAAGTGACCCACGACCAATCTATTGAATTAGCTGTTTCACAGTTTTTGCTGTTCATGTGGAGGCTTAGGCAGAAAAGGGTGGCTGGTTGATGGGCTTGTGTTCATTGCCCGCTTTTCATCATTGCTAGAACTGGATTCACATTTTTGACTTTTGATAGTATAAAAGTAGGCCCAACACTCACCTCAAATGCCATGTTACACCCTTACAGTTAGCTGAAGTTTCTTGGGAAAGCTAAGTGAAACTTACCCACATTGACTGCCAGCGGCGGCTTGTATGTACTGGGGTGAAGCAGGGGGCACAAAAAACTAAAAAATAAAATAGACTTACCTTCCTGGCTTGCAGCGCGACTTCCTCCTGCCTTGGGTGTCTTCTGGAAGCTCTGGACCCAGGAAACTGCACTACCCAATCCTGGCACTGCTCTCACAGCATGAGAGAAGCACCAAGATTGGAGGGAGCGGCCTCACTCCGCACTTTCAAGAGCACTGGAGACCTGCACTTTCTCTAACCCAGCTGTCTAGGACCGCTAAGTTCGAGAAGTTTAAAATGCGAATGTCTGGCTGGCTGTCATAGGCAAAGAGACATGTGCATTTAAAGCGCACACCTCCCTGCTGTTGCCACTCGGCAGCACTGGCCCAGCCCCGTCCTGACACTTAGGTGTCGATTCCGATGTCGTTCGGAAGGGCTCCGAATCGGATTGGTGTTTGCCGAATCCAATCCAGAGCCCTTGTTTCCGACCGAATCGTACACACTTCCCATCGACCGAGTAAGATGCCTGGAAACCAGTAGGGCTGTCCGAATCAGTTCCGAAAGGCATTCGGACAAGTCGCGTCTTTCGGAGCAAAATCGTACAGCTCTATGGACTCAGTTTCTGAGCGATCAAGTACGATGACCGAATCGGACAGCTGTTCCGATTCGGTTTCTCTGGAATGAATCAGCTGCCGGAATCTGTCTTTGGGGGCCCATAGCAGGCCCCCCTTCAACCGGGGCCTTCCGAATCGGGCCCATGGGGGTACCCATGTGTCCCCCCCCTTTCCAACCATGCACATTGTGGCAGGCACTATGGGGTGCCCGCCACAGGGTGCAAGGTTTTCCACAGCCACCCCTTTCTTCAATGGGAGCTTGTGTTCTCGTTCGGAACATAGGCTCCCATTGAAGTCAATGGGAGTCAGACCGAATTGTATCCGGAAGCATCCGGATGCATCCAAATCGCTCGGTCGGACTCCCCAATCTGAGTCGTCTTGAAAGCATTCTGGGACCGATTCGGTAGGAATGTTTTCCAAACGAGATCGGAATTGGGCCCTTAGTTTGGGATGGGTTGCTGAAAAATAAAATGGTAATAAATAAACTTTATTACCATTTTATTTTTCAGCTCTGGAGCTTGTGGGGCGGCGCTCCTCCGCTCAAATGGAGGAGCTGCCCCAATAAGACTCCCCCTTGAATCATTATTTCTGTTCTTTGACACATTTCCCACATTCCAGCTCTACCTCCAAAGACACAGAATATGAAGGTGTATGCTGACCAGGTCCATAGGCCCACTTCTATCTCTTGCCGCATATTCCTATCCAAAGATTCCCACATGATTAGTACAATATTTTTTTAAGATTGATCATGTTTTCGAGTTCGAAGGATTTTTTTTAGGCCATCACTTTTACAAGTTTCTACACGTCTGGGTCAACTTTTCTGTACCAAAACAAGTTATTTTTATTTTTGCTGCAAACACTAAGGCCATGGAAATTAAGCACCGCGAAGATACAAATTTAAGCGGAGGGATGCCTGAACCTCTGAGTAAAGAAAAGTGCGATTCACCAACCAGTAGAGACAACTTGTAATAAAAGAGGTAATTCTTTTACTCAGAGTTTGCAGCACTTTGAAACCTATCCCTTGGAGGCCAGGGTGGGTTTTATTAATCATGATGCTGCAATCAGCTCCACTTTCTATCAAGAGAAAAATCTCTGCTGATCACTGATTAATCTGAGTGCTTTTGGGGATGCTCTTGATGAGAAACCCTTTAAATGGTAGCCCCCACACCTTCAAAGAGAGATGTCAAATATTTAGGACATAAAAAATTTTTTTTTTCTTTTTATTACTTTTGAAGAAGCAAGTTGGATGCAGTAATGAAATAAACATTCAAAGGGAAATAAAAAAACTGAGTTTAAATAAATGATAGATATAGAATCAATCCAATAATTTGAGCATGTCTCTTTGAGTGTATACATCTGCTATGTTGTTCTACACTTCTGTTACTGATCAGTCTAAGCATAGAAATTCTGTTCAAACGTATGATTAAAGCACTTTTACATAGAAGAGCAGACAAAGCCAGTAGGTCTGGATTGTGTAAAGTGCGTTCACACAAAATTCAGGGTGCCTAGCACACATGGAGACAGAGCAAGAGAGCTACAAACTTCAATGCACATACAGACCAACACACATTTAGACACCCCATACACACAAATAACATGGGAAGGCAACCATAAACATAGACAACACACAGGGTTACATATTTAGGCACACAACATTAACATAGGCACAGGTCCATAGCTGCTAAGTGGTCCTATTATATGTGTGAAACCTTCAGGCAGTCTTGGGTTTTAGGACAAAAACATTTTGCGTTCTAGAATTCTTACTTAAACTAATACAGTGAGAAACTACAAGCTCTAGGAGGTTCACTGCAAGAACTTCCTAGAGCTTGTAATTTCCTGAGTGCACTATGCCCCAGTTACATTACGAATTTAGACTGCGCTTACATAATGTGCTCAAAATATGGCAACATGAATAAAGAACCAAATACACAGGGGTATAGCTTTAGGGGGGAGTGCCCCGATCGATTCCCTCCCCCCACACACACACACAATAAAAGCGTTATTAGCTTGGTAGTTGGTTCTGGAGGCCTTGAGTTAGGTCTGCTTTCTCAGTGTCGCTTTTTTGGTCGAGCCTGGGCAGCGCATGCATTGCTCTGCGAGGCATGCCATATTCAGGTATAGACTTGAAGCTCCGCCTACTCTCCGCCCATATTTTCCATGGAAAACATCGGTTACATCGCGGTGTTTACACCGCAATACCTTTACAATGTGGGTATTACAACGCAAGTCATTACAATGACTTGCGCTGGATGGCGCTCTAAGCTAAGGAATAGTATGATTTACTATTCCAACACCTTCCCTACTGTAACGTAGACTGGAGTTGGAATAGTAAATCATACTATTCCTAAGTCCAGCGCCCTCCAACGCAAGTCGTTGTAACGACTTGCGTTGTAATGCCTGCGTTGTAAAGGTATCGCGGTGTAAACACTGCGATGTAACGTCGTATATTCATTTTCCATTGGCTTGTGTCATTGTCCACTGTAAACTGTGCTTTTTATTGGTCAATAGGCTTAGTAGTCCCTCCTTAGTACCGCCTTGTCTTATTTTGTAACCTCCCAAGTGGACACCCCCTGTTGCGTATGTTGTTACTCGGTAGGCTTTAATTACAGCCTCCGAGCACTATTTTCTCAAATAGCTTTGTCCTGTCTGCTGTTGCAGGCAGGACACACTCTCTCCTAACACTTGTTTTAATCTTTATAGCACGGGCGCCGAACGCATTTGCAATGCAATAGGACTCGCATTTGCGAGAGTTTAAGCTATTGGCATTGTAAATGACAATGCCTTTAATTTATCGGTTTTAAAAACAACACATAAATAAAAGGCATTGTCATTTGCAATGCCAATAGCTCAAACGCTCATAAATGCGAGACCTATTGCATTGCAAATGCTTGTTCTAGTTGTGAGCCAAGAAAAATAGACAAAAATGTGACCTTTCATGTAAACAGGAGAGAGAGACAGACGGACAGACAGACGGTAGACAGACAGACAGACAGAAATGCCCATCTGGTGGCTGAAGTGTGAAACCAGTTAATCTGGAATCAATACCGACTTCCCTACTTCTCTAAATTGTGTGTTCCTCTGCACATATTTAATTTTACGTAGCCACCTTTTTCTTTATTATCACATATGAGCGCACTTCTTAATACGAGAGTTCAGGATGTGCGATGTACAATGATCTCTTCAATTTGATATAATATTACTGCATCTATAATAAGCATATATGCCATGTTTAGGGTTTACATGACTACTGACTTGGCTCTTAGTTCACTAATGGTGTTTGTCATTGGTGGATGAGCCATAAATGTTTCTAAAAATTATCACTTTTAAAAGATGTCTGTCTATGCAGCAATAGAGTCTGATTTAGTAAGGTGAAATGCTTCTGCATGTTAAAGAAATACAATCTCTTCAAAATTAAAAAACGTGTATCATATTTTTACATTATGTTTGTTGCACGATATACTAGGGTGACCAGATTCTCAAAACAAAAAACCGGGACTGGTCATAGACATAGAAGTAGGACTGACAGAAGTACCCAGGGCTTTAAGTGTGATGAAAAAACGGGGTGGGGCTCTCAAGGGGCGTGGCCGATGTAATTAAGGACGTGGCTTAAAACACATAAGCTGAAAAAATCTGTGCCTAGCATAGCATCCCGCCAGAAAAATTTGCTGCTTCTGTCATTGTATCCAGATAAATAATACAACGAGTAACAATACACGTACAACAAGCCTGGACTATTAGCTTTGTCAATTGTTGTTAGCTGCATAAGCTAAATAAGCAACAACTTTGGCTTCGCTGTACATAACATTGAAAATGCTTCAGTTATGGAATGATGAGACTGTGAAAGAACTATTACGGGTCTCTTTGAAGGCACTGAAGCGTGGTACTGCTGCAGCAGTAAGATTTGTTTGGCCACCGTGAGGGCAAAAATGGAGAGCTCAATAGAGACCCGTCGCATTTGCCCGGTCCCAGAAGTAACCCCATCCTGCTGGCCTGTGAACAGGTGGCCTTCAGGTTTGATGCACATCCCTGCGGTTGGTGCATTAAAGCACTGAGCTGCTCGACTGGCTGGCTTTCCACTCCCCATTGTGACGCCTCCTGGGCGGCTGCACCTTCTCGCTGTGCCTGGCTCACACTGACTGCTCACACTGACTTCAGAAGTACAGCAGGCGCACAGAGACACTATTTAAAAACCGGGACATTTATTTGTTTAACCCGGGCACTGCGCAAAAACTGGGACATTTCTTTAATTTGGAGCAAAGTGTCGGGACACCGGGACACTGCTCCAAAAACCGGGACGGTCTGGGGAAAACCGGGACGTCTGGTCACCCTACGATATACACATGCCAAACATTTTCATGGTTTGGCTCGTACACAGATTCGTAGAATCAACCAGACCCATGGCTCTGCTTTGGCTAGGCTCTCTCTAATAATTTGTCTGAGCGCCGTCCTCTATTTGCAACTCAGGATTAGTCCATGGGGCCACAGTCACTTGATAAAATGATTTGCAAAAGTCAAGGTCTAGGAACATGGAGCCCCCGCCCACATGCACCAATTTGATAACTCTACCATTAAGGCTTCTTGTAGAAGAGACGAAGAAGAGTGCGTGCAGTGAAAATACATTTGAAATAAGTGATCCCAGGGCAGGGACTCCAGGCCATTGTGTTATATGTGACCGTAGTCATGAGTTCCCAGGGAGAACTACAGGCATAGGTGGCACTGCAAGGGGCATAGCTTTAACGGGTGTGTTTGGGGTGTGACACCCTTCAAATGCATTCTTGATTTGGTAGTTGGGTCTGAGGTCCCTGAGTCGGATCTGCTATGTCTGTATCAGTTTTTATTGTTGTTCTCATTTCACTAAGAGGTTTTAAATATGTTCAATCTTTGGATAAGAAAAATAAATATAAGTAGTGTCCCGTTTACAAAAAATGTTGAAAATCTGCACCCATAGAAGTACGTCTTCAATCGGCGCAAATGTACTACTCTTTTGAATTCACAAACATTGGCAGTCGTAGGTTTGGAAAGCTGCCCCAAACTCAAGTTTCCAGGCATATTACTGTCAATCAAACACTCAAAAGGTGAAGGGATGCAGGCTAGCAAATTGTCTAACCAGTAGCAATCACTCAGGGTAACATTGCAATCTATTATTTTTTGATCACTGTGCTACTCTAGACAGAGGCCTACCTAATGCAAATCAGTACTGACAATGTTCCTCTTGAAGACAGTCCATCCCGAACCTTGGACATCTTACCCCTCCACCCTCAGTCCACCTCTTTTTTAGTTGGGAAACTTGAGGCTCACTTCGAGCCCTCCGCCCCCTTCCCCCCCCCCCAAAATCTCACTGACTAAGCTACGCCCCTGCGCATGCACCTAATTAAAAAGATGACATTAGGAGAGATATTGTAACATGGCTAATGCTGAAAGTGCATTTCACTTAAATAGTCGGAACAACTAATGAATGTGTGGCCCAGAAGAAGCAATAGGATGTTGCAAAACATATGTTGGACAATATTATAAAATAAATTTTGAATTCCTTTATAGGAAGTTAGTACGTTAGAATTTATCCTCCTCAAATGATCTTGAGTTATTTGATGATTTGAGTATACCGGAAAGGAAAAGTCGGTATACAAAGAGGGTGCAGAACACTGGTCTGGTCTTTTGCATTTACTTTATTGGATTTATAAAGTTCCAGATTGCAAAGTTCTGTTGGCCAAGTGACCAAAGTTGGCTGTGGATGTCAAACATGACTCAGAGCCACTGGCCTGCTATACCCATGCAAAAATGCACATATAAACAAAGGCAAAATAAAAACATATATTTTATCTCTGTCATATTGACAAATTGATTTAATTTTGCTTCACTGGTTTTAAAGGAATCCATGGGTTTAGTATATGTGAACAAAAGAGATGCTGGGCTATAGAAATCTTAGTTTTTTAAAGTTTTTTTTAGTTTTATATAGCTCGAACTCGACCCGAAGGTATCAGAGTGTTTTACATGAGCACCAGTTGCATTACAGATGAGAACACTCATTTTGTTAGGCAGGGGGTGATTAAGTGATTTGCCCAGAACCACAGGATGTTGAGCGCCCCTGCCGAGACACAAACCCGGTTTCCCAACTTCGAGGTCGACCGCTCTAACCATTAGGCCACATTGTTTCTGTTTCATAGCGGCTGATGGGTCCTCTGTAGAAATGTTTCAAATGGGACATGAATATTTCTTGTAATATGCAGGTCGTGTAGAGTATGGGTAAGAAAATGCCCTTTTTTCATGGTCAAGCGCCACCTCCGTTCCGATTCACTATTTGCTGGATGTTATTGCTGGTGTATGGATTCTGGACACTAGGAAGCTACTGTCCAGTGTCAGGGACATTTTAAAGATTTTGGGAGTTTTGGGCCAAACTGATTTTGGTGGCCCCTGTTCAGAACAGCTTTGAATTTATGATCAAATTTCAGTTGTTTCATGCCCTCTTTGAACAGGTCACTGACAATGCACTGGCACACTGGTCCAAATTCTATTTAGGGATAGGGACTTGTGTTTTGAATATTATAACACAGTAGCTGCTTACTAATATTACTGCAAATAATCTTTGTGATGCCCTCCCATTTCTCAAATGTGAGGTCCTGTTTTGATCTAAAAGAAACTTTTTATGGATGTTGCATGAAATAAACAAAATGTGCAAAATGTCTGTAATAGACTCTCACACATCACACACATAATTTTGTTTTAAGGAATACGGTATTTAAAATAACTTGCTTAAGAATTATTCAAGGTCATCAGGGCAATACTCTGCAGAACAGAGCTGGCTGTATCAGGGCCCCCCCTAAAAAGGCTGGGGCCCTGGGCCAGAGCCCACTTTGCCCATGGCTTAAAATGTCTCTGCCCAGTGTATGGATTCTGACCCCTAAAAACATGCAGAATTGGCTAATCCCTGATTTGCATATTTAAACTACCTATAGATCCCTAGTATATGGTACTCTGTGTACCCAGGGCCTGTAAGGTGAATGTCACTAGGGCCTTCAGCACCTATTGTGCCACTACTAAAGTGACAAGGAAAAGCATGTCACCAGACTTCCCCTGCAGCCTGAGTGTGCAGTTAAAAAAAAATGCAAATTCGACTTGCCAAAATAAACCTTTTGCCAGACTTAAACCTTCCTTTTTAGGTTTCGCCTGCACAGCGCTTGCGCTGGGCTTGTGAAATCTATTGTTTTTAATATAAACTTAAAAGGGGCTTCCATTCCGCCTCCTCTCTTTCCTGGCTTTTCATTGGTTCCCATGTGTGGCACTTACTTTTCCTCCATTTCCATTGGCTGTAGCATATTTTCCTGCATTTACCAATGCTTGTTCCTCGTCTGCTTCTCTTATCAGTTTCCTGTAACTGAAATACTGTTGACATCCGCTTTGGTGGAACTATTTTTTCATAAAGTTTTGCCTCTTTTTGTTTTTTCATATTTCAGCAGATTTACAAAGCAACTTATCACCCAGAGAGGTTAAGTGATTTGCCCAGAATTACAGGATGCTGCGCCACCGAGACTCGAACTGGGATCCCCAGCTCTTGAGTCAGCAATTCTGGCCGCTGCACCACATCCTCTCCACTCCTGTGTTACTTGTAGTAAGAAGCCAGCCCTCAGCATTTGAAGGAACGGTTAACTGCGCAGCCATGATACATTGCTAATGCTAATGGATAGCCACATAAATTATTTACTTTTCCCGATGTTCTGCTGAATTTTCTCTGTAAATACTATAGCCACATTTGTATATTATTTTGCCTCCTACTTTGACAGACTGACATTTATTTAAAAAAAATCTGCTATTGATGATTAATTTCTTATGAACAATGGATATCGTGAGATATGTCTTCCTGCGCTATCTTGTGCTGTTTCAAAAGTCACGCAGTCTGTGCACGAAAATCATGAACATGTGGCAGGGAAGGCTCTATTGAGTTGAAAAAGTCCACATCAGATGTTGTGTTTGCAAGATGTTGACCCACTGCAGCCCAGCTATGAAGACTCATCTGTGACAGAACGCCTAAACTAATCTCTGATTACTCTGTAAATTACCAGGCACTCCGAAACCAGCTGTTGTCAGGCAAGGTATTAGTGGCAACCAATTGCATCACTGCTCAAATCTCAATTAATGAGAACAGGCACGATTGTGCATCCCAGTCAGGAACGACTGCACGACTTGACACCATAAAAGCGTGTGAACAAAAGAGATGCTTTCACCTTTTGTAAAATTATGATATGTATGTTCCATTGTTACTAAGATTAGCATACAATCAGCAATTGTTTTGCAGTGCAAAATGTTGGGTAACATTCTTGCTATTTAAAGCAAAACATTTATTACAAAACCTTCAACCCTCTAAGGCAAACAAACATTGGTGGAAAGTGACTGACTTAACCAAAGACATAGGACTCGATTGACACTGCATTTTGAAGTGCGTAAAGTAATACACTAGTGCAACTCATACTGCAAAATGCTATTTACACACATACGGCCCGCTGCCTCCACTTCTGTCTCTGGTATCTTTCTGTGAGGAGCATACAAATCACACCCACAAAAGAGTAATACAATAGCAAATCACAAAATATACTTCTAAAGTTATTACTGTAAAACAAGCATTGGCAAAGCCAATACGTTTCACTTATGCAAATTCTATTGGCTTTGTCAATGTTTTTTACATGTAAAGAGCAGTTGAGCTAATGTGTAACATGGGTTAAAGTAAAAAGAAGAAAAAAAGGAGCACTATGAAGCAGACAAGGCTGGCCGCGTGAGTTTTATTTTTACTTTAAGCCATGTTACACAGCAACTCAACTGCTGTGCAGCATGTAAAAAAAACATTGACAAAGCCAATAGATTTTGCATAGGCGAAACATATTGGCTTTGCCAATGCTTGTTAATACTGATGTCAATCCTAAGGTAGGATCTAAATGCTATTATGGCAGGGTGCATGGTATTTAAAAGGTAGGACGTGTACTTAAGTTTTACATGTCCTGACAATGAAAACTCTCCAAAGTCGTTTTTCGCTGTGGCATGGCTGTTTCTCCCATAGAAAAGCACTGTGTTACATTAAAACACCTTATTATGCATAGATTCTATTTGGGAATAGCTAGAACCATGATTCAAGTATTCAAATTCATAGTAATTTAAAACCCATTCTAATGCTGAAGTTGGATTTTAAATTGCTATTCTGGAAACGTCATTTTTAGAAAGTTGGCATTTTCCTACCCAAAGCCTCTAGTAGCATTTGCAGAGTTAATCCGCAGCTGTCACCTGGCAGCCTGCTGGGAGGTGTGAATGGCTCCCAGGAAAGGCAACAAAAGTGCCGTGGCTGGGAGAAATTGTGACGTTCTCCTGACAAGATGGCCTGAGGGATGTGCCCACCAAACGCATAAGCTTCAAAGGGGCATCCCCTGTCAATGACAGATGTAACTCACACCTAGGCCTGCCACTGCTATTGTCCAAGTGGCACCAATCCCAGTGGGGGAAAACCTGTTTCAGAACTGGTTTGTAGGGTGAGTTCCTCATTTCCCTAGACACATCTCAGGAGTGTGCACAAAAGCTCTGATCGGGAGAAGAAATGTTCTGCCAAGTTGTATTTTGACAGAGCGAGGAACTGTGGGATGGTTTAGGGCCAAATCCCTGGGAAATTAAATCAAAGTGGGTAGGGTTATCAGGGAGTTTTCCACACCCACAAATTGGTGCCAGGCATAAAAGTGGCACTCCAGGGTACCTTCTATAGAACACCTCAAGGTCTGTTGAAGACAGAAGATGGACTGCACCTGTTTATCCTAGGGAGAGAGACCCCAAGGGCTGGATGTGCTCCCCACTTGTTCCCAGGACAGGAGAGTGGACTCCAAGGGTTAGTTGGCAAACCTCCAATTAAGCTTGAGGAACACAAAAGCTGCAAGAAGCCCACAATGTCAAGAGCCCAGTTCCAACTGGATTTGCCCTGGACCCTGCTGGTGGTATCTGGGAGATTGAGTCCTAACCCCCAAGTGGTGCCGAAAAGGTCCTGGACCCTTGGCTAGCGTTAGAGTGTACTCTTCCCCCTTCCAAAATTACAAGACTGGACACTTAGAAACTTTTACAGAACTTTTTGTCAAAACCAGAGGCTACCACTGGACCACCACCGAGCCACTGTCACTGACGTCGAACTGGCAGACAGACTTGACTTGCTGGTTTGCTCTGCTGCAAGGATCCTGACTTCCAGAAAAGTTTCTAAGTCCGAACGTAGTGGACTTCACCAGGACCAATGCTGAGCAGTAACCCGAAGATGAGTTCCTGGTCCGCGACTTCGGATTTCTCCCGCTTGAAGTTTCCCTCCTTCGACGTCAAGAGCCTCGAACTGCCTGCTGGAGCCGCGGCTCCCACCGAGTTCAACGCTTCAGCAGTCCAAAGTCAACAAGCCCCTCTTCAGATCCTGCCTGCACCTCTACGTGCCGCTGCAGACTTTTTTCCAGTAAAGCGACTAAGTCATACAGTAAACTTTCCACCAGGGTTAACCTGGTTCTGGTATCCAACCTGTGCCACACTGCAGTCAGCCTTAAGTTTTGACATTCACCCAGTCTATCATGAGCAGATACGTGCAGTTAGCGCTTTGTGCTTTTTGGCGCTAGAAATATCTAAAACTTTGAAAAATCATATCACCATTTCCCTACATCTGAATTTTTGTTGTTTTGGTGTCTATTTGTTCATTAAAATTCCTTTATTTTTATACATTAGATGAGGATTTATTTTTTTCTACTTTTTAACTGTTTTGGTACTGATACATGCTTTACACATTTCTCCTAAATTAAGCCTGCCTGCTCTGTTCTATAGCTACCAAGGGTTGAGCTCAGGTTTAAATTGAGACATAACTGGACCTAGGAGGGAATAATGCCGCTGTTACTATAAGAGGACAAACATCCACTTCAACTAATAATCCGCTGTCTCACAGTATGGATAACTGAAAACACAGAAATATTGTTACACAATGTTCTGGCTTCAGAGTTCTTTTGAGATGTTCCCGTTAAAAAATGCCTCTAAAAACCTCGGTAGACACATTATTCTAATGAAAAAAGTTCAATTCCATTTCTAAAGCAGAACACTTGCATTCCTCTTTTTTCAAACAATTGTAAGACCAGCAATTCCACGTAGCACACCCAAACCCCATATTCTTATATCTCCAAAGAAATTGGCATGAATTAATGCAGAAAGCTGCACTCATGAGTCAAAACTTAAAATTAAACCTTTTGCACCTGAATTAAATATACGTAAACATATACAGGGTTTGTTTGTTGCTCAATACAAGTTACAAAATCCCCATCACCTTCCCAAATCATTAATGGGTAGATTTTTTATATTAACATCACTAAGAGAGTCTGAATAAAGTGTTTTAGAAGGAGACAGGCCACTTCTGCAATGTCAAAAGCTGCACTGGATTTCAAACATACACTTCTTGTATTCTTTGATCCAGTGAATTTAGCCACTCAATTTTGCTGACATGAGCAGATAATGTAGCAGGCAATGAATTGCGTGTCAAATGCTGTAAAGGGTAATATTTGCTACAGCCGTAAACTCACATCAATCCAATAGCACTGAATATGGGCTCGGTATGTGCAGGTCTAGAAAAACGTAAATAATTCCTATGTATAGTTTACAAGGTCTTTTTTCCACTCACAGCTCCATGGGGATCAGGTGCATTGTATGCACGTTCTTATCAGACCAAACATAGATGCTATTAAATGAATTTACAGCTATCCCCCCAACCAGTTTTGTAAGTGTCATCATTACCCATGCAGAGAACGTGGATTTTTGTTTGTGAACTGTTTTGACCGATTTTAGGTATTTTTAACTTGCTTGTCAAACCTCGTGTGAAAAATAAGCAATGATTGGTGAAAGTTACCACATTCTGTGAACTGTGTACACCAAAGCCACGTGGGTGTTCGGAGGCAAGTGCACTCGTACGCGTTTGGGAACGCCTAAAAAGTTATTCTTATGGGGGTGCACAAATTTGCATTGCACGGCCTCAGGCGCTACTCTGACGCCCCCCTAGGTCGCCAAGTCTGTCAAGGTTTTTTGGTCCATGAGTGAGTTTTTTTTTCTTTTCTGCATTTTTGAACTTGTAGTCCTAGCTTAATAATGGGATAAACAGGACTACAAATACCATAATGAAAAGAAAGTACTTAACTGGTTCAACTAATGACTCATGCAGCTGGGAAACTTGAGAGTGCCCGTATGCCCACCTTTTCCACCCCGGTTGGAATTTACTTGTGCGGAACGTTCACCTGATTTGCACACATTACATTTGTGTACCACACCCCTGTGTAGATAGATTGTGGGTATTATTAGTATTTGTCAATTAGATACAATTTTTTTTAATTGGCATTCACTTTTTTGTGAAGCACCTCTGACGACGGCCACAAAAAGCATTGTGATTTGATACCTATCTAATGACAAACATATTTGACTTCTTCCAAGACTTCCAGAAATCTATTGGCCAATGTTTAAAAGTGGAACAGCCAATCAAATATGCCTGTTTCACTGCAGCTGCGCATGGGCAGGCTGGATATGTTGTGCATGAAGAATTTAACCAAGGTCAAAGGACGTCATTAGTAAGATATACAGAAGAGCGCCATGGAAGGAGGCGGCCTGGGAAGGCAAGGGACGGAGGACAAGAAAAACTGGGGATGGGCAGAGATCAAACCTGTGTTGAGGAAAGGAATGGAGATTTTTTTAGGTGACGTAATGGGAGCGGACTGAAAACAACATAGCAGAGCGAGCAGGAAATAGTTAAAGTGCAGACATGAAGCCAAGCAACCTCAATCATAGTGTCTTGGTGACAGAAACCTAGTCCAAGCACCTAGGTAAGAGCTAGTGATAATAGATGCACTGGGGGGCTGCCCTGGGGCTCTAATCACCAGGATATTCAAATAAGTACAGAGAAATTGTAGTTAATGCACATGGAAGGGTTTCCTGTAGAGCACAAGCATAATGCAAATAATCAACATAAACAATAATCACTGAATTAACCACTAACCTTGGGGTTCGGAGCAGCATGCTGCACGGTGTATAGCACTGCAGTGCCTCGTCAGGGGTAGTAAGCGCTATATAAATGCAATTACAATACAATTAATTCAAAACAGGCATCTTGTCCTGATGCTATACAGAAGTTTATGCGTCTTGCTTTACGATAACCTGCCATTGTTGCAGTTGCATCCTATCACGATTTCTTCCAGTCCTTTGGCTAAGGAGCACTGGTCACCAATGTCGCACTCTTGCAGTGATCCACCATTTTGCAGCTCCGTGGTCAGGAAGGGACTTTGGGATTAATTTGAACATTATGTCACATACAGCGGGGGTTAGGGGATGTGAGATGCTACAGGAAATCGAATGTAGCACCCCTGCCTTTTGGCACGTATCCTTGCCCCATGCTTCTATTTGGAATCCTTAGCCAGACACACTCAGGACATTTCTGTACGTTCCACACAAATGGTCACCGTTCCGGGAGAGCCCAGATCAAGGATGGAGACAGAAACTAAATTAACCCCCACTTTAAACCATGTCCCTGATAGCTCAGAGAGAACAGATGAGGCAAGTGGACCCAGCAGTTGATCGTGAAATTGCTCACCCTGAGGACATTCTTGCTTTTCCTCCATCCGTCTTTTGCCCTTCCTTATCTCCACTCCTCCTGTTTATCACTGTGCTTTCCTCCCATCTTCATGTACTTTTTCATCCATCCATCCATCCGTTGCTGCCTTTACCATCCTTCCTTCCTCCTCTTCATCCTTATTTGTCTTTTTTCCTTCATTTCTCGTCTATCATTCATTCTTTGCTTCATCCATCCATCCTTCCTGGTTTCCTTCCACTCATCACTTTTCCCTCCCTCCAGTCACCAATATCTCCATTCACCCCTTGATCGTCCTCCCCTTTCATCAATTTTCATCCCTCCTTCTCTACATACATCCTTCTCTTAATCATCACTCCATCTTTTTCTCCATCCACCTCTTATTTCGTTCACCCATCTCCTCCACCCCTCTCCCCTTGCTTTCTTCTCATGAAATCTCCCTCCCTCCTTTTCTTCCACTGCAAGAGGTCATATTTATGAACTTCTAGGAGCACACTGTCTCCAATAAAGTTCAGAGGAGCCATAAACAACAATGCAAATGTTTCATGTTACACAAAACTGCCCATTGACACCAACCCAACACCTCCCCTCTCTCTCCCCCACCCCCTCCCCCAAGAGAGCAAGCTGGAGGGAGGAGAGATTTACCTGCTCAAACACATGCTGACTGACTTACAGTGCCTTGCTTCTTTGCCTACTTTTCTTCCTTCAGTAATTTTATTGCTCGATTAATAAAAATCAATGCAAGTAAAACATCTTAAAAACAATACAATATATAAAACATTATTACATTCGTATAATTAATTATCTTCTGTATAAAAAAGAAGACTATGCTTAAAAGCCATACTGTAAACTTTTTATACATATCTTTTTACAACTTCACCAGGATATCCTTATCATTTGTAGCTACATTGATGGTGGAGCGGTGTGGTGCAGCGGCCAGGGCAGCTGACTTCGGAGCACAGGGCTCACGGTTTGATCCCCGGCTCTGGCGGCAGCTCAGCTCAGCACCATGTGACTCTGGGCAATAGCTCACTTAATTTCCACGACGGCCCCCAGCGCCTTGAGACCCGTAAGGATGAGTAGTTCGCGCTTTACAAATACGGATTTACATTCCTAATCATACATTAAGGTCTGATTGTCCTTACAGGTCTTTGTGCAAATCAGCTTTGTATTACATTTAGACTTCGTTGGGACCCAGAGCAAGTTTTAAAGTGCAAGTATGCGGTAAACATTAATAGTATTTCCATTGTGCAAGGGAACTAGAAAAGTGCATCAGCGTCTTCTGTTGTGCAAACAAAGCTGTAACAGTGCATATTTTCGTTTCAATAAATTACTATTTATTACTGATAAATTAATTTTACCTGTTGCCTAAAACCATTAAAGGATTACGACCGCACTAAAGAAGAATTCACTTCTATAAAATCATGATAATAGATCTAAAATGCCCTAATCATTTTGGGCAGCTTAAGCCGTAGTTTCTGCCCACAGATTCAAAAAACAAACCAAGTAGATCGGTTATACAGTTGCTTTAAACCTTCTTAACATACCTAAAAGATATAATAGTATTTGAACAATTTTCTCTGTTCGGGGCAGAAGCTTTCGACCAGAAATTTTAAAATCAATTAGGCTTTTACCAAAATTAAAAAAAAAATTAAAAAAATTGTGCGGCTGGTTTTGAAATTGAAAGTGGGCATAGTCTCGTAGTCTCTTTGTCAGTTTGCTAGTAGATTTAGCTTTGTATTTGCTGCACTCATGAAACGGACCAGACTACAGGTTAGTTGAATGTACTTTTCTTCCTTGAAGTTGCACAACGTGGTCCTAAAATATGTGTGCTGTGCCTCCTGGTGATAACATTTCAGGATATGTGAAATGCAGCTCTTCATTTCTTACCTGCCAGCCCTGGGTGGGCAGTAGATGTTGTGGGCAAACATGGTTTTCTGTCGGAAACAGACTGCATTTTAAAGCAAGTTAACCATTTTATAAAATAAAATGGTTCTCCTGGTGATACTGGGACCTATTCAGAAAGGTAAATTTGGTTGTAAATGTATGTCCTCAACATTTACCTTGTCTATGCTTTCCAGGAATCCACAATGGCATTCTTGATGGCTGTAAATCGATTTGCTACTACAGATTTCCCTGCCACGAGTGAGAAGAAATGCACAGTAGCAAATCCCTCTCAACATGTGGGAAGTGGGTGTTTCTAGGTGGGTTGCCATGGAAGGTTTGGGGCACCCACTAACATGTACGTTTGTGGGCATTCCCAAACTCCTTGCTGACCCCTTTCCACCCTGGAAATGGTCAGAGATTTATGTCAGCTGAGGGCTGGAATATCTCCATTTGCAAGATGGAAAGGGGAATGAATAGCAGACAGACTTGCTGGGCGTTTAGGAGAAGGACTTTCTCCATGTGGAACAACATTTTCTCTGCAGAGACAAAAATAGTGCATTTTCACAGAAACTGTATTCCCCCAATGAGGACTCCACACGAGGAATGGAAGCCTTTACAGAAAGTCAGATGTTTTCCCAGAAATATGCCTGGAAACCTGTACCTGTCACAGCATTCCAGGCGTACTTCTGGGAGTGTTTGATTCTAATTTATAATGATTAGTGCATGAGTGGGTGTGAGTTACTCTTGTAGTAACCCTGGCTTACTCATGGATTTCCCCAAACAAAGCCAGAATTACTCTTTGAATTGAGGGATAAGCCATGAGTTAGTCAAAGATAAATCTTTGTGAATCAGGCCCTTCATGAAGACAGAGGTGTTCGTTTTTAGTCCCGCCAGCAGACAGAGCATGCGCTGTCACTTCAAAGGGTATTGTTTACCCATTGCTTACCGTTCATTGGCATGATCATTATTGCCACTGTCCTTTGCTGCCTCCTAATTGGCCAGTGCATGTCAGGTGTCATTTCCTTTTCTTCCTGTGGAGCACAGGCCAAGCGCAGATTGATTCATCTTAATTAACGCCCATCCAATTCTTGTGGTGTGATTGAGGTACTATTTCGTCTTCCCCTCTAAACCCTCCCCTTCTCCGTGTTGCTTCTTCCCCTCCCATCCGCACCCCAACATATGAGAGAGTCGTCATAGAGTTTCCCCGATTTTCAACTCTGGAACATCATTGGTTTAAACATCGGAAAAGTTGAAGTTACTCACTATCATTCTTGATCCTGATTGAGAATTGAGCATGCCTGCTACTCCTGTTTGGAAAAAGATTTGAACATTTGTAGCTCAAAAACACTTCCCATCTCCCTTATCCCCAACCAATACAATATATGTTGCTCCCTCACCCTCTAGCCACTCCCAGTCTAAAACACATTTATTTGTAACCAAACCAGTTCTCGCAGAAGCATTGTACATACTAACAACCTTCTTCATCAGGTCAAAGGCACCAGATGTTTACACAAATCGTAGGTCAACATAATTGATAACATATTGGATTATAATTGCATTTAAATAGGATGAGTCTTTCAAGAGCTATAGAACAATTCAGTGGCAACTCTGGCAACATTCCATACCACACAGTACCACTTCGCGCCACACAATACTACGCCACTTCACCCACCATGCCACACATTGCTACTACATTTCACCCATCAAGCCACACACTAGTACTCCGAGCAATACAATTCCACACCATGCCACACAATTCCACTCAATACCACTCTACTACACACCACACAATTCCACTCCACGCCACACCACACAATGGCACTCCACACAATTCCATGCCACACAATTCCACACCACACCACAAAATTCCACTCAATACCACTCTACTCCACACCACACAATTCCACTCCACACAATTCACACCACACAATCTCACACCATGCTACACAGTTCCACTCCACACATTTCCACTCCATGCAACTCCATTTAATTCCACACCACTAAATTCCACACCACACATTTCCCCGACACACAATTCCACGGCACGCCACACAATTCCACTCTCCATATTGCCACTCCATGTCACACAATTCCACTCCACACAATTCCACTTCACACCACAGAGTGCCACTCCAATGACAGAGTACCACTGCACACCACACAGTGCCACTCCACACAATTCCCTGCCAAATAATTCCACTGAACACCACAGTGACACTCCACATCACAGTGGCACGCCACATCACACAGTCCCACTCCACTCCACAGAATGCCACTCCACACCACAGAATGCCACTCCAAACAATTTTCTGCCACACAATTCCACTGCATGCCACACAATTCAACTCCAATCACTACAATGCCACTCCATGTCACATAATTCCACTCCACTAAACGCTACACAACTCCACTCCACACAAATCCATGCCACACAATTCCACTTCAAACAATTCCACTCCATGCCATGCAATTCCACGCTACTCCTCACAATTCCCCTTCATGCCGCCATTCTGCTCCACACCACACAATTCCACACCACATAATTCCACTCAACACAATGCCACTCCATGCCACTCAATTCCATGCCATACAATCCACGCCACACAATTCCACACCACACCACACAATTCCACACCACACAAATCCACTCCACAGCACACAAAGCCACTCAACACCACACAATTCCACTCCATGTCACACAATTACACTCCACGCTACACAATTACACTCCACACATTTCCACACCACTTCACACAATTACACTCCACACATTTCCACACCACTTCACACAATTCCATGCCACAGAATTCCACTCCACGCCAAAGAATTCGTCAACACAATTTCACTCCATGCCACAATATTCCACTCCACCCACAATTCCACTCCACCCACAATTCCACTCCACAAAATACCACTCCACTCAATTCCATTCCACTCAAATCCATTCCACTCCACTTCGCACAATTCCTCTCCACAGAATTCCTCTCCACGACACACAGTTCAAAGCAACACAGTTCCACTCCACATCACGCAATGCCACTCCACTCAACTCCACTCAGATAGCGAAGAGTCTACGCAAAGAGCAGCCTAGCAACAGAGCAGACCACATATTCTTTTTACTAGGTGACCTTGAGTGCCACGACCAGGGCAACATGCTTATGTCTAAGGCTCAGCTGGGACACCCGTACAAAACTTCAGAATGTTTAATGAGTTTATTTTTTGTGTCCATCTTCCTTAATTATCGTCCTGCGAATTGTCCCGCCTGTTTGGCCTGAACTACTGCTTTACACCTGGTCCTCTCGGGCCAGTTTTATATATTCCTGATCCTGTACATATAGTGTTTTAGTCTTGTTTTTAATCTATTTTAATTTGTATATTGTGTTTTTAACTTGTTTGCACAAAAGGCAGCTATTTTTGTTACTATGAGCCGAAAGCACTTTAATAAATATCAAATAGCAATCTTAATTCCATTCCACCCCACACACTATCATGCCACTCAGTTGCAATTGTATTTATATAGTACGTACTACCCCTGATGAGGCATTGAAGTGCTTTGCAGCATGCCACTCCACTCAATGTCACTACACTCCATTCCACACAATGCCACTCCATGCCACACAATGTCACCCCACACCACACAGTTTCACTCCATGCCACATAGTGCCACACCACACCACACAGTGTCACTCCATACAATTTAATTCCACTCCAGGTCATATAATTCCAAGCCACACAGTTCCACTCCATGCCATACAATCCCACTCCAGCCCACACAATTCCACTCCACAGAAATCCATGCCACACAATTCTATTACACTCCACAAAATTCCACTCTCCACAATCCCCCTCCACTCAATTCCACTCCACTCAATTTCATGTCACCCCACACAAGCCCACAGCACACAATTCCACTCCACTCCATGCCACACAATTGCAATCCACACAATTGCCTCCACACAATGCCACTGCACTTCACTCCACACCACACCTTGCCACTCCACTCCAACAAAGCCAATTGTTCTCACTTAGGCGAGACCAATTGGCTTTGCCAATGCTTATTCTCAAAGCATGCATGCGTGTCACTGTGTGCTTGACTTTACTCTGTGGGCTTGCTGCTTTGGAAAAACGTCAAATTGACTCAGATTGTTCTCATTACTGAGGAAAGCTCCAAGTGGGCGTGTCTGCTTTACTCTTGATTTATTTAAGAAATGAACCACACTTGCGAGCCTAGCCTTGGCCTGCACAGTATGCAACGTGCCCTCTACATCTTTCACGAGGCCTAGTGTCACGTCACTTCCGGACAGCTCCCTTCGGCGTGCGGGCTCGGTGTGCGGCCATAGTCTCCTTCTGCTATTTGGTCTGTGACAGCTGCTGCTCCAAGTATGCGCGGAATCAAATCCTCTTTCCCCAGAGGGAAGAACAAGGAGTATTTCCAGAAGACTGTGTTTGAAGTGTAACTTTTTGGCACCCTGATCGCCCTTTGTAGTCCAGGAACCAATTTCAACAGAAACAAGGGAAGAGCCTGGGTGAAACATAGATCTATTGAGAAAGTGACTGTGTAGTGGCAAGAGTTACTCAACTGTGTTACCCCTGATATGTTTTGGAATTCCATACTGGCTGGAGCCTGCTGCCCCCACCCACATCTCAATGCTATTGTAACTGTTAACATGTGGAGAAACGCTGCCATGTTGTACTTTGTATTCTAATTGATAATCTGAATAAACTAATATTGGAGAAATAAACGGTGTTACCCCTGCTGTTAAACCGAATATATTAGACCAATGCAAAGTGTAACTCAAAACTTAGAACAGTTCTAAGCAGGGCATGGCCTGGGGTGTTTTCGAACCCTTGACCCTAAAAAGCATTTGGCAACCCTAATAAGTTGTTCTTGTAACAGAAAGTGCCTCTTCAATCACTGATGAGTTTCTGCTCAGTAAGTCATCATATATGCACTCTGTCCCTAATCCATACACTTGTGCATCCAAGCATCCACCCAATGACTCATTCTTGCAGACCAAAAATAAGACTTTCCACAGGGCAACTCTCAGGCATATAGCTGTAAAATTACAAATGTGTACAGAATTACAGTTGTCACACAATATGCAACCACTGCTAAGATGGTGTAACACAGTGCTTAATATGTAAATAAAAAAATAAGTGCCAGGGCCCTTGTTAGGAGGCCACTTCAGCTTGCACCACCCATTGCCCCTTCTAGTGCTGCAAATGACACTACCAACTCAACTACTAACCATCACACCCTACAAGTGTGACAATTTAGACTATTCCAGGCTCCCAAAGCTGTAAGAATGGCTTGGGCGGCAGGTATTATCCATTTTTAACCGCTTCGCTGCGGCCGGAATTCCCCCGCTGTGCGGGAGAATTCCACGCGTGCGCGGTTCAGACGGCCCCCGGCCGTCCTCCGCACACGCCCACCGTGACGTCAGACGGCCGGGGGCCGTCCGACGCACGCAAGGGCTTAATGTATATTGAATTAATATTCAACTGTTGTTGTGCTTATCTCTAAATTAGACAGACAGCACCACCATGTGGCAGACTGTCAGAAGCGCCGGTGTTGACAATTAAGTGCTGGTGCCAAGCACCGGAAACCACTGGCTCCCTGGGCGGAGTTCGCGGAGTTCTGCTACGCGGAACTCTGCGAAGTGCAAAAAAAACTCCGCCGCGCTACCCGAAGCTTCGCAAACGGCGGAGTCATTGGATAAATGCTGTTCGCAGTGATTTTCAGTGCCAAGTGCTTGTCTGCACTGTGCAATCATCGCGAACAGCACCATGCACAGCGCAAGTGGGCGCTGCTGCCTTTCTGCCGCTTGAGTAGATTTTTACTTGAGCTGCAGCTTTCTCAACGCGAACAGACAGTTTCTCAACGCGAGCGGTCGCGAGCATACACGACCACTCGCAATGAGAAATCTGACCGCCTGCGTTGAGAAATCTCGCCGGGAGGTGGATTTTCCTCGCTCACGCTCGCCAACTTGATATTGACGAACGCGAGCGAGGGAAAATACATTGCTCCGCTCTGCGTAGCGGAGTTTTTCGGAACTCCGCGAGCTCCGCCTAACGTGGAGTGCGGAAATCTCTGCAAACTCCGCAAGCGGAGTGGAGCGGAGTTCACCGCCCAGACTTAATTAAGCCCCTGTGTAACAATATTTATCACACTGCAGATCTTTTACCACCAGGGAATGTCAGAGAACATAACACAATGAAAATCATTGCCTACTGCAGGAGTTTGTAGGACTACGTGTCGCAATCCTTCTCTTCATGCATTAAAACAGTATAATAACAATATATCCTTAAATGCCTATTTCATTTAACGTATTTTTTTAACAAACCATCACGCCTTAACCATGACTATTGGCTTGTCACCGTGACCAACTGAATCCTGCTGTACTGATGAGTTTTCTAACAAGGAAAAACTGCAAGTCATGCACTTTTTCTTAGTCGTAGCACACAACTTTTGCATATTGAAATACTGTACTCCAAGTAAAGAGCATGCGGGCAGATTCTAAGACCCTCTCTGAGTAGAGCTTCCCAAAATACTTGTGATGTTGATCACATAACGTATTGTAACAATACATGGTCAGGCCAGACCTAGAAAAGACACGGGGGACTAAATCACATCTCTCACACAAATGTTCATCTTGTATGTTAGTAACATCATGTGCCAGCTCTGTAACTTATTCCGATCATGTCAGCAGCATATTTTTAGGAACTGCATATAAAATAATGCAGCGTTACAATAGTGTGGTTCATATTTTGAACATGATGGTTCATATCAGCTGGGGGATGAAAAAGGTGAGGGGTCTCTGAAGAGACGTGGTCTAAGAAGTGTACATGAGGAAACTTCAAAAATGGCGCGGCCTATGGAACGGAGGACTTGTCGGCAAACTGTCAATAAAACTCCATTGCATCACACATTCTTAATTCGAGTAAGCTGGGTTGGAGAAAAGCCACAGGCTCCCTGTGCCTAAGCAAGCATCAGACTAGCCCGCTCAGGCCAATCCAGGCGCTTCTCTCATGCTAGTATAGCATGAGAGCAGTGTCTGGATTGGGTAGGGAGCCTGTGCTATATGGCCCATGAACTGCTGGGAGGAGAGCTGGAGAAGAGCACAGAGGTGGCGGCTGCCACTGCATACACATTCGTGCCCTGAAAGTGCATCTTGAAACAGTCACTGCTTCATTCGCCATAATGCACGTCTTCGGTGCCATTGGCTGTGCACTTGACAAGCGCCCCTTCCTCCCTCGCGATTCTCGGAATGGACCCCATTAGTCCCTCCTCTTGAAGGGAAGTGTAACCAGGGGCATAACAGACACCCCCGTAGTGCAGGGAGGCCCCCAATCTGATAGTCATTGCAAGTGATTTCCCAATGTTTCTAATAAAGGATCTGGATAGAACCCCAGAGTTCTTGTTTCCCTCAAGCATGCTTTGAATAAGGTGTCTGGCAAAAGTTAAAAGCAACAAGCAAAACATATAGTTTAAAAATAATTGACATATATAAGCCAATAAAAGCATTACATTGAAAAACGAAAGTGACCAATTTTACTTAAATATTTACAAGCGCTTTGTGTATTTTTTTTTATATCAAAGTAGGCAAAGGCAGATTGCCTTTCTGTTACATAAAAAGATTTGAGTGAATTCAATATTTAAATAACCATTTTAAGTTGCAACATTGTAAAGCAGAAATCTCAACCTCGCTCATCAGATGTATCTTTTTTTTTTTTCAACCAGGTTCTTGTTTTTTTGCTTTTTCCATTATAGACAGGACTAAAAGTACCAGAATGCAATGCATCAACTACTCACACCTGACTTGGAAAAATGTGAGTTCACCGAGTAGGGTCTAATGGAGGATTTCTTGTACACATATACAGCATGAAAGTCTTTTCCTTCATTGATTCCACAAAGTATGTTTGTGTTTTCATACTGGAATAACAGGAATGTTCAGCAGCATTGCAATTTTAGTTTCCAAACTAAAATCCTTCTCTCATGTATAACAAAGGAGTCCGTGATACCAAAGCATTGGCTATGGGCCTGCGAGGAAGGGGACCAAGCATATGATTTTATTGGGCAGATGATGATAATGCCAGCCAGATGTAAGGGAATTGTTGCTGAAAGGGGAGCCTGAAAGGCTTTACTGAATTGCAAAATATGTTTAGTGCATATTAAAAAGCCATTTTGTGTTTGCAAACCCTATGACTTTGTGAATTGCAGGGACTAGGAATCCAAAATGTATTGGTTTTTAGGTTCTATGTTAGGCAAAGAATTAATTTATATTCAAGTGGTATGTTGCGGTTAAAGATGTAATGCGTTTTAGATTGGACTTTTTAAATCGTTTTTTAGTAAAAAAAATTCTGTTTTGTAGACCTGAAAACAAAATACAAATATAATAAATAGAAGTTAGGTATGCTGGTTTCACTAGGGCAATCCCATATCTAGACTATAATTCATCCCAAAAATATTTAATTTACTGGATTGATTGGAGTAGGGAGACCCTTGGTATCAGCTGATCTCCCCGGTTTCACCCTCGGCTCTCTTAGAGTTTAGTAAGTCCATCACGGTAGGTGAAGTGCGTAGAGCCATCCTGAGATCCACAACAGGTAAGGCAACGGGACCAGATGGGGTCCCAGCTGAGTTTTTTCATCTTAATTTAGACTTCAGGGCCCCTTTGGTCACTAATGTCTTTACAGCTGCAGTTAATGGGGGCCCGGTAGAGTCATGGAGTGACTCCATAATAGTCCCCATCGTAACTCAGCGCATGGTTTATCTCCTGGCTTCTCATCTCGGTCCCAACCCTTAATCGCATCCCAGGTGCCACCCAACTCCGCGACATGGTCTTGGGTATGAACTTGCCGCCAAATATCAGCTGGAACTAGTAGACCAAAAAACATTTCAATATCAGCAAGAGTCATCATAGTGGAAGAGGCAGCCTCTGTCAGCTCTTTATAATAGGCAGTAGGACTTTTCCTAGGGTCGGGCAACGTAGCCTTAAGGGCCAGAACCTCACTTCTTTTCCATGGAGTATAAACCCATTGTTCCTGAAAAATGGGCAGCCACAGCCGGTCTGGTAATCACGCCATGCTGATCTGTCACTGCAGGTATTTCCGGGTGATAAATGGGATGAACCTCTCGCATGGGAAACTGAGTTATGTGAGTGGAACTCCTATCATGTAGCCTGCCTCTATACGTAACTAAAGTGGAAATATTCCTGAGCACTTGGGCCGGCTCCATATTAACTACATAGGCGCCTTCATTAATATCAAATAGTATTTAGGGTGCTTCCGTTTCGATGTGCGTACGCCAAAGATCAATTAAGGTGGAGGACAAATGTTTAAGGGCATGTTGCTGCAGAAAAGGTTCAAAGTCTCGCATTACCTGCCAAATATCCTCAAGACTGTAAATTGGGTTATGAGCCCACCTTATTGCCTGGTTCGCTATTTCTTTCTTCTCCCTTTCTCCCACTCTGGATCGCATTAATGGACCTGACCGTTCTCTCAACCCGGTCAGATCTCTATCTTCCGGGCCACGCACTGGTGTGTCAGTAATTACTGACAATGGAGGTTGAATGACTGGGACGGGCGTAACAGGTGGTGCCGCAGTCGGGGATTGTAATAAAAGGGAAGGAGTAGGAGGCACGCTAGCTGGGGCAGTAGGTATAACAGCCATAGGGACTGATGCACCTTGTGCAGGTTGTTGTTGTTGGTGGGGCACAACAGGGTATATGCTCACCCACCAGGACATTTAATCTGAGAACTTTCCCTAGTCAGCTGAGACCTAGCCATTTTGACTGATGCCCGGTGGAGCTACCTCGCGAGCTAAAGGGGAGATGGGCTTTGGACTCCCTCCTTGGCCATCACCTACCCAGCCGGTCTTTGGGCAAACTCTCCTGCGTCTCTCCTGTCCTTATCTCCCTCCTCCCCCTCCCCCTTCACCTTACCCCCTACCCCTTTCTGCTCTACCCTTCTTCTCTTTCCAGCTATTGACCTTTGCCCTCTCCCGTCCTTGCTCATAGTTCCCACCCTGATTACCAACTGGACTTTCTTCTGTGAGCTTTCCCTCGTCAGTTGAGACCTAGCTTTTTGACTGATGCCCGATGGAGCTACCCTGTTTAGCTGAAGGGGAGACGGACTGTGGATTCCCTCCTAGGACGTCACCTACCCAGTCGGTCATTGGGCAGACTTCCTTTCGTCTCTCCTGCTGTCTTTTCCCTCATCCTCATCCTCCCCCTTCACACTTCCCCCTTCCCCCCCTCCGCTCTATTTGTCTCACCTTCCTTTCCTCTCTCAATGTGTTGATTATTCTTGATGTTATGTGTAATTGTTATCATTTTTCTGTAACATTGTGTAACCTAATGTAAAGCGCTCTGATACCTACGGGTCTAGCCAGCGCTATATAAAACTCTAAAAATGAAAAAAATAAAAAATCCTTTCCAGGACATATGGTGGCGGGGTCGGGTATCTAACAAGGTCTCCATAAAAGTATCACCGTCTTCCTGAACCATTTAAGACTTATCCATTTGCAATCAGAATCTCCTATCCTCACGTTCTGTTCCTGTCTCTTGCTTATCTTTATCATAAGCTACAGCTTTTTGTGTAAGCGTCTGCATCTTTCCTCTTCTAGCATCTCTCTCCATTTTTAACTGCCTCTGTTTGGCCTCCTTCTGCCAAGTCCGAAGGGAGTCAAACAGACTGTCTACTACGTCTTTCAAACAACTGTTCCTGAAGAAATCCAATCTTCTGTTCATCGAAAAAACCCGTCAAGGGCCACTGTAACTCTGCATTGTCCCTCGTATATTTGTGCCATAATGTACTAAACATAATAGGGCCAAGGCCATGTTTTACATACATATCAATATTAGGACTGCCCTCAGGAGGTGCAGGCTGGGAATCTTTCAACCGTGCATCTGTAGAACAACGGCAACACAAACTCCAAATCTTACTAAAACCAGGCATTGCAAAGAAAAATAAATAAAATTGTTATTTTACCTGGCAAAGTATTTGCAAACACTTTTAATCAAAACAGCCCTTAGACTGAAACAAAACCAAATCACAGTGGTACCACAGTCACATAGAACCAAAACAGACACACCTGATATCAGAGATACAGATAGACCAGTTCTCCACTGCCGACTCTTCGGACCAAACAGTCAGATCAAAGGTTCGCAATTTTAGGACCCCAGTCGGGATGACCACTGGGCGAGGCACCCTCCAGTGGGACAGAGGCAGCAGCTGCGAGTAACAAAGCTCTTCGTGCAGGGATCGCTGAGCAGTCAGTCCGACCTGATGATGTCCTCGTCCTCCCTTCCGTTTGTGGAAAATGGATGAGTCATAACCCGAACGAGTTCCTGTTCGGGAGCCAATTGAAGAAGGTGACCCGCTTACGGCCACCCGGGTCAGCGCAGACTACCTCTCAGCCTTCCATACCAAATGAAGAGTCGGAGAGACAGTGGAGAATATACACCAATAACTATTTGTATACACTCAGTGCGGAGCCCCGTCTGCACAATCTCTAGAGAGAGCTACAGAGGGAACTGAAGACCAGAAAGCATGGAGATACATTATGTACATTTCATGATTGATTAAGAACACGCCCACAGTGGAATTTTCCAGGCTGATGCAGCTGGATGGTAGAATACAAAAAAAAGGTTTCTGCTCTCGTATCTACACAACTCAGCACAGTCCAAGGCTGTTGCACCCTGAGCTGCGATCAAACTACCAGACAGGTGGGAGAGGCCTTTATCTAGTGGGAAAGCTATGCACTGGCACTAACAGTTCTTTATTGCAGAAACGAAACTCAGCAAAGGGCATTTCTTAGAAATAGCAAAAGATTATTTTCGATCACTGTAGGACTTGGCCTTTTTGGCTAAAGTTCCCTAAAACTTTTTGCTTTCCCCCTAGACCGTTTTCCTGATTTAGAGTGCCAATTTAGATGCTTTGGGTACTTTGCCACTGCTGATCAGTGTCAAAGTACAGTAGTTCCCTGTGTAAAGTGTAATTAGTAAAGTCCCTAGTGATGTGTACTGTGTGTGCCAGGGCTAGTAATGCAAGGGCGCGCGGAGAAGGGAACTCAGGCCTACAGTGTAGGGCCTGTGCGCAGTTTGCTAAGTTAGCATGTGTCTTGACAAGTACAGCTACTTGTCAGGCCTTACTTTCCCTTTTACATGCACCGTGGGCACCCCTGTGGTAGGTCCCAGGTAACCCCTGGGCAGGGTGCCGTGTAAGTAAAAGGCAGGACATATACTGAGGTGTGTGTTATGTCCTGACAGTGAAAAACACTCCATTTCGTTTTTCACTGGTGAAAGGCCATTCTGCCCATAGGACAGAATGGGGGAGGCTGGGTATTGTGTTTGTTAGCCTAGTTTCCCATAAGTTTAAAATGGAGAGGTGAAGTTTGGTATGTATGAACTCACAGCGTCATAACCCATCTTTCTATGAAAGTGGTTTTGTCAGTGGGTTCAGAAGCCGCTCTTTTAGAAAGTGGCTGAGTTTTGTGCTTTAAGCTTTTCTGTGTGTCTCTGTTGAATGTGGATTGACTGTCTGGATCTGAGAGGGGAGGGGGTGAGATGGCACCAGGCTGACCTGCAGCTGGAGAGTATGCGAGGAGAAGCCCCGGGAGGTGAAGAGGCCTGGGTTGCGGCTATAAAACAATTGATTGTTCAAGGGCAAATTATCCCTCAATGCTCGTGGGTGGTGGCTGTGGTATGACAACAGACTATTCCTGTCAGTAGGTTTCTTATACAAGGAGGTCTGCAAGTGTCCATCATGAATGCTGATTTTAAGATCAAGGAATGATATACTGGTGGCTGAAATGGTCTTAGTAAACTTAAGATATTCATTCTTCGTATTGATCCAGTTGCAAAACTCCTTGCATGTATTCAAGTCACCCTTCCAGAAAACAAGAATATCATCGATATATCTTTTCCACAGTCTCAAGTTATTCAGGTAGGGGTTACTCTGATGGTAAATAACCTCCTCTTCGAAGGCCGCCATGTAGAGTGTGTGAGGGCCCTAGTTCCGAAAGGGGTTCTTTTCCCCCCCCCCTTTTTTCTTGGGTGCCTGGGACAGTACTTGCACACTGACCTACATTTTGTAGGTCTGACTTACACATGTTGAGGAACAGCGTACTTCTTTTTGTTTAAAATATTGATAGGGCATGTACGCTGGACCTATCTAAACAGCCCTTAGTTCCCTAATTTCTTGAACAATCATACGCACGGGCCTCTCCGTGGGACTTACTATTTAGGATACCAGAGACACTAATAGTGGTCTCTGGCCCATTACACCAACCACAGTAGCAACAAACCGTCTATATAGTGAGCCACCCGTTTACTCCATCAATATGGAGGAAAACCAGGGACTCAGCTTTGGGGAGGATGTGGCAGCAGAGATTCTTAGATCAACCCCTTCCATTTTAGGTATAGAGAACAGTTCAGCCACTGGTTCCCTATCGGAAGATTGGACATCACTTACGTCAATGAAACGGGAGTGGTTGAAAATAACTCTACATGGGGTAATGATGACAGAGTATTTACGTGCCAACATCGCCCCCAACGGCCTCATGGTAAAAAACTTCCCTAGACTCTTTCTGGAAGATCAATTGTTCAAAAGAGTGGTCCCTGATAGCATGGAAATGCACCAGGGACTGGCTCATCTTGATTATAAACACAGCTAAGAGAATAGCTGACGCCCTCCTCGTTAGGATACAAATCGCAGAGGGAGCTCTGAAGACCACGGTTCAGATAACTCAGTTCAAATCTAAACTTAATGAACTAAACAATGAGATAGCAGAACAAAAAGAATATCTCATGAAACAAAAGGTTAGCAAATTACAAAAGGATATACAAAAATTTGAGAAGGAAAAGGTATATCCCTACTTGAGAACAGACTATACCTCCACAAAGGATAGCTATTCCTCAGATGAGAGTACGGATACTACCAGAAGGGGGTCATCAAGTAGTGACTCGAGCACAGGTAGTTGGGGTGGTAATAGACAGAGAAGAGGAAACCGCCCTCACTTTCCTAATTACAACCCACCGAATTTCCAGGGACCACCTCAACCATTCTGGCCTTTCCCGATATATCCTCATGGCCCACAACAGTACTTTCCCTCTAGCAACCCACCTTTTTAGGCAGAGGTTGGGGCAGAGGAAAAGGGCGCAACAGAAGAGGCGAACAGAAAACTGTTCAATGGCAAGACAACCAGCAGAGCTCAATGGATACACGGAGCAAAACACAGAACAAGAGACTTTAGTGGTCAATTTATCACATCGTTCACTGTCTGAGACTGAATTCAAAGTACTGGAAAAGGGACTTGGCTTTGTCCCCACTCCCAAAACGGATACATTCAGGGATCTGAGAGAGGTGCAGAACTTCTTTAGAAAAATCCGCCTCAAGGCATTTTTTCAAGACAAACCTAACCCTGCTTTACAAGATTCAGGGTTAAGGAATCCATCTACCTTTACCCCTAACAGCAGTATGGTTCCCGTGGAAGTTCTTACTTTTGAACAAGCGGTTCTCAAAGACCTCCAAACCACCACTGTGGGGCCTCCTTTCTACAACTTATCAAGAAATGAGAGACTAGCGGTCAAGTCCCTGACTGATGATATCAGCATCACCATCAAACAGGCAGATAAGGGTGGGGCCATTGTCATACAATCCACCACGGATTATGATCAGGAGTGCCTCCGCCAATTGAGCAATAGGAAATTCTATACCCCCATTGCTGTCAATCCTACCACTAGACTTACCACTGAGATCTCAATAATGGTATTCGAGGCAGAAAACAACGGGTGGTTGAGTAAAAGAGAAGCTGACTTCCTTATAACCAAAGAATCACGTACGCCATACTTTTACACCCTCCCCAAAATCCATAAGGGGACAACACCAGTTCCTGGGAGACCAATTGTCTCAGGAATAGGCTCAATACTCCAACCATTATCGATCTTTTGTGATCATTTTCTCCAACCTCTGGTGAAACAGACTCCCTCATATGTGAGGGATACGACTGACATACTATGTATAATGGGAGAAATAAGGGACACACAAGACATTGACCTGTTGGTTACGCTGGATGTGGAGCAGCTCTATACCAACATACCACAAAGAGCTACACTCACTGTTATAGAAACAGCACTGAAACAGGTAGATTGGTCGTCATCTACGCCTATCACCCTTATTATGCAATGTGCTACTTTAGCATTGACGGAGAACTTCTTCGAATTCAAGAACCAACTTTTCCATCAGTCCCAAGGTACTTCTATGGGGAGTACCTTTGCTCCAAGTGTAGCCTGCCTCTACATGGCGGCCTTCGAAGAGGAGGTTATTTACCATCAGAGTAACCCCTACCTGAATAACTTGAGACTGTGGAAAAGATATATCGATGATATTCTTGTTTTCTGGAAGGGTGACTTGAATACATGCAAGGAGTTTTGCAACTGGATCAATACGAAGAATGAATATCTTAAGTTTACTAAGACCATTTCAGCCACCAGTATATCATTCCTTGATCTTAAAATCAGCATTCATGATGGACACTTGCAGACCTCCTTGTATAAGAAACCTACTGACAGGAATAGTCTGTTGTCATACCACAGCCACCACCCACGAGCATTGAGGGATAATTTGCCCTTTGGGCAATTTCTCCGTATTAGGAGAAATTGTAGTACCATCACCGACTACAGAATAGAGGCTGAGTCATTAGCAGAGAATCTTATCAAGAGACATTACCCCCCACATCATGTTGATAAATCATTAAAAAGAGCAAGGAACAATAACAGGGAGGCCCTGTTAGAAGTAAAACAAAAGGAACCGAGTGAGATTTTGACCTGTGTGACTTCTTTTACACCAGGATCTAACAGACTTAAGAAAGTCATCAACAAGCACTGGGGGATCCTTAATACGGGGTCCCTTGAGATCCCTAAACCCAGATTTGCGTTCAAACGAACGAGTAACCTGAAAGATATGCTCGTACACACAAGACCAAAACTGACACACATAAATGTACAAAGAACCTTATGGGACCTTCCCCCAGTGCAGGGCCACTATCCCTGTGGCTCCTGTGCCGCCTGTCCACAAACTAAACCAATAAAAGAGATTGTACTAACAGATTCCTTTACCTGGAGGATACACACCCATACTAATTGCAACACATCCCAATGTATATATTTGCTGATATGCCCTTGTGATAAAAAGTACGTGGGCATGACTATGAGGGTGGTTAAGAATAGGATCTCGGAACATAAGAGTAATATCCGGTGTCAAAAAACCACCACTAAACTGTATACCCATTTTAAGGAACGCAACCATCCCCCTGAAAGTTTACGATGGTTGGTCCTGGAGGCACACCCTCACATCACAAAATCGGCACTATTTAGGATTGAGCAACGATGGGTGCACCGCCTGGGCTTAGACCATCAGGGATTAAATGATGAAATACCATGGGGTTCCCTGTCCTAGGTCTACTGATGATGACGAACTTTCTGTATTCAGGTTAAGGTCCTTTTATTACTCCTTGATTATTATATTATATATCCATAAATATGGAGCTTACTACATCTTCAGGGAGTCTTTATTCGTAAACATTCTGATCGACATCTATGGACTATACTCGCGGTACAATTACATATTGACTCTTGATGACATAATCTGTAAATTCCCTATTGAGCCCTTCAACACATGTGTCATTCGACTATATTGTACTATGTGTGCCTTGATCACCATTTTGGCCAATGGTATTTATCACAGCCTCTTTCTATGCCGACATTGCTTTGTGTTGTAATATTGGGGATGGACTACTATCCGCTCCAAGATGGCCGACATGCTTTTCATCACTCGCATTAACACACGCTGATAGATCACATGATACGGCTGATAGATCACATGATACACCTGCCTGGCAGCTGTTTCTGATCAGCTTCCCGCCACCCTCGTACGGATAGCGGCTTGGTGCATATAAGCGGGATTGTTTGGCCGCTCTGCACCATCCCGGCTTCAGCGCGAGGGGTAGGTGAGCTGCGTGGCTTCTAATAGAAGCGGGTGAGTTTTGTCTAGCTTTTAAAGAATGGAAACCCAGCACCCTGTGACGACTAGACTAAGGTAAGCGGGTAGCTTTGATGGTGGTTTGGTCTGTGGCGTAATTACTGAATCTACCCCCTGGGCCTTACTCGCTCGCTCTATCTCTCTTATTACCCCAATCTGTGGTGGGCGGAGGAGCGGGCCTTTTTTCACACAGAGACCAGCTGCGTGAACCCGTTGGGTTTTGGGACTGGTATGTGGGAATTAGGTACCCGCGCCACGCCCCCTGTACCTTCTTACTCCGCTACGACATGGGGTAAAGAGGGCTTGCTCAGGGGGTTGCTTCGTAACTACCCTGACACACTTCCCTTACGCTCTCTTTACCGGGCGAGGTCCCAGAGAGTTGGGTCTGTCTTTCTGCGAACAGACAGTACAAGACCTGCCTCTAACCTTCCATATACATGCTTGCCTCCCAATTTTGATTAGACATCCTAATATAGATGTCTTTATTTGTGCTGAAGCAGATGGGGCGAAATGTTCACCAATTTTAGGTGAGTCCTCGAGCCAAGTTCACCACCGCTCACATTGGCATGTTTTATCACATACTTATGATGTCACTTACCAATTAACAACGAGAGTTCCTCTGTTGCTTCCTCTTCTTCTCCTATTATTTATTGTTTGTTGCTTTCTGTTTTTATATAAACTTTTGACCGCCGGCATTCCAATACAATGAATAAATTGTATGGGGCTATTAACCCCTCATCAATTGACATGCAGTCAGCACCATTTGGGCATCACCATAAACTTTTGTTTTCTCACGTTCTTCCATGCAGGTTTGTCCCATTGCCCACAGGTAATATGCTGCACCTTCGTGGTAGTAGGTAAATTGGTACCAAACCACAGTTTTATATTATTTAGTGGCATACACCATTAGTTGTAGATAGTTTTAGTCACGGTCCTGAAGAAACGCCGCCTGATCCCTAAGACAGATAGGCGTGAAACATGTCGACCATCTAGGAGCAGAGCGCCTCTTGACTCTTGATAGCTTGACAGTCGCCTCTCCTTATCTTTTTTAACCAGGCAGGGATCCCCCCAGATTAAAATTGTTCTAAAAGGATTCCCTACTTGTTTTAATTTCACTAAATCAACACATCTACACATACACTAGGCCCCTCACACCCACGGCACCCATACGGCAGGAATAAAAGATCTCCGGCAAAGAGCCCCATTCATGGGTGCCCGTCGGGTATTGCAGCGCCGACCCGACGAGGAGCAGGCCCATATGATGAAGCATGACACCTAGCTTGCTGGGTGTGTGAGGGCCCTAGTTCCGAAAGGGGTTCTTTCCCCCCCCCCTTTTTTCTTGGGTGCCTGGGACAGTACTTGCACACTGACCTACATTTTGTAGGTCTGACTTACACATGTTGAGGAACAGCGTACTTCTTTTTGTTTAAAATATTGATAGGGCATGTACGCTGGACCTATCTAAACAGCCCTTAGTTCCCTAATTTCTTGAACAATCATACGCACGGGCCTCTCCGTGGGACTTACTATTTAGGATACCAGAGACACTAATAGTGGTCTCTGGCCCATTACACCAACCACAGTAGCAACAAACCGTCTATATAGTGAGCCACCCGTTTACTCCATCAATATGGAGGAAAACCAGGGACTCAGCTTTGGGGAGGATGTGGCAGCAGAGATTCTTAGATCAACCCCTTCCATTTTAGGTATAGAGAACAGTTCAGCCACTGGTTCCCTATCGGAAGATTGGACATCACTTACGTCAATGAAACGGGAGTGGTTGAAAATAACTCTACATGGGGTAATGATGACAGAGTATTTACGTGCCAACATCGCCCCCAACGGCCTCATGGTAAAAAACTTCCCTAGACTCTTTCTGGAAGATCAATTGTTCAAAAAGAGTGGTCCCTGATAGCATGGAAATGCACCAGGGACTGGCTCATCTTGATTATAAACACAGCTAAGAGAATAGCTGACGCCCTCCTCGTTAGGATACAAATCGCAGAGGGAGCTCTGAAGACCACGGTTCAGATAACTCAGTTCAAATCTAAACTTAATGAACTAAACAATGAGATAGCAGAACAAAAAGAATATCTCATGAAACAAAAGGTTAGCAAATTACAAAAGGATATACAAAAATTTGAGAAGGAAAAGGTATATCCCTACTTGAGAACAGACTATACCTCCACAAAGGATAGCTATTCCTCAGATGAGAGTACGGATACTACCAGAAGGGGGTCATCAAGTAGTGACTCGAGCACAGGTAGTTGGGGTGGTAATAGACAGAGAAGAGGAAACCGCCCTCACTTTCCTAATTACAACCCACCGAATTTCCAGGGACCACCTCAACCATTCTGGCCTTTCCCGATATATCCTCATGGCCCACAACAGTACTTTCCCTCTAGCAACCCACCTTTTTTAGGCAGAGGTTGGGGCAGAGGAAAAGGGCGCAACAGAAGAGGCGAACAGAAAACTGTTCAATGGCAAGACAACCAGCAGAGCTCAATGGATACACGGAGCAAAACACAGAACAAGAGACTTTAGTGGTCAATTTATCACATCGTTCACTGTCTGAGACTGAATTCAAAGTACTGGAAAAGGGACTTGGCTTTGTCCCCACTCCCAAAACGGATACATTCAGGGATCTGAGAGAGGTGCAGAACTTCTTTAGAAAAATCCGCCTCAAGGCATTTTTTCAAGACAAACCTAACCCTGCTTTACAAGATTCAGGGTTAAGGAATCCATCTACCTTTACCCCTAACAGCAGTATGGTTCCCGTGGAAGTTCTTACTTTTGAACAAGCGGTTCTCAAAGACCTCCAAACCACCACTGTGGGGCCTCCTTTCTACAACTTATCAAGAAATGAGAGACTAGCGGTCAAGTCCCTGACTGATGATATCAGCATCACCATCAAACAGGCAGATAAGGGTGGGGCCATTGTCATACAATCCACCACGGATTATGATCAGGAGTGCCTCCGCCAATTGAGCAATAGGAAATTCTATACCCCCATTGCTGTCAATCCTACCACTAGACTTACCACTGAGATCTCAATAATGGTATTCGAGGCAGAAAACAACGGGTGGTTGAGTAAAAGAGAAGCTGACTTCCTTATAACCAAAGAATCACGTACGCCATACTTTTACACCCTCCCCAAAATCCATAAGGGGACAACACCAGTTCCTGGGAGACCAATTGTCTCAGGAATAGGCTCAATACTCCAACCATTATCGATCTTTTGTGATCATTTTCTCCAACCTCTGGTGAAACAGACTCCCTCATATGTGAGGGATACGACTGACATACTATGTATAATGGGAGAAATAAGGGACACACAAGACATTGACCTGTTGGTTACGCTGGATGTGGAGCAGCTCTATACCAACATACCACAAAGAGCTACACTCACTGTTATAGAAACAGCACTGAAACAGGTAGATTGGTCGTCATCTACGCCTATCACCCTTATTATGCAATGTGCTACTTTAGCATTGACGGAGAACTTCTTCGAATTCAAGAACCAACTTTTCCATCAGTCCCAAGGTACTTCTATGGGGAGTACCTTTGCTCCAAGTGTAGCCTGCCTCTACATGGCGGCCTTCGAAGAGGAGGTTATTTACCATCAGAGTAACCCCTACCTGAATAACTTGAGACTGTGGAAAAGATATATCGATGATATTCTTGTTTTCTGGAAGGGTGACTTGAATACATGCAAGGAGTTTTGCAACTGGATCAATACGAAGAATGAATATCTTAAGTTTACTAAGACCATTTCAGCCACCAGTATATCATTCCTTGATCTTAAAATCAGCATTCATGATGGACACTTGCAGACCTCCTTGTATAAGAAACCTACTGACAGGAATAGTCTGTTGTCATACCACAGCCACCACCCACGAGCATTGAGGGATAATTTGCCCTTTGGGCAATTTCTCCGTATTAGGAGAAATTGTAGTACCATCACCGACTACAGAATAGAGGCTGAGTCATTAGCAGAGAATCTTATCAAGAGACATTACCCCCCACATCATGTTGATAAATCATTAAAAAGAGCAAGGAACAATAACAGGGAGGCCCTGTTAGAAGTAAAACAAAAGGAACCGAGTGAGATTTTGACCTGTGTGACTTCTTTTACACCAGGATCTAACAGACTTAAGAAAGTCATCAACAAGCACTGGGGGATCCTTAATACGGGGTCCCTTGAGATCCCTAAACCCAGATTTGCGTTCAAACGAACGAGTAACCTGAAAGATATGCTCGTACACACAAGACCAAAACTGACACACATAAATGTACAAAGAACCTTATGGGACCTTCCCCCAGTGCAGGGCCACTATCCCTGTGGCTCCTGTGCCGCCTGTCCACAAACTAAACCAACAAAAGAGATTGTACTAACAGATTCCTTTACCTGGAGGATACACACCCATACTAATTGCAACACATCCCAATGTATATATTTGCTGATATGCCCTTGTGATAAAAAGTACGTGGGCATGACTATGAGGGTGGTTAAGAATAGGATCTCGGAACATAAGAGTAATATCCGGTGTCAAAAAACCACCACTAAACTGTATACCCATTTTAAGGAACGCAACCATCCCCCTGAAAGTTTACGATGGTTGGTCCTGGAGGCACACCCTCACATCACAAAATCGGCACTATTTAGGATTGAGCAACGATGGGTGCACCGCCTGGGCTTAGACCATCAGGGATTAAATGATGAAATACCATGGGGTTCCCTGTCCTAGGTCTACTGATGATGACGAACTTTCTGTATTCAGGTTAAGGTCCTTTTATTACTCCTTGATTATTATATTATATATCCATAAATATGGAGCTTACTACATCTTCAGGGAGTCTTTATTCGTAAACATTCTGATCGACATCTATGGACTATACTCGCGGTACAATTACATATTGACTCTTGATGACATAATCTGTAAATTCCCTATTGAGCCCTTCAACACATGTGTCATTCGACTATATTGTACTATGTGTGCCTTGATCACCATTTTGGCCAATGGTATTTATCACAGCCTCTTTCTATGCCGACATTGCTTTGTGTTGTAATATTGGGGATGGACTACTATCCGCTCCAAGATGGCCGACATGCTTTTCATCACTCGCATTAACACACGCTGATAGATCACATGATACGGCTGATAGATCACATGATACACCTGCCTGGCAGCTGTTTCTGATCAGCTTCCCGCCACCCTCGTACGGATAGCGGCTTGGTGCATATAAGCGGGATTGTTTGGCCGCTCTGCACCATCCCGGCTTCAGCGCGAGGGGTAGGTGAGCTGCGTGGCTTCTAATAGAAGCGGGTGAGTTTTGTCTAGCTTTTAAAGAATGGAAACCCAGCACCCTGTGACGACTAGACTAAGGTAAGCGGGTAGCTTTGATGGTGGTTTGGTCTGTGGCGTAATTACTGAATCTACCCCCTGGGCCTTACTCGCTCGCTCTATCTCTCTTATTACCCCAATCTGTGGTGGGCGGAGGAGCGGGCCTTTTTTCACACAGAGACCAGCTGCGTGAACCCGTTGGGTTTTGGGACTGGTATGTGGGAATTAGGTACCCGCGCCACGCCCCTGTACCTTCTTACTCCGCTACGACATGGGGTAAAGAGGGCTTGCTCAGGGGGTTGCTTCGTAACTACCCTGACACACTTCCCTTACGCTCTCTTTACCGGGCGAGGTCCCAGAGAGTTGGGTCTGTCTTTCTGCGAACAGACAGTACAAGACCTGCCTCTAACCTTCCATATACATGCTTGCCTCCCAATTTTGATTAGACATCCTAATATAGATGTCTTTATTTGTGCTGAAGCAGATGGGGCGAAATGTTCACCAATTTTAGGTGAGTCCTCGAGCCAAGTTCACCACCGCTCACATTGGCATGTTTTATCACATACTTATGATGTCACTTACCAATTAACAACGAGAGTTCCTCTGTTGCTTCCTCTTCTTCTCCTATTATTTATTGTTTGTTGCTTTCTGTTTTTATATAAACTTTTGACCGCCGGCATTCCAATACAATGAATAAATTGTATGGGGCTATTAACCCCTCATCAATTGACATGCAGTCAGCACCATTTGGGCATCACCATAAACTTTTGTTTTCTCACGTTCTTTCATGCAGGTTTGTCCCATTGCCCACAGGTAATATGCTGCACCTTCGTGGTAGTAGGTAAATTGGTACCAAACCACAGTTTTATATTATTTAGTGGCATACACCATTAGTTGTAGATAGTTTTAGTCACGGTCCTGAAGAAACGCCGCCTGATCCCTAAGACAGATAGGCGTGAAACATGTCGACCATCTAGGAGCAGAGCGCCTCTTGACTCTTGATAGCTTGACAGTCGCCTCTCCTTATCTTTTTTAACCAGGCAGGGATCCCCCCAGATTAAAATTGTTCTAAAAGGATTCCCTACTTGTTTTAATTTCACTAAATCAACACATCTACACATACACTAGGCCCCTCACACCCACGGCACCCATACGGCAGGAATAAAAGATCTCCGGCAAAGAGCCCCATTCATGGGTGCCCGTCGGGTATTGCAGCGCCGACCCGACGAGGAGCAGGCCCATATGATGAAGCATGACACCTAGCTTGCTGGGTGTGTGAGGGCCCTAGTTCCGAAAGGGGTTCTTTCCCCCCCTTTTTTCTTGGGTGCCTGGGACAGTACTTGCACACTGACCTACATTTTGTAGGTCTGACTTACACATGTTGAGGAACAGCGTACTTCTTTTTGTTTAAAATATTGATAGGGCATGTACGCTGGACCTATCTAAACAGCCCTTAGTTCCCTAATTTCTTGAACAATCATACGCACGGGCCTCTCCGTGGGACTTACTATTTAGGATACCAGAGACACTAATAGTGGTCTCTGGCCCATTACACCAACCACAGTAGCAACAAACCGTCTATATAGTGAGCCACCCGTTTACTCCATCAATATGGAGGAAAACCAGGGACTCAGCTTTGGGGAGGATGTGGCAGCAGAGATTCTTAGATCAACCCCTTCCATTTTAGGTATAGAGAACAGTTCAGCCACTGGTTCCCTATCGGAAGATTGGACATCACTTACGTCAATGAAACGGGAGTGGTTGAAAATAACTCTACATGGGGTAATGATGACAGAGTATTTACGTGCCAACATCGCCCCCAACGGCCTCATGGTAAAAAACTTCCCTAGACTCTTTCTGGAAGATCAATTGTTCAAAAAGAGTGGTCCCTGATAGCATGGAAATGCACCAGGGACTGGCTCATCTTGATTATAAACACAGCTAAGAGAATAGCTGACGCCCTCCTCGTTAGGATACAAATCGCAGAGGGAGCTCTGAAGACCACGGTTCAGATAACTCAGTTCAAATCTAAACTTAATGAACTAAACAATGAGATAGCAGAACAAAAAGAATATCTCATGAAACAAAAGGTTAGCAAATTACAAAAGGATATACAAAAATTTGAGAAGGAAAAGGTATATCCCTACTTGAGAACAGACTATACCTCCACAAAGGATAGCTATTCCTCAGATGAGAGTACGGATACTACCAGAAGGGGGTCATCAAGTAGTGACTCGAGCACAGGTAGTTGGGGTGGTAATAGACAGAGAAGAGGAAACCGCCCTCACTTTCCTAATTACAACCCACCGAATTTCCAGGGACCACCTCAACCATTCTGGCCTTTCCCGATATATCCTCATGGCCCACAACAGTACTTTCCCTCTAGCAACCCACCTTTTTTAGGCAGAGGTTGGGGCAGAGGAAAAGGGCGCAACAGAAGAGGCGAACAGAAAACTGTTCAATGGCAAGACAACCAGCAGAGCTCAATGGATACACGGAGCAAAACACAGAACAAGAGACTTTAGTGGTCAATTTATCACATCGTTCACTGTCTGAGACTGAATTCAAAGTACTGGAAAAGGGACTTGGCTTTGTCCCCACTCCCAAAACGGATACATTCAGGGATCTGAGAGAGGTGCAGAACTTCTTTAGAAAAATCCGCCTCAAGGCATTTTTTCAAGACAAACCTAACCCTGCTTTACAAGATTCAGGGTTAAGGAATCCATCTACCTTTACCCCTAACAGCAGTATGGTTCCCGTGGAAGTTCTTACTTTTGAACAAGCGGTTCTCAAAGACCTCCAAACCACCACTGTGGGGCCTCCTTTCTACAACTTATCAAGAAATGAGAGACTAGCGGTCAAGTCCCTGACTGATGATATCAGCATCACCATCAAACAGGCAGATAAGGGTGGGGCCATTGTCATACAATCCACCACGGATTATGATCAGGAGTGCCTCCGCCAATTGAGCAATAGGAAATTCTATACCCCCATTGCTGTCAATCCTACCACTAGACTTACCACTGAGATCTCAATAATGGTATTCGAGGCAGAAAACAACGGGTGGTTGAGTAAAAGAGAAGCTGACTTCCTTATAACCAAAGAATCACGTACGCCATACTTTTACACCCTCCCCAAAATCCATAAGGGGACAACACCAGTTCCTGGGAGACCAATTGTCTCAGGAATAGGCTCAATACTCCAACCATTATCGATCTTTTGTGATCATTTTCTCCAACCTCTGGTGAAACAGACTCCCTCATATGTGAGGGATACGACTGACATACTATGTATAATGGGAGAAATAAGGGACACACAAGACATTGACCTGTTGGTTACGCTGGATGTGGAGCAGCTCTATACCAACATACCACAAAGAGCTACACTCACTGTTATAGAAACAGCACTGAAACAGGTAGATTGGTCGTCATCTACGCCTATCACCCTTATTATGCAATGTGCTACTTTAGCATTGACGGAGAACTTCTTCGAATTCAAGAACCAACTTTTCCATCAGTCCCAAGGTACTTCTATGGGGAGTACCTTTGCTCCAAGTGTAGCCTGCCTCTACATGGCGGCCTTCGAAGAGGAGGTTATTTACCATCAGAGTAACCCCTACCTGAATAACTTGAGACTGTGGAAAAGATATATCGATGATATTCTTGTTTTCTGGAAGGGTGACTTGAATACATGCAAGGAGTTTTGCAACTGGATCAATACGAAGAATGAATATCTTAAGTTTACTAAGACCATTTCAGCCACCAGTATATCATTCCTTGATCTTAAAATCAGCATTCATGATGGACACTTGCAGACCTCCTTGTATAAGAAACCTACTGACAGGAATAGTCTGTTGTCATACCACAGCCACCACCCACGAGCATTGAGGGATAATTTGCTCTTTGGGCAATTTCTCCGTATTAGGAGAAATTGTAGTACCATCACCGACTACAGAATAGAGGCTGAGTCATTAGCAGAGAATCTTATCAAGAGACATTACCCCCCACATCATGTTGATAAATCATTAAAAAGAGCAAGGAACAATAACAGGGAGGCCCTGTTAGAAGTAAAACAAAAGGAACCGAGTGAGATTTTGACCTGTGTGACTTCTTTTACACCAGGATCTAACAGACTTAAGAAAGTCATCAACAAGCACTGGGGGATCCTTAATACGGGGTCCCTTGAGATCCCTAAACCCAGATTTGCGTTCAAACGAACGAGTAACCTGAAAGATATGCTCGTACACACAAGACCAAAACTGACACACATAAATGTACAAAGAACCTTATGGGACCTTCCCCCAGTGCAGGGCCACTATCCCTGTGGCTCCTGTGCCGCCTGTCCACAAACTAAACCAACAAAAGAGATTGTACTAACAGATTCCTTTACCTGGAGGATACACACCCATACTAATTGCAACACATCCCAATGTATATATTTGCTGATATGCCCTTGTGATAAAAAGTACGTGGGCATGACTATGAGGGTGGTTAAGAATAGGATCTCGGAACATAAGAGTAATATCCGGTGTCAAAAACCACCACTAAACTGTATACCCATTTTAAGGAACGCAACCATCCCCCTGAAAGTTTACGATGGTTGGTCCTGGAGGCACACCCTCACATCACAAAATCGGCACTATTTAGGATTGAGCAACGATGGGTGCACCGCCTGGGCTTAGACCATCAGGGATTAAATGATGAAATACCATGGGGTTCCCTGTCCTAGGTCTACTGATGATGACGAACTTTCTGTATTCAGGTTAAGGTCCTTTTATTACTCCTTGATTATTATATTATATATCCATAAATATGGAGCTTACTACATCTTCAGGGAGTCTTTATTCGTAAACATTCTGATCGACATCTATGGACTATACTCGCGGTACAATTACATATTGACTCTTGATGACATAATCTGTAAATTCCCTATTGAGCCCTTCAACACATGTGTCATTCGACTATATTGTACTATGTGTGCCTTGATCACCATTTTGGCCAATGGTATTTATCACAGCCTCTTTCTATGCCGACATTGCTTTGTGTTGTAATATTGGGGATGGACTACTATCCGCTCCAAGATGGCCGACATGCTTTTCATCACTCGCATTAACACACGCTGATAGATCACATGATACGGCTGATAGATCACATGATACACCTGCCTGGCAGCTGTTTCTGATCAGCTTCCCGCCACCCTCGTACGGATAGCGGCTTGGTGCATATAAGCGGGATTGTTTGGCCGCTCTGCACCATCCCGGCTTCAGCGCGAGGGGTAGGTGAGCTGCGTGGCTTCTAATAGAAGCGGGTGAGTTTTGTCTAGCTTTTAAAGAATGGAAACCCAGCACCCTGTGACGACTAGACTAAGGTAAGCGGGTAGCTTTGATGGTGGTTTGGTCTGTGGCGTAATTACTGAATCTACCCCCTGGGCCTTACTCGCTCGCTCTATCTCTCTTATTACCCCAATCTGTGGTGGGCGGAGGAGCGGGCCTTTTTTCACACAGAGACCAGCTGCGTGAACCCGTTGGGTTTTGGGACTGGTATGTGGGAATTAGGTACCCGCGCCACGCCCCCTGTACCTTCTTACTCCGCTACGACATGGGGTAAAGAGGGCTTGCTCAGGGGGTTGCTTCGTAACTACCCTGACACACTTCCCTTACGCTCTCTTTACCGGGCGAGGTCCCAGAGAGTTGGGTCTGTCTTTCTGCGAACAGACAGTACAAGACCTGCCTCTAACCTTCCATATACATGCTTGCCTCCCAATTTTGATTAGACATCCTAATATAGATGTCTTTATTTGTGCTGAAGCAGATGGGGCGAAATGTTCACCAATTTTAGGTGAGTCCTCGAGCCAAGTTCACCACCGCTCACATTGGCATGTTTTATCACATACTTATGATGTCACTTACCAATTAACAACGAGAGTTCCTCTGTTGCTTCCTCTTCTTCTCCTATTATTTATTGTTTGTTGCTTTCTGTTTTTATATAAACTTTTGACCGCCGGCATTCCAATACAATGAATAAATTGTATGGGGCTATTAACCCCTCATCAATTGACATGCAGTCAGCACCATTTGGGCATCACCATAAACTTTTGTTTTCTCACGTTCTTTCATGCAGGTTTGTCCCATTGCCCACAGGTAATATGCTGCACCTTCGTGGTAGTAGGTAAATTGGTACCAAACCACAGTTTTATATTATTTAGTGGCATACACCATTAGTTGTAGATAGTTTTAGTCACGGTCCTGAAGAAACGCCGCCTGATCCCTAAGACAGATAGGCGTGAAACATGTCGACCATCTAGGAGCAGAGCGCCTCTTGACTCTTGATAGCTTGACAGTCGCCTCTCCTTATCTTTTTTAACCAGGCAGGGATCCCCCCAGATTAAAATTGTTCTAAAAGGATTCCCTACTTGTTTTAATTTCACTAAATCAACACATCTACACATACACTAGGCCCCTCACACCCACGGCACCCATACGGCAGGAATAAAAGATCTCCGGCAAAGAGCCCCATTCATGGGTGCCCGTCGGGTATTGCAGCGCCGACCCGACGAGGAGCAGGCCCATATGATGAAGCATGACACCTAGCTTGCTGGGTGTGTGAGGGCCCTAGTTCCGAAAGGGGTTCTTTTCCCCCCCCCCTTTTTTCTTGGGTGCCTGGGACAGTACTTGCACACTGACCTACATTTTGTAGGTCTGACTTACACATGTTGAGGAACAGCGTACTTCTTTTTGTTTTAATATAAAACAATTGACCCATCTCCTGCTGAGTGATTAAGGATCCAGACCCCCAGTATCAAAGGGAGAAAGGTGACACTGGGAGGGAGACACCCAGAACTGATTTAGGCAGGGGTCAGGGACCCCTGAGCACAACGAACTTCAAAGACATTTAGGGGTAGATCTATGAGAGCTGAAACCCCTGAACGTTGGAATGAAACAGAAATGGATTGAGACTGAAAAGGCTTGGACCCATTCTGTGGTCAAGAGGAACCTCTGCTAAAGAAGGAGCAACTGAAGAGACTGCTGGAAGAGACCAATCCTTGCTTCGTGATCTGGGGCTGGTCTGCAGTTTGCTGTTCTAACTAAGGGAGAGGCTGTTGGGACTGTGCTTGGAGGCGCTGGGTCCCCCTGCTTGAAGAAGACTGTGCTTTGTGTTGTGTCTTGTAACCCCAAGGGCCCGAGGTGAGCTGGCTCCCTGTTTGGAAACACAGAAACATAAAAGTTTCCGGAGACGTTTCAAGCAACGTGGTGGGCGCGTGTTGTGGCAGCTTGAGACCCTCAGAAGGTGTACCCTGTGATCTTGGACACACGGAGGAGAAGCGAGACTCGGACGCGCTGGGTGCGTGTCATGGTGCACAGGAGGCATTGGTGAAGAGCGCCTGGTGAACGTGTGCATCGACGGAGGAGTGAGTCTCGGACGCGCAGGGTGCGTGTCGTGGTGCACAGGAGGCATCGGTGAGGGGCGCCTGGTGAAGTGTGCACCGGAGGTGAAGGGAGACTCGGACGCGCAGGGTGCGTGTCGGGGTGCACCGCAGGCGCTGGTGAAGAGGGCCTGGTGAGCGGGTGCATCGGAGGTGAAGAGAGTCTCGGACGCGCTGGGAGCGTGTCGTGGTGCACTGGCGGCGTTGGTGAGGAGCGCCTGGTCAACGCGTGCATCAGAAGTGGAGTGAGTCTCGGACGCGCAGGGTGCGTGTCGGGGTGCACCGAGGCATTGGTGAAGAGCGCCTGGTGATCGAGTGCACCGGAGGAGAAGCGAGGCTCGGACACGGTGAGCGTGTCGAGGTGCGGCCGGAGGCGTTGGTGAGGAGCACCTGGATATCGGGGCACCGGAATGGAAAAGCGCATACTATAAAGGAGCGCGCCATTAGGACACGGCACCCCGGGATCCCGGCCACGCCCTTGTGGCTCCTGGCTGAAGGATTGGTATACGCGTGCGGCGAGAAGTACTTCCGGGGCGAGACTGCCATCACTTCCGCCGGGGCCGGTAATGGGGAGGGAGGGGAGATGGTGGGGGGCCTATTTAGGGCACATTGCCCAGGCCCTCGTCCTCTCTTCCTTACAGCGCTGGCCCCGTGTGTAGTGGACTTCGTGAATCTCAGAAGCCGGCGCGGAAGAGTCACACGAGAAGCGAGAGGTCGGACTGAGACGGAAAAGGATGACAGGGAATCTGGATCGGTGTCGGAGTTTTCTTTCTCTTCTCTCTCTTCTCTCTCGTCGTGCCGCCTGAAGTCCGGGAGCCGCAAGGGCTTGAGTGTTCTCGCCGGCTAGAGTGAAGTGCTCGGGGGAGGCTGCAGGCAGGGGTGGGTTGTCCCGGTTTGTCATCATTATGCGGTGAGTGTGATAGTTCCGGCCCCCTTTGACTGCATAGCGCTTCATGATATGAGTCGGGGTTGGGCCTAATAGGCGTGGGGGGCCGCATTGCATCGGACATTGGAGAGATTGATGGTTTGAGTCGGGGGGCCTGGTTGGAGCATTCGTGATGTAACCGGCGCGTGCTGGTGCCTGATTACCGGGTTAATAGTTGCGGGCCTATTTGGCGAGCATAGGCCAATGTCGAGCACGGGGGCGCCCATCGGACTGTTTATGGCTGGACCGTTGTGCTGTAAGCATGCCACGCCCGGCATTCACGGGGCGGGGAGTCTTCACTAGTTTAGCCTCGATGTTTGGGAATCTGTCCCTCCTGTTCGTGGTTTGAGGCAATGGCCCAGTGGGGTCTCGGGGGTGTGATGTGGCTGTATGGTTTTCCGACCGGGAAGTTATACACTAATTCGCACGGTTTCGGCGATATCACGATAGTGGGCGCAGAGAATGGCATTTCTGCTGAATGGGACATAGGTCTACGAATCAGCCCTTATCTGTACCCGGAGGGGCTCTGAACTGGCACAACTATTGAGGCTCGTGTTGACCAGGCCGGGGGGGGGGGGTCGGATTCTGGTGGCGCAGTATGCATTAAACTGCTATGCGCAAAATCCATAACGAACATATATTCGATGGTTAGGCCCGAACCCCCCAGTTAAACTTAAATTCTCCTACAAGTATGTGGCAGCACAAGCACAACACAGGCACTTCTGCTCCGCGTTGGTAGTGGTTTTGTAGCGCTACGAAAACTGGCGGGGTGTCGCAGTGAGGGGACTGACCAGAACTCAACCACGTGACATGCAGGCTGTGTCCCGGTGTCGGTATACCCAGATGTCTCGATAAAGGATCGTTGAAGCGTGATTTGTGCCGTGAGGTCCCCAGCAGACGCATAGCTGCCAAGGTTTCAGATTGCTATGTGTGACATCTTCTTAATTTCAGTGTAATTATGAGTGACATTTCAAGGACTATGAGTGACACTTTCTCGCGAGCAAACTCAAGCAGTGAAGATGAGGGAAACATAAATGTCAGAAATTAAACCCATGTGAGCAACAAGGAACTCTAAGACGAGTCACATCATAAGCCACAACCTGTATTACTGAGCTGTGCGCCCCTGTTCTGCATGCTGCCCACTACCTGCCAAGCCCTGCTGGTGGCACCATCACACCAGTCGCAGCCTGTCACACAGAGCTCCACGACAGGCTCTTCTGACTCAGTGATGCTTGGTGCGCTGAGAAGTTACGTTGGCAAGCACCACAGTGGCTCTCACAGTCACCTGACCCAAAACAAGTTAGTGCGAGCGACTACTAACACAGCTTACTGTCAGTGAGAAGACAGACTGCTGTGTGATGTACAGTTCGCAGCTGTAACAGGGCAGACAGGGGGCAGCTCAGAAGATGATCATGACTGTGGCACAAGAAAAAACAACTATCAGGGGTGTTATCAAGCAGGCCTGCGCAAATGAAATATGACAAGAAATATAAAGATGCGCAGTGAAATTCGGCCCAAAGTTGAAACCTGCACTGCATGCAAACTTCTCAGGAAAGAGTTGCTCAACGAGTCCCTAGGAGGCCTCTGCAACACGTTATGAGATAACTTGCATTTCTAACATAACGTGATGTGAATGCAGAGCCTGCACACTGCCCAGATGAACAGAGGCCCCTGCACACATTTGTTTTCAGATATATAATGGGCTCTATCCCCTCTCCAACCGTCTGGTTCTCCTTTGTCTTCATGAAGGGCAGTTTGAACCCTTTATCAGTGCTGTACCCTCCCACATTAGTTATGTTTTATTTACACCTGTGCTTAGTCCCTTTACGACGGATTGCATGGCTGAAAGCGAAACAAATCTCCATTCCAGAAATGTCCACTATTCTGTGAACTTCAGGAAGTGTACATTCCGTTTTGATCATCGGTATGTTCAATGCCGTCTCTCTGCTGTCTGACTTCAGCAACCCCTGCTCAATGCAGACCTTCTTACCCCTACTGCTGCATTCTGGAGGCGGAGGGCGAACAGTCACTCTTGCCGAGCCGCCCCATCACGTCAACTGATCATCGCTCACGGCCTCGATTTCCCTAGACCTGCTCTATTGCTGCATGCAGTTATCCACACTTAATCATAGTAAAAAGCAGGTAGTCGGACCAGCAGCACGGCGGCACGCTATTAATAACACATTTTGCAGCAGAGAGAGAATCATCACGAGGCACTACTTACTAACTTTGAGACATGATTCTTCATACGGGCCGCACCTTACTATAACGACTCCCGCCGCAGCAAACACCGGCCTGGGTATCATGGGGTGGCTCAACAACTCCAACGGCTGCCGCTGACCGTTCGGGGGTCAGCTGTGGTGAGAGTGCCTGGCTGTGTGAGCCAGTAACTAGGCAGGCGCATACTGTGAGAGGGCGGCCCCGCCCCCTCTTATTGGCAGGCAGCAGAGTGTGTGAAAAGCGCGGCGCGGCAGGAATGTACAGCCAGGGCTGAGGGGATTGTTACATTGTAGCCCCTGCTGCCTAGCCGCGCTCTCAGCGAGCAGTCAGATCATCGCCGGTGATTATCAGAACTTAGCCGGGCAGAGCTGAGCAGCTGCTGGCAGTGGCTGCAGTCTCTCCTCGGAGCAGTAGCCCTGCCCAGGCGCCGCCGGTGGCGCCAGCTGGCGAGTCCGCAAATGCGTGACATTGCATTTCAGTGCGGTGATGCGGAACACCGCACTGAAATGCGTGAGTGTCACACCTGAGGCGTGATACTTGGCAGGACTGCAGACGGTGACTGACCTGCCCGTAGTGCAGCCTCCTAGGTCAGGGCACTGGTGCACTTTCTTTCACAAACCTGCAAGATTTCCTGGCAGCCGCTTGTTTTCCCTAAAAATGCTGCCATTTACTTAAGAGTTACTTTTGAAAATGTATCTGGTGACTGTGTATGAATGGATATGGAAAACCCTGACGTAATGTGATTATTATATGCTGAAAAACGTGTGCTTACACAAATTGGTGATACCGACGGCTTGAATCTAAAACTAGGCAGTTCAAGTTGGGTGTGGGAAGTGGGAGTCATTAGCAAAGGTACGAAGAGCGGGGGCGTGGCCTGAGGCTAGAATGGTCGTTGGCGAAGCTGATGAGCCGGGTTCGAGTTTCGGCGGGAGCGCTCAGCATTGTGCGATTCGGGGCAAATCACGTAATTTCGCATTGTGTGTCCTTCTGTAACGCAATGGGTGCTCATGCGAAGTGCGCTGATACCCTCATTGGTAGTCGGTTGTTGGAAGTAGTAATTTGACGGTGTTGCTAGTGAAGTAATCGGAATTGTCACACCGATGATATGGCAGGGACGCGCAACATTTTGCGATGCTGGGCAAATCACTTAAGTCCTGCATTGTGTGTGTTCTTCTGTGTGCTCTGATACCCCCATTGCTAATCGGTTTTGTTGTCCTATTTTGACGGGGTTGCTAGTGAGGAAATCGGAATGGTCACACTGAGGATATTGTGGAGGACCCCGTGTTGGGTTCGAGTTTCGGCAGGGACGCTCAACATTGTTGGATTTGGGGTAAAGCACTTAATTTTCGCTTGGTATGGGTCCGTCTGTAACGCAAGTGGCGTATGCATAGGGCTCTGATACCCCCATGGCTAATCGGTCATAATTTTAACAATTGGACTGTGCTGTTAGTGCTGAATTCAGCTGGCAACTTTTAGTGCGATACGTTGCACCGTTACGACCTTCGTCTGGGTTGTGTTGCAATTTTGTGTCTTAGTCCTCTGTGAGGTTTGCGGCACCAGCAGCAAGTTGGCATCTATAACACGAGTGGGAGGAAAGGGCAGTAGGGACACATACAGTTGCAGCGGGAGATGAGGGTGCCTAAGTAGTAGGTGCTTCATGAACTTCGTGTGGGGAGAAGCGAGAAGACAGCGATGACTAATGGGGTAAACATACTGATGCACAGCCCGGGGATTGATGAACGGAGGGTAATGTCCTCAATGTACACTCCAAGGGGGACTTACAATACAGACATTGATGGTGGCCTGGAAACAGCCTCTTTCTCTGGTCACAAACTGTGTAGTAGAAGGAATGAGATCTAACCTCGAGAGTACGCGGCTCTAGGGGACATATTTGTACCTGATTAGAAGAAGAGCGGATGGAAAGGGCGTGAGGGGATCAGTGTGGTCATTGCTGATATGCACTATGTCGTCAGTGGAGCAGTGTGGGTGGCGGAGGTAGCTTCTTCCTTAAGGCTCTCTTCCCATTTTCCATCCCTGGGTCCCCTGCCCCTCCGCTGATTACTCCCTCCGGGGGAGAGCGTCCATGGGCTAGGGGGGCGCTGTGTACCTGGCGCAGGCATGCTTGCTGGCATAGAACATCCTCAGTCAGTTCCTGTCCTGCATGAGTTTTAGAGGCGCCCTTATCACAGGGTCCGCCATGCGTTCCAGTGTTGGCAGCGTACAGGCAGGTAACATACTCGCTTAAGAAGGGTGCTTCCGTGGCAGCTTGTTCAGGTTACATGATTCCTTAATTTCACCTTCTGAATACCAGTCAGTCGTGTAACTTTCTTAGGGTAGTTGGGGTCAGGTAAAGCGTCCTGCTTTGCCACCCATCTGCGCATCATTTAATTCCTTGTTGATTATCCCCATCTCTTTGTTTTCCGGTATTTTCCATGCCTACCACAGCTTACTCCAGGAGCAGATCTTGCAGGGGTTATGGCTGGATTTAATTTCTAGTGACCGGGCTAGACATCCTCCCTCTACTTGGACAGCGCACACGTTACACTCTTGTGTAGCCCGTCCATCGTATTGTTTTAGTCTCTTGTTCAGCCAATGAGATAGATTTGCGGCGGCCAGCCAGTTCCAGGGCACAAGTCGGGGGTGCGCGCGGGTAGAGGGCACCGACCCATTATGTGTCAAAGGAGGGACGCTGTTCACCCGCCCAAGAGGTGGGATCCCCCAGAAATATGTTGAACGTACTTGTCCTGGGGTAAGTTGCGGACACTTGGACACTTTCAGCTGCACCAGCAAGTTTGCTGTTCTTATTCGGAGCGGCAATGTCAGTCGGGGAAGAGGCTTAGCTGGTTCCAGCTGCGCCCATAACATAGGCGGAAATCAAGGGGCCATCTGGCCTCCTTTCAGGCAGCGGCTCAGATGGCTAGGTTCTCGACATCTCTTCGGCGGATTGGAGTCCGGCCCTACCACAGTTAGTAGGGAACTCGCTACGAGCACACTCCGAGGTCATGCCACAAGTGCATAGAGCTGACAGGAAGGCCCACTTAGGGCGGCTTGCAACTGTCGAGATCACAAAGCAGGCTTGTGTCTTAAGTGAGAGCCCAAGGGGTGGGGATCGGTTTCTCCGCCAAGCTTAGGGGATATAAAATGAGGGCAATTCCTCCTTGACGAGTAAGACCCTAGCAGGATACCTATTGGCTAACTTTCCCTGAGGGGGCAGCCCTCTGACGAACTTACTTTATTTTCCACAGCAGGTGCGGTGGCATGTTAGGGGGCTTGCAGAAGGATCAAATTGGTAGGGGCATCACGACTCAGTGCACTGGAGGGGTCTGCAGTTCCTGGACGCTGGGAGATAGGCGGACAGGATCACTCGCAGGGGGAGGTTCAAACCTGACTCTACCAGAAAGGGGACGGTAGTGGAGCGCGAAGCAACATAAAGGGATAGAATGGGCCGGTTGAGGATGTCCATCCGTTCTCAGGTTCGTGCAAACTCGTGCATGGTTGTGCATAGCATGGTTTGGACTACCTAGCGCAGCAGGGGGATGGATCCAGTCGGTTACTCAAAACAGAATGGGGGCTGCGACATGCGCAGCGGGCCGGATATTTCACCGGACGAGATTGAGGTAGTATGTCTTCCAAAGTTGTGTGGGTACTTTGCCCGAGCAATGGGCCACTTATTGTGACAGCTGGGGCAAGAGTTGAAGCTAGTGGGCTTTGAGAGTGCCTCCCTTTCGTGTCATTGAGGTTGGCGGCCTTTAGATCGCATCCATTTGCCAGCTGGTGGAAGACTCCATGTGCCATGGGGGACTGCAGTTCCCAGAGTTGGTTATCCTACATTTAGGAGGTAATATTATGTCTGGGTGGGGACACAGGGCCGCAAGGGAGGCTCTGTTGTCTGGATTCGCCCAAATTAGGATGGGACGTTGACAAGATAGCGTGGTCTCATAGTGACATAGCGGAATTGGGGGCCAGGACTACGGTCAAGTGCCTTTGAATGTTTCGGCCAAGTGCCTTGAAGGCCGGAATGGCCTAGCGGTGCCCGGGGCAGGGGCCTGCTTGGTAAGACGCCCACAAATTGGGCATGGGGAATCATATGGTTCTCTGCATTGGTGGGCACATGTCTACCTGGGACCCAGACTGGTGGATCCAGGCATTTGAATCTGACATGGCTATGAGCCTGGGGATCGATGGAACTTGGTGGTTCAGAAGTTGTCTGGTGGTGGGGAGGGCGAAGGACCGGTGGCCCTGGGTCGCCCTTGTGGCGGTTATGAGGCCACATAAATTGCCTTACATGGTTAAGGGGAGTCCTCCTGCATACTCCCTAGGCCAGCACTGAGGGGGAGATACGGTAAGCTCACCCCAGAGAGAATGGAGACACCGGCTGGGGGCAAGGGCGCCAGTTTACAAACTAGGGCATGGGGCATCAGCCCCTGGTTATACCCTACGAGCCCCGGTGGGCAGCCTGGTGGTGGAGGGGTGGGCCCCTAGGGTGGCGGACAAGGACCAGATGGCAGGGGCTCACCTCTCAAGGATGCAGGTGGGTTGCGCCTTGCGTGGTTCTCAGTTTGGGGGCGCGAGCCAGTAGGCCCCTTAGTGCTGGAGCGATAGAGAACATTCTTTGTTAATAAATTAAGTTCTGTCATTTCTGCTGATAGATTAGGAAGTTATGATGAGCATAAATGTGAATATCGTTCAGTGATCGAATTTGATAAATCTATGTCGTATGAAATTTGAATCTTATTGGTTATATATTGTCATGTTTATATGTGATGGTTTATAATAAACATGGCCTCTTTTTACCCACAGCTCTGGTTGTCAAGTCTTGATTTGTGGGTTCTGGCGGGGGCGGGGCCGGGAACAACCTGGGGGGTCCGGGTCCTATGGAAAAGCGCGTACTATAAGGGAGCGCGCCATTAGGACATGGCACCCCGGGATCCTGGCCACGCCCTCGTGGCTCCTGGCTAAAGGATTGGTATACGTGTGCGGCGAGAAGTACTTCCGGGGTGAGACTGACGTCACTTCCGCCGGGGCCGGTAATGGGGGGGGGAGGAGATGGTGGGGGGCCTATTTAGGGCACATTGCCCAGGCCCTCGTCCTCTCTTCCTTACAGCGCCGGCCCCGTGTGCAGTGGACTTCGTGAATCTCCCACCCACCCATCCCTAGAGGTAGAGCTTGGGAAGGTGTTGGAAGTTGAATTATGAGTGGCGGTAATGAGGCCACATAAATTGCCTTACATGGTTAAGGGGAGTCCTCCTGCATACTCCCTAGGCCAGCACTGAGGGGGAGATACGGTAAGCTCACCCCAGAGAGAATGGAGACACCAGCTGGGGGCAAGGGCGCCAGTTTACAAACTAGGGCATGGGGCATCAGCCCCTGGTTATACCCTACGAGCCCCGCTGGACAGCCTGGTGGTGGAGGGGTGGGCCCCTAGGGTGGCGGACAAGGACCAGATGGCAGGGGCTCACCTCTCAAGGACGCAGGTGAGTTGCGCCTTGCGTGGTTCTCAGTTTGGGGGCGCGAGCCAGTAGGCCCCTTAGTGCTGGAGCGATAGAGAACAGTCTTTGTCAATAAATTAAGTTCTGTCATTTCTGCTGATAGATTAGGAAGTTATGATGAGCATAAATGTGAATATCGTTCAGTGATCGAATTTGATAAATCTATGTCGTATGAAATTTGAATCTTATTGGTTATATATTGTCATGTTTATATGTGATGGTTTATAATAAACATGGCCTCTTTTTACCCACAGCTCTGGTTGTCAAGTCTTGATTTGTGGGTTCTGGCGGGGGCGGGCCAGGAACAACCTGGGGGGTCCGGGTCCTATTGGAGTAAGTCTCAGTGAAGCAGTGTGCGTGCTTTGGTGCAACCTGGGACTGTGGAGGTGATCGGCTGATCATCGTGTGCACCGGAAGAAAGTGAGTCTCTGCAGCGTGGTGTGCGTGTCTTGGTGCCAACTGAGACCGCAGAAAGGAGTGCTGGTTGAACGTGCACTCGGAGTCGACGTGAAGTCCCATCAGCGTCGTGTGTGTTGCTTCGTGCCAGAAGAGACCCGGAGGGTGCGGTGGTGAATGTGCACCCGGAGTAACGTAATCTCAGGGGCATGGGGTACGTGTGCCCTGCGGCCGCCTGAGACCTTCCTAACAGTTGCGGCCCGGACCCGCAGCCCCGGAGGAGCTGAGCTGCCAGGCCGAGCCGCTGAGGCCCATTGAGAAGTTCTGCACGAAAGGCCTAGTTCATTGAAGGAGGAGAGGAGAGTGGGGTCGCGCCCCCCAGGTAACGTGGATCACTGCCTGGGCGGGGTGCGGGCTCGGAGGGACACTCTCTCGGCCTCTCAGTCCTTCTGATGACGTGAGCCTTTGCTTCTGCTCAGATTGGGGCCCGTACTGACCAAGGAGTGGTGGTACTGGGGCCCGAGTGGGAAGCTGTACTGTATTTCATCGTGAATACGTGTGGGGGGCAACTGTTATCGAAGAGGCTGACTGTCGTAATACACATTGCCAATATTGCTGCTAACGAACTGCCGGACGGTCTTATGACGCCTGACATTATTTCCGCCTAACGAAGTACACGATTGTAGCGCTACGCATTGCATTATTTCTCCCTTGCAAAGTACAGGATTGTAGCGGCCCGCATTGCATTATTTCATCATTGCAACGTACATGATTGTAGCTACGCATTGCATTATTCCTTAATTGCAAAGTACATGATTGTGGCGGCGCGCATTGCATTGTTTCTTCATTGCAAAGTACGTGATTGGGGTGTGACGCATCGCATTATTCCTTCATTGCGCAGTACATGATTGTAGCGGTACGCATTGCATAATTTCTCCCATTGCAGGTACCGGAGTGTATCGTTACGCATTGTATTATTTCTCCTGTGCCCAGCACAGGATTGTATCGTTAAGCAGGGCACTATTGTTTGTCCATTGCAACGTGTGTGATTCTAGCATTACGACCAGCATAGCGATTGGAAAGCGGTGGTTGGGATTTGAACCTACCAACCAGCCGGAACGAATATTACCCTTTATTATATGTTGGCTTTTGTAACGTGTGGTCTGATCGTTTATCTTTCTATATAAAGTTTATACTCGCTTTTATCAAACTCGTGTGGAGTCCATTTGTGGTGTCACCAGGGGGTTGCTGTGGGCGTGGTTGCACACACTGTACACTCGTGCCTTGGAGATAGGCCTGGCTGCTCGTGCCAAGCTACTACGGGGGTGAGCAGGGCTATCTCAAACGGTGTCCTTACTTGGCCTAACGTTGAGTGGGGAGTCCGGGGTCGCGCATTTGTGACAGTGACGCATGACGGGGACTCCGGCTTCCAACAATCACCATGTAAAATGGAGTCTAGGAAGAAAATGGTGCCGCAAATGGTAACTTATACAGGTCTCTGCATAAGCATCAGCGGGCCTAATCAAACACCTGTGGCCCAATAAATACCTGGCCGAAAAAATGTTTATTGTTGAGACTCCAACTTTAAATATGAAAAATTGTAGTTATCTTGGTATCTTGTTCAATGACAAAATGAAGTGGCAAAGATTATTAACCCAGAGGTCTCAAGCCATGGTGTCGTTTTTTTTTTTTAATAATTCTTTTTATTAAAATATAATCGACATATACATCACATTAAGAGATTATTTAGAGCGCACATACATTTCAACCGCTATAAAACCGGGTATCGAGGATTCAAATCAAAATGGTCAATCTATAACAATTAAGGGGGTGTACTGTCCTCATCTTCATTCAGTGGCGCCGGGGGGGTACAGATATCTCCCCTGTATGAGTTCCATGCCCCCAGATCCTATTCCATTTCTTGGGACACCCTCTGGCTATGTAGACTGACTTTTCTCTGAACATGCACCAGTCTAGATCTTCCTTCCACGTTCTTATTTCGGGTGGTTGGTGGGCCCCCCCAGTGTCGTGCGATGTTCCTCTTTGCAATCATGACCGCCAATGTTGCCCACTGCTTAGTGTAGGAGGTGAGATCTGTTGGCTCCCAGATGTTCAGAAGGCACCTGCGTGCCTCCGGAAGTATTTCTGTTGTGAGGACTTTGCTGAGTGTGCGGTGTATAGTTTGCCAGTAGGGCTGTATTCGTTCACACTCCCATATAATGTGGATACAGGTGCCATCTCTCCCGCATCTGCGTCTGCACTCTCCACTGTCCGCCCTGCCCATGCGGACCAAGCCTGGTCCGGTGATGTAAATCCTATGGAGGATTTTTTAAGTTGCACTAGTCGCAGTCTGGCCTGGATCGCCACCCCCCTCGGGGAGGAGACCGCTTCCTGCCAGTCTTCCTCGTCTAGTTCCAAGCCATCTCTCACCCACTTCTCCCTGAGGGACTGGAGTGGATCTTCCATATTATTAATTAGTTTTTTATAAATCAAGGAGATGGCCTTTTCGGGTAAGTGGCCGTCAAGTATTCTGCTCTCCAAGGAGAGGCCTCGGGAGGGAGGAGCGCCCGCCGAGGTGTGTCTGGAGGGCGTGCTGAATTTGAAGATATCTAAATCGTTCTGTATCTGCCAGGCAATATTGTCGCTGAAGGGAAGTGAACGGGAGGATTTCATCCCCAACCCAGAGATCTCGAATCTGGGAGATTCCGATGAGTCCCATTTATCGAATCCCTTGGTTTGCCACATGTTCCCTAGCTTCTCGGCGCTCCATAGGGGTGTTACAAGGGTAAGTCGGCGGTCCCAACCCAACTGCTTGTTCGCCACATGCCACACCTGAACCGAATGCGCTGTTGGTCCCGTCAGGGGATATTTATTGGGTCTAGAATAGGTGTCGTCGTTTTTAATAAATTTTTAGGTCCGGCAAGAAATTAGGACATAAGCCCCCAAAAGAAATTATTATGCTTTATAAAAGTAAAAGCCTCACTGCTGGCACATACGGGGCTGGCATTTGGGGGTATACGGCAGCTAGACCCCTACAGGTGGTGGAGAACAAACCTTTTAAATAGGCTACTAGGAACTCTAAAATCTACCCCAAGCCTTATATCACATAATGAATTGAGTGTAAGCTACCTCGAAGATAGGGTAGGCCTGGCCCCTGTTTTACTATGGATCAAAAATTGGTCGACTCCTGAATTATTTTTTTTCATGCAGAATATTAAGTAGAGGACTGCCTAGCACAAAGTGATTGGACAGCTGTTCTATGGCTTAAATATGTTTTAAATAGCTTTCAAGAGTTGGGATTGAGTAATCTTTTTGAAAATCCGGGTAATATTAATGCACACGGTAAGGTCCAGGTCAAGAAAAAGTTCTTTATAAATAAAGAGGATGCTAGGATCATGAAAGAACTCGATATGTTAACCATTCAATCATATGTGTCGCTTTCAACCACCCAAGACACTGAGCTATACTTAACATGGATAAAGGCACCGGAACTTGGATTTTAGCTTACACGGTTAAGAGTGAATGCAATTCATTACCTAGTGGCCTTTCCTATTGCTGGCACCTGGTTTGCGTCACTACAGTGTTGCTCATGCGATAGGAGGTCACTCCAGTCAACTAAGCACTTTATGCTATTTTGCACTCGGTATACTTCTTTTAGAATATGGTTCCTCCACCCGATACTTAGCAGAGGATCTTTTAATACTCATCAAGAGGGCTTGCACTTTTTACAGCATCTTCAGTCTCCTCTGATATGTTTTTCAGTCCTGAATTTTATTACTCAAGTGCTGAGATTAAGGAAGAAAAATGCACTGTGATCCGTGTTTTTGACTTTAATGTAGGTTTGCCCTGATTGCTTAGTATAGATTTGGTTGGCATTAAGAGATTCCTATAGACAATGCGAAATTTGGTTATGAACAATTTTGTAGGGCATTTTTAGAATTTATATTTTAAGGAGGGCAAAATATTTTAGTTTAATCATGATATTTTATTATGATTTTATTGAAGTGTGAAATCTTTTTGTATGTGATTTTATTGTGCTTTTAGACTCAACATTGACTGAATAAAGAAGATGATGATGATGGAGTGGGAAGACGTGGTGGGGGCCTCATCAGCATATCTTGTAGGGGGGGCCCTCAAGTTTCGTTACGCCACTGAGTGTGACTATTGGAGGGGTAGGGGGATGTGTTTGCTACCTTGAATTGGGGGCCAGGGGTTGGTGTAAACATTGAACTTGTTTGGAATTATCTTGGCCAACATTGTGATTTATCATGACATGTAGAATACGTTAGTCGGTGTTTGTATTTGCAAAAGCAATCTGTACAACTTGTACCACGCACTTTTCTTTTAAGATTTAAAGAAAATCTAAGTTATGTCCTACCTTTGAATACCACAAACTTCTTCTGTTTCCATCTCTTCTAACCTGAAGTCGAAGGATGGGTCCACAACATTGAACATACATGTGTGTGTACTTCTAATACAGCACTAGCTGTGAGACTTTTCTGTAATCTAGCTACAGGTGTGGATCCGCGAAATAGCTCTAATCGGTAATGTGTCTGCTACAGAGGAGGGTATGTGTAACATGTATGTCACAGGTTCCAATCCTAGTAAGAGAGAGCAGCTAGAATTATGTATTTGTTGCAGAAATCCATATGTAATCTGCGCATAACAAGGTACAACTTTGGTAAGATCGTTTAGAGGGTTGTGCGTCTGCATCAGAAGCAACACTAGATATAACAATAATTTGTTTTAATATAGCACTTGAAGTGCTGTATAACATACTACACAATTTATCATAAACATTTATCAAAGTTTAACAGCTGAGAGAAAATGCAACACGATAGAGGGTATTTGCAGACTAATACAATTTTTTTTAACATGCAATGCACTAGATTCTGTGTTATTCACTATGTTTTAACCGTGCAGATCCAAACACATGGTTGAAATTTAAAATAATGATACGTTTCGATACAAAATTGAGAATCCCACCCACCAAGCTGCCGCCAAAGGTTGAGAGCTATGTGACCCAATATCGCCACAGACCACCTGACTGGGAAGGGAGTGTAAGGCACAAAAACCTCAGTTATCTTTTATAGGTTGACACACAATACCTTCAGTAGGATGAATTTGATAAAATATGTCCTACATTAATTATTTTGATTAAACTGGGTGCACATATTAAGCATATTTAGGTTTGGAATAATAATTATGATCGGAATACATTTTAGGAGGGACTACATCTCCCATCATGAATTATGTTGGTTGAACCATGAAGGCATTCCACTTGTTTGCAACAATTAGGCCACAATGATATTGAAAAGCCAACAATGAGGACACACTCTTACCTTGAGAAAGCCCACGGAGGTGGAGGAAACGGCCAGTGGTTGCCATCATGCCATCACTCACTATTTGCCACTTTCCACATGAGCTCTAGCACTTTTTTAATGCATTTTTGAAGTAAAGAATTGTATTTAGTCACTCAAAATGCACTCTGTTAGTTGATTTACAAAAAACTTGTGAGACAATGGTAATGATTAGACCTGGCCCTCTCTGCAGGGTAACCTCAGATTTTTGCCTTCCTTTGCTGAACCCGTTTTTGTTGGGCTTAGGACTCTGTGCACTTTAACCCTGCTAACCAGTGGTAAAGTGGGTGTGCTCTCCCTTGAAAACATGGTAAAATTGCCTTACACCGGATTGGTACATTTTATTTACTTTTAAGTCCCTAGTATTTGTTACTACATGTACCCACACCCTGTACATTAAATGCAACTATTGGGCTGCAGTACTCATTTTGCCACCCACTAAAGTAGCTTGTAAAACACGACTCAGGCCTGCCACTGTGGTTTGTAGGGAAGTTGTAAACTGCCATTTTGACCTGGCAAATGAACCTTTTGCCAGACTTAAACCTTCCTTTTTAATATGTATGTCACCTCTAAGGTAAGGCATAAATTCTCATAGGGCAGGGAGCATGATGTTTTAAAAGTAGGACATGTGCACTTTAATTTTACAATGCCTGAAAGTGAAAAACTCCTTAAGTTGTTTTTAGGTCATAGCCTACCAGGCAGCGCAACTGTCTGGTTGCAAAAAGACATCTTGTGGGCATTCTGAGAGCTTCCCTGAGAATGCATTCCGCCCACTGCTTACAATTGGCTTTGCAGTTTGTAGTTCACATTTAAGCTTTATATTTGGCTTTATTTGTTTTAAGCTGTCCAGCATGTCTTAGTCGCTCTGTGGAGCAAACCTCGTTCACCATCGCTCCTTGTATTCTTCCACAAGTCCTAGCTTTCTGTAAACAGGCTTTAAATTTTGTTCTTATCTTGTCACATTTGCTGTGCGTTCAGAGACAGAGGTCCAATGTCAGGATATGTCTTCCCTGGAAGCTTGGTGTTTACTTTTCTTTCTCTGACTTTAAAGTGAGTGGATTTTTTTTTTTAGAGCACACAACAAAATTTAAATGTCTGTAATTGAACTATGCAAATATTTCAGAATATATCAATTATGAAAGCACACATGAAGCACTTTTTTTTGTAATTCAGAAGTGTGGTGGAAACAAATATTTCACTACAATCAAAACAAATCGGTGGACTAAGTGATGCCATTTCCACACATCATTTTTGTGCGCTGTATGTGCAAACGTAATTGTCATTTTAATTGAAAATGTGTTGTCTGTAATATCAGTGCGCTACCACATCATGCATACTCCACTCTGCACCAGAGCACTCTACTCCACTCTATTACTCTCCACTCTAAGCCATAACACTATGCCACAAAACTATGCCACTTCACAGTAGGCCACTCTACGACACTCCATGTCACTTTACTTCACTTTACGCTACTTCACTCTAGGCCACTCCACTCTACGACACTGTACTCCACTCTTCACCACTCTACTCTCCGCCACTCCATTCAAGGCCGCTAACTTTTAGCCATGCTCAACAGCAGTTATGCTGGTGTATAACATGGCTAAAATTGCATAGGTGGGGGGCGTCCCTGCCTGGACATTAGCACTTAGAATAGCCTTCACCCCGGTCCGCATCGGGCTCAAAAGGGGACTTGCAGCTAACCCTGGGCGTAGTGGGCATAGCGGGGCTACGTGGAGGGCCACAGAGTTTGTTCTCAACTCTACACTATGCCACCCGCCTCCACCCCCCCTATTAACAATTAATTATAAATGACGTAAAAGTAAAGAAAACCCATTTACCTGGACTGCTGCGTCCCCGGGCTGCCCTCCTCCTCTTCATCGCCGTCCCTGCAAAAACTGCGCATGTGCGCGCATGCGCAGTTTTTGCAGAGACGGCGAGGAAGAGGAGGAGGGCAGCCCGGGGACGCCGCAGTCCAGGTAAGTGGGTTTTCTTTACTTTTACGTCATTTATAATTAATTGTTAATGGGGGGGTGGAGGCGGGAGCTGGCCAACTCTGCTCCGCCGCGGAGTGTGCGGAGATTTGCTTTCTCCGCGGAACGCGGAGGAGGCAAATCTCTGCACATTCCGCGGGCGGAGCGGAGGGCTCCGCCCGGGGTTACTTGCAGCATCCACCATCAGCAGGTGGACGACACAGGTTGAGGAGTTGGACTGCATGTGCCTGCCGGCGCCCGGAGCTGCCTGTGCGGAGCGGGTGATAGGGCCTTCCATATTTGCCCGGAGCGTGGTCGCTTCAATCTCCTTGGCCTACCCTGCAATCCCCCGAGTGGTATACATGGATGCGAACACAGTGGGACCTGCGAGCCAGCTCTCGCCTGTGGACCCCACGCAGGCCGAGCAGCGGATGAGATGAGGGGGGAGAGCCGTGCCCCTGTCTGAGGGCCTAACAGCGGAGGTCCTGCGTAGGAGCGGCGCCAGCGACGTATCGACAGAGAAGGCCTGAAGAGCTGCGGGGGTCCCGGAGACACTGACCCGGACAGCAGTAAGTGTGCGGCCCCCCTGCAGCCTCCCCGAACCTGCACCACCCCCCCATGGCAGCGGCAGTGTCATCAACTCCCCCGAGCCTTCAGGGGGGAGTGTCTGATTTCAACAGAGGAGGCCGGTAACCGGGGGTGTAAGCACAGACAGGGCGCGGAGACTGGCAGCGTGCACCGTGGAGCACCCCCCCTGATAACCTCCAATACCCCGCAGCATCTGGGTCCCTCAAAACTTGGGGCCCTTGCCGGATTGCTCTGCGCTGTGCCCTGTTGTGCTCTTCCGACATCGCTTTGGGCCCTGGCGGGTCCCGGTTGCCCTCTCGCGGTCCTCGCCGCACCTCGTCAGCGCACTAGAGGCACACGCGGATTGCCGGTGAGATAGGCATCCCCACAGCTCTACTCCACACGATATCCCCTGGCCAGGACTGGCCCAGCCTCCCTAGGTGGCATTTCCACGTGGGCAATTGGAGCTCCCCTACAGGCGCGCGGCCCCCAGTGGTGAACCGGTGCGGCCTACATGACCTTTTGAGCCTGGCGGCACCTCGGTGGCGCACCAGGGGCTCACACAGTCCGCATGTGGAACCAGCCCCGATCCAACTTCTCACACATAATGAGGTTCCCTGTCCGGCGGCCCTCCTTTACTGGCAATTGGAGCCACCCTATTGGCTCACGGCCTCCGGAGTGGGTACTAATGAGGCCTATATGATCTCCTGTGGGCCACCCTCACCTTGAACCCGCTAAGGCCCCTCCCGGTGGCCTGTGGCCTACTTCAGCTGGTCTGCTCCATAGCTTGGGAGTCTTGTGGGCTCCGGGACTCTGATTGTTACACCATTTACCCCCAGCACCCTCCCCCAGTGGCTACTTACCTTGCTGTGCCAACATGAAGATATGGCGACCACCAAGGCCAAAAAAGACCGTTCAGTCAAGGACATGCTGCTTAAGGGCCCGGCGGACACCCAACAGAAGAAAACCTCCGTGGAGGCCTCCAAAATGTCGAGCGGAGCGGAAGGAGGGGATGGCTGAGTCACTCGCGAGTTTCTGGAAGCACTTTTTGCCTCACTCCATGAAGACCTTCAAACAGTTAAAAAAGACTTCACTTCGGAGCTCAGAGAGGCGCGACTGGACAATGACGAGGTGGGGGAGAGAGTGGTGGCGTTGGAGGAGGGCTCACTAACTAGGGACGGGGAAATCGACGCCCTCCAACAAGAAATCATCCGCCTGCAGGATCAGCAGCTTGACCGCCAGGCTCACGCCGAGGACCTGGAAAACAGGTCCCAGAGAAATAATATACGCATCAGGGGGGCCCCTACGGGGGACGAAGGAACAGATCTGGAAGGCTATGTGCAGGAGCTGTTTGGGACCATCTTGGGTGAACCTTCCTCCAAGATCATCAAGATTGACAGATGCCACAGAGTTGGCCCCCCCAGGGCGCTGCCCCGCCCGCCAGCGGACATCTTGGTCTGTGTCCACAATTTCACAGGAGGCGATCCTTAAAGCAGCCCGTGTAGACCAGAAGCTTCAATTCCGTGGCCACTCCCTCCAACTCTTTCAGGACTTGGCTGCATCCACACTATTGAAAAGAAAAGACTTCCGCCTGATCACGAGCCACCTCTGCTCTCGTGGAATATCTTACTCCTGGGGCCACCCGTTTCACCTCATTTTTCAACTGAATGGCAGGACTCTGCAGCTACGCTCCCTCTCTGAGGCCTACAAGATCCTAGAGATCACACCTCCTGACCCGCCCTCCCAACAACCCTTCTCGGAGGAGAGAACACATAGGGGGAACAGCAGGGGCCCCAGGCATGGCCCGAGATCCACGCCCTACCGCCCAGACCCTGCGGCCATTGCAAAGGAGTGCTCGGAGGTGCTGCGCTCCCTCGCCGGAGGAGAGACACAAATCACGGAAACCCCCCCCCTTGAGGTACTGCACATTCTTGGCCGGGTGACTGATGAACAGGCAGGGGCAGTGGCCTGGCCCCACCTCGTATGGAGAAGACAGTCATCGTCGTGGCTGCCCCACTGGATTCAGACTTTCGCACCCTGAAAGACTATGACCTGTTGGTTTGTTACATTCTTTTGTATTTCGTTCGGGGGTTGGGGTAATGTTCTGGGGCTCTCCTTCCGACTGGTAATGTATGGGTATAAGGATGTGCGTGCGATTGCGTTTGCCCTCGTCTCTCCTCTTGAGCCACCGAGTTCCGGCCAACTAGCTACTAGGCTTGCCATCCTGCTCCAGCGTAGCTCCCCTTCTTGTCCACCCTATGGAGGTCAAACTACTTAGCATAAATGTAAAAGGCCTTAACAACCCCACCAAAAGAGCAGCGATTCTCTCCCTCTTAGAGCACTCACAAGGGGACATCTGCCTGCTCCAGGAAACGCACCTTTTAGCACAAGACACCCACAGAATTCACTCTAGGAAGTTCCCACGGCAGTTCTGGTCGTCGATGAGGGGAAAGAAGAGGGGGTAGCGGTTCTTTTCTCTCACCGCTTTTGAGGGGCAGTCCTAGGTTCCTGCTTTGAAATAAAGGGTCGTGCACTGGCCATACGGGTTCAGCTGGGGTCGCTCCACTTCACTGTCACCTCACTTTATGCCCCAAATGAACGTCAAGAGTCCTTCCTCACTGAAGCGCTTTGGGGTGTGCTTCAGTCCCCAGACCAGGCTCTTTTCATAGATGGCGACCTCAATTTAGTTATGGATGGGGGTCTAGATCGCTCTGCACAACGGACAGGGCAGGCAGGGGCTTTCACCCCGGAGGGCCTAGCCTGGTTGGCCGACCGTGGGTTACAAGATGTTTGGCGCCTGCAACACCCGGTGGAACGGGACTATACGTTCTTTTCCGCAGCCCATAGAACCTATGCACGACTGGACCATTTCCTAGCCTCCCCCGCGGCATGGGAGCTTATTACGGACTCTTCCATTGAAACCCGCTCCCTCTCCGACCATGCAGCTATTACTCTCACTTTCTCCGTTCCCACACGCAACGCCCAACGTCCAGCTTGGCGCTTACGCAAATCCTTGCTACACTCTCCTGACACAGTGTCGTCGATTAGACAAGTGATTTCGGACTACCTGGCAGTGAATGTCACCGGGGGGGGGGGTCCCGCTTTCCTCAGTCTGGGAAGCTCTTAAATTAGTTACCAGGGGTGCTGTCATTGCGCAATCAGCACATGAAAACAAACTTAGAAGGGACAAAAGTGAGGAGCTGGAGAAATCTGTATTAGAGCTTGAATCTATACACAAACATACAGGCGCTCCCCGAGTGTGGCGCGAATTCGAACAGGCCCGGCTTCAGCTTAAACGCCTTGACCTTGATAGGGCAGAATATACTATGCTTCGCCACAAACACAAATTTCATATAGGCTCCAACAAAGGGGGTAGGATGCTAGCCCACTGCCTACGTAGCATCCAGCACGCCAACACAGTTAAAGCCCTTCAAACACGTGCGGGCAAGATAGCACATGACGCCACAGAAGTAGCGGCGGAGTTCCGGGCATTTTATTCAACCCTATACTCGAAAGATCACCTAGCGGCCCCTGACCCGCTTCCCTACCTCCAGATGGCTGCGATCACCCCCCTGCCACCGCAAGAATGCAACGCTCTTGATCAACCCATTAAGATTGAAGAGGCGATTGCCGCAATCGCCAGACTAAAGCCTATGAAAGCGCCGGACCCGGACGGCTTCAGTGAAATCTTTTACAAGACTTTTTGCAAGGAACTGGCTCCCTTCCTGACCCGACTCTTCAATTCCTTTGCTGAGACCGGTTCGCTCACCGAAACTATGCTACAGGCATCCATCTCAGTGATCCCGAAACCAGGGAAAGATCCTGAGCTTTGCAGTTCATACCGCCCGATATCCCTGCTCAATGTTGATGTGAAGCTGTTTACCGGCATTCTGGCACATCACCTCAACCCCCTGATGCCGGGCTTGATCGACCCAGATCAAGCAGGGTTTATCCCCACATGTCAATGTGGGGACAACACCAAGCGTCTGTGTCACCTCATTGACAAAGTTCAACAATCCCGGGAAGAGGCCCTCTTGCTAGCAGTGGACGCGGAGAAGGCGTTCGATAAGGTGCACTGGCCCTATTTGTTCGTAACCCTTAAGCACGTTGGTATGAGAGACCGGTTCCTGAACTGGATTCGTAGCATATACAGTGAGCCTAGCGCAATGGTTCGGGTGAACGGGGTAAGCTCAGAGGGGTTGCGGGTGGAACGGGGCACCAGGCAGGGCTGCCCACTATCTCCGCTCCTGTTTACCATTCATATGGAACCCTTTGCTCAGAGACTACGGGATAACCCTGAGGCAGTGGGCATTAAGTTTGGGACGGATCACCATCTCATCAGCCTCTATGCTGATGACATTATTTTTTCCGTCGCTCAGCCCCTTTCTTCGCTAGCGACGATTGTCTCTGAACTTGAAGCTTTTGGGGCAGTGTCAGGCTTCAAGGTGAACCTGACCAAATCGCAGATCCTGAATCTCACCACCCTTCCGCATATGGAACGTGTTCTCCGCGCATGGTATGAGCTTCAATGGGTGGAGGCAGCGCTCCCTTACTTGGGCATAGTGCTGGACCAGAGTCTCCCTAAAATTGCCAAGACTAACTTCTGCAACCTCAGAGCCACGATCCGTAGAGATCTAGTTCGGTGACGGCGGCTGCCTCTATCGTGGCTGGGCAGGATTGCCACAGTAAAAATGAATGTACTACCGAGAGCCCTATATGCCTTCCAGGAGCTTCTGCTCTTCCCCCCACCCGGGGAACAACGACAGCTCCAGCAGAGCATAGATCGCTTCATCTGGGGTGGGACGAAACCTAGACTACAGAAACAACTATTACAACGCACAAAGCTGGAGGGCGGCCTAGTTGTTCCCAATGTCCTGCGGTATTACCAAGCCACCCAACTCAGATTTCTGGTAGAATGGAACCGTCCCATAACCGAAAAGCACTGGGTATTTATGGACCAAACAGTAGCGGGCTCACACATTTGAAGGGAGGCCTGGCTTCCCCGAGCCCACAGACCCTGGGGTCTTTACTCGTCCTCGGTCACAAGCCTTACTCTCAAGGTTTGGGACAAGGTAGTGCACTCAGCTGGTCTCTCAACATTCCTCTCACCGTTGACCCCCCTGTTCGCCAACCCAGAATTCCCACCGGGATCGTCGCCACAGGTAGCGAAGCGCTGGTTGGCAGGTGGTTGCAAGAGAGTGGGCTGCCTCTTCGACTGCACTGGTATCATTCCCTTCGACGAGCTCAAATCCCAATACTCATTGTCAGAACAAGATAGGTTCACGCACACTCAACTCACTCACTGGGTACTTGGCTCCAATGTACTTCCCAACACAGGCAGGCCCATGACCCCGTTCGAGAAATGGTTGTTTTTAAATCAGACGATAAGAAACTCATCTCTGAAATTTATCGCTTTTTAATGTCAACCCCACACACACAAAAGACGCCTGGTCAAAGACAGTGGGAGGGGGAACTAGGACACAACCTCTCCGATAAAGAATGGGGAGACATATTCTACAGGGATCACCACACAACATTCAACACAAGCCACACTGAAACAGCCTACAAAATCACCTCCTACTGGTATTATTACCCAACACGCATGCAAAAGTGGAATGCTCCCTGTGATGGCCAGTGTTGGAGGGGATGTGGATATCCTGGGTCACTAATTCACCTGCTTTGCAACTGTCCCAAGGTTACGAGATTCTGGGAACAAGTATTAGATGACCTGGACGGCGCCTTCCAGACAGAAATCCCTCGCTTCCCTGCGTACACTCTCTTGGGGCTTCCCAACGCTCTCACCTACCCTCTTCGGTCCATTAGGGGCCGACAGATGGCTATGGCCCTTAATGCTGCCAATAGGATCCTTTTGGCACTATGTGCCTCGAGCACCATTCCGGATCACCGTCAATGGCTCCATCAGCTCTGGACACTACTGGGCATGGAACAGCTGTCTATGCCGGTTAGCACAGACCCCTCAACCTATGCGAAAATATGGTCCCCTTTCATTACTATCCTGTCTAAGGAATTCAGAGAACTGAACTGCCCGGCATATTTACGTATCCTCAAATTGGTTCTGCCGGATTAGTGAGTTGTTGGGTCGCCGCTGCATGGCTTCCCTGAACACCCCGGCTTCTCTAACATACGCTCACACCCGGGTGGGCATCGTCGGAAGGAGAGAGGGTACGGGTTTTTTTTTTGTTTAGTTCTGTTAGATATTTTATGTTAACTTGTCTTCATTCTTTAGTGCAACGTTTTGTATATATTGCATTCAGCACAGCGAAGGCATGAGAGTTGTTAGTCCCCACTGTGTTCATTGAATTTCAGTGGCCTGTCCCTCCCCTAGGAGTGTCCCTTAACGTGGCCGGCCCAATTTGGGTTGTAGGCGACATGCTGTGTACTTCCCCATCACCCTGAGATCTTCTGGTTTACATTCCAGGGACAGTTCGCTACTATGCACTTGTTTTCTGTAGCCGGCCCAGTTGGGGTTGTAGGCAAATTACTTTGTGAATGGCGTGCTCTATTTCATACTAATAAAAAGATTTAATCCTAAAATTGCATAGGTGGGACCGATTGGCTTTGCCAATGCTTGCTCACTTTTATTAGGATATCTCTTCCATAGACTAACACTGGGTTACTTTATCACACTTAATAATCGATAACTTCAGTTGGGGAAGAGTTAGAGAAATAATTCTTCCATTAAAATAAAATGCAATTTAAAATCCTCCTTAATTGCAAAGTTGGATTTTAAGTTACTACTCTGAAAATGCCACTTTTTGAAAGTTGGCATTCTTCTGTCCATCCCCAAGAGGGAAGCAGATTTTTTCTGTACTAAGCAAGCTAGGATCCCCTACTTCTATATCCTGCCAAAAATCCATCAAAATAAATGACCACCCCCAGGCTGCCCCATTGTGTCAGGGATCACCTCCCTCCTGGAACTCCTCTCACGTTTCTGCGACTTCTTCCTGAAACCGCTGGTTCAAAAAACCTCTACTTACCTGAAAGACACAAAAGATCTGCTGAAGTTACTGAGTGGCGTGGACTTCAGGCCACAAACCGACCTACTTGTAAGCCTGGACATCGAAAGCCTCTACACGAGTCTCCCACAGGATGAGACCATTCAAGTGATCAGGAACACCTTGGATGAGGCCACATGGGATTACAATACACCTAAGGAATTTGTGATTGAACATGCGGAATTGGCCCTCAATGAGAACTTCTTTGAATTTGAAGACACATAGTTTCTTCAGATATATGGAACTTCGATGGGGAGCACCTTCGCCCCGAGTGTGGCATGGCTCTATGTCCACAATTTTGAAAGAAGACACATCCTGAACATCAAGAATCCCTTTACGTCAAAGATAAAATTCTGGAAACGATACATCAACGAGGTACTCATGATATGGGAAGGACAAAAAACATCCTTTTTGGAGTTTCTCGAGTGGCTAAACAACTGATACCAACCTCAAATTTACCTACACCATAGGCACGGATAATATTACTTTTCTGCACATAACTATCTTCTATGAGAACGACAGTCTACAGACAAAGACTTACTATAAGCCGATGGCGGAGAATACATTGCTGAAATTTGATAGTTTTCACCCCACGTCTCCGAGGGAAAACTTACCCTACGGCCAATTCTTAAGACTATGGAGGAACTGTAGTAAAATAGAGGACTTCAAATTTCAAGCCAGAGACCTCACAAAAAAACTGAGGACCAGAAATTATCTAGAGATTACTGGAAGATAATGACAAGAGTGTAACAGAACCACCACTTACCTGTGTAACTACCTATAGCACTATCTCCAACCAAGTAAATAAGATCATAAATAAGCATTGAAGGATTCTACAAACAGGCAACCTGAAATGGGAGAAACCCCTTTTCTCCTTCAAAAGCGCAAGGAGCCTAGACCCTCGGTCTAGGTCCACTCTCTCCCCACTGCTCCGCTGTGCCGTCTCTTGCCTCCAGACCCCGACCTCCTCCTTGGGAGGTTCGAGGCTGCTGCCCGCTCCAACTGGGACCAGACTGCCTCCAACCACCGTAACCTTTCTCAGACGCTTTTTTTCTTAATTTTTTCCCTGTTGTGCCACTGTTATTGTGCCCATCTGTGTCTTGCTCTAATTCCACCACTGTTTTTATTTTCTCGTGCCTGCCTGTTCCTTTTGCCTTTCGCCGCTGCTGCCCCTGCGGCCCCTCCCCCCGGAATTTCCCCCGGAATTTCCCCTCCGGAATTTCCCCCGGAATTCCCCTGCTCCCGCCTCCCAGCCTCTCCTCCCTCCCACCTCCCCTACTTAATGGCGGACGATGCGCGGTCGCGCCGTCGGCAAGCCCGTCTGCGCCAGTCCGCGACCCGACCGCGGCCAGCGCCAGGAACCCTGGCCCTCCCACTACCCATCGCTACGACACCACCACCCTCCTTGCACTCAACCCTGGAAGACTTAGAGAATGCCAACAGGCCTCGCCGAACACGACCCACGGCCAGTTCTCCTGCCTCCACTGTCGCCAGACCCTAACCGCCACCCCGGCCTCCAACACCGCCGACACCCTAAAATGCATCCTCCTCAACGTACGCTCCGTACACAAACACGCCATGGAAATCTGGAACCTACTCGACTCTCTTTCGCCCGACATCGCCTTCTTCACAGAGACCTGGACCAACGCATCCTCCGCCCCCGACATCAGCACCGCCATCCCAGACGGATACAAGATCCAGAGGAAAGACCGCCCCAACCACCCAGGAGGGGGCCTCGCCATCGCCCACAAGAGCACCCTCCGCCTCACCACCCCCAGCGAAACCTTCCCCTCCACCGAACACCTGCACTTCAAGATCCAGACCACCCCCAAAGGCACACTCCGAGGAACCCTCTTCTACAGACCCCCCGGCCCCCGAACACCCTTCGCCGCCACCATCACCGACTTCATCGCACCCCACGCGATCGCCTCAACAAACTACATACTCATTGGAGACCTGAACTTCCACCTCGACAACCCCAGCGACCCCAACTCCACTATCCTTCATGACAACCTCGCCAGCATCGGACTTAAACAACTCGTCAACACACCGACCCACAGAGCAGGACACACCCTCGACCCCATCTTCGCGGCAGGAAACAGCGTCCATTTCAGCCACACAACGCAGCCGCCATGGACCGACCACCACTGCGTACACTTCGCCATCAACAAACCCAAGGCACCCAAACCAGCCCCACGCCCACCACGAAGGAACTGGAGCAAGGTTACCGACGAGCAACTTAACTCCACCCTCAACCGAGACAACCACACCTGGGCACCCGACGCAAACAGCGCAAACGACGCAGCCAGAGAACTCCACACCTGGATCTCCAACTGCGCAGATGAGCTCGCCCCGCTACGCAACCCCGACAGACAACGCCCCTGGAAAGCAGCCTGGTTCACAACCGCTCTCCAAGAAGCCAGACGCACCTGCAGATGCCTGGAGAAGAACTGGAGAAACACCAAGACAACCGAAAACCACACCACATACAAGGACGCCATGACAGACTACCACAACCAGATCAGAGCCACCAAAAGGAACTTCATCCACAACAAAATCCTGGCCAACTCCAAGGAACTTTTCAGTGTCATTCAAGAATTCACCAACCCACGCAGCGAAGCCACAGATATCACCCCATCCTAAGATCTCTGCGACAAGCTTGGAACCTATTTCCACCTCAAGATCAAAAACCTCTACGACAACTTCATCGACCATCCACCAGGCGCCACAGACGGCCCCCCGCCCCCCAGAAACACCAGCCAGCCCACCATCTCCAACTGGACACCGATCACGGCCGAAGACACCACCTCGACCATGAAAAGCATCCACTCGGGGGCCCCCACCGACCCCTGCCCCCCTCACATCTACCACAGAGCCGTGGCCGCCATCTCACCCGAACTACAACGCACCATCAACACCATCTTCAAAACAGGCACCTTCCCAGACGACTGGAAGCGCGCAGAAGTCAGCCCCTGCTCAAGAAGCCCACAGCTGACCCCACCGACCTCAAAAACTATCGGCCCATCTCGCTCCTCCCCTTCGCAGCCAAAGTTGCAGAGAAAACAGTCAACAGGAAACTGACACGATTCATTGAAGAAAACGCCGTCCTCGACCCGTCCCAATCCGGATTCCGAAGCAACCACAGCACAGAGACCGGCCTACTCGCCGCCACAGACGACATCCGCACCCTCCTGGACCAAGGCCACTCCGCAGCCCTCATCCTACTCGACCTATCAGCGGCCTTCGACACCGTCTCCCATCGCACACTAGTCGTCAGACTACACGACGCAGGCATACAAGGAACAGCCCTGGACTGGATCCGATCATTCCTCACCGGAAGAAGCCAAAGGATCAGACTCCCACCCTTCCTCTCCGACCCCACGAAAATCACCTGCGGAGTCCCACAGGGTTCATCACGGATCCCCACCCTCTTCAACATTTACATGGCCCCCCTCGCAGCCATAGTCCGACAACACGGCCTCAACATCGTATCCTACGCCGATGACACCCAGCTCATCCTCTCCCTCACCAAAGACCCCACCACTGCCAAACAACTTCCAGAAAGGAATGCAAGACGTCGCAGTCTGGATGACCAACAGCTGCCTGAAGCTCAACGCCGAGAAGACAGAAGTCCTCGTCCTCGGTACCACCCCTTCTGCATGGGACAGCACCTGGTGGCCGACCGCCCTCGGAAGCCCACCTACCCCCTCAGACCACGCCAAGAACCTCGGCATCGTACTCAACTCATCACTCTCCATGAACCGACAGGTCAACGCCGTCACCTCCAGCTGCTTCAACACCCTCCGCAAGACCTTCAAGTGGATCCCCCTGAGTCAAGGAAGACAGTCACCCACGCACTCATCACCAGCAGACTGGACTATGGAAACGCACTCTACGCCGGCATCAACAAGTCCCTACTCCGCAAACTCCAGACAGTACAGAACACCGCCGCCAGACTCGTCCTCGGCATCCCCGACACGAACACATCAGCCAACACCTACGAAGTCTCCACTGGCTCCCCGTGGAGAAAAGAGTCACTTTTAAAATCCTCACTCACGCCTACAAATGCCTACACAACAACGGACCCAAATACCTCAACGACAGAATCAACTTCCACGTACCCAAAAGAAACCTCCGATCTTCCAACCTCGCACTGGCCGAAACCCCGCGCATCCACAGAGCCAAAGCAGGCGGAAGATCCTTCTCTCACATTGCAGCCAAGACCTGGAACGAGCTACCAGCAGACATCAGACGCGCCCCCTCCCTGAACACCTTCAGGAAGACCCTCAAGACCTGGCTCTTCGGCTAAACAGATCTGCGGACCCCCCCCCTCAGCGCCTTGAGACCCTCACGGGTGAGTAGCGCGCTTACAATTCCCTGATTTATTGATTGATTGAAAGACCATCTAGTTTCAACACGCCCGAAGAAAATTACAACAGAAACCACAGTTTCGGAGCACATGGGGGTTACCAAACATAATGGGCCACTACCCTTGTGGCAATTGTAGTATATGCCACCTGACCTACAGAACAAAGACTTTGAATTTAGAACCAGATGAAATATGGCATTTAAAGAAACACACAAATTGCAATTCCAGCAATGTCGTCTACATGATTACATGCCCTTGCGAACTGTGATACATAGGAATGACAAGTAGGAAGATCAAGACAAGAATTTGTGATCATCGTAGCAACATCAGATGCAAACGAAATACCACAAAAATGACTGACCACTTCCTGAAAGCATGCCACACGACCAACGACCTGAAATGGGTGGTAATAAAACAACTAGATAGATACCCAACTAGGTGACCCACAGAACTTCCTCTTGGAGAAGGAACAGAGAAGGATTTCCCGCCTTTCCACACACCGACAAGTTTTAAATGATGATATACCCTGGAATTCCTTAAACCTTAGGAGATTAAACTGATTTTTATTCATTAATTTAGATTTATTGATTGTCATTCCATCTCACTGTAGAGATTTACCTCTCCCTAACTGAGGGTCTGGCTTCCAGCAATACCATACAACTTTGGAGGAAAGAAATGGCACTAACCAATCAACTTTTAATTTCACAACCCCCATTAATGAAATTAAGATCAAAAATACCTTGGGGTTTTACTCCTTTTTAGGTCTTGCCTACGCAGCGCGCAAGCGCTGCTTTGGAGTGACCTCTTGGAATCACTCCGGACTTTTTTGGAAACTCGTGCATGTTCTGCACTGTTTCCAATGAGCACTCATGCATGTACGGCGTTTACCTTTGCGGGAGCGAGCAGCGGCGCCATCTGTTTGCAATTATCGCGCTCGCGCTTTGGAAACAGATGGCGCCGCTGCTCGCTCCCGCAAGGTAAACGCTGTATGCCTGGAGGTGTTTTATTTATTGATGTGATGCAAACGTACTCTGTGCGCAAGAGCCGCCCTTGACAAATTAAATAAAAGAGCCATCCTTCGCTGGTCCCATCCATAAACGTGTATTCGATATTCACAGCTGCTGCTAACTAGCTAGTGGTTAACATGTTTAACTAATGCTTTACTTTATGAGCTGATTGCTGGGACACGTGCAGCTTCCCTTACTGTTTACTTTTGAAAGCAGCCGGCCCCTGCGGGCCGCGCGCGTCTGACAGCCCTGTCAGCTCTCATTAGATACGGACGGGAAGATTTACCAGGCTGAGAACACCCCTGACAAGCAGCAATGCACACTTAAAGGAAGGCCTGAGTGTGCAGCCATGCAGGCTGGTGGGCTTGTGTAGGAGGCAATCAAAAGATCAGGTGGCGGAGTAGAATAAAATGATCGCCGGCTCGAGGGACTTTATACGAGCTGGCAGCGAGCATAACGCGCATGTGGCTGGCTCAGGCTGGAGGCTGGCTGGGCTTGGCTGCCTCTTCACCCTTGCGCTTGTGCTGATGTCACGAGCGTGGAACGTTCAGTGCTGATCAGATCACAGCCATAGATCAGATCATAGGGTGGCAGCACCCCGCTCCGAGCCTGGCCCATCTCTGGCACGGGCCTGCCAGTGCCCCCGAAGCCTCCAGAAGTTCTCGGAGGCGATCGCCGTTCCGGATGCAAGCAAGAACCTTGCAAATACATTTGTAAACATCACAATATTTACTCAGTAAACACCACTTGTACACGACAAAGGAATAAAGTCCAAAGTTACCACCAGCCTGGTCTAGAGGTCCGTGGCGGGGCAGTGAGGTGGCAGCCTCCAGACAAAGGCTTCAGGTGAAATCGCCCTGACACAGGGTGCTCTAAAATGCTGACTGAAGGCCAAATGTTGGCGCAAGCTGCTCTGGCGTTCTGAAGAGGGGGCACGTTTAGGAGGGATGAGGAAGAGTTGAAAGCAGTGTGGGGTATAATGCATGACGTGTGATAACTTTACTTCTGTGCTTTCACCACCTCTGGTGACCCGGAATCACTCCTCTCACGAAGAGTAACCCGGCCTTCGAAGACCTCTTCTGAGGTAAAGGCGCTTGCTTTTCTTACCCATAAAGCACGTTGGTGGGGTCGGGCTGGTCATCCACTGGGGTAAGATTCTGCAGTGTCGCATATTCTTCGTTGTTCAGGGGGGACACATGCGTGGGAAAGGGTTTGCACCCCTGAAGTCAGCCAGGTCTCTTTCAAAGAAAAGAGTCCTCCCGTTGGTCAACTGTTAGGTGCAGAGGAGCAGAGTAGCTGTGGTGTAAGGATTTTTGGCGCCAAAGAAAATTATTTTTTCCATGTAGGCGCTCATTTTCTTTGTTTATTTCGTAAAGTCTGTTTTGGACTCTATGTAACTAAACAAACTGATTTAAAAAAATATATTACACATTTAAAAAGTATTCTGCAGTTGATTCGTTATAAAAGGATGCACTTGTATTACAACAACACCATTGTTAAAGTTTCAAAAATTTACAAGCATTAACATTTCCAAGCCTTCCATAAACACTTAGTTTTACAAAGGCTGGCCTCATTTATAAAATTACCTCTGCGCTTTCTTTTGGATATCTTAAATTCATAAGACTGTATAATTTCCTATTAAAAAAATCCCACTTAATTATGCTGGTTAAACTCTGGAATAATAGCTTCCTTTCCGCAAATAGTTTAGTGCAAGAAAATGATTCGTTAATATACCTTTCGCTCATGGTCCAGTTACCGATTGTGTTTCATGAAGTTGTTTGTGCAACACCGGTCACACGCTCGTGCCACAATTTTTTACATTTAATATTTTTTATATCATTTACAAAGCCAACTCGTATCAGGAACTAAAAAAAACAAAGCCATTGCGAGACCTATTGGCTTTGACAATGCTTGTTAATAATGGAGGTAATAAGACCCTTTTATCATTTTTTAATAGCTGCCCCGCATCTGTTCTATTAACTTAACAGAGTGGATAGTGTCCATTAGCTGCCTTCTTTCACTGTACTCTGTGGGCTGACCGACGTCCCCGCAGGGGACCCTCATAAGAGGGCGGCCCCTTTAGTGCCACATGATGGCACTCTGGACAGGCACAGTCTAGTGTCCGGGGACCCCTTCTGGGTCCCGCGCATCACTTCCGGCCGAGGTGGGGAGAGGTATAAGTGCCTCCCCCGCCCACCTGGCGGCCTCTTTGTCCCCACCACTGACGCCGTTTCCCTCCCTACCGCTTACCCGGCGTAATCAGGGTGGGGGGGGGGGAAGGATTTCTCATCTTTTTATTTGTGTTGCAGGTGGAGTTACAGGGCGATCCAGAGGCGGAAGGGTACTCAGGGGTACCCTGTTCAAGAGCACAAAGGGTGCTGAGGCCTAATATCCCCAGGAAGTCTTTGCGGTGGACCCTGAGGTGCGACGGCACCCCGTCTGTCCTACGGGCGGTTGGAAACCTGTACAACCGGGGGTCGCTTGAACGCTCCGCCCCTCGTAGGGGGGGGGCGTGAGTAAGGTGGTGGACCGACGGTTCACCGGAAGTGGGAGGGGCTATCCCCTCACCACAACCGCTAAGCACCGATTGGCTAAGGCCACGATGCAAGTTGGCCCATCAGGTGGTAGGCCGCGAGGGGCGGCTTGCCTTTGGATCGCCTGTAAGATAACCCACCATGTTGGCATAGTTGGTATGCTAATAAACCTGCAGCAAATTTTTCCACCAAAACAGTGTCTTGTCTGCTTATTTATGTTACTGGTATGTTGCTGCATGAGGGCTGGTGAGGGTTGCCGATATTGGCACTAAGGGGAAGGTAAGGGTTATCTCACGAGAGGGGCTCTCCCGCACCAACAAATAGGAAGCCTCAATGCCTCGTATCTGCGTCAACGTGCAGTGCGTGTCACGTACAAGGAAGCAGGCTTTCATATACACCTACCAGCACCGGAGACACGGTTTCGCCAGGGTCCCGGAAGAGATGAACAGTAGGCAACACAGCAGGCGGCAGACCTTGATGCAGTAAGTAACAAAATGTAGTAACCGCTCAATCGGTACTGTAGGAGTTTTGCGGCAGCCATTACCCTTGCTGATACCATGTCTTTTTTACCCTGATTTACATTAATAGAGTGTGACAACAGGCACCGACTCCCACTGGGATCTAGGTTACGAAAAATATTTGTACTTTAAGTAGGTGGTACCAATTTCGCTCGCACTTTGTAAATTACATACTGACAATCTATAACGGTATGACCTTGCACCATCCTTGTTTTTTCCTGCCTAATTACCTGACGTGCCGGCACAATGTGGTGTTTAATCAATGACAAAATAAACAGGCTAATTGGTCGGCCGCCGGCACATTAAGTGCACTTTGGAATCATAGATCAAGGGGCTCTTTTAAATACTGGGGCACCCATAAAACAAGCAAGAGCTTCATTTCTTTTTAAATGAATCTTGCTCTCAGTGCTATCAACTGCACGTTAGACTATACGACCATACGACCATTTCACTCACAGTCGCATTAGTCAGTAGATGAATAACACTGGCCCGGGGGCATATGCATTGATGATTGGTCTCCACCGCCTTGGGCCCTGTAATGTTTGAAATCATTTGATGCCTCCTTTTTTCTTGCAGAAGTTGTTTAAAGTGACAGTGAATTTTGTAAGTTACACACTTAACTCACCTATGCACACCTTAGTGTGTGTGCATAGTTCACACGATTTCAGGTCAATTTCACCCTGAACCATTGGTCCTGAAGAAAGCCAAATAATTGGGAACATATTGGCTGAAACATGTAGACCACATCACTTTGATCATTTTCACGATCTTCTGAGACGTGCAAGACCATATTCTCTCATTCACGTCAAACTATTTGCTTTTAACCCTATCCCAGGGACCACATAATAAATAATTTGGTACCCTGGAGGTAGTTTTACATTTCTAAATTTCTCACTTTCACTGTATTCACTTCCCCACTCAAAAAACAGAAACAAAAACCGCCTCCGCTGTAATAAGGCATCGAAGCACACCCAGGAGGCACCCGGCCCCCTGGGTGGGAATCCAATGATGAAGCATGCCACCAACTAGGTTGGTGGGTGAGGTTTTTTTTTATAAACTAATGGGTTCCCTGCATTGGAGACTTCTTTGATGCATCAGAAACAAAGTGGACGAACCCACTGAAGAAAGAAGTGCGACTCACTGTTATAATGAACAGTGCCAGGGAACCATTAGGTTTTGTTAAAAGACCCCTCACACCCCAACCTAGTTGGTGTCATGCTTCATCATTGGGGTCCCAACCGGGTGGCCGAATGCCCCCCGGTTGTGCTACGACGCCTGATTACAGCGGAGCTGGTGTGGTGAATTAGTGTGAAGTGGTGTAATGAAAAATTTAAAAGTATCTCTGGGAATCCTTGCCTTATGTGTTTAATGATGGCGGCCCAGGGTACAGCTAAAAACAGATAGCGCAACTACTGGTGTGAATTACACTCTTAGTTGTCTAAGATGCGGTCTACATGTTTCAGCCCTAGAAAAAATGAGAGGGCTTTCGTCAGGACCAGGTGAAAAGTGCGTGAGTGGCAAAAATCGTGCCACTTGACAAGTGAATTTTTCAACACACGCGCTAAGGTGTGTTGTGGACCTTCACTGTTTGGTTGATCAAAGCTGCATTTTGAGCTTGTCCTCTGTTTGTGGACTCATTTCTAGGGGAGACGAACAAGCCCCTCTGTTCTCTCCTCTCTCTCCTTTTTGCAAAAGATATTTTTCTGTCCGAACCAAATGTGCCTTTCTGCCACTGTCCAGAGTCACATAACTGTGAATAGCTCTCCTGTGTTTTTTTGTGTATTCCTTCCAGACATGGGGATAAAAGGGGCCTTGGGTGTGCGGCAGGGTGTTCACTTCCTGAGCATGATGTCCAGTGTAGATTGTACTCAGCCTTTCTGAGCTTCAAAGGGTAGCCTCCGAGCTTGCCCACCCCCTTCCTGACTTCTAATGGCTGCCTGCCCTGCCACTGACAAATTCAGCTCACACCTAGGCTTCCTGCCCTTTGCTACCCGAGGCAGCTTGGAGGCAAACCAAGGAAAAGGGGAAGGTTAGACAAAAGGTGCATAACCCCCACCTAAAGGCTGGCACTTGGGATAAAAATGGCACTTTCAGAACCTCTCATCAGAACACTCCTTGGACCGGAGAAAGATTGAGAAGAAAGACCACCCTACTGTCTGAAGAAGGAAGATTGGGCCTGCTTAAGTTGAACCCAGGCTCTTCAGAAGTGACTACAAGGGTCAGTTAGCTGGACAGGGACACAAATAGCTATCAAAGGCCTCCGTGCAACTGCCCAGATGACCAGCTCAAACTCAACCTGCCTGAACCCTGCTGCCGCCCTATGCTGGAGAGAGCCCTAATGCCCAAGAGGGGCCCACCAGTTCCTGGACCCTTGGCTGTCACAAGAGTGTACTCCATCAGAACAAGGTAAAAATACAGAAGTTTTGGGCTCATTGCAACCAGCGATGCGGCCTCTTCGTTCCAAGAAACGACTGCCCAAGATGACCACCAACATGAAGCTCCAGAAAGACCTGCACTTCACACCAGACTAAGGATACCACCCTTGACATGACAGGAGAGAGAGTTGGAGGAGGGTGCCAAACACCAGGGGCTGTAGCCCCCCTCTCTGATAAATCTAGTAGTTCAGGGAAACCTCAGGAGCAAGCAGGGAACTCCTTGCTAACCCCAAGGCTGGAAGGGAGGCCTGCCAAGGATCCAGTGGATGGCCTGGCTCTTGACACTGACAGCGGTCAGTGGTCTTGATGGTTAGGAATCTCACAGGTGAGGTACACAGATGAGGAGGAGGGTTCACCATGGGTCAAACCAGTTTTTCAGGAGTGTTAACAGAGTGGATACAACTAGGTTCAGAAGGGCATAGAACTGACAAGTGGCTTTGCAGAAGAGTGCCGCTGTCCATGTTCTGTCGTCTGAGCAGGGGAAGCCCATCAAGTTATCAGTTTACCCTAGTTTTTTACTTAAAGGGGGGTAGAGAGGGCATTGCTTGTTCTGCCACTGACAAATGCAGCTCACACCTAGGACTGCCTGCCGGCGGTCACCACAGACAGTTTGGAGCCAAACCCAGGAAAAGGAGAAGGAAAGACAAAGGGGGCAACCCCCACCCAAGGGCTGGCACTGGGGATAAACCGCTCATCAGAACACTCCTGGACCTGTGGAAGATTCAGAAGAAGAACCGCCCTGCAGTCTAAAGAAGGAAGATTGGACCTGTTTGCCTTGAACCCAGGCTCCCCAGAAGTGACTCCAAGGGTCAGTTGGTTGGACAGGGACACAAATAGCTTCCAAAGACCTCCCTACAACTACCCAGCTGACCAGCACCAACTGGACCTGCCTGAACACTTCGCGACGACAGCCCATGTAGACCACCTAAGTGAAGCTCCAGTGACAACCGGTGCTTCACACCAAAACAGTAACTGTCTGCAACGTCTGACCTGCCTCTCACTCTGACAATGACCGTCTCACGGACAATGTGAACTGCAGCTCCCCGCGCGAACTTCATAAGGTAACTCTTCAGCAGAAGGAACCTGGTCCCTATATCTGACCCGCGCTCCATCACGACCGCCTTATCTCATTACTTTAGCCCAGTCCTGAACGACCAGATGACCGCGAGTGGAGCTTTGTGGCATGATTTTCACCTGAAATTGTAAAAATGAATCTGGTTCTACTGCTTAGATTGTTGTCATATTTATGTCATTGTATTTATTAAAATTAGCTCTATTCTTTTAAGTTGGTTTGGGGTTTTTCTTGTTTTGTCTTTTCACTTTATTACTGTTCAATTGATTCATAAATACTTCACACATTACCTCTAAGTTAAGCCGGAATGCCTTTGTGCCAAGCTACATGAGGGTTAAGTGCAGGTTAATTTAGTGACTTTCGTGGCTCACCCTGACAAGGACTGTGTCTACTATTTGAGTGGGACTTCCACCCCTCTCAACTGCTAACCCAATTTTGTACACCTTGAATTGTTTACTTTCAGTGTCTCTTCCGTCATCTTTTGTAGGTTAAATGCATCATTTTAAATAGGGAAAATCAGAATGGCAGAAATCATTGTGCATTCCTAGCGAAACAAGCTAAATGTGTCCAGTCAAACTATATCTGAGTTCTCGTGAAAAGCAGTGCAGAAATTGTTATATATATATATATATATATATATATATATATATACATACACTCCTGGAACCCATAAATTGGGTTCCAAAGTGTGGCAGCGTAAAGGTGGTGCAGTCACAAGAGGAGAAGCAGTGTCATGAAAAGTAGCGCCTAACCTTCAACTTATACACTTTTTTTTTTTTTTTTTTAACTCTGCAGCAAAGAAAAGGGCAACAAGGAGCAATAGAGCAGTAAATCTGTTTTGGCTTAATGGGTCATAAAGGCTGCGATTTTAAATATCTTATGGGGTTCAGCCTAGTGCTGCAGTAATGTTAACATACCAAGCAAATCTCAGGGGATAATACTAGTGGAAAAATAACTCTGGTGGTTAAGGCAGTTGCTGGAGAGATTTGTGCTTTGTCTAGCATGGTTCTATTATTCATCTTCCAGCGGCCTCCATCCAGACACAAGTGCCGCGTCGCCACAACACAGGCCGTGATGGTGCGGCACAAATGGAGCCGAGTATCGATTATATTTTGATCCTACACTTCCAGCGCGCCGGTTTGGCGTTTCTTTCAATAAATCATGCTTATCTGACTGCTTTCTGACATCTTCTGTAAGAGGCATCTTGTGGTTCTTATTGTCAAGATAACGGGAAACGGATCCTCGTTTGACCTTCGAGACGGCTGAACACAGTTCTCAAGGATGTGCGGAACCTAGCACCTCTCCAACTCCATTAAAGAACCAGTGCTTAATTTATGCCGATGTCAGACAAAGGGACTCATTTATTATGGAAAAGAGTTTATTTTCATCTTTCGAATTTGACCTAGAGCAAAAATGAGAGAAAGGCAGAGGGGAGGGCAGGCACGAGGGGAGGGAGGGGGGGGGGAGGGGGTGGAGAGGAATGAAAACATAACAGCAGTGTGAGAAAGAAAAAACCGAGATGGCAAAGAACCACCAAAGGTGAGATTAATAGACTGAAGTGCAGGGTGGAGAAAGAAAGGAATGAGGCCCGAGTAGGAATCAAAGCTAGGCAGCCCTATTTTCAGCAAGGTTCCTAGGAGAGGGGGAGAGGGAGGGAGAGAGAGACTTAAGAAACCAATGGTCGTAAGCTTGCAATTTTCTAAATGGTATGTTAAAGCAAGCGCATCATAGTTTAGTGTTCTCTGCATCATAGCAGTGGCAGCCAAATACAAAAGACTGACCGGAAGAGCCAGCTGGTTCACCACAGAGCTGAAATTCACCAAACGCAACTACCGGCAACTAGAAAGAAAGTGGCACACCAGCAACAAGACAGGAGAACATACCACTTTCAAGACAGCACTTAATTGTTATCACCGCCTACTGAAAGAAACTAAGAAGAACGCCATGGAAGACTGCATAGATGCCAGTGCAAACCGCAGTAAGGAGCTCTTAGCCATCATGAAGGAGTTCTCCAACCCCGCAGCAACCGGTAACAACATCACCCCCTCCCAAGAACTTTGTGACACCCTGGTGGACTTCTTCCACAATAAAATCTCAGTTATCTACAAAAACTTCAAACCCCAACCCTCCGCTGCAGACAGCATCAGCCTGCTCACACCTACGAACCCACACCCTTGCTCACTCACTACTCAAGCCACAATCTCCATAATGAGCTCTGTGCACTTGAGGAGCACCCACAACCCCTGTCCCCACCATGTCTTCAACCATGGGAAAAGATGATTGGCGACGAGCTCAAGAAAGTCCTGAACACCTCCATAACCATGGCCTCCTTCCCTAAGGACTGGAAACACGCTGAAGTGAGTCCCCTCCTGAAGAAACCATCCGCTGACCCAGCAGAACTGAAAAACTACTGGCCCATCTCCCTGCTCCCCTTTCCAGCAAAAGTTCTTCAGAAGGCAATCAACCAGCAACTCACAGAACACTTGGAACACAACAACCTCCTGGACCCCTCTCAATCCAGATTCCGAAACAACCACAGCACTGAGGCAGCCCTGATCGCTGCCACAGATGGTGTAAGGGCCCTCTTGGACCAAGGCGAAAGGGAAGACCTCATCCTCCTGGGTCTGTCAGCCACCTTCGACACCATCTCCCATCACATCTTGATCAACAGACTCCACCACATCAGAATTTAATGAGACGCCCTCAAATGGATTGTCTCAAAACTCACCGGAAGAACCCTGAGAATCAGTCTCCCTCCGTTCACCTCAGAACTCAAGAACATCAACTGCGATATCCCCCAAGGATCGTCCCTCAGTCCTACCCTCTTCAACACGTACATGATGCCCCCCTGGCCAACACCGTCAAATTGCACGGACTCAACAACATCTCCTACGCTGACAAGACCCAGCTCATCCTCTCGCTGTCAGAAGACCCCTCCACCACCAGAGCAAACTTTCACAGACGTATGATGAACGTCGCCGACTGGAGGAGGGACAACTGTCTCAAGCTCAACACAGATAAGACAGAAGTCCTCATCTTTGAGAACACCTCCCCATGGAAAAATGCATGGTGGCCTACCGAACTCGGACCATCCCCCGTCCCGACAGACCATGCCCACAACCTCAGCATCATCTTGGAGATCAAGCTATCTATGAAAAAGCAGGTCAAAATAGTCTTGTCTGCCTGCTTCCACACCCTACGCGTGCTTCTCAAGATCTTCAGGTGGCTCCCAGTCAACACAAGAAGGACCGTCATGCAGGCCCTCGCCACCAGCTGACTGGAATACGGGAATATACTCTACGTAGGAATCAACACACGCCTCCTGAAGAGACTACAGACAATACAGAACTCAGCAGTAAGACTTATCCTCTACCTCCCCATATCAACCCATATCACACCCCAACTCCAGAAGCTACACTGGCTCCCGATCCAGAAGAGATGCCAGTTCAAGATGTTGCCCCAAGCATACAAAGCCCTGCACAACAAAGGGCCAGCATACATCAACAAACGCATGACCTTTCACCAACCGACCAGACACCTATGCTCCGCCTCCCTCTTCCACACAGACACCTCCCCGGATCCGCCTAAGCAACAGTAGGACACTCCTTTTCACACCTGACGGCCAAAGCCTGGAACGACCTTCCCCTACACCTCAGGACTGCCTCATTGCAGCCATTCAGGAAAGAACTCAAGGCCTGGCAGTTCGAATGAACAGATCACCATAAAGCAACTTGCCACTCCAGAGCCTTAAGACCCTCACAGATGACTTGCCGCGCTTTACAAATCCCTGGTTGTTTGATTGATTGATGCTAATTTAATGCACAGAGCTAACCAGCTTCCTGCACCATTATTGTGCTGTTTGGGGAGGAACTGAAAAGTCACATACATCCGTTGTACAGTGTCATCTAAAATTGAATTCAAAACCAGAAAAGATCTTATTTTACTTACCACATTTTCCCCTTCGATAGTGGTGTAGCGTCACCCCTCCTCGCAATCTTCAGCTTCCTCTTATGAGCGCGAAACACAAACAGTTGCAGTCACCGCCAGACCATCTGCATTCATTTCACAAGTCCTACTTGGGAAACTATGCTGTACGAGTCTGGCAGACAATATGTGCATTTTTATGCAGTTTAAAAAAGAAACAAGGCAAACCAGTTCGAACCAGTGCAGATTTGTGAATGTTTCATGAGGCGCTCCTACAAATACAGTGCCCGTCTCGGACATGAGCAATCAGACAGCTACTCCATCTTGGAAGCAATCTTGCACACAAAGAAGCCTGATTTGCAATCACATCTCCATCCAGTCTCTATTTCCCACTTCCACAGAATCTGCATGCATCATTGTTTTAACCTTCATCAAACAAATACCTTGTATTAAATCAAGCCACAGCTAATTAATTTACTGATGGATGGATTAGCTGCTTCTGAAGTAGATGTTAATTTTTGATCCAGACCCTCTCCTGAAACGGGTACTGGAGCAGCAGAAACAGAGGCAGCCTTTGTGTTGAATTCTACTGTTTTCGCTCTGAAGTGCATGATTTCCCAAAGCCCCGAAACACGTGGTGTTTTTACTGAGCCACAAGAAGGTCTAGAATTCTTGCAGGGGACAGCTGAACCTCTCAAGCTTTCATATCAGTTTGGAGGGCGAGAGCCACATTCAATGCCCCTTGACCCCATTGATGTCACAGGAAGAGCCGCCGCGTGGTCTTCGACCTATGACCGGCGCCACCCGCACCTAGGGGCGTGGCGCCCTTAGTGGTATCTCGGGCGGGAGCCGGTCTGTTCTTCATTTCTATTAGGGGCGGGGTGGGCCCGGAAGCAAGGATAGTAACGGGCGGCCCCTGCTGACGTCATCAAGGAGCGTAAGTGGTCTACCCCCCACCCCCGGCAACGATAAAAGCGGCTGAGGAGATGGGGAAGCCCTCTTTTTTTGTCCTCTCCAGCAGCTTAAAAGGCAGCAGACCAGCGGCAAGTTACCTTCGGCGCGTCCACCGGTGCCCCAGGTCCACGTGGTGCGGCAGCACGCAAAGTGCTTTCTTGGTGGGCGGCGGTTCTCATAGCACCATCAGGAACACAGGTTAGTAGGCTGGCTGGTTACTGCATCAGAGAAGCGAGAGAGGGCCTCACAGCGTAGTCGGCACCAAATGGTGTACGCGAGGTACCCGTTTTTTAATTTGTAAAGGTGTTGGAAGACCTTCATTCCTGTAAACATTCTTGTTATTACTTCAACTGTTTCATGGTGAAATTAATTTAGCCAAATGTACTCGATGTCTTGCCGGACCATTCTTGTCTGATTATACAGGTTTTTAAATGTGGCATGTTTTTAAGCAGCTCAGTGAGCTATGGCATGAAGTATATCGCGTAAGGTCTAAGGTTAACCCAGGGCACTGGGGTGGTAAGTATCCCCGGTGCCCGAGGTATTTCGCCGATGTGCGCGCACATTAGCATGCTTTCCGGCGCTGCATGGTTTTGATCCTAAAACAAAGATCCCATGTCACACGCTTGATCGCTGCATGGTTGGAGGGTCATAAGGTTTCCAGGCACACGCTCAGGTAAGCGTGCCTGGTTTCTGTAATCGGGAATTGCATGGTTTGAGGCGCATGCTTTCTTATTGGCTTTTAATACGGGACATCCGGTATGTGAGTAGACCAGGTGCCCCGGGATGTCGGGTATGCTCGTGTGGTTGCAGGTATGACTTGCCTGGAGGGGGGCCCACTGCCATTGTAATCTTTCTGTGCCTGTAAAGTGGCATGAGCCCTTGCATAATGTAATGGGTGCTCATGTAAGGCGCTCCGATACCTTCAGCACGAGTATGTGCTAGATAGAAGTGTGAAAAGACAACCAAGGACACTTTGCACTTGTTTGAGTAAAAAGTGAACGTTAAACAATCAGACTTGTGAAGATTTATTAGTGTTGTTCAAATGTTTGGAGCTAGTTGAACACAGGTCGGGATCTGTCTCTTTCCCTCATTCTGTTTTATTTGGGCCGGCGGCTGACAGGTCGTCCCACTGCTATTCTGCAGGGGGTTATGGCTATGCTATGTCCCCCAGCCTCGAGCGTCTAGGTCATCATACTTTTGTAAGGTTACACATTACAACAAATACTTTCCGCTCCAGAGGCACTCGATGACCGGGAGAAAGCAAGAAGGTAGATTTCAAGAATGCTTAAACTGATGATATTTAGGAGCGAAGTCCCAAGTGAATGCACCTGTTGGGCAGACCATGCAGTCGCAAAGTAAAGTCTCACAGCAATGCAGACAGGTTACGCATTCCTAATGGGGGACTATGGATAGATGACTCCAGTAGATGGTGACATATAACTATTAGTTAGAAATTCTGTTTCAGTATGGTTCGTTAAGGTTTAATACTAATGGGTGCTGAAATCCTACATTACCTCTTGCGTGGATAGGTGCTCACAAATGGCTGTGGCCGCTACATCATGAGGCAGGATAACTTGTCACCAGATGAACAGTTTGGCCTCTGTTAGGTCAACGATAACTGGGCACAGTTGGGCCGCGGTTAGGTCAACGATATTTGGGAGTGTCACGTGTCCTTTCCTGCTCATGTCTCAAAATAGGTAGGCAGTTACATGGGAAGAGCTCACTGCTGTAATCAGCGCGTTAATCTAATGCGTGTTTAATGAATGCACGACATAGCACACGACCTGCACAAATTACTTGCGTCCTCCATTTACTTTCAATATACCTTCACGCCCATTTCTCACACTTCCGCCACCTCCCCTAGGTGCTGCACCACAAAATGAGAGCTACTCTTCATTAATGTTGGTTGGTCCTCTTTGTAAGATGGGGCTAGATTCAGTATGGGTGCGGGCTATAAGGGGAGAACAGATTTCATGAAGCAAACCATTAAGCTGGCATGTGAGCTCATTCCTTATGGCAATTGGAAAGGGCACTGACCATCTGTGTCTTTATTTATTTTGCATGGTATCTATGTCTGCGATAACTGGGAGTGGAACCGTACTACGATGGTGGCATTTTGGTCGCGGGAAGATGGACCAGAGAATCCAGATGGAGTATGGTCGGCAGCGGGGGCAAGGATGGTGAGAGCGTGAGGAGGAACACTGAGGTGCCAGCATACATGGGTGAAAGGCTACCGGGTCACACATTGTCTTTCGGTTGGTACTGGTAAGGCAACCGGAATTTTATGTTGGCAGGAAGGTATTTAGCAGGCCCCGCACTCAAGGATACATTTCAACACACACAATGCAAAAGCATGGGGGCCACGCACAGCTACGGCTCCTGGCGGCCATTTTAAACTGTTGGTTGTTAGGTAGCGGTATCTGGCTTCCTTAGTACACGCAATTGCCGTTGCAGGGGAGCTGCGTGGACATGGGGTTGCTCAGGGTCATGGGTTCTCCCGCAGTCGGGATCCAGAAGCAAGCGGGTAGAAACAGTTCAGAGGTCTACATAAAGTCTACCATCGTTTATCTTGGCTAGCCGCCCAATTCTGGCGGGAGGCGGGACGGACCTGCTGGTGGTCCTGGACTCTCCTGCCCTACCCGAGATGTCTGTGTGTGTGTTAAGAAACTTTGGGGGGTATCCGGTGTTCCGGAACCCCGGTGGGGCCAAGGCGTTAAGCGGTGCCCTGGTGGTAGTGCCTCTGGAATGGAGGACGAAAAATTACTACTGATAAAACAGTGCAAGTTGGGGCCTGCTGGCACAGCGAGCACAGGGAGATTAAATAACGAAGTGCGTGCACTGAGATCTTGATGGCTAAGGCCATGTCCGGAACGTAAATACAATTTATGCTTAAATGTATTCTTTGGAAACCTACCTCGTCTGGCTACCATGTGTGTGGTTTGGTTTACATATGCCTGAATAAAATGGTCAAGTGTTTTTAGTCAATGAACAATTAAAGAGTACCTGACTGCAAGGTAATAAATGACTACGCCGTGAAGACCAACCAACTATCTGCCTTATGTCTTTATGTGGTGCAAAAGGGAGTGGGGAAGAGTGGGGACGTTGTTCTGCTGGGGCGATTCGCACGTGGTATGCACACTATGACCGGCGCCACCCGTACCTAGGGGCGTGGCGCCCTTAGTGGCATCTCGGGCGGGAGCCGGTCTGTTCTTCATTTCTATTAGGGGGCGGTGTGGCCCCTTCTGACGTCATCAAGGAGCGCAAGTGGTCTACCCCCCGCCCCCGGCAATGATAAAAGTGGCTGAGGAGATGGGGAAGCCCTCTTTTTTTGTCCTCTCCAGCAGCTCCAAAGGCTGCAGACCAGCGGCAAGTTACCCACCCACCCATCCCTAAGAATAAGGACAAGATTGGCGGGGTCCCGTGCAAGAAAAATGGTGTGGACTCCTTTTGACATGGACTGTCTGACCCTGGAACAGGGCGAGAATTCAATGGGGGCTCCGGGCTGGCGGGAGGGGGGACTGACCTGCTGGTGGTCCTGGACTCTCCTGCCCTACCCGAAATGCCTGTATGTGTGTTAAGAAACTTTGGGGGGGTATCCGGTGTTCCGGAACCCCGGTGGGGCCAAGGCGTTAAGCGGTGCCCTGGTGGTAGTGCCTCTGGGATGGAGAACGAAAAATTACTACTGATAAAACAGTGCAAGTTGGGGCCTGCTGGCACAGCGAGCACAAGGAGATTAATTAACGAAGTGTGTGCACTGAGATCTTGATGGCTAAGGCCATGTCCGGAATGTAAATACAATTTATGCTTAAATGTATTCTTTGGAAACCTACCTCGTCTGGCTACCATGTGTGTGGTTTGGTTTACATATGCCTGAATAAAATGGTCAAGTGTTTTTAGTCAATGCACAATTAAAGAGTACCTGACTGTAAGGTAATAAATGACTACGCCGTGAAGACCAACTATCTGCCTTATGTCTTTATGTGGGGCAAAAGAGAGTGGGGAAGTTGTTCCGCTGGGGCGATTCACACGTGGTATGCACACTATAAAAACATCACCGGATGTTACTTGCATGTGATGCTGTGCATCATAGGTTGTGACATCCCTTAAGTGATTAACAAAGTTCTGCACTGCTACAATATTTGTAGCTACAGAATAGGCAAGGATAGGTAGATAATTTACAACAGATGGATCAATGACCTTTTCGGACCAGCCCAAGAGGATAAAGTGTCAGGGACATATAGTCCACAAACTCCAGGGTTATTTTTTCCCTTCCTGTGTGCACCAAACCGGCCTCCTCCCTGTGAAACACCCCAAGCAGGAGAAGGGCTTGAATGCTCTTACCTGGCTGACCCCAAGACTTCTTTTTCCTGTCCTGCGCGCGGTTTGGAAATAGTAGATATACAGATCGATTCGAAGAGCAGTGAGGGAGAGAGTAATGGGGAACAATCCAAGTGGATAAACACGCTTCAGAATTTCTTACCCCATATAAGATAATAGAAATTAGAAATAACCGAATAGCCAGATTGTGCTCACAGTGGAAATGGAGAATAACCCATAGTGCCAGGGCACTGTTCGCTCTGCTGCGTCTTTGGTAGATGAATGCACAAGATGGAAGAGGAGCAAGTGAGAAAAGGTCAATGCCAGGTGACAGCAGCCAAACGGGGGTGACTTCAGAGGTATGGGGAAAGGGCGTGCCAGCGGACCCCAGGACTCTATGTCAAGCACAGCCTTGCTCTGTCCCTCCCTTCTCCCTAAAAAGAATGAATGTTGGTTGGTGGGCCAGACTGGACCACTGCAGCTAAATGGAGCTTAATAAAATCCTATTGCCTATAATTAACCTGTTCTGAGTAACTCTAGATATTGCATTGCTTTTGAGATGGAAAAGAAAAGAAATGCATTTTTGTTAAGGGTCCCCCTTCACTGTTAAGTTCAAGGGGGAACTGATCGTGTGGACATGTGGTGGGAGGAACAGGCTGTGGCAGCCAATTTGTCCCAACCATCGAGTTATTATTAGCTATTCTGTATTTATAGGCTGTTTCCTTCTTTTCGTCAACATGTTCATCTGAGTCTCATAAGGAATTTGTGTGGTTTTGGTGGTGACTCACCATAGGAACTTAGATCATGCAAGTAATCAGTCCCATTGAATGTTATGCAATGTTAAATATAATATGGGAAAACAACACGTCACTCGTGTGTGCACCCGAAGAGCACTGGATTAATTAAGATAAATAAAGTTCTTCTAATTCTCAGTCCGTTCTCTATGGAGGAACACAACGAATCCAGATGAGCCCTTTCCTTTCGGCTGCTGCTTCATTGCAGTGGGGAGACCCACAAGGTTCTGCTCTGTCCCCTTTATTATTTAATATATGCGTCCAACCTCTGGCTAAGCCACTAAACTACGTAAACATCACTACTATCTTTACGCTGATGACACACAGATCCTCCTCAATTTCAAAGAGGATGGAATAGCTTCAATGATTGAACTTCCTACTATTCTTACTCGATCTCCGATTGGATGAAAGCAAATATCTTAAAATTCAATCTCACTAAATCTGAAATTTTCCCAGTTGGCAATTAGATCACCCAATGGGACAATACCTTTTGGCCCTCCCATTTAGGGTACTGTCCCCACATGGAAGTGGGGCAGCCTCTCCTTTCAGGTTCTGGTGTCTACGACTCGGGGTTCTATTCAAGTTGAAATCTCCTCTCTACCATCACTGTTGCATTTTAGAAACCTGACTTATTAATAGTAGCTAATAAGCTCCCAATTCTTTCTTGGTTGGCTGCTTCTAGTCAGAGCGCCGAGAGACTCCATTGTGATCGACACAAAAAATCCCAAATACTAATGGTGCCACAGTGAATCGTAGATTACAGAATTGTCCATAAAGTCTACTGGTGAACAGCCTTTCACAGGGCGAGCACCAGGAGAGCTAGAAACCCCCACTGTCTTTGAAGGGTCAGCACAGTTGATGTCTATTCTAGGTTCTGAAAACAGCACAGACATTGGCGGCAGCCTCATTAAGCATTGCTTTTTCTTTGTGAGGGGTAAAGTTGTTGGGGCGAGTGGGGCAGAAGTGCCTCTGAGGCAGCTTTCGGCACGAAGCCCCGCAGCCCCCAAGGCCCCACCCATTCTCTCACAAAGTGAGAGATTTTTTAAGTGCTCATAAAATATACTACTCTCACTCATACTGAATATTAGAAAGATCTGGGGAACATACACGTCTGTTACTTTCAGAGATGGAATGATGGAAGTGTCACGTTGTTATTAAAGCATGGTAATGATGGAAAAGGACATTTGGGGGAAACAGACAAGTGATCAATTGGAATTATTGCCCAGTTTTCTTCCATAATTAACTTTTAGGCGTCCTTATTCACCCTGTTTTTTCCCAAATGGCAGACTTAAACACACTTAGAAAACGTGTCTTAACTCCTTGCAAAATGTGATGGCATTCTTGTAATAGAATTGTTTTAACTGTACTTGTTTTGTGGAAATTATAATTTTCAAACAGATAATGCAATTGCCAAGCACGTTAAGAGACCATTGCAAGGCCCTGCAGTCCCAGTTTATCCCTCAGAGTAACAATGAGCCCGGATGCCTTTGGAGGAATTAAGGTTATTGGGGTTTAATGTGAACTTGTGAAAAGTAAACACACAGTTTGAGAAAGGGTGAGAAAATCCACAGCAACCAACTGGCTAATCTGTGAAATCATTTTACAAGCATCAAATTGAAGTTTGATAGCAGTTACTTATTACAACAATTAGTTAATGTGGATAATGAGTTTTTTTATCCACCGGGTACAGTAGTGGAAAATGCTTGAAGATGGTAGGTGTGCCCAAGTTAATTTAAAAAGGGTCCATGAACCTGGTGTAATTTATTATTTATTTTTCTTCTTCTTTTCATTAGATCCAGAGACTGGGCATCAGAGAATTTTACAGCAAGCTTTGAATACATGTATGTAGTTAGCGGTTAGAAGACTGACTGGGACAGTGCTAGTGCCATTTGTTTTAGGAATGCCTGAGCACTTCAGAATTCATCTGAGGGGGGTGTGGTTGCCAGAGGTGATTGCTAGGCGGCTGCCAGTTGTATTGTGGATGTATGTATGCTGTTTTACTGTTCACGTTAGGATCTTGCCGCTGAATTTGTCTCGGGTATCACGTTGCTTCAGGAACATTGTGAATAACAATTTTGAGTTCTCGCTTAAAATGGAACACACCATACAATGGAACACACCATACATACCCCACACTCACATTTCTTATATTTTAGAGCCCATGGAGAAGGAAATCTTACTTCCCAGTTGCTGGTGAACCCCAGGCACCGACTACCATCTTACCCTTGTGAAGTTGTGCTCACGTCAGCTGTCAGTAACGTGAACATGGTCAAAGGCTTCGTGCTCAACGTCGACACAGTTCACAGTGCTGCACTGAGCACTCACCAGCCAGGCTGTGCTGCAATCAGGCCGTCCCCTCTCTGTTGGCTCCAGGTCAATCATGGCTCATTTGAGGATGCCTGGGGTAGAGAAGGTGCAGTCCCACCCACCACATAATACCAGAAAATGCTATTTTTTATCTGCAGTCAAAAACATCCAGGAGCTGCCGCTCAGCAAATGTTTGTTAGACCTTATTTTCAAAATGTCTTACCAATAACGGTGAACCCAAACAACAAGTTTGAATTGCTCACCTAGAAGTGGCCCAGAGCCTGGCATTCTTTTAACACCTTCCATGGCAGAGGTAGTGTTTGAAAAGCTTCACAGGAAAAACTTTGGCTCAAACTGAGTTTAAAGGAACCTTGGTTTTGAAAAGGTAGACACTTGTTTCACTTTCCATTCAGTCTGTGCAGATGGCAACAATATGGCCGATTTACTATAACTCCATATTATGGAGGCTGCTTGTGGAGAAAGTACATTTGATATAATTGTCCCTTGTATTAAATGCAAGCTGATGGTGTAAAATCTGGACCCAGCTGTTATGAGGAGACTAACTCTCCACAGGAGAAAAAAAAGGTTTTCTTGTAAAAACCCACACCCACCAGGGTTACCCCTTGGTGGCATGCTTCATCATTGGGTCCATCCTGTTCCTCTACGGAATGGGGCCTACGGCATATACAAGATACGCGGGAGCACTTTAAAAACTACACAATGATAAAGATGGTGGAGACAAAAAGAAGTGGGGGGTTCTATGTGAAGGTAAAGAGTAAAAATACCTCGCTAGTAGGTGCAACCTACTTATTCTGGCCTCTGGTCGGTATGGTTAAAATCAGAGGGGAGATGCGTTTATACTTTGGTTGGAGGACGAGCCTAGCTGATCCTCTCACTCCCCCTTTCTTGATAAGTAGGTGTAAAATCTGGCACAGGTTTCAGTTCTTTTGTTATGCCACAGCATGGCAAAGTTTATGCTCTGCCAATTGTCAGAAGAGTGCCAGCCCATTCCACTTCCCCTCGCTCTTCTTGCTAGGAAAGCAGGACAGTCCACTGACGGAGTTCATGGGCTACATTGTTGGTCATGTATCTGTAGGAGAGTAGGATCTGCTTCACATGGGTACCCCCACTTTTTGCTGATGCTTCACTGTTTTTCGACATTAGTCTGGCTGGGGCCCTGCTAATCAGAACCCCAGCCTAGCTGCTTCCTCTCTAAAATGGTTTCCATGTGCCTTAGGCACATCACTGATTGGGATCTGGAGTGCCCTTATAAGTCCCTAGTATATGGTATACTATGTACCAAGGGCATAGGTACCTCAAAGGCCTGCCAGGGGCTGCAGCATGTATTATGCCACCCCTGGAAGGCCATCCAAACTGACACCACAGGTCTGCTACTGCAGCCTGGGTAAGGTGGTGCATGCACCCCTTACTGTGATATAGGTTACCTATATCACGAAATACATACACACATATAAACCTATAAGTCACTTCTAAGGCAGGCCTTATCAATCCTAAAGGCAGAGTGCGTGGTTCCTATGTGAGAGGGTGCCCCTGCATGAGCAGGGCCCCTCTGCAGCGTTCGGAGACCATCTCTGATGCTGTTTGTAGTGCAGCCTGACCATATACTCTTAAGCGCATTATATCCTCGCGGTAAAATGCTAACTTTGGAATGGCTGCACCTAAACATGTCGTGTTTGGTGTCAAACATCTTGGAATACTACCCCCCGCCAATTCTGGCGGCGGGGGTAGCATTCCACCCTTCTAGAGGGAAAGACATGTTAACCCTGACTAACCCGGTAACTTCTCTCCAAAGCCCTGGCATCACAAAATGGATGCTGCTGCCACAGACACGAGTCTGGCCTCCTGCTGCTGGACGAAACTCCGGCAGGGAGGCCTGGACAATAGGTTTCCTGTCCCAGGGAGGTGTGACCACCTCCCCAGACAGGATAATGTGTATTGGGGCTGGGCGGGAGCACCATCTGTGTGCTTTGAAGTCCTGCACTGGGGGCACATTTGGTGTCCCTGTGCATACCCCAGTTCAAACCGGATCAGGGGCTTGCAGCCCCTGCTTTGGCGCGAACTGGACAAAGGGAAAGGGGTGTAGCCACCCCTCTGCCCTGACCCACCCATAGGTGGGGCCACAGAGTAGTCCAACCCCTATTTTTAGAATAAAGGTAGGAACCCAGTCCTTAGGACTTTAGATTATACCTGGACGAAACTCTGAAACTGAATCCTGGACCTTCGACGCTCTACGACAAGATTAGAGGACTGAAGAATCTCCCTTGGGGTCAAGGAGTGACTCCCCTGCTTGGCAGGCACCAAAGAAGCATCTGTCCGGTTCGCATTTCTGAAGCTCCCGTCGGACGCCGAAGTCATCGCATCACCAGAGGTGGATTCTCAGACTTCCCGAGGCTACCCTGAGTCCCCAGCAAAGCTGAGGCCCGTGGCTATCGTGGGTGACTTGAGACCGTGACCCCTGGACACCGAGCACATTTGCAAGTGCATCATCTTCTGGGTCTCCCAAGAAGTCGTGCTTTGGGCTCCGAGTAGCCCTAGCCTCCAGCACCACCTGCACCGAAGATCACTGGCCCCCACTCCACGAGTGTCCTGTAAGCCAGCTCCACGTGCGGCGTCACGAGGCTCCTTCGCGGTCGCTAGCCCGTTGGCTAGTAGCCCTTAACGAAGGCCAATCCTTTTCTTACTTGGCGTCCTGGTTGCTCCAGGCCTGCCCTCACTTACCCTCGCTGGGTGAGTTCCACAGACCTTGCTGGTCTGCACCATCGACGATCTACATCTTCCTCGAGACTTGCCGTTGCCAAGGCTTGTTGGGTCCAATCCGGTCGCCGACACCTCAGCACTCGACAGACATCGTGTACCAGCCCGAATCCTGCTCCTGGTCGCCGACAACGCCTCCTGGACCTCGTGGCTGAAGAGTCAAGACGAACGTCAACGCACCTGAAGCACTCGACATCGGTGGGCATCTGTCCATCGCCTTCCTGGTCACTGGCTAGTGACCCAGACTCTGTCCCCTCTGCTTTCAGGTTCACTCAGAACTCCGATCCACTCTTGGATCCACCCGGACACTTTTCTCTTGGCCGCCAGCAGCACTTTGCAGCAGATCGCCATTCGAATCGACGACGAAACCCGACCCCGAAAGGCACCTATGCACCCGGCTTCCCTGGGTGAGGTAACACGAGTACTCCGGTGCTCCCGTGGGTAGAGACTCTTCAAAGTCCTAGATCTCAAAGGGTTTTGTCCTAGTCCTCTTTTAAGTGTCCCTTTCCTCTAATTTCCCGATCCCGACTTTCTCCATAGAAGTCAACGGCGTATCGCGGTTGTGTATTTACACTGCACGCGTCTCCCGTGGGTCCCCTGTGTCACTACCTTGGGTGGTTCCTTGTGGTCCAAGCACTTCTAGAGGCTCTAGGCCTAGTGTCTAGTTCAGTCGTGGTTCGCATACCACTTTATTGGTATATGGTTTGGTACGCCCCTAGGGCCCAAACGTGTATTTGTGCTATTACTGTGATTTAATAACTTATAACTTATGTACTTGAACTCTAGCCTCATAAAGAGACTAGAGGGGTGTGTTTAGCAATAAATACATATATTTTGAATATATACCTGGTGTGGTGCTCTTTCATTTGGTCACTCAAGAGATTATAGACTGGTAAAACAAGCTGCTTTACATTCCTTCAAGACTTAGCCTGAAGGCTGCTCTCCATAGCTACCACTAGGATAGCTTTCAATAAGGTTGTCTTTAACCTATCTCCAATAAGGGGTTGTTTGGACTGGTGCAAGGTGCCCACTATAATTAGTGGACAGCATATGCCAGGCCAACTTCTCACATTGGTGTGCAGCGTGTGGGATTCCAGCTTGCTATTGTTTTACCAGATAATCTCAATTGAATTGATCAACTGAAAACCACTAAAGGTACCTAAGGTACATATAATTTAAGCTTAGAATAACAGTAAGTTCTACTGAACTTAGAGTTGTGTGTTAAGGGATAGCACAACCCTTTCTACAACTCAAGAGAGTTTAGTAGGCCACACTAGAGTAGGTAGTGCATACACCACACCACACTAGTAATGTCTTTAAGGGCAGGATCCAAAGAATCCTTGCAGGAAGCCATTGAGCTTCCACCCTCCAAGTATGACACACTCCCATTCTTGGAATTGAGAGCTTTATGTAACTTGAGAAAATTAAGGACAGGCCAAAGCCCCACCACCCAACACCTCAAGGAGTTGTTGGTGGCTTATGACCTTAGTAAGCCTGTAGGGACTGAAGGGGTAGGAGCTGAGGGTGGGGCAGACGAAGAGGAGGAGGCTAGGGGTACCAATACCCCCAGCCCCCTCTGAAACTGGCCAGGAGGGTGACAATGACCCTGACCTGGAAAACCCAATCCCTCCTGTGGATGATGATGAGGATGATCAAGATGATGCCCTCTTTGTCCCCCAGGAAGGATTAAGAGTGTGCCCAGGAAGTCTAGATCTCCTTCTCAGGAGTCTAACCACTCTGGCACCTCTATAGGGAGCTCTGTCTCATCTCACAGGAGAGAATCCTCTCATGAGAGGAGAGCCAGACTGGTACAGTATGAGGAAACTCAGCTGGAAATCAGAAAAAAGCAATTGGCTTTAGATAGGGAATCCCTAGATCTCCTTAGAGAGAGAAGAAAGTTGGGACTAGAGTCCCATGGTGGCAGCCATGTCCCTAGAGACAGGGAAAGGTCCTATGACCATAGGAACCTGAGCAAGATTGTCCCTCCCTACCAGAGTGGGGATGATATCCACAAATGGATAACTGCTTTAGAGAGGGCCTGTAAAGTACAGAAGGTTCCTCAGGAGCAGTGGGCAGCAATCTTGTGGCTCTCCTTTGCTGACAAAGGTAGAGATAAGCTCCTCACTGTTAGAGAGGAGGATGCTGATAATTACAAGGTCTTGAAGAGTGCTCTTATTGATGGGTTTGGCCTAACCACTGAACAGTACAGGTTGAAGTTCAGAGACACCCAAAAGCACAGACTCAAGACTGGGTAGACTATGTGGATTGTTCTGCCAAGGCTCTGGAAGGCTGGTTGATGGGCAGTAAGGTGTGTGACTTCTCAGGATTGTACAATCTGATAATGAGGGAGCAGATTCTTAATAACTGTCAAAATCAGCTGTTGCATCAATACCTGGTAGACTCTGATCTGACCTCTCCCCAAGAATTGGGAAAGAAGGCAGACAAATGGGTCAGAACCAGGGTGAAGCAGAAGGTACAGAACCAAGGTGGGGAAACCAAGAAGCAAGATGCTAAGAACTCTGACAAGGGTGGGGAGAAGGGTAAAGATCAAAAGTCTTCATCAGGCCCCCAAAAATCTTCTTCTGGTGGGGATTCCCAGTCTACCAAAGGTAAAGGCCAAAGAAAACCATGGTGCAAGGTCTGTAAGCAAAAGACCCACTGGACCAGTGATTGCACCAAGTCCAAAGACTCCAGTCCAGCACCCACCAATGCCCCTAAGGCACCTGTTCCCCCTAGTACAGTTGGTGGAAGTGCTCCAGCAAAGGGTTTAGTAGGGTTCACCCTGGGAACTGAGTTGGGCTCTGACTTAGTCAGGGAACTGACTCAGGCTGTGTTAGTCTGTGATGGAGGCATGGATGTGACCTCCACTGTGAGTCCCAGTAATCTGGGCAAGTACAGACAACAGCCTTTAATCAATGGACGTGAGGCTTTGGCATTTAGGGACACAGGGGCAAGTGTCACAATGGTGACACAAGACCTTGTGCATACCTGGGCAAGTTATGCTTGGTGAGATGTACCAAGTGACCAATGCTAGCAACGTCAGAACAGACCATACTCTGGCAGTTGTTAACTTCTCCTGGGGAGGGGTAACTGGCCTTAAGAAGGTTGTGGTAAGTGCAAACCTACCAGTCGAATGCTTGCTTGGCAATGACTTAGAGACTTCTGCTTGGGCAGAAGTGGAGCTCAGGACCCATGCAGAAATGCTGGGGATCCCTGCAGATGTGTTTGCTGTGACCAGGTCACAAGCCAAAATGTCTAGCACTGAACAGGCCTTGGATTCTGGAAGAATGGACCAAGTGCCTTCCAAGAGGAGGAGTAGTAGGGTTAAGGCAGTGCCTTCCCCCTTGGCTCAGGAGGAAGATCAGTCCCTTGAGGGGATGATCTCAGCCCAGAAGAAGGAACTGTCCCAGAGGAACTTGAACCTGACCAGGTTGAGTTCTTGGGGACAGGGGGACCTTCTAGGGCAGATCTGAGCCAGGAGCAGCAGAGCTGCCCCTCCCTTGAACCCCTCAGACAGCAAGCTGCTGCTGAGGCTGCTGGGAAAGCTAGTGGTCCCCATACAGTGTATTGGGATGATGGACTCCTGTACTCAGAGGTAGAGACCCCAAGCCTGGTGCTACCAGGAGGTTGGTAATACCTTTGAAGTTCAGGGGCTTCCTATTGACCCTAGCCCATGATATTCCCTTAGCAGGTCACCTGGGCCAGAACAAGACTTGGGACAGAATTGTCCCTCACTTTCACTGGCCCCACATGTCTGAAGACAGTAAGGAGTTTTGTCGCTCCTGTGTAACCTGCCAAGCCAGTGGCAAAGCAGGTGGCACTACAAAGGCCCCCTGATACCACTACCTGTGGTGGGGGTGCCCTTTGAAAGGGTAGGGATTGACATTGTTGGTCCCATGGATCCCCAAACAGCCTCTGGGCACAGGTTTATCCTGGTGGTAGTGGATCATGCCACCAGGTACCCAGAAGCTATTCCCCTCAGGACCACTACAGCACCTGTGGTGGCAAGGGCCCTCCTGGGAATCTTCTCAAGAGTGGGCTTTCCTAAGGAGGTAGTCTCAGACAGGGGTGCTAACTTCATGTCTGGGTACTTGAAAGCAATGTGGAAGGAGTGTGGAGTGACTTATAAGTTCACCACACCCTATCACCCACAATGCAATGGTTTAGTTGAGAGATTCAACAAAACCTTGAAGGGCATGATTAAAGGGCTCCCAGAAAAGCTTAGGCGTAGATGGGACATACTCTTGCCCTGCCTTTTATTCGCATATAGGGAGGTGCCTCAGAAGTGGGTTGGTTTCAGCCCTTTTGAACTTCTGTTTGGCCACCCTGTGAGGGGTCCACTGTGCTTGGTGAAGGAAGGATGGGAGTTACCTCTCAAGCCCCCAAAGCAAGATATAGTGGACTATGTACTTGGTCTCCGCTCCAGGATGGCTGAGTACATGAAAAAGGCAACCAAAAACCTTGAGGCTAGCCAGGAACTTCAAAAGGCCTGGCATGACCAAAGAGCTGTTCTGACTGTTTACCAGCCAGGACAGAAGGTGTGGGTGTTGGAGCCAGTGGCCCCAGCAGCTCTCCAAGATAAATGGAGTGGACCCCACACTATTGTTGAGCAGAAGGGTGAGGTCACTTATTTAGTGGACCTAGGAACACCCAGGAGTCCCCACAGGGTTCTCCATGTCAACAGGTTAAAACCATATGTGGACAGGGCAGACATGGGCTTGCTCATGGCTACTGATGAAGGGCAGGAGGAAGAGAGTGACCCACTCCCTGACCTGCTCTCACAGAACCCTGACGATGGGTCAGTTGATGGTGTAGCCTTGGCAGGCAGCCTCACTACCCAGCAACAAACTGATTGCAGGCAAGTCCTCAATCAGTTTCAGACATATGTTTTCACTGACACCCAGTCAGACCACCTGGTGCACTCATGAAGTGGACACTGGGGACAGTCTGCCTATTAAAAACAAGATTTATAGGCAACCTGACCATGTCAGGGACTGTATCAGGACTGAAGTCCAGAAAATGTTGGAATTGGGAGTAATTGAACCCTCAGATAGCCCTTGGGCTAGTCCAGTAGTCCTAGTACCGAAACCTCACACCAGTGGTGGAAAAAGAGAGATGAGGTTTTGTGTAGACTACAGGGGTCTCAATGCAGTCACTAGGACTGATGCCCATCCAATACCCAGGGCAGATGAGCTCATAGATACTTTGGCCTCTGCCAAATATCTCAGCACATTTGACCTAACAGCTGGCTACTGGCAGATCAGACTAGCTGATACTGCAAAGCCCAAGACAGCATTCTCAACCCCTAGTGGGCATTATCAATTTGTGGTAATGCCCTTTGGTCTGAAGAATGCACCTGCCACTTTCCAGAGGTTGGTGAATACAGTTCTCACAGGACTGGAAGCCTATAGTGCAGCTTATCTAGATGATATTGCTGTCTTTAGCTCCACCTGGGAGGATCACCTGGTCCACCTCAGGAATGTTTTACAGGCCCTGCAAAGGCAGGCCTGACTATCAAGGCCACTAAGTGCCAGATAGGGCAGAGTCAGGTTGTGTACCTGGGCCACCTTGTGGGTGGAGGCCAGGTTCAACCTTTGCAGAGCAAGATCCAGACCATCATGGACTGGACTGCTCCCACTACCCAGACTCAGGTGAGAGCCTTCTTAGGCCTGACTGGGTACTATAGGAGATTTGTCAAGGGGTATGGATCAATAGTGACACCCTTGAATGACTTAACTTCTAAGAAAATGCCCAAAAGGTTCAGTGGACAGTTAGCTGTCAAAAGGCATTTGATGACCTCAAGCAGGCCATGTGCACTGCTCCAATTCTGCAGAGTCCTGATTACTCCAAGAAGTTCATTGTTCAAACAGATGCATCTGAATTGGGGGTAGGGGCTGTACTGTCACAATTGAATGAAGAAGGTCAGGATCAGCCAGTAGCTTTTATTAGCAGAAGGCTGACCCCTAGAGAGAAACGTTGGTCAGCCATAGAGAGGGAGGCCTTTGCTGTGGTCTGGGCTCTGAAGAAGTTGAGGCCATACTTGTTTGGTACACACTTCCTGGTTCAGACAGACCATAAGCCCCTCTTATGGCTAAAACAAATGAAGGGTGAAAACCCCAAACTGCTTAGGTGGTCCATTTCCCTACAGGGGATGGACTTTACAGTGGAACATAGGCCTGGGAGTAACCATGCGAATGCAGATGGACTCTCTAGGTATTTCCACTTAGAACATGAAGACTTAACTGGGCAAGGTTAGTTTAATGTCCCTACGTTTGGGGGGGGTTGTGTAGGAGAGTAGGATCTGCTTCACATGGGTACCCCCACTTTTTGCTGATGCTTCACTGTTTTTCGACATTAGTCTGGCTGGGGCCCTGCTAATCAGAACCCCAGCCTAGCTGCTTCCTCTCTAAAATGGTTTCCATGTGCCTTAGGCACATCACTGATTGGGATCTGGAGTGCCCTTATAAGTCCCTAGTATATGGTATACTATGTACCAAGGGCATAGGTACCTCAGAGGCCTGCCAGGGGCTGCAGCATGTATTATGCCACCCCTGGAAGGCCATCCAAACTGACACCACAGGTCTGCTACTGCAGCCTGGGTAAGGTGGTGCATGCACCCCTTACTGTGATATAGGTTACCTATATCACGAGATACATACACACATATAAACCTATAAGTCACTCCTAAGGCAGGCCTTATCAATCCTAAAGGCAGAGTGCGTGGTTCCTATGTGAGAGGGTGCCCCTGCATGAGCAGGGCCCCTCTGCAGCGTTCGGAGACCATCTCTGATGCTGTTTGTAGTGCAGCCTGACCATATACTCTTAAGCGCATTATATCCTCGCGGTAAAATGCTAACTTTGGAATGGCTGCACCTAAACATGTCGTGTTTGGTGTCAAACATCTTGGAATACTACCCCCCGCCAATCCTGGCGGCGGGGGTAGCATTCCACCCTTCTAGAGGGAAAGACATGTTAACTCTGACTAGTCCGGTAACTTCTTTCCAGAGCCCTGGCATCACAAAATGGATGCTGCTGCCACAGACACGAGTCTGGCCTCCTGCTGCTGGACGAAACTCCGGCAGGGGAGGCCTGGACAATAGGGTTCCTGTCCCAGGGAGGTGTGACCACCTCCCCAGACAGGATAATGTGTATTGGGGCTGGGCGGGAGCACTTTCGGGTGCTTTGAAGTCCTGCACTGGGGGCACATTTGGTGTCCCTGTGCATACCCCAGTTCAAACCGGATCAGGGGCTTGCAGCCCCTGCTTTGGCGCGAACTGGACAAAGGGAAAGGGTGTAGCCACCCCTCTGCCCTGACCCACCCATAGGTGGGGCCACAGAGTAGTCCAACCCCTATTTTTAGAATAAAGGTAGGAACCCAGTCCTTAGGACTTTAGATTATACCTGGACGAAACTCTGAAACTGAATCCTGGACCTTCGACGCTCTACGACAAGATTAGAGGACTGAAGAATCTCCCTTGGGGTCAAGGAGTGACTCCCCTGCTTGGCAGGCACCAAAGAAGCATCTGTCCGGTTCGCATTTCTGAAGCTCCCGTCGGACGCCGAAGTCATCGCATCACCAGAGGTGGATTCTCAGACTTCCCCAAGGCTACCCTGAGTCCCCAGCAAAGCTGAGGCCCGTGGCTATCGTGGGTGACTTGAGACCGTGACCCCTGGACACCGAGCACATTTGCAAGTGCATCATCTTCTGGGTCTCCCAAGAAGTCGTGCTTTGGGCTCCGAGTAGCCCTAGCCTCCAGCACCACCTGCACCGAAGATCACTGGCCCCCACTCCACGAGTGTCCTGTAAGCCAGCTCCACGTGCGGCGTCACGAGGCTCCTTCGCGGTCGCTAGCCCGTTGGCTAGTAGCCCTTAACGAAGGCCAATCCTTTTCTTACTTGGCATCCTGGTTGCTCCAGGCCTGCCCTCACTTACCCTCGCTGGGTGAGTTCCACAGACCTTGCTGGTCTGCACCATCGACGATCTACATCTTAATCGAGACTTGCCGTTGCCAAGGCTTGTTGGGTCCAATCCAGGTCGCCGACACCTCAGCACTCGACAGACATCGTGTACCAGCCCGAATCCTGCTCCTGGTCGCCGACAACGCCTCCTGGACCTCGTGGCTGAAGAGTCAAGACGACCGTCAACGCACCTGAAGCACTCGACATCGGTGGGCATCTGTCCATCGCCTTCCTGGTCACTGGCTAGTGACCCAGACTCTGTCCCCTCTGCTTTCAGGTTCACCAGAACTCCGATCCACTCTTGGATCCACCCGGACACTTTTCTCTTGGCCGCCAGCAGCACTTTGCAGCAGATCGCCATTCGAATCGACGACGAAACCCGACCCCGAAAGGCACCTATGCACCCGGCTTCCCTGGGTGAGGTAACACGAGTACTCCGGTGCTCCCGTGGGTAGAGACTCTTCAAAGTCCTAGATCTCAAAGGGTTTTGTCCTAGTCCTCTTTTAAGTGTCCCTTTCCTCTATTTTCCCGATCCCGACTTTCTCCATAGAAGTTAACGGCGTATCGCGGTTGTGTATTTACACTGCACGCGTCTCCCGTGGGTCCCCTGTGTCACTACCTTGGGTGGTTCCTTGTGGTCCAAGCACTTCTAGAGGCTCTAGGCCTAGTGTCTAGTTCAGTCGTGGTTCGCATACCACTTTATTGGTATATGGTTTGGTACGCCCCTAGGGCCCAAACGTGTATTTGTGCTATTACTGTGATTTAATAACTTATAACTTATGTACTTCGAACTCTAGCCTCATAAAGAGACTAGAGGGGTGTGTTTAGCAATAAATACATATATTTTGAATATATACCTGGTGTGGTGCTCTTTCATTTGGTCACTCAAGAAATTATAGACTGGTAAAACAAGCTGCTTTACATTCCTTCAAGACTTAGCCTGAAGGCTGCTCTCCATAGCTACCACTAGGATAGCTTTCAATAAAGGTTGTCTTTAACCTATCTCCAATAAGGGGTTGTTTGGACTGGTGCAAGGTGCCCACTATAATTAGTGGACAGCATATGCCAGGCCAACTTCTCACAATCCCTAATAACAAAAGTAAGGCCATACTTAACGAAAGTGCCTGCTGATAAAAACAAGACATAGGACAAAAATGGAGCCCACCGCAACCCATGGAATACTGTAGAATGCAAAGAGGCCAAGAAGTCTCTACTTGAAAGCCTAAAGACTGGAATGCTTTACTGGTAAGGGATGGTATGGCTAACTACACGAAGGTACTGTCTAGTGCACACAGAAGTTTGGAGGAGATGAACTGGAGTGACCTCCTCCAGACTAGCAAAGTCCAAAGACACTGTTACATTTTGGAAAATAATTGCTCACTGAAGTAAAGATGCAAGTACTTGCACAGAGCACCACTTGGACCCTGCAACCTGGATTTGACATTTCACTGACCTTTATTCCGAACCAAAGGAGCTTGTTCATGACTCTCAATGGCTTCCAAACTGTTGCAAAGGTGGAAATGTGGAGCGTATGCTCCACTTTAGCTTAGAAGAAACAGAGGAAGCGATTGACGCCATTAAGTTGGGAAAAGCTCCCGGGCTAGATAAAATCCCTGGAGACCTGTTAAAGCATGACAAAGAAGTGTGAGCTCCCTACGCAAACTTAATCAGCAACGCGGTTGCTTCGGGAGCACCAGTCCCTCCCACATGGAAAGGGGCTGAAATAGTTCACAAAAAAGGAAGCAAGTACAAACCAGGGAACTATTGGCCAATTAGCCTTATAGATGTAATGCAAAAAATCTATGCCAGGCAAATACTGAATAAACTGAATGATTGGATTGATAACAATATATTAACACCATATCAGGCAGGGTTTAGGACCCGCACAAGTACAATCGATCAGGTCTTCAGGCTCACATGCCACCTGTGGAAGTACTACAGCAAACAAATGATGGACGGAATGCTGACAATGCAAACATTCTCCCCCAGTCAAAAGATCTGGGTTAAATCCATCATTCTTTTGCCCACTACGCCACCCCAGTTTGGACCCAGCCATATGCAAATCAGTCTTGACCCTGTGCCCCATGGGAACAGTCCAGACCGAACTGCCAGGCCAGGTCCTCCCTGGACCGGAAACAAGCATCCTGGGACCGGTTTCAGGGTATTTCACCCTTCTTCAGCCAGGCTAGCTTGAATCCAGTGGCACAGTGAGCAAGGGACCCACGTCTGGGCATACCCATCCCACTTAGGGCGAAAAGTGTTACAGCAAACAAATGATGGACGGAATGCTGACAATGCAAACATTCTCCCCCAGTCAAAAGATCTGGGTTAAATCCATCGTTCTTTTGCCCACTACGCCACCCCAGTTTGGACCCAGCCATATGCAAATCAGTCTTGACCCTGTGCCCCATGGGAACAGTCCAGACCGAACTGCCAGGCCAGGTCCTCCCTGGACCGGAAACAAGCATCCTGGGACCGGCTTCAGGGTCTTTCACCCTTCTTCAGCCAGGCTAGCTTGAATCCAGTGGCACAGTGAGCAAGGGACCCACGTCTGGGCATACCCATCCCACTTAGGGCGAAAAGTGTTACAGCAAACAAATGATGGACGGAATGCTGACAATGCAAACATTCTCCCCCAGTCAAAAGATCTGGGTTAAATCCATCGTTCTTTTGCCCACTACGCCACCCCAGTTTGGACCCAGCCATATGCAAATCAGTCTTGACCCTGTGCCCCATGTGAACAGTCCAGACCGAACTGCCAGGCCAGGTCCTCCCTGGACCGGAAACAAGCATCCTGGGTCCGGTTTCAGGGTATTTCACCCTTCTTCAGACAGGCTAGCTTGAATCCAGTGGCACAGTGAGCAAGGGACCCACGTCTGGGCATACCCATCCCACTTAGGGCGAAAAGTGTTACAGCAAACAAATGATGGACGGAATGCTGACAATGCAAACATTCTCCCCCAGTCAAAAGATCTGGGTTAAATCCATCGTTCTTTTGCCCACTACGCCACCCCAGTTTGGACCCAGCCATATGCAAATCAGTCTTGACCCTGTGCCCCATGGGAACAGTCCAGACCGAACTGCCAGGCCAGGTCCTCCCTTGACCGGAAACAAGCATCCTGGGACTGGTTTCAGGGTATTTCACCCTTCTTCAGCCAGGCTAGCTTGAATCCAGTGGCACAGTGAGCAAGGGACCCACGTCTGGGCATACCCATCCCACTTAGGGCGAAAAGCGTTACAGCAAACAAATGATGGACGGAATGCTGACAATGCAAACATTCTCCCCCAGTCAAAAGATCTGGGTTAAATCCATCGTTCTTTTGCCCACTACGCCACCCCAGTTTGGACCCAGCCATATGCAAATCAGTCTTGACCCTGTGCCCCATGGGAACAGTCCAGACCGAACTGCCAGGCCAGGTCCTCCCTGGACCGGAAACAAGCATCCTGGGACCGGTTTCAGGGTATTTCACCCTTCTTCAGCCAGGCTAGCTTGAATCCAGTGGCACAGTGAGCAAGGGACCCACGTCTGGGCATACCCATCCCACTTAGGGCGAAAAGTGTTACAGCAAACAAATGATGGACGGAATGCTGACAATGCAAACATTCTCCCCCAGTCAAAAGATCTGGGTTAAATCCATCGTTCTTTTGCCCACTACGCCACCCCAGTTTGGACCCAGCCATATGCAAATCAGTCTTGACCCTGTGCCCCATGGGAACAGTCCAGACCGAACTGCCAGGCCAGGTCCTCCCTGGACCGGAAACAAGCATCCTGGGACCGGTTTCAGGGTATTTCACCCTTCTTCAGCCAGGCTAGCTTGAATCCAGTGGCACAGTGAGCAAGGGACCCACGTCTGGGCATACCCATCCCACTTAGGGCGAAAAGTGTTACAGCAAACAAATGATGGACGGAATGCTGACAATGCAAACATTCTCCCCCAGTCAAAAGATCTGGGTTAAATCCATCGTTCTTTTGCCCACTACGCCACCCCAGTTTGGACCCAGCCATATGCAAATCAGTCTTGACCCTGTGCCCCATGGGAACAGTCCAGACCGAACTGCCAGGCCAGGTCCTCCCTGGACCGGAAACAAGCATCCTGGGACCGGTTTCAGGGTATTTCACCCTTCTTCAGCCAGGCTAGCTTGAATCCAGTGGCACAGTGAGCAAGGGACCCACGTCTGGGCATACCCATCCCACTTAGGGCGAAAAGTGTTACAGCAAACAAATGATGGACGGAATGCTGACAATGCAAACATTCTCCCCCAGTCAAAAGATCTGGGTTAAATCCATCGTTCTTTTGCCCACTACGCCACCCCAGTTTGGACCCAGCCATATGCAAATCAGTCTTGACCCTGTGCCCCATGGGAACAGTCCAGACCGAACTGCCAGGCCAGGTCCTCCCTGGACCGGAAACAAGCATCCTGGGACCGGTTTCAGGGTATTTCACCCTTCTTCAGCCAGGCTAGCTTGAATCCAGTGGCAAAGTGAGCAAGGGACCCACGTCTGGGCATACCCATCCCACTTAGGGCGAAAAGTGTTACAGCAAACAAATGATGGACGGAATGCTGACAATGCAAACATTCTCCCCCAGTCAAAAGATCTGGGTTAAATCCATCGTTCTTTTGCCCACTACGCCACCCCAGTTTGGACCCAGCCATATGCAAATCAGTCTTGACCCTGTGCCCCATGGGAACAGTCCAGACCGAACTGCCAGGCCAGGTCCTCCCTGGACCGGAAACAAGCATCCTGGGACCGGTTTCAGGGTATTTCACCCTTCTTCAGCCAGGCTAGCTTGAATCCAGTGGCACAGTGAGCAAGGGACCCACGTCTGGGCATACCCATCCCACTTAGGGCGAAAAGTGTTACAGCAAACAAATGATGGACGGAATGCTGACAATGCAAACATTCTCCCCCAGTCAAAAGATCTGGGTTAAATCCATCGTTCTTTTGCCCACTACGCCACCCCAGTTTGGACCCAGCCATATGCAAATCAGTCTTGACCCTGTGCCCCATGGGAACAGTCCAGACCGAACTGCCAGGCCAGGTCCTCCCTGGACCGGAAACAAGCATCCTGGGACCGGTTTCAGGGTATTTCACCCTTCTTCAGCCAGGCTAGCTTGAATCCAGTGGCACAGTGAGCAAGGGACCCACGTCTGGGCATACCCATCCCACTTAGGGCGAAAAGTGTTACAGCAAACAAATGATGGACGGAATGCTGACAATGCAAACATTCTCCCCCAGTCAAAAGATCTGGGTTAAATCCATCGTTCTTTTGCCCACTACGCCACCCCAGTTTGGACCCAGCCATATGCAAATCAGTCTTGACCCTGTGCCCCATGGGAATAGTCCAGACCGAACTGCCAGGCCAGGTCCTCCCTGGACCGGAAACAAGCATCCTGGGTCCGGTTTCAGGGTATTTCACCCTTCTTCAGCCAGGCTAGCTTGAATCCAGTGGCACAGTGAGCAAGGGACCCACGTCTGGGCATACCCATCCCACTTAGGGCGAAAAGTGTTACAGCAAACAAATGATGGACGGAATGCTGACAATGCAAACATTCTCCCCCAGTCAAAAGATCTGGGTTAAATCCATTGTTCTTTTGCCCACTACGCCACCCCAGTTTGGACCCAGCCATATGCAAATCAGTCTTGACCCTGTGCCCCATGGGAACAGTCCAGACCGAACTGCCAGGCCAGGTCCTCCCTGGACCGGAAACAAGCATCCTGGGACTGGTTTCAGGGTATTTCACCCTTCTTCAGCCAGGCTAGCTTGAATCCAGTGGCACAGTGAGCAAGGGACCCACGTCTGGGCATACCCATCCCACTTAGGGCGAAAAGTGTTACAGCAAACAAATGATGGACGGAATGCTGACAATGCAAACATTCTCCCCCAGTCAAAAGGTCTGGGTTAAATCCATCGTTCTTTTGCCCACTACGCCACCCCAGTTTGGACCCAGCCATATGCAAATCAGTCTTGACCCTGTGCCCCATGGGAACAGTCCAGACCGAACTGCCAGGCCAGGTCCTCCGTGGACCGGAAACAAGCATCCTGGGACCGGTTTCAGGGTATTTCACCCTTCTTCAGCCAGGCTAGCTTGAATCCAGTGGCACAGTGAGCAAGGGACCCACGTCTGGGCATACCCATCCCACTTAGGGCGAAAAGTGTTACAGCAAACAAATGATGGACGGAATGCTGACAATGCAAACATTCTCCCCCAGTCAAAAGATCTGGGTTAAATCCATCGTTCTTTTGCCCACTTTGCCACCCCAGTTTGGACCCAGCCATATGCAAATCATTCTTGACCCTCTGCCCCATGGGAACAGTCCAGACCGAACTGCCAGGCCAGGTCCTCCCTGGACCGGAAACAAGCATCCTGGGACCGGTTTCAGGGTATTTCACCCTTATTCAGCCAGGCTAGCTTGAATCCAGTGGCACAGTGAGCAAGGGACCCACGTCTGGGCATACCCATCCCACTTAGGGCGAAAAGTGTTACAGCAAACAAATGATGGACGGAATGCTGACAATGCAAACATTCTCCCCCAGTCAAAAGATCTGGGTTAAATCTATCGTTCTTTTGCCCACTACGCCACCCCAGTTTGGACCCAGCCATATGCAAATCAGTCTTGACCCTGTGCCCCATGGGAACAGTCCAGACCGAACTGCCAGGCCATGTCCTCTCTGGACCGGAAACAAGCATCCTGGGACCGGTTTCAGGGTATTTCACCCTTCTTCAGCCAGGCTAGCTTGAATCCAGTGGCACAGTGAGCAAGGGACCCACGTCTGGGCATACCCATCCCACTTAGGGCGAAAAGTGTTACAGCAAACAAATGATGGACGGAATGCTGACAATGCAAACATTCTCCCCCAGTCAAAAGATCTGGGTTAAATCCATCGTTCTTTTGCCCACTACGCCACCCAAGTTTGGACCCAGCCATATGCAAATCAGTCTTGACCCTGTGCCCCATGGGAACAGTCCAGACCGAACTGCCAGGCCAGGTCCTCCCTGGACCGGAAACAAGCATCCTGGGACCGGTTTCAGGGTATTTCACCCTTCTTCAGCCAGGCTAGCTTGAATCCAGTGGCACAGTGAGCAAGGGACCCACGTCTGGGCATACCCATCCCACTTAGGGCGAAAAGTGTTACAGCAAACAAATGATGGACGGAATGCTGACAATGCAAACATTCTCCCCCAGTCAAAAGATCTGGGTTAAATCCATCGTTCTTTTGCCCACTATGCCACCCCAGTTTGGACCCAGCCATATGCAAATCAGTCTTGACCCTGTGCCCCATGGGAACAGTCCAGACCGAACTGCCAGGCCAGGTCCTCCCTGGACCGGAAACAAGCATCCTGGGACTGGTTTCAGGGTATTTCACCCTTCTTCAGCCAGGCTAGCTTGAATCCAGTGGCACAGTGAGCAAGGGACCCACGTCTGGGCATACCCATCCCACTTAGGGCGAAAAGTGTTACAGCAAACAAATGATGGACGGAATGCTGACAATGCAAACATTCTCCCCCAGTCAAAAGATCTGGGTTAAATCCATCGTTCTTTTGCCCACTACGCCACCCCAGTTTGGACCCAGCCATATGCAAATCAGTCTTGACCCTGTGCCCCATGGGAACAGTCCAGACCGAACTGCCAGGCCAGGTCCTCCCTGGACCGGAAACAAGCATCCTGGGACCGGTTTCAGGGTATTTCACCCTTCTTCAGCCAGGCTAGCTTGAATCCAGTGGCACAGTGAGCAAGGGACCCACGTCTGGGCATACCCATCCCACTTAGGGCGAAAAGTGTTACAGCAAACAAATGATGGACGGAATGCTGACAATGCAAACATTCTCCCCCAGTCAAAAGATCTGGGTTAAATCCATCGTTCTTTTGCCCACTACGCCACCCCAGTTTGGACCCAGCCATATGCAAATCAGTCTTGACCCTGTGCCCCATGGGAACAGTCCAGACTGAACTGCCAGGCCAGGTCCTCCCTGGACCGGAAACAAGCATCCTGGGACCGGTTTCAGGGTATTTCACCCTTCTTCAGCCAGGCTAGCTTGAATCCAGTGGCACAGTGAGCAAGGGACCCACGTCTGGGCATACCCATCCCACTTAGGGCGAAAAGTGTTACAGCAAACAAATGATGGACGGAATGCTGACAATGCAAACATTCTCCCCCAGTCAAAAGATCTGGGTTAAATCCATCGTTCTTTTGCCCACTACGCCACCCCAGTTTGGACCCAGCCATATGCAAATCAGTCTTGACCCTGTGCCCCATGGGAACAGTCCAGACCGAACTGCCAGGCCAGGTCCTCCCTGGACCGGAAACAAGCATCCTGGGACCGGTTTCAGGGTATTTCACCCTTCTTCAGCCAGGCTAGCTTGAATCCAGTGGCACAGTGAGCAAGGGACCCACGTCTGGGCATACCCATCCCACTTAGAGCGAAAACTGTTACAGCAAACAAATGATGGACGGAATGCTGACAATGCAAACATTCTCCCCCAGTCAAAAGATCTGGGTTAAATCCATCGTTCTTTTGCCCACTACGCCACCCCAGTTTGGACCCAGCCATATGCAAATCAGTCTTGACCCTGTGCCCCATGGGAACAGTCCAGACCGAACTGCCAGGCCATGTCCTCCCTGGACCGGAAACAAGCATCCTGGGACCGGTTTCAGGGTATTTCACCCTTCTTCAGCCAGGCTAGCTTGAATCCAGTGGCACAGTGAGCAAGGGACCCACGTCTGGGCATACCCATCCCACTTAGGGCGAAAAGTGTTACAGCAAACAAATGATGGACGGAATGCTGACAATGCAAACATTCTCCCCCAGTCAAAAGATCTGGGTTAAATCCATCGTTCTTTTGCCCACTACGCCACCCAAGTTTGGACCCAGCCATATGCAAATCAGTCTTGACCTTGTGCCCCATGGGAACAGTCCAGACCGAACTGCCAGGCCAGGTCCTCCCTGGACCGGAAACAAGCATCCTGGGACCGGTTTCAGGGTATTTCACCCTTCTTCAGCCAGGCTAGCTTGAATCCAGTGGCACAGTGAGCAAGGGACCCACGTCTGGGCATACCCATCCCACTTAGGGCGAAAAGTGTTACAGCAAACAAATGATGGACGGAATGCTGACAATGCAAACATTCTCCCCCAGTCAAAAGATCTGGGTTAAATCCATCGTTCTTTTGCCCACTACGCCACCCCAGTTTGGACCCAGCCATATGCAAATCAGTCTTGACCCTGTGCCCCATGGGAACAGTCCAGACCGAACTGCCAGGCCAGGTCCTCCGTGGACCGGAAACAAGCATCCTGGGACCGGTTTCAGGGTATTTCACCCTTCTTCAGCCAGGCTAGCTTGAATCCAGTGGCACAGTGAGCAAGGGACCCACGTCTGGGCATACCCATCCCACTTAGGGCGAAAAGTGTTACAGCAAACAAATGATGGACGGAATGCTGACAATGCAAACATTCTCCCCCAGTCAAAAGATCTGGGTTAAATCCATCGTTCTTTTGCCCACTACGCCACCCCAGTTTGGACCCAGCCATATGCAAATCAGTCTTGACCCTGTGCCCCATGGGAACAGTCCAGACCGAACTGCCAGGCCAGGTCCTCCCTGGACCGGAAACAAGCATCCTGGGACCGGTTTCAGGGTATTTCACCCTTCTTCAGCCAGGCTAGCTTGAATCCAGTGGCACAGTGAGCAAGGGACCCACGTCTGGGCATACCCATCCCACTTAGGGCGAAAAGTGTTACAGCAAACAAATGATGGACGGAATGCTGACAATGCAAACATTCTCCCCCAGTCAAAAGATCTGGGTTAAATCCATCGTTCTTTTGCCCACTACGCCACCCCAGTTTGGACCCAGCCATATGCAAATCAGTCTTGACCCTGTGCCCCATGGGAACAGTCCAGACCGAACTGCCAGGCCAGGTCCTCTCTGGACCGGAAACAAGCATCCTGGGACCGGTTTCAGGGTATTTCACCCTTCTTCAGCCAGGCTAGCTTGAATCCAGTGGCACAGTGAGCAAGGGACCCACGTCTGGGCATACCCATCCCACTTAGGGCGAAAAGTGTTACAGCAAACAAATGATGGACGGAATGCTGACAATGCAAACATTCTCCCCCAGTCAAAAGATCTGGGTTAAATCCATCGTTCTTTTGCCCACTACGCCACCCAAGTTTGGACCCAGCCATATGCAAATCAGTCTTGACCCTGTGCCCCATGGGAACAGTCCAGACCGAACTGCCAGGCCAGGTCCTCCCTGGACCGGAAACAAGCATCCTGGGACCGGTTTCAGGGTATTTCACCCTTCTTCAGCCAGGCTAGCTTGAATCCAGTGGCACAGTGAGCAAGGGACCCACGTCTGGGCATACCCATCCCACTTAGGGGCGAAAAGTGTTACAGCAAACAAATGATGGACGGAATGCTGACAATGCAAACATTCTCCCCAGTCAAAAGATCTGGGTTAAATCCATCGTTCTTTTGCCCACTACGCCACCCCAGTTTGGACCCAGCCATATGCAAATCAGTCTTGACCCTGTGCCCCATGGGAACAGTCCAGACCGAACTGCCAGGCCAGGTCCTCCCTGGACCGGAAACAAGCATCCTGGGACTGGTTTCAGGGTATTTCACCCTTCTTCAGCCAGGCTAGCTTGAATCCAGTGGCACAGTGAGCAAGGGACCCACGTCTGGGCATACCCATCCCACTTAGGGCGAAAAGTGTTACAGCAAACAAATGATGGACGGAATGCTGACAATGCAAACATTCTCCCCCAGTCAAAAGATCTGGGTTAAATCCATCGTTCTTTTGCCCACTACGCCACCCCAGTTTGGACCCAGCCATATGCAAATCAGTCTTGACCCTGTGCCCCATGGGAACAGTCCAGACCGAACTGCCAGGCCAGGTCCTCCCTGGACCGGAAACAAGCATCCTGGGACCGGTTTCAGGGTATTTCACCCTTCTTCAGCCAGGCTAGCTTGAATCCAGTGGCACAGTGAGCAAGGGACCCACGTCTGGGCATACCCATCCCACTTAGGGCGAAAAGTGTTACAGCAAACAAATGATGGACGGAATGCTGACAATGCAAACATTCTCCCCCAGTCAAAAGATCTGGGTTAAATCCAGCGTTCTTTTGCCCACTACGCCACCCCAGTTTGGACCCAGCCATATGCAAATCAGTCTTGACCCTGTGCCCCATGGGAACAGTCCAGACCGAACTGCCAGGCCAGGTCCTCCCTGGACCGGAAACAAGCATCCTGGGACCGGTTTCAGGGTATTTCACCCTTCTTCAGCCAGGCTAGCTTGAATCCAGTGGCACAGTGAGCAAGGGACCCACGTCTGGGCATACCCATCCCACTTAGGGCGAAAAGTGTTACAGCAAACAAATGATGGACGGAATGCTGACAATGCAAACATTCTCCCCAGTCAAAAGATCTGGGTTAAATCCATCGTTCTTTTGCCCACTACGCCACCCCAGTTTGGACCCAGCCATATGCAAATCAGTCTTGACCCTGTGCCCCATGGGAACAGTCCAGACCGAACTGCCAGGCCAGGTCCTCCCTGGACCGGAAACAAGCATCCTGGGACCGGTTTCAGGGTATTTCACCCTTCTTCAGCCAGGCTAGCTTGAATCCAGTGGCACAGTGAGCAAGGGACCCACGTCTGGGCATACCCATCCCACTTAGGGCGAAAAGTGTTACAGCAAACAAATGATGGACGGAATGCTGACAATGCAAACATTCTCCCCCAGTCAAAAGATCTGGGTTAAATCCAGCGTTCTTTTGCCCACTACGCCACCCCAGTTTGGACCCAGCCATATGCAAATCAGTCTTGACCCTGTGCCCCATGGGAACAGTCCAGACCGAACTGCCAGGCCAGGTCCTCCCTGGACCGGAAACAAGCATCCTGGGTCCGGTTTCAGGGTATTTCACCCTTCTTCAGCCAGGCTAGCTTGAATCCAGTGGCACAGTGAGCAAGGGACCCACGTCTGGGCATACCCATCCCACTTAGGGCGAAAAGTGTTACAGCAAACAAATGATGGACGGAATGCTGACAATGCAAACATTCTCCCCCAGTCAAAAGATCTGGGTTAAATCCATCGTTCTTTTGCCCACTACGCCACCCCAGTTTGGACCCAGCCATATGCAAATCAGTCTTGACCCTGTGCCCCATGGGAACAGTCCAGACCGAACTGCCAGGCCAGGTCCTCCCTGGACCGGAAACAAGCATCCTGGGACTGGTTTCAGGGTATTTCACCCTTCTTCA